>OZ025240.1:39559714-39562214 GCA_964019155.1 Osedax fenrisi | reverse complement strand
GATGTATATATATCATTTAGTATAAGAGTTATCGCAGTTTCTGTACTGTGGTTCTTTCTAAAAGCAATTTGTAAGTTACAGGATAAGTTATTAAAATCAATAAAAGTAGTTATCTGTTTAAAAACAATTTTTTCGAGAATTTTAGAGATTAAAGGTAGTTGAGCAATAGGGCGAAAGTTTGAAGGTTCATTTATATTAAGACTATTTTTCTTTAAAATAGGAGTAATAATAGAATGTTTTAAAATAGAACGAATAACACCTGTAATAAGGGATTGATTAATGATTGAAGAAAAAAGTGGAGTGAGTGTGTTAGCTAAATATTTCATCACAGTAAGAGGCAGAGAATCAGAGGGAGAAGCAGAAGAAGCCGTAACTAAAAGATTATAGATGTCAACATTAGAAGGGAGCGTAAAATGAGTAAGAGTAGGAGTTTGATTTAAATGAGTATTTTGAGAATTTTCAGAGGAATTATTCAAATAATTGTATTGATTTATAGAAGGGGATGATAATTTTATTTTAATGACTGAGTAAATAATATCAATTTTAGAAATGAAAAAATCACTAAAATTATTACATAAAATATCATCAGGAATATTAGGATAAGATTTGTGATGAGATTTACCTAGAAGAGAATTAGTGAAAGCATAAAGTTTGCCCATGTTATTACCACACTTTAAAATTTTATTTTTATAAAATTCTTTTTTAGTAGAAGTTATACTCCTTTTAAAAGATAATTTTAACTTTTTTAAATTTATCATGTTAAAAGATGTTGAGTTTTTATTGAACATTCTTTCAGCTTTTCTCATTTGGCGTTTGATATATAAATTATCATTCGAGAACCATTCATTAGTACGATCACTAACTACTTTATTTTTAGAAGGAGCATATTTATTCAGTAGAAAAGTAAGAATTTGATCTAAAAAAGATATAGATATATTGTTGAAATTGGAGCTAGTATGATACTTGATATCAGTACTAAAAGATTCATAATCAATATTGCGAATATTTCTGTAGCTAATAGTTCGATTTGAATTGCAGTTAATATTAACGTTCAGAATGAATTAAACAGCATAATGATCAGAAATAAGAAATTTAATTGGAAGAATTGTTAAATAATTTAGATGAAAACTGGAACTGATAATTAAATCAAGAATATTATTAGATATATGTGTCCTTTCAGATACATGTTGAGTTAAAGATAAAGATTGTAAAATATTATTAAAAGAGAGAGCAGCAGTATTATCAGATCCAATATGAAAATTGAAATCTCCTAAAATAACGGTATTAGTAAGAGAGATGTGGGAAACAAGTTCAAAAAAACAATCAATGAAAGAAGAATAAGCATTACTTGGAGGTCTATAAATTACAATTAATTTAAAATTATTGCAAAAATTTAATTTAAAGTTTGAAATTAAACATTCACTATTAGGTAAGTCAAATAATCTTGAATTGACAAGTTCAATACTTTTTTTATACAGTATACCTACTCCACCACCCGTACGACCACACACACGATTAGCTTGAATAAAATTATAATCTGTTGATTTTAATGAAGAAATGACTGCACAGTCGTTTTCATTAAACCATGTTTCCGTTAATGCTATGATGTCATGATTAAATTCATTAATAAAATCAAGAATGAAAATCAAATACTACTACTACTACTACTACTACTACTTCTACTACTACTACTACTACTACTACTACTACTACTACTACTACTACTACTACTACTACTATTACTACTACTACTACTTCTACTACTACTACTACTACTACTACTACTACTACTACTACTACTACTACTACTACTACTACTACTACTACTACTACTACTACTACTACTACTACTACTACTACTACTACTACTACTACTACTACTACTACTACTACTACTACTACTACTACTACTACTACTACTACTACTACTACTACTACTACTACTACTACTACTACTACTACTACTACTACTACTACTACTACTATTATTACTACTACTACTACTACTACTACTACTACTACTACTACTACTACTACTACTACTACTACTACTACTACTACTACTACTACTACTACTACTACTACTACTACTACTACTACTACTACTACTACTACTACTACTACTACTACTACTACTACTACTACTACTACTACTACTACTACTACTACTACTACTACTACTACTACTACTACTACTACTACTACTACTACTACTACTACTACTACTACTACTACTACTACTACTACTACTACTACTACTACTACTACTACTACTACTACTACTACTACTACTACTACTACTACTACTACTACTACTACTACTACTACTACTACTACTACTACTACTACTACTACTACTACTACTACTACTACTACTACTACTACTACTACTACTACTACTACTACTACTACTACTACTACTACTACTACTACTACTACTACTACTACTACTACTACTACTACTACTACTACTACTACTACTACTACTACTACTACTACT
>OZ025240.1:39384714-39557214 GCA_964019155.1 Osedax fenrisi | reverse complement strand
TAAGTCGTACTCGCAATGGACCGAGAAAAGTGTCCGACTTAGGGAGATGTCCGAATTATCCGAGATTAAGAATATCATGCAAATAAGACATGAAATGCGCAGCGCGAGTTAAATGGTGACCGAAATATGGAATTATGCAACAATCAACAACATAAAATGTTGTATTCAATAATATTACTTACTAAAATTATAATATTCATTATTTAAAGTAAACATTTCTGACAATTTATAAAAAGTCCGACTTATCCAGTATAAAAATCATAAAAATGACTATAATATGTGTCCGACTTATAGAAAAGTCCGACTTATCCAATCGAACTTATCCGACTTATCCGATTAATTTAACATGGAACTAGATACACATCCAACCAAACCAACTAAATGTGTCCGACTTATCCGTAGTCCGAGTTACCGAGAGTTGACTGTATATATATATATATATATGTATATATATATATATATATATATATATATATATATATATATGTACACGTATACTCTATATCTGTAAACACTGTCGAGAATATTCACCACGATTAGATTATTATGAAATAAAATTTCGTTTTATTATACCCAGTTATTAGTTTAAATATGTTTTTGTTAGTATTATTAGTTATTAATGTTATGACATATTATTCTCAGACGGAAACTTATGACCTTTATGAGTCGCGGTACAGGTCACGGAAGAGTGTTCTCGAATATCTATTGTAATCTCGGTGTATATATACATATATACATTATATAATAAATTAGTTATGTTATTATTTATTTATATATATATATAGATATAAATATAATATATAAATTAGATACATATTCTAAATGCGTATATTATAGCGCGTGTACTTCCAGATAAGTATGTATAGTGTGCGAGTGTGCGAGTTCGGGTGTGCGGGTGTGCGCCCACTCACGTGTGCGGATGTGTATGTTAAATAGTAATACTATTACGTAATTATAGTGCATTAATAGTTAATTAATCATTAGCTACATTGCGTAACGACTTACATAATAACGGTAAGCGCTGTTACATCATCGGCCAGTTACGTAATAGTTATATAACGTTTATTCTTCAACGAAACACAAACACGCCCACATTCTGTACCTATGTAGTCATGCATTAATGAACGTATACGTAGATGTGTTGATGATTTGCTCTATTGCATAGTAGACACACATATTATGCAATAGTATTCACTTTTCACAACTCTACAATACTATTTTTATGAATATATATATATATATATATATATATATATGTATATATAAAATACAAATAGATCATGAGTGGAATATCATATATCATAATCGGGTTAATATTCTATAACATATCGGTATGGACAGGACATAACAGCTCATTAGTATATCCCTTTGTGCCGCGTGATTAACATTGGGGGTATAAACTCAGTTTTCCATAATCGTCATCTAGATCTAGGGGTAGAGAGAGAGTAATGTGTTTATAATAGTTGGTAAATATAGAGATAAGGAAAACGTCTGTATTATATATATATATATATATATATATATATATAGTTAAAAAGAGGGTTTTAGTTATATTAATAGGTAGAGCTGGGTAGTGGTAGATTGTTGTACTTATAGTAAAATGTAGATATAGGGTATAATGAGAGAACATATATGTAGTTAGAGGTACAGAATATATAGTTGAGAGAAGAGCTAAGTGAAATGAAGATGGAAAAGGGGAAATAATGGAAGATAGAGAGGGAGGAAGGATAGGGATTGAGATGAGGAGGAATTTTGATAATGAATAGAAGGAAGAGAAGTAAATAAGTAATTGTATCGGTGAAAGCTATGTATATATATATGGTATATATATATATATATATATATATATATATATATATATATATATATATATGTTATAATGAGCGGTAGAGTGAGGTGAACGAAAGGGATTAGAAAGGGTTGTGAGATAGTTAGTTATATAAGAGATGCTAAGATCTAGTGGACTCGATAATAAATTAATGCATACGTGCGTGTATGCGTGTGTGTGTATGTGCGTGCGTGTATGCGTGCGTGTGTATGTGTACTTATGTTATCGTATGCGTGTACGTATCATGGCTTCTTAAGAAGTGTTTACTTGTGTTGGTGTGTTAAGTGCAGCACTTCTCGCCGTACATTATCAACTAAGTGCGTTAACTATCCGATAACGGTAAGGCCTGCGCCGTACTTCGCCGCATCCGTTTCCGGTAGTCACATGACCACGTGTTTGTAGTGGTCACGATCACGTGATAATGTTGTTATTGTACATCGCAGCAGCGCATGCGCGATGTTATTCAATAATCGTAATGATCACGTGAACACCGGCTTTACGTCGTACACTCTCGTACTACTATGTAAACATATAACAGCGTTAATAGATCCTCGAAATATTCTCCCACCCTTCTACTGCTAATGGATAAAAGGGAGAGTCTACGAATTGCAAATACATATGTACTGTTTTGTATTTAAGGGGACGAACGGCGCTCGTCGGTCGTCCATAAGAAAACGAATATTCTTTTAATTATTAAAAAAAAACAATTCTATAGAAACATATATGTTTTGTAAAATTATATGATATTTTCATAATAAACTTATAATACATATTATAGTAGATGTTTTAATGATTAATTTCGATACCTATTAGTTACTAATAAACTAATGTCCAATGTCCCCACGTCAGATTTATATTCGATAAAATCGTGATGGTTGTTTTCATTGTTATCTTCAACGTAAACATGTACGACGTACCACACCTACGCCTTACCACATCATGTACGTGTTGTATAGGTATTATCAGGTTGTCACTTTACATTCACGTAATTGAGATGTCCAGTTATTATTATTACGGGTATAACGAACAATGTACCACGTTGTAAGCGAGTACATTGTGTCTGCTTATGTCTACTTGTGTCTACCTTGTGTATACTTGTCTATTAGGTAGCGTAATCTACTTTGTATTAGTTTATATTTTACGATTTATACAATTTATATAAAGTAAAGAATGTATAGAATATATATAATTTATCAAATATAAATCTATATAAATTAAATATATTATACAAATTGATCGTAAATAGATTATGAATATTTATTTTATTTTAATGAAAATATAAATTCATTTTATCTCTGATTTTGTAATCTAAATTGTCATATTTTAATATTTGTAAAATAATAAAATATTCGATATTGAAATAACGATGTTTATTTCAATTAATGATATTCAATTTAGTGTAATGTATATTACATTACATTTTAAATATACAATATTCTTAATTTTTATTTATATATTTTATTTATATATTCTAATATTTAATTAGATATATAATAAACTCGGAAATGAAAATAATAGAAATAACAATACAATATGTATATTATATTAACTTACTTTAAATAGTAATGCTTTCTCTCATATTCCTAATTAATGGCATAATAGTGGGTATGTTAAACCTGTTACCACTTCACCCAACTATATTATTCATAAACTTAAATATCCAATTAAATGTTAACATACAACCCGTGTTCCGTTATGTATAAGGGTATACACCCCTCCACTTACTCATCACCAATTAACTATCTCACAACCATTCATTATCTATTCAAATATATATTCATTCACAATACAAGATATTATTATAAAACCGAACATTCATCACCATCGACTTATTAAAGTTAAGAGTTTCCTGTATCTTTAGTACACCCCGATCTTAATTCAGTGAAACTTATTACTGCGGATATATAAAATATCCTAAAATGATGTAATGCCTTTTTAAATTTGATCTCCAACACATTTAAATATTATAGTATTATATTATAAATATAGAATGTATATATTATTATATTTTTATTTTATAATTATTATTTTATAATATTATATATATATATTTATATATATTTTCAACCAATAATTTAATAAATTAATTCATGTTAATAAACAACAACTATTTACTAGTATGCATGTACGACGTACATTGTACGTACGTATGTATGCATATATGTATGTATGTGTATGTATGTATGTATGTGTGTATGTGTGTATGTATTTATTGTTATTTTATTTTGGTGGAGTCCTTTCATCCCATCCAGGAATTTAGATGAAGTTTTCACTAATAACCATATATGGATTTAATGTCCCTTCGAAGCCACTCTCGTATTAAGACATCCATAGTTTTAACGAGAGTCGATTATGTATTTATAAACAATTATATAAGATCACTTCTAGATATTATTTGAATACCTATTTTAATGGTCCGATCGAATCTTGAACCTTCGTCCTACAGCTTGTGTGTATGACGCCATAGCCAACTGAGCCACACAGGCAGTTAATGTGTGTATTTATTTATGAATGTTTGTTTGTATGTATAATAATAAGACATTACTTATGAATTTTTCACCTCCGAAATCCCTTCACACCATAATATTCACATAAATGTACATAGGTCAACCCTAATCCCTTCTTCTACTACATAACAATATCTAGGCATCTATATTAATAACAAATTAACTTATGATGAACACAAATCAACATTAAAAGATTTCATATTCCACCATTTATTCATTATAAATAAAATATGTACTTGCATAACAACATCCACCGCACTAACTATTACCCAGACTTTAATTATACACTACTGCATAGTATGCAGTGCATACCTATAGATATGCATATTAGTAGTATATATACTAATAGTATATATATATATACTAATAAGTAGTATATATACTACTTTCGTCTCACAATAAATAACTTACAACCATCGACCGCTTAACTAACAGATCACTTAGATTAATCTATCGACTAAAAAAACTGACACTACAAATATAACTGACCTGCGAACACAAATTAACTGGCCATTCGCAAAATATTAGCCTAACTTAAATTAATATCCATACTATATTTCTCCCCTAATGACTAAACAACCTGATTACCTTTATAGACTAATTTCTCTCCATACTGCACCACGCCACCTACGATCCTCTAACTATAGGGTACTGACTTAACCATCCTTTCGCTGGAAAAAATATGGAGCTTCGATAATCATTTTAGGCCATCCTCTTTTGGAATCAACTCTATCCATCACTCAAAACCACCAATACACCAACGACAACCTTTAAACATAAACTAAAGTAGTACTTCCTTGTTAGTGATATCTAAACTTCAAATATATTCGTTTTGCCACGTTTTACACTTGTCTGTAATAATTATTATATTTATTAGTTTTTAACATTAGAATTAGTGTTTAAATAAAATCATCATCATCATCATCATCATAATTATCTATTGAATTATATAAGTCGCCAACTTAGGAGAGTACGGTGGTTTAAGTACTATGGAGTTTACGGAACGTGTTTTGTCTGATGTCCAGCAACATATTTTCAGTTAAGTAGAGTAAGTTTTGAGTATAAATAATTTTTTTCAATAATTTTAGTTAGTAGAGGTAGTTAGGTGAGATATAAGTCTGTAATTTAAGAATTCCGATTAATTATGATTATATTTTTTATAATTGGCATAATCATTGCATTTTTGAGTAAATTTGGAATAGTTCCTGTTATAAGTGACTCATAAATTATATTTGTAAGTCAGAGTCAGAGTTGTTACTATGTTTGTATTAAGTATTGAGGAATTGGGTCGTGTGGTGAAGATCATCTAGCAGTTACAATATAATTGTAGTATTCGTCGGTAATGTAACATTTGTTAGTGTATAAGTGAATGGTAAGATGAGGGTTACATGAACAAGTAAATCTATTATAAATGGTATAAATGACTTTAAAATATTCTTCAAATTGCTTACAAAATTGATCATCGGGAAATTTGTGAAGTGTAGGATTTTTCTTTTTTCCTAATAGGGTCTTAGTTATTGAATAAATTTGTTTATTGTCGTATGAGCAAAATATAATGTTGTCAATAAAGTATTCTGTTTTAGTATGTGTCAATTAATTCTTGTACATGTATCTATTTTTTCGTAGTTTAATTAAGTTTAAGTGTGATGGTGATTTCGTAAAAATTCTATAAATTTTCTAAATAACAATGTTAAGTTATTCTATTTAGAGTTAAAGCATGGTGTTATGTAGAGTCAAGTATTTTATTTTCAGTGATGCATGTTGATTTAGTAGTTGTTTCAGTATAGTGTTTAAGTTGAGTACGGTAACCTGGGTTTTATTTATCATTGAGATAAAATCAGATGAAAAGTCATAAATATTTATTTTCCTGATACACCTGTAAGTAAGTAGGATCTGTTTAGGTGAGGAGTTCAGTATATTAAGTTGAGAGTTTATTGTGTAATGGTTAGTGAGTAATGTAGAGCGTATTGGTTTATGTATTAGTATGTTAGAATGGTTGTATGTAAGTATCAGGTATAGTATATTTCCGTGCGTATGAGTTAGAAATTAACGTGTTGAGTTAAATTCAGTTCGTTACATAGTCGTTTAAAGTATTGGTGGTGTAGTTTGTCAGAGTCATAGTAGAAATTGAAATCTCCTAGAATAATCAGTTTGTTATAGTTATGTTCATGTATGAAGTTTGTAAATTATAGAGCAAAAGTAGTATGGCAGTTATTTGGTGGTCTGTATACTAGTATGATCGAATTATAATATTTTTAATTTTTAGTTTAGTAAAAAGAAAGTCGCAGTTTGATGTATAAATCTCGGGATGAAGAATAATTGTGATGTGATTAGTTATCAATCTGCTTAAATATTTCAAAGAATATACTATAGTGTAGTATCTCTCAATCAACATATCACATTTAACTATAGTTACACATTTACTATAGTATATTAGTGTTAATATGTAATAATTATATGACGTTTACTTATTTATCAAATACTTTTTACACTACAATTATTACTAATCGATCGACTTAACAGACGTTATAATAATATTATCAATCTCAATGATACTCATAATATTACTAAATATATAGATAATTTAAATATGTTGATATAATTCTTGTTACTAATGTAATTTGTTCCTTATCTGTTCCTTATCTCAATCCTCCCAAACCATGATCTACTAAACCAAATGTAAGTAAAATAATCTGTATACATATATATATGCCTCACAAAGATAGACGACCATCATCCATTCTCCTTGGGAATACTTTATAAATAAGAGAATTCTACGTAAATAAAAGAAAATGTCCACAAAAATAAATAAAATGACACCTTACTCTTTCTCACTAGATCGTAAATTATATAAATAAACTATTTCGTATGAAATATATTATTCCTATGAAGATTACATAATTTCCTTTCTTACATTATAAGCGTCCATGCTTTTCCAAATATATCCACTAAAAGTTATATACTATTTTACTGAATTTGTTATCAACATTATTATCAATATTATAAATATATATTTTTACTATGTTACTATGTTCCTTAATATTAAATGTCCTTGTTATTTAGGACACTTTAATAATAATCGGTCTTAACATTTTATGACCCATTATTTTTATTCAAAAATTACAATATAAATATTATATGATTATAGATATTATTGTGATTTTTAAATTTTATTTAATCTTTTAATTCCATAGATAACGGGGGTGTCCGTATTCCTATCCATGTCAGAATACGGACACCATGTGTTATAATACGGACACCCTATATACCACTAGATAAACTATATATTATTGATGAACCAATCATATAACTTACAATTACATTATTTATAATTAATTTTATGAATAATTTAATATAATTTAATTAGTAATTAGTTATTAATTTATTTGTATTATTTATTTAATTAATAATAAAATGTAATTATCTAAATAATAACAATTTTAGATTTAGATTTATTGGTGATATTAATATTATAACGCACGCGATTTTTATGAAAATCAGAATAGTTCATACACTGCAGTGCATGCGCGATGATTGGTTATATGGTGTCCGTATTAATACATAGAGTGTCCAATTTATAATACCATATAGGGACTTATATGACCTCTAGATATATGCTTATAAGTTAATGAATATTTAATAAGAAATATAGAAATTATATATATATATAATTTTTAGAATGCTTTATTTTTTAATAATATAGTATTATATTTTATATCGATACATTTATATATTCTTGAGAAGGTTTTAAGATAAATTTGTGTTTCATAAATTTAAAAACGTAATAAAAAAATTAGTTTATTGGATATATCAGCAATATTTTGAATAATTAGAAAATAAAAAATACTTTTTTAGACTATTTATATAATTATGAATATTGTATTCATTAAACATTTTTTAATAGAATTTATGGTTTCTGATATACCGAGAATGTCCGTATTCGGGCACTGTCCGTATTCGGTTACTTTACCCTACAAGTACTCATAAAGTCATAAAATAACATAGAAAGTGATTTTATCCCACTTCATTTATATACACATATTTTTCCATTTCGTGGTCCTATTTTCTTAATATGAAATGTGTCCTATATAGGATATACATATTTGTTGAATACTTGTTTTTAAATTACCATTACCCTAATACTGAACGACAATATATTAATCAAAACTCCTTATTGAAAACTAAAACTATTTACTAGAAGATTAATTACAAGATGTGGAGGATATAGGATATAGATAACTATATATTCATTTCATATTAATGTATTTTATCATATAAATAGATATTTGAATATTAGAATAACTTGAAATTAGTAGATTTGTAATATATTTAACCGTTTTTAAAATTTAAAATACTTATATTGATATAATGGTATCTTATATCCTTAATATTTATAATACTTGTAGAACTAGAGGTAATTGTAAACAATTAAATGTAATGCATTATTATATATTATTATATGATGTGATAATACAATTATAAATATAATTAATATAGATCAGTCAATATATGGAATTCATTAGATAATGATATAATAAAATATGTATGTTGGTCATCTTTAAAAATAAAATAAACAAAATATGCTTCTATAGAACACAACTTTTATATTTTATGTTTTATTTTTTAATTTTTCTAATTGCAATATATCTTCGTTTATATATATATATATAGCATATTTGAGATTTTATATATACATTATTTTCATAATTATTATAATATTATATGTATACTTTACTATCATTACATCTTTTAAAGTTATACGTATTACATTATTATTTGTATTTGTTCAGTATTATCAATAGTTATATATATATATGAATCACATTTATTTTATTACTAAAATAACAACATTTTAATTTATTAGTAAATTTAATAGCTATTATAGATTTTAAAGTGCTAAGTATTATATTGTTATTAATAGTTTTAATTATTATTGAATTAATATAAAATATATGTGTATATTTTAAATATATTATATAATTAAAATATAAAGTTAATAATATACTCTTATTACAGATTATAAAAGTGATAAGTAATACATTAATTTGTTGTTTCGCATAATTTGTTCAATTTTATTTGTTAATGTGTTCTGTTTGTTATATATATATATTTAAAATATATTATTTAAATGTTATAATATATATATATTAAATTATATATAATTAATAATGTATCACTATTACAGGTTACAAAGTTAATACGTATTCAATATATTTAAGTCGAAACAGAATATTTCGATTCCCTCATTTATTTCAATTACACTTTATTAAATTCTTACATATCAAATCCTTTTGATTTATATTTACAAAATAACAACATTAGAAAGTCACTGACCAGTACTATAATCAGCATCCGGTCATCGATCACAGTCGCATACCTCATAACTAGTAGCGATCACTCCTTAGTTACAACGACCTATAGAAGATAACAGGTTCCCTTCGCCAACAGATCAAACTACGATCCATCTCAATTTAACATACATCACTTATTTAGTCATTCACCCTCACTATATTACTGGCCTATTTAGAAGACGCGTGTTGTAATCTATCTATAGATACGATAGATACTATAGTATACTATTTGATTCCCGAAGCTTATTAAATAAGTAAGTAACTTAAGCATGTAAATAAGATGATTATATACATATATATATATTAATATAAAATTATAGTATATTATAGTATATTATGATGATGATGAATAATTAATTATTAGCAACAATATGTTCCAATAGCAATATATATATATATATATATATATATATATATATATACTAATACCCTGAAGACAAAACTATAAAAAATAAAGAATGCAGAATATGAAGTTGGATTATATATATATTGTTGTTATTGTTATTTTTGTTATTGTTATTGTTGTTATTTGATGGAGTCCTTTCATCCCATCCAGGAACTGAAGTTTTTCACTTATAACCATATATATGGCTCTAATGTCCCTTCGAAGCCGCTCTCATGTCAGGCATCCATGGTTTTAACGAGAGCCGATCATTTATTTATACACAATTATATAAGTTCACTTTTAAATATTATTTTAAGACCCATTTTATAAAATTAATTAACGGTCCGGTCGAGGCTCGAACCCGTGTCCTACTGGTTCTGTGTCTGACGCCTTAGCCAATGAGCCACCCTCAGATACATATATATATATTTAGATTAAATTAAAAGAGAAGAGAAGAAGTGAACTTTATAATACCTATTAATCGATCTTTCGTAAACAAAACATTTGACTAAATACATATTATAAATATTCTAAACATTATATATTGTATATGTATATACGGAAACCGAATATGTAAAAATATTATTTATATAATATAAATAATAACTAATTCCTAAAATAATTCGTAGAAACTCTGCATTACTTATATATAACATAACAAGCAAGTTATAAATAAAATGTTATTATCATATATATGTTCTGAACAATTAATAGTGCGATTAAAACGAATACTATTTATTATGTAACATATATTCGTAAAAAAACTTTCACCATTTATTCGAAATCCTTAGGTGAAATAAAAAGAAAACTTTACCCGACTTTCCACCAGATACCCTATCATCAACTTTCGATGACTACTTACATCAAAAGCTCACAAGTACACTCAGCAATCTACCACCATATACGTCTTTAATAAACTACATCTTGCCAACTCACTCACTTAATGTATGTATAGTACCTTCCATTTCAGACATAGGCACACTCCTTAAAGCAACTAAAAGTTCATCTCCTCTTGACCCTATTCCTCTTTCCTTTTTACACGAAATAACTGAATCCCTCACTATCCCTCTCAATAATATATTCTGTGATTCCTCGAATCCGGCACTTTTCCAGCATCCTATAAACATGCACTCATTACACTCCCCCTTAAGAAACCAAACCTTGACCCTCAAAGCCTCAACAATTATCGTCAAATCTCAAACCTATCGATATTTTCAAAAACTTTAGAACGAATCGTCGCGAAATAACTAACGTCTTATTTAATATCACATAAAATCCCTCACATCTTCCAAATCAACAGAACCCGCATTAGCGAAGATATCCAGCGATATTCTCAATAATCTTGATAATCAAAATGGCACAATAATCGCACTACTCTATTCGCGTTCGATACTATTGACCATTCGATTATAATACATCGTCTTACATCTATAGGTATCACTGGTACTGCACACAAATAGCTATCCTCATTCATAACCAATCGAACTTCCTCAGTTGTAGTTCACTCAACCCGTTCAACATAATTCCCCTTCTCCACCTTATCTCGAATTCTCCAGTTAGCTTCCATACATATGCAGACGACATCCAACTTTATGTAAAATGTACAGAAAACGTTAATTTTGCACCCGATATTCTTTCCTCTACTATTACCACCATTCATAACTGGCTCACAATAAACTCCCTCGAGGGGGTCGTCTTTAACCCAATTAAAACCGAGGCTATCTTCCTTCACCTTCCACTCTGAAGTAAAAATTTACCAACTCCCCCTCCAAATAACATTAATGGACTCAACCCATGTCAAAAATCTTGGTGTTATATTTGACAATACTTTTAATTTTTACAGACAACTGTCCCACATGACAAAACTACTAAACTATCAACTACATTCAATACGCCTTATTCGTCATTCTATATTCTATTTTTTTTTTAAAGGCCCAAAATACTATAATAATATAATGAGTAATAATATATTAAAATCTGAAAATATACATAATATACACAAATTAAAAAAAGTATTAAAGAATTACTTTTTAAATAAATATTAGTTTTTATATTTTAGCATTTTAATAATTTTTAATATTTTTAATCTTCGTCAATTTTTAAAATTTTTATATTTAAAACTACTTGGGTCATATTTATGTTATTATATTTTTATGATTTTTTATTATTTTATTTGCACTTTTTTGTTATATAATTGTTTGCACAAGTTTTAAACATACTTTATTTTAATTTGTATATACTAAACCATTTGAATCATTTTATGTTATTACATTTCAATAATTTTTTATTATTTTATTCGCACTTTTTGTTTTATATTTGTTTGCACAAGTTTTAACACATTTTATTTTATTAGTTTATTTAATGGATTGATGAAACATGATGAAATACGCTGAGGGACATTATTTGTATTATTATTATTCTCTTTATATATATTTCTTTACTCTTATTATATTGAATTCTAGTACACAAGTCTTATTATTATTGTATAAATATCCCAAAGCTATTATATTCATATACTATGGAGGTATCGACTTAATAAAGCTACTTATAGCTTTCAATGATCCTCCTTAGACAATTGTCTATAAACTGATTTCATTCATTCATTCATATCAATATTCACCACTACTATTATAGCTTCTGCCTACATCCTACTTATATTCGACTACTGCAATTTTATCCTTTACAATACCCCCTCATCGTACATTACAAAACTCAAAATTCTTGATAATGCTATAGATAGGTGTATATTCAATATACCAAAATACTATCATACTCATATATTTCCATTCCTAGCTAAACTACACTGGCTACTTGTACGACATATAATCATCTATATAACTCTACTACTCAATCATAAAGCAAGCCAACATGCCTCTCCTGACTACCCAGCAAACAGGAATAGCACCCTTAAAGCACCCATAAAGCATCTTAGTTGAGCACCATTTTACACACATGCTTTAAATAATGCTCAACTAGTTAAGCACCTATATAACACCTATATGGCATTATTAAAGCATTTTTACATGTCTTATGGGTGCTAAATTAAAGAACCTTTATGGAATTATTAAAGCATTTTTACATGTCTTATGGGTGCTAAATTAAAGAACCTTTATGGAATTATTAAAGCATTTTTACATGTCTTATGGGTGCTAAATTAAAGCACCTTTATGGCATTATTAAAGCATTTTTACATGTCTTATGGGTGCTAAATTAAAGCACCTTTATGACATTATTAAAGCATTTTTACATGTCTTATGGGTGCTAAATTAAAGCACCTTTATGGCATTATTAAAGCATTTTTACATGTCTTATGGGTGCTAAATTAAAGCATATTTATGGCATTATTAAAGCATTTTTACATGTCTTATGGGTGCTAAATTAAAGCATATTTATGGTATTATTAAAGCATTTTTACATGTCTTATGGGTGCTAAATTAAAGCATCTTAATGGCATAAGTAATTTCATTAGAATCATTTCCTGGAACGGGAACGGATATAAAAGTAGGAACGGGGACGCAGAAAGGAACGGTTACAGAATAATGAACGGGAACGAGAACGCTTAGACAGAAATATAGTAACTTTACAAGTATGGAGATTTATATAGTATTAATTCAAGATATTTTTTATATTTATTTATAATCTATTATAATATAAATAAATTTATAGGATAATCATAAGTAGTAGGTTGAGTGAATATTTGGGGTTGGGAGGTAGTACTCGAGTAACGTTTAAACACATCTGAACGCATGCAGCGTCGACCGAAAATATATGTCCCAATATAAAAGTCATGATGACTACATTTTCACATTATATTCCTTCATACAGAATATTTATTCCACGTTCTATTAAATACTAAATATAATATAAGGTTGCATATGGAATCATGCTACTAGCATGTATCTAATGAGGGCTTCACATAGATTCTATGATAATCACGAAGGCAGCACAGACTGCTATTGTCATCTCTAAGGCATCATATCATTGATTATCATGGAATTCTGTTGTTATCTTGAAGGCGACAAGTCATTAAATATCATGGACTGCTGTGGATTGATTGATTTTTTAGTTGAAGGGGAAGCAATAACTTCACGAGTGTAATAAATACGAAAAGACCAGTTTTTAAAACTATCCAACTTGAAATATTATAAATATTATTTTTGCGCAGATGTTATAATAATAATGTATTCTATCATACGCTGGCTTTTTTTTATTATAAACATTATATTGTATCATATTGTATAATCATATTTTATATATAGGGAGTGTCATATATTTGCTTCGAAAAATCTTTGGAATAAGTATAAATATTTGCTAACGTTATTGTCATATTGAAGAAGAAAGGTCATAGGTTGATGTTATCATCTCTAATGCACCACGTTACTAAATATCATGGACTGCTGTTGATGAATTAAGTTTATATTTATCATAATATATAGTTGAAAATATTAATATTTTCTAACGTATTTATTATCTCGAAGGCGAAAGTACATGGACTTCTCTTGTTCATCTTGAAGATGTCGTGTCAATGATAATAATGGATTGCTGTTGTCATCTAGATGGATATATAATATATACAAATAAGATGATAAGTAAACTTATATATTTAATAAGTTAAATTAATAAGTTTAGAGTTTATACCGAGCTTATACGATGAAGATGCCTATCTATATTTTATAAGTTATAACATTATAATGCATCGTCGTGTTGACTGTGCATTGTAGGCTAGTCTGTAGCCTTTGATTTCAAAATACGGGTTTTATTGCTAACAACCTATATTCACATATTTTTATAAATATAACATATTCAAGATAGCAAATAAAATAAGATAACCAAATAAAAAATGGTATAAACTACATTATGTTATTATTCAATAAGTAATGTATAAGATAATATAATCACTACCAATATACTAGCTCTAGCCATAAACATAGTCATATATGAGGGTATACCCACATCATCCAAACTTTGAAAACATAGACTACATTGCTCAGAAACTATCGTTGGCACCCATCTATGAAAACTGCAATACCATGATGTACTCCATAAGTTGAAAAGTCAATAAAAATTATCTCGCACAATGTTAATTTAAATAATTATTTATAAATAGTATAATTGATATTGAACACTAAATCACCAAACCAAATTAAAACACTCCAAACGAGATAAGGGGTTACCTTACATATTATATAGTATATAATATAGGTATAATTAATATTAATATTTAAAAAAAACTAATCAATTATAAATTGAATCCTAGTTATAGTAGTATATATTAAAAATCACACGCGCGAGCGATCTAAATAACAATAGTTACGGTTTTAAATAGATCGCGAAATTTGGTATATATTTTATGTTTTCATAATTATTATAATTTCAAATTATCTTTGATAGTATAAACATATATATTTATAAATATAGTATAATAATTATACTAATTCATAAGTATACTATAATAAATAAAATATAATAAACAAATTACTAGAATATATATTTCTACTGTTAAATATACTATATTATTATAATAATCATATGTAAAGAATAATAAATATGAACATATAAAATGTATACGTAAATTATTATAGTTATTATGTATCTATAGTAAATTATATATATATATATATATATATATATATATATATATAGGTTATTATATAACCATTATATATATAGGTTATTATATAACCATTATATATATAGGTTATTATATAACCATTATATATATTAAATATATATTTAATTAAATATATATAATGTATTATATATAGGTTATTATATAACCATTATATATATTTAATATATATAATATATTTAATATATATAATATATTTAATATATATATATAATTATTATTATAATAATATATAATGTATTATATATATATATATATATATATCAGTATTATACATAATAATTATGTGTACACGTTGGTTTAACAAATACGCATAGCTAAGCTATGACACGCCAATATATAGAGGCGGGAGTCTCAACTCCGAAAGCGCGCGCTCAGATATCGAATAAACTATTAGTCATAGATTTTTGGCGCCTCTAGTCTGTGTCTACGATATTTATTAGAGGTTAAAGTAACTTTAACTTAAAGTTTAACTATATTTAATAATAATTATTGAAATCTACTAAAATTGGTTTTACATCTAATTATTGGAGTTCGTAATTGCATTCGAGTTGGTGTGAAACCCCTTTTACAATTAAGCATTAATTTTATTTTAAATGTTGGATTTAAATATTAGAGTTAAACTTTAAAGTTAAAGTTAAACCCCTTTTATAATAACGATATTATAATAATAATTATAATAATATGATATTTAATATTAAATATCGGATATTTTAAATATAGTTACAACAGTATATATATATATATATATATATACAATTATATTATTATATAATATAATAATATGTCTACTTACTATTTTGTTGTACTTTAATGTCTTAGAAATTGAATTATATGATATATGAAAACTTAGATTTCAAATTAATTTTTAATTATATTGGTTGTTGATAAATATTAACAAAGATTATAAGCTTTGTATATTACAGAATACAGTATAATACAGAATTATTAAATGCATAGATTTATATTTTATATTGTAAACTATAAATCGATGGTGAAAAACACATATTTTGCTATATATATTTGCAATATATCCATATATTTATAGTTTATATATGTATACTAGCCGTACCCGACCCGGCGTTGCTCGGTTTTTGATTGTTTGTCTATCTATTGTGTATTAATTATAGCTATTCTTTATTCTGCATTATTATTTTTTTAATATTTCAAAAATTATTTGAAAAATAAAACAAAATATTTAAAAAAATACAAAATATATTTCAAAATATTACAAAATATATTTTAAAAATATGTCGAAAAATATTAAAAAAAAAATATAAAAATATTTCAAAAAAATATTGTTTTTTTCAAAAATGTCAATAAAAATATCCAACAAATATTTTAGAAAAGCGTCATGATATTTTTTTCGACTTAACTTGGTACAACATTCAAAAATGTAGGGTGTTTTAATATAAATGCTTAAATATGCTTAAATATGAATGCCATAATAATGTTTTATAGGTGCTTTAATACAATGTAAATGCTTTACAGGTGCCTTAAATGCTTTAAGTATAAATGCTTAAACATGCTGAAATATGCTTAAATATGAATGCCATAATAATGTTGTATAGGTGCTTTAATACAAGGTAAATGCTTTACAGGTGCCTTAAATGCTTTAAATATAAATGCTTAAACATGCTGAAATATGCTTAAATATGAATGCCATAATAATGTTTTATAGGTGCTTTAATACAAGGTAAATGCTTTACATGTGCCTTAAATACTTTAAGTATAAATGCTAAAATATGCTGAAATATGCTTAAATATGAATGCCATAATAATGTTTTATAGGTGCTTTAATACAAGGTAAATGCTTTACAGGTGCCTTAAATGCTTAAATATAAATGCTTAAACATGCTGAAATATGCTTAAATATGAATGCCATAATAATGTTTTATAGGTGCTTTAATACAGGGTAAATGCTTTACAGGTGCCTTAAATGCTTTAAATATAAATGCTTAAACATGCTGAAATATGCTTAAATATGAATGCCATAATAATGTTGTATAGGTGCTTTAATACAAGGTAAATGCTTTACATGTGCCTTAAATACTTTAAGTATAAATGCTTAAACATGCTGAAATATGCTTAAATATGAATGCCATAATAATGTTTTATAGGTGCTTTAATACAAGGTAAATGCTTTACATGTGCCTTAAATACTTTAAGTATAAATGCTAAAATATGCTGAAATATGCTTAAATATGAATGCCATAATAATGTTTTATAGGTGCTTTAATACAGGGTAAATGCTTTACAGGTGCCTTAAATGCTTTAAATATAAATGCTTAAACATGCTGAAATATGCTTAAATATGAATGCCATAATAATGTTTTATAGGTGCTTTAATACAAGGTAAATGCTTTATAGGTGTCCTAAGGGTGTTTTAATATAAATGCTTAAACATGCTTAAATATTAATGCCATAATAATGTTTTATAGGTGCTTTAATACAATGTAAATGCTTTATAGGTGTCCTAAGGGTGTTTTAATCATGCATAATGCTTTAAGGGTGCTATTACTGTTTGCTGGGTACCTAGCATCCCTACTCAAACTCAAATTACTAACTAGTACCACTACACTCTCCACCAATAAGTTTCTACTTCAACTTCTTCCTAAACACAACTTACATTTAACTAACACTCGCGTCTGGGCAATATCCGTCTGTCCCGGAAGACTCTCCATACATCCATCTGTACTACACCATCAACTCCAAATTCATGAAACTACTGAAAATCCATTTATTTAATATAAATAAATAAATAAATCAGATTTATTATGTCATGTTGTAAAGCATGAAATAATGGAGAAGTTAATAAACAAATGTATTTGTTTTTTTTCGAGAACTTCCCCAATCATCATATTCTAGATAAGTTAGATTCTCGTGAATAAAAAAATGTAAATATAAATAAATAAGATGTAAAGAATAACAATATGTATCAATAAGTCAAGTTTAAAAATAAAAGATGTAAAGTTATATAAAAAAATCACAGAAACGAGTTGAATTCTGAATGCCGAACTATAAAAGGAATAGAATATCCCCAATCATCATATTCTAGATAAGTTAGATAATCGTGAGTACAAAAATGTAAATTTAAATAAATAAGATGTAAAGAATAACAATATGTATCAATAAGTCAAGTTAAAAATAAATTATGTAAAGAATAAAAAATATGTATCAATAAGTCAAGTTTAAAAATAAAAGATGTAAAGTTATATAAAAAAAGCACATAAACGAGTTGAATTCTGGATGCCGAACTATAAAAGGAATATAATAGCTAAACAATACAAATGAAAAAAATAAAAAATAAATCAAACAAGATGAAGGTTTAATAAATAATACCAGTAAACAAAAACAAAATTAGGTAATCAATTGTATAATTGATTTTCATATATTGATAAAAAATGTTTTTTTAATATTTTTTTAAAGTTTTTTATATACATTTTTGTAAATAATAATGATATTTTGCTTAGAAATTTCTTTAAATGTACATTGTGCATGAATACAATATTGTTATAAGTTATTAAATCTTTAAATTTTAATATATTAGAACATAAAAATAAATTGTTAGTATTAGTAAAAATAAAATATTATTGACAATTTTAAAGATATTTTTATTTACAATTCGAACAGCCTTTTTTTGTAGAGTTGAAATATATTGAAGGTTATTATTACAATTATTTCCCCAAATTTCAAAACAATACATGATATGAGGCAAAAACAAAGAATTGTAAAGCAGCTTTAAAATATATATTGGTAAATAGCTCATATTTCTTAATATATATAACATGTGATAATTTCAATTGTATTTTTCTTATGTGTTCTTTAAAATTTAAATTATTATCTAAAATAACTCCAAGAAAAGTATAAACTATTAATATATACTATTATGATATACTATTAATAATATTTGCATCTTTATAAGTTAGAACTTTTGTTTTATCAATATTTAATATTAATCTATTATTAGTTAACCATTCAAGTAAATTTAAAATAACTAAATTTAAACTTGTGCATAGAGTCTTATTACTTGGTTCACTAATGCTAACCGATGTATAGTCAGCAAAAAGTATAAGTTTACAATTTATATTTAAATTATCTAAGGCCATATGAATATCATTTATATATAAAATAAAAGGTAAGAGACCCACAATGGATCCCGGAGGTACCCCAACATTGATGATACTTCTTCTATAAAGTTCGTCATCTATTCTAGTTGATAACATTCGATCTTGTAGATAACTTTCAATTAAACGATTAGTACTGCCCCTAAAACCATAATATTTTAATTTGTTTAATAGAATCTTATGATCTACAAGATCGAATGCTTTCATTAGATCTAGAAATAATGAGGCTAATTTATTATTTCTTTCTAAGTTTGATTCAATATCATTATAGTGATCATAGAGTGCGTGCGAAGTTGAAGAATTTCTAATAAAACCATATTGTTTGCCATATAATAAATTTTGTTTATCAATCAAATGTAGAAATCTATTAGGAATTATTTTCTCTAAAATCTTAGAAAATTGAGATAATAAGGCAATCGGTCTATAGTTATTTATATCATCTTGTTTTCCTTTCTTAAAAAGGGGGGTTATTAATGATATTTTTATGTTATCTGGAATAGTAGAGTCACAAATTATTAAGTTAAAAATATAGGTAAGTGGATCTAAAATAAAATATAAAATAATTTTGATTATATCCATGTCAATGTTACTAAAATCTAATGAATATTTAAATTTACAATCCCTAATAGCAATCAAAATATCATTAGCAGATATAGATGAAAAATGAAATGTATTTTTTTGAGGATTTTTTAAATATCTCTCGTGGGTTGATCTATTTTCTCTATTAACTATTGGCACATACTTATCTTGTAAATCAGTAGCTATTGAACTAAAAAAACATATTCTTTCATACTTACTAAATGTAGTATTACCATATAAGATATAATCAGGAATGGTATTATATTTTTTATGATCAGTTAATTTCTTAATTTTAACCCACATATCTGAACTATTATTGTTACAAAAAAACTTCTTATAAACTGCATTCTTTTGTCTACGTATTATGGCATTTACCTTGTTTCTATATCTCTTATATCTATTAATGCTAACTGTATTTTTCAAAGTTAGAGAATCTCGATATAATTTATTTTTTTATTTTTATTATTCGTATGTGAAATAAATGGACAATTTGTATCATATAGATTACTGAAAGTGTCTAGAAATATATTAAATGCTTTATTAACATCACTGTTGCTTTTCATTGTAGACTAATCATCTGCAGCTAGATCATTAATAAAATTAATAATATTTTGTGCGGACACATTACTTTTTAATAAATAATTAGTTTTGATGGACGGATTTGATGAATAATTAGAAGACACATTTAAAAGTAAAGGTAAATGATCAGATATATCTGCTGAAAGAGTACCAGATACAGATTCCGGAACAAATAAAGAATTAATAAAAAAATTATCAATTTGAGTGGATATTGTGTTGGTAATTCGCGTTGGTGTATCAATAAGTCTACTAATTAATCCTAATTGATTTAAAATATTAAAAAATGCATGAGAATCTAACTTATCTAGTAAATTTATATTAAAATCACTGCAAAAAATTAAATTAGAAATATAAAACATTAACATCAAATATATATGAACGGCCGATTGCTTTATAAGCACAGTTCGCAGTCCGAAAACCGAAAAATGTAAAATGTAAATGTATGTATTATTTCTTAATCATTATTTATTTATATATGGAATACATTAATTTATCAATTTAATATAATAGTTATAATTTATGTAATTTCATATTTCCTTTATATTAGTAAAACATTCTTATAAAATAATGTTATTTTTCAAACTTTCAATTATCAAATTATTAAAATAATATATATAACGTACTATTAAGTACTATTAAGTACTATATAAATATATATAAATTTAAAAAGTTATAAAAATTATATAAATATAATACTGCTATAATATATAAATATATTATTGTTTAAATATTACCCCAATACTTGTGTTGAATATTTCTTGAAGTCGAAACTCGATCTCAAAAATAGGCTATTTTTGTATCAAAGATGAAAGAAATATTGAACTCGTATTCAAGATATAGACCTACCATCCTCGAGCTTGAATTCGTATTGTACACGTCCATTTTGAACTTGTGTTGACCCAAGTTTGAGATCATCTTACATCATATAAACTTGACTAATCAAGTTTTAATATATGTTTTACTTGTATCAATATAAATGTACTTAGATATTTTTGATAACAAATTAATAATAAATTACTTTTCAATCAAATTTTATTCAAGTAATCTTTTACATTTACATTTACATTTTTTACATTTTTCGGTTTTCGGACTGCGAACTGTGCTTATAAGGCAATCGGCAGTCCATTTATATTTGATGTTAATGTTTCATATTAAATAAATGGATTTTCAGTAGTTTCTTGAAATGTTCCAGGAGTATGGGACGGATATTGTCCTGGCGCGTTAGTTAAATGTAAGTTATGTTTAGGAGGAAGTTGAAGTAGAAACGTATTGGTGGAGAGTGTAGTGGTACCAGGAGTCGCGCTAATGTACAGTCAACGCAAAAATGGGAAGTCAATAATTTATTTGTGCAGTCAATTTTTCAATTTTGTGCAGTCAATTTTTAATTTTGAGCAACAATATTTGTATTATTCTAATTAATTTTTGAAGGCATATAGCCAGATATGTATTATATATAGTAAGATGCATACCATGCGGAGAGTTTCCGATATTGTTACATTACTAAGCACAATAAGATCACCAATAACAACAGATTGTTTAGTAATATATATAGACCAGTATGAAGTATATAAGTGAAAAATGTATTATTGCCAAAAAAAGATTGAAGGGATAAAACAATAATATTAGACACCATAAGCAAACTATATATCAAAGACAAATAGTGATTTAGCTTATAATATAGGATCGCTATTGATCATGGTGTATTATGATGCAAATAATTTAGCTTTACCTGCATATTATTTCCCTGATAGAGCTGTGAATATGATGGCATAACAATTTTAATATAATTATGATTGTAATATTATTATGAATACCGATTTATAATATCTGACGCATAAAGAATTATTATCCATTATAATAGATAAATATATATATATATATGGAAACATTACCATCAAAAAATAAAAAATGCTACTGCAATATCTCTTCGGTCACATGGTAGTGTAGATAGGACAAATGTTGATAAAATATACACACTTGCGAAATTAATAGATAAAGTTGGAAACGAATCGCTTATATTTGTAGCTGTAGGAGAACATTTGGAACATGGAGCTCGTGGGATATTTAACACAATGATTAAATCAATAGAAAATCTTCTTGGAAGTATCGTAATAAATGTAATAATGAAAGAGGTTTCGTCGTTAGTGACAGATGGTACATCTGTAAATACAGGAAATAATAATGGTTTATGGAAGATATTTCAAGATTATAGTTTGGAGAAGTTAAGCGAGCCAGTAGCTCCTCTATTTACAATATGGTGTTGTGCACAATGCACAAGTAAAATCTGGCATGGAAGGTAGAAATCAATGAAATACCAGAAATTAAAAATATCCTATGACATTAAGTGGTATTTCATCTTATTTCGCTAAATCTGGAGTCAGATGCTGAAAGTTAAAAAATATTGCAGAGTACAATAATATTATTATTTGCTCATTTCAAAAAATATTTGAAATACGATGGAGTGAATTCACTCATCAACTAGTTGAAAGTATATTAAAATCATGGAATGCATTAATAATATATTTTAATTAAATTACATGAAATAAAGCCCGTGGATTTTCAACATACCTTTGCAATGAACATAATCTTCATCTATTATGCTTTATGGCCGATGTAATTATTATATTCTCTCGATATCAAAATAAGATGCAATCCGATTCGACTACGATATGTGATATTCATCACCATCTTAATAATATTGAGATTTTTCATATTTATATATTTAATATTGCAGAATACTATGCCTATAGCTCTTACTATTCAGAGTAAAATAAATAATGTTTCATAATATTGTGTAACTTTAATAGATTATTCTGAATACATTATTAACAACCGATTTAATTGGCGGATGGTTTACTAAGTTAATCAAATCAATTGAAAAAACCAATGGTAGGATACTCATTACTCATTACTCCTACTCATTACTTGAAAGGTATTGCGTTGAAGAGAACAAATAAGCTTGAAGTAAGATATAATTTATATGTATCTGAAATGAGAGATATATCTGAAATAAAAATATGAATAATATATAAATAATCTTATGGAGCGATTTACATCAGATAAAAATATATTTTAAAAACTTGAATATTTTATTAAATTAAAAGAAGAAGTAAACATAAAGCAAGTACATACTTTGATAAGTGCTGATTAGAACTAAAGAGATTTATACTTACAATATAATTATTTAGTATTGCATTCAGAACATAAAATCTTCGTCAACTCTAAAAAAAAGCTATCAAGGGATGTATGAAATAGAAATAAAATATACCTAATATAAATGTATTATTTTCTAGTCTGGAAGAAATGTCTACAATGTGTTGTACATATAGTATAATTATGTGCGCTAAACCACACAGCTCCGATGTGGAAAGAATTATATCTGCACATAATTTTCTTAATTCTGTACATAGAAATAGAATTAAAATAGAAACTTAGAATAATACATTATTTATTCATTATAATATGCAGGATCTTAAAAATTGGAATCCAAGACCTGCGGTATTAGCTTGGATAGTTATTTGATTAAAAAATCATTAATAATATTTTAGCCATTATTCAATACAATTTCAGATTAACCTAAAATGTTTAGGATAAATATACGAAATCATAGACAACACGATAGAGAGCATGGTAAAACACAAGAGTATTTCAAGGGAATTTTTTCTGGTGCAGGAAAACATAAATGAGAAGAAGAAAATAAATCCCTTTAAAATCCCTTTAAAAACAATAAAATTCTAAATATAGCAAAATAAATAATAAATATAAACGCTTCATCTTTAACATATATTTTGTATTCATACGTTTTTGCTGTGATTATTAGTATTTCAGCCTACATGCATATATATTAATATATCTACCTATGCATTACGATAATTATATAAAACTATACAATATTAATTGATAAATAATTAATAATTATATATTTATGTGCAGTCAATATTATTCCTTAATGAGACCCCTGAGTGGTACTATTTGGTAATATAAGTTTTAGTAGAGATGCTAGGTAATCAGAAGAATCATGGTGGATTGATTTATGAATCAATAGTAGAGTTGTATAGAGGATTCTATAGCGTACTGGTAGCAGTGTAGTTTAGTTAGGAATGGAGATATATGAGTATGATAGTATTTTGGTATATTCAATATACACCTATCTATAGAATTATGAAGAATTTGGAGTTTAGTAATGTACGATAAGGGGGTATTGTAAAGTATAAAATTGCAGTAGTCGAATAGAGGTAGGATGTAGGCAGAATCTATAATAGTTGCGGTGAATATTGAATGACGAATAAGGCGTATTGAATGTAGTTGATAGTTTAGTAGTTTTGTTATGTGGGATAGTTGTCTATAAAATTTAAAGTATTGTCAAATGTAACACCAATATTTTTAACATGCGTTAAGTACATGATGAGCTGTCCATTAATATTAATTGGAGGGGGAGTTGGTAGATGTGTACTTCGAAGTGGAAGGTGAAGGAAGATAGCCTCGGTTTTAAGTAGAAAAGTGGAATTATGTAAATGTTAAATAGTACTGGTCCAAGGACCGACCCTTGGGGAACACCGTGTGTTACAAGACGGGAAGTTTAACGGGTTGAGTGAACTAAAACTGAGGAAAATCAGTTAATTATGAATGAGGATAGCCATGTGTATGCAGTACCAGTGATACCTATGGATGTAAGACGGTGTATGAGAATAGAGTGGTTAATAGTATCGAACGCGGAGGAGAGATCAAGTATACTATAGTGCGAGTATTGTGCCATTTTTATTATCAAGATTAGTGAGAATATCGCTGGATATCTTCGCTAGTGCAGTTTCTGTTTATTTGGAAGGAAGATATACACTTTGGTAGATGTGAGAGATTTTGTGTGATATTAAATAAGATGTTAGGATTTCGCGACGATTAATTCCAATGTTTTGGAAAATATCGACATGTTTGATATTTTGCGATAATTTAATCTTCATTACAGTTATGATATAGATGTAGTAAGTTATTATGTTGAGTATGATTAGTGTATTCAGTATGTTTGGATGAATTTATCGGATTATTAGATGTTTCTTGTTGCATATTAATGCATGTGCGATTTTTGAAGAGTTTGCTCCAATGCTTAATAACAGGAAGGGGTTAGGTTAAGGGAGATGTTTTCCAAGTAACTTTGTTGTTGTGGTAGTGACATAATTCGTAGTTATTTGTTTTACTGTTGAATACGTATTTGATTTTCGAGTTGTACATAAGATTATTTTGTATGGCGAATAGGATTATCGGACTGGGGAAAGCCGACTTTGATGTGGGTGATGTTGTATATGAGATATGTTTAGAGTATTTGTCTGGAATTGTAATGTTTTGAGATTGGTTTAAATTATTTATAACATTTGGTTTAGGTTTAATTTAATTTGTAGGGAGAGTAGTGGAGGAATGTGTTTATTCAGTGGACATTTAATTGATGTTATTCATCTAGAGGGTGATGGTTAATGGGCTTAGTCTTATTTAAGTTAATTAGTTCTTTTATGATATTAGTGTTATTAATTTGTTGATCTTGTTAGTAATTCTGTCCATAATATAATTTAAAGTGTATGTTTGGGAGATTGGTTTATATATGTTGATATAGTTATTAGGTTGTGGTGAGGCTTGTATTGCTATGTGTAGTGCTATGTGTAGTGTTTTGTTAAATTAAATACATTGGGGACATATATATATATATATATATATATATATATATATATATATATTAGAATGAAGGAGAACGCATGAGTTGGATAGCATACTTGAGAGGGTTGTTCGATTATTCCATTTAAATGTTAAATAATTATTATCTTTAGGCAGTTATAGTGTACATGTGTATGACACCTGTAATAGTTAACGAAATCAGTTTCTGTATTATTTAAACTAAATTTACAGTGATTACATGATGCAGATGTATTATCCATTATATTGTTTATGATTATCAATGTTTATTTAATATGCATGACTAGCTTTCAATTATCAAATAAATAACCGAGTCATTAGAAGACAGGTTTGATAAATGTATAATGTTATCCGATTTGTTTTAGATCAACAAATAATGACTCGAGTCAATGAAGAAAATAATAAATATTTTAGTATTGGATTATATTTTAGAAGAACTCTATTATGTCGATATAACGTTTATAACATATAACGATATAACAGATTTTTATCGATAGTCCAGGTTTCACTTCCGTATAAGAGGATTATTGCTATGGTTAACTTGAAAATCCTGATATTTAAATTATTATCAAGTGTAGAGTTCCAAAGTTGTTTTAGCTTCAGTACAATTTTCTCTGTTTCGATTTCAAAATTTGAGAAATTCCTGTACTTGCTCGATTTGATTCGTAATAATGGCAATGTCATCTGCATAGCTTAAATCTGTGATTGTTACAGCTGTATGTCGTCTGCTTAGTATTTTAGTTAGCATGAAATCGAGTTATTCTTATTCTTTTAAATCAGTCCTCATAGCATAATCGAGTAAGATTACAAAAAGTAATGGTTCTAATGTATCACCTTTAATATACCCGTTGTAATTTTAAAATAGTCAGTCTAGCCATCTGGTGTTAATACTCTAGAATGTGTGTTCTCGCATATAGAATTTTGAGCATTCTATATCGTTTGATACTGTCAAAACCTTTCTGAAATCTATGAATATGATTATTGATGATAAATTGTTTGTTTTCACTTCTTCAATTATTCTTCTTAGTGCAAGTATATGAGTTGTCGTGGATCTTCCTGATATAAACCTATTCTGACTTTTCATTAGAATAGGATTTTTAAATGGTTAAATTCGATTAAGAATAAGTTTATTTCTAATTTTCTGTGCAATTGTTGATAATGAGAATACCTCTATAATTATTTACATTATTTAGATTACCGGATTTTGGAACAGGTATTATATGGTATGTCGACCATTGATTAGGCTTTTCATGGTTCATCATGACTTCATTTACATATTTCATAGAATTATGTCATCAAATGTACACTATTTCAATGCTTCAGGAGCTATGTTATCTAGACCAGCTACCTTTCCATCTATTAATTTATTCTTTACCATCAGATATTCAGAAGATGTGAATTCAGTTTCTGGGATATTTTGTGTGATAATGGTTTGTGGTATAAATTCTTCAATTTCGGGTAATGTGTTCCGAGTAAATTGTTGAAGTGTTCATATCATTTCTCAACTCTTACATCATTGTTAGTACCTTTAATAATACCTTTTTTATCATGATTTCTTCCAGTTATGGCATCTATAAATTTCCAGCATTTGGCATATTTTGCTAGATTATGCATTCTTTATATATTTTACAGCAGTATTAAGTTGATCAGTTTCTATTGTATCATATGCATCTTACAGATTCAATTTTGTAACTTGTAAGAATGTTTGACTTTCGGTACTGTTTATTTCAATATGTATCTTAAAAGTTTCATTTACTTCTTTACGTGAATCAATGATAGTACTGTGTTGGGGGTGTGTTTATAACATATTTAGGTTTCTTAGGTAGCAATATCTTTATGGCTTCTTTGTTAGCAATGATGACATATTCATACTTTATAGATGGATCAGTATTCTTACTAAGATTATTGAGTTCTCTGTATTTTCTTGTAACCGTGTAACCGTATTACAGGGCTCTATCCTTGTTTTTCAGCACTGAACAATTATATATAGGTATTGGAGTTTTCTTCTTAGAAATATGTAGAACGAATTTTATCTTAGCCGTAATTATACGATGATCTGATCCGATGTTACTGAAACTGCTGTATTTTTCACAGTTCTTTAAACTATTTCTCCATCACACGGTGCGTAATGTATTATTATTGTATTTTTTGGATTTCCATTAAAGTTTTCTATCATTATACGTTCATTCCATTTTATTATCCCAGATAATGATGCTAGTGTCATATTATTCAATATGATACCAATTCCTTCTAAGGATGAATTACTACTATTCCTCCATGCTGATGTAGTTATTATAATAATATATTGTTTATTCTCCTATTCGTTCATATTGTGTTTCATCTGTATGTACCAATTTATGATCTACTACACTAATTATACTTATAATGTGATTATTTAATAACTCTGATATTTCTTGTCGCTTAGAGTTATTTCTCAAGGTTCTTACATTCATTGTGGCTATATTTATATACTGCCTGCAGCTGAGAAATTGCATCTATTTGTCTTCGATATCAATGTACCCATTCATTGCGGGTTTGGAGGAATATAAATGAAGTTTCGTTGACACTGGACAATATAAAGGTAGGGGCTTTAACCCTGCAGGTGCTGGTTTGTTGTAATTGCATTGTAGGTGTACTTGGCTAATTAAAACGTGGGGACGCAACTCCATACACGAGTAATTAAAGTACTCATTAGTAAAGTACTCGTTAGTAAAGTTTTAATACCTCGCCAAAATAAAGTATCTATAGATCATATATGATAATTTAGATGCCTTGCTAAATCCAACATCCCGCTTACAATGTCTTCACGTAACCCCGTTCGGGTGGCTGACGGGTAGGCCTACTATGCCTTGCTAAAGAGCAAACCCGGATTTTGTCCAGCACTACTTATTTGTTATTAACAGTTAACCACTATCTCTAGTGGCCCTATTCACACCTGGAGAACCGGTGGAAAAGTTTAACTATTACATAATAATAATAACTTCTCAAGGTTTACTATAGTCTAGATAACTATAGTTATATTTAACATATAAAGTATTTGTGTAATAATGAAAGTATTATGACTATTATAATACTATTTATGGGTAACTTCGGATCATATTCTTAGACTAGTACTTTTCATTATCGTTATTAATAACTTATTTTCGTTATTACCAAATAATATATTTATATTATTTACCGATGACATGAATATTATGCACCATGTGGTACTCAGTATTTTAACATTATCTAAATATTAAGAGATTGTCAGAAGGCGGATTGTCATTAAAATTGATGAACAAACTGTATCTCCAATAACAGTCTACCCAAGTATAATGTCTATGATCATAACTGTTACCATGGTATGCATAGATATTAGAATTAGGTAGACTGCTATTTGAGATAAAGTTAGTTCACCAATTTGAATGATAATCCGCATTTTATTTGTAAAGTTGTCATTTACATCATATTTTCAATAAAAAGTCAAATTCACTTACATTAATATTTGCTTACTTGCTTATTTCGGGATTGTTGTTTCCCGTACAGTAAACGTTCTCCAAACATCACGGTTCATCATAGCTACTTTCATCTCGCACGCCGGTATACCAGTTTCGCGCTCGGGATTACTGATGTAGCTTTCTGGTAGCCTTCTCCGTCTTCTAGTTCCATGCGTAGGTATCTAAAGAACTAGATCCAAACAACTTCATCATCTCTACGTAGGCAATGTCCAGCAAACTTTAAGAATCGACGTCTGATCTTTATAGATATTTTTTTTGGCTATATAAAAAATATCTACATTAATATAATGACTCGCAATTGCATTAATAAGTATGCTATATCTATTATAATTAGCCAAATGATTAGAATTATACAAATAAGTAAACATATCATATACAATTATAAAATATTTATACCAAACCTAGTAAAAAATGATGTTATATAATATTTATTTTTAAATATTTAAATATAATATTTTCATTTAATGACTAAATATCAATTTACTAAATAATTAGATTAAATTATATTAAATGGAGATTACACAATTTTAGATTAATATATAATTAATATATAAGTAATTTAATATATGAAAAATTCCAATTAAATGTATATTATAATTAGATATTTACAACTACTATTTACATATCTTGTACATCATTTTGCCAATTATAATGAATATAATTGAATTAAGTATACTGATTCAAATATAATTCAGTGATATTCTTATTTGTCAATTATCATTGAATTATATTTTAATAAAAATATTTAATTCAATGAATTCTCATCGTATGCAGATTATTCAAATGGTGAAAAAAATACATTGCAGATGTATACAAATAGCAGTCTACCTAATTATATGTCTATGACTGTTACGGATTAGTAACACATGTATTATAATGTCATTATTATTATAATAATAAAATAAATGTTAAATTGTGTACTTATATCATTAAGGTACATTTTTATCTTAATTTTTTTCAAATAGGGTAACCAACGTTGATAAGTTTCGTTGATAAAATATTAATATGACATTCCATTAAACATATTACATTCAGCGTAATGTTTTATCAACGTAACGTTGGTTACCCTATTTGAAAAAAAGTATGATAAAAATGTTATAATGATATAAGTACACAATTTAAAATGTATTTCAAACTGGTATTACAGTTTTTATATTATTTTATTATATTAGTACATTCATTTATTTATGAGTAAATAATATATTTTATAATAATTGTTGTTATTTATGTTATAGCACGTTATTAATTTGAATGAATTTGTAACAAATATTATTGATTGATTGATAATTTATTTAAGCAAATACATAGCCGAAAATATAATCGAAAGTATAAAGTATAAATATTTTCTAACGATAACATACGTTATAGAAATAAACAAATAATAATACGAAATTAAAAAATTAAAGAAATTAAAACGTTTTACAGTTACCGTAAAAATAAACGAAAAACAATCGAAAGTAGAAATAAATCATATATTAAAAATGATCAAAATAGAAATAAAAGATAGCGTAGAAATAATCTAAAATAGAAATAAAATACATTATTTTGTAAGTGGCATCGAAATAGTCACTTAACTTTATAGAATTCTTCTTATCTTTGTACCCTGTTTTAGTAATAAATTATTAATTATATAGTTTCATATTTAAATGTTAAATTTTAAATATATTATAAAAAGAACATGTTAAAAATAAAATAAACCAATACTAGAATAAAACAAATACTAGAATGAAACAAACAAATAATGTAATACTTACCAAAATCTGTAATAATAGTAGGTAGTACTTTATTAATTTTATATTTTAATTGTATAATAAATTTGAAACATATATATACATATATACAAACAGAACAAGTTACAAATAAAATAAACCAATATACCTATACAAAAACAGTTAATAACAAAACATACCAATAATATTACGAAACAAACAATATAATACTTATCACTATAATCTGAAATAATAGAAAATTATTAATATTGTAGTTTAGTAATATAATACATTTGAAACATATTTACAAAATATATATATATAAAACAAACATATAATACCGAACAAACAAAAATAAAATAATACTTCCCAGTGGGAAGTTCCCACTTTATCTGTAATAATAATGAATTATTAATTTTATATTATAGTATATTTGAAAGCAAAAACATGTCACACATACAAACATACATTCCCATTCCGCATCGCTCGTCAGATTTTCAGTTTGCAATCGAAAAATTAGATACTGAGAACAAAAATAAAAATAGACTGGTGAAGGCAAAAAGAGATATTAAGATCTCAACCTTCAATACACAGACTCTACAAAAAATTATAAAAATACCAGAGCTAATAACCTCTGCCGAAACTACAGGTCAAGATATCATATGTATTCAAGAACATAGAGCCATACATGATGACATCCTCATAAAAGAAAAACCCTATGGCAATTGGAAATTAATAACCTGCTCAGCATGGAAAAATAGTGTAAATGCATCTATAGATGGAATTGGCCTACTCGTTGATACACACTTCCAGAAAAAAGTTGGACAATTATGGACACATAAAGCACCAAACAAGACTTTAGCTCAACTTGATTATGTACTGATAAATAAGAAGTGGAAAAACAGTGTAAAAAACTGTAGAGCATATAATTCATTTATTAGTGTAGCATCGGACCACCGCATTGTAACAGCTAATATACAACTATCACTACGAGATAATAAAAATAAATCTAGTAGAATAAAGCCGTATGACTGGAGTAACCTAAAAAACAATGCCGATATAAGAAATAAGTTCATAATCGAAGTTAAAAATCGTTTCGAGGCTCTGCAAAATGATGAAGAAATAATATCAGCCAACACAGCATACACATACTTTGAAACTGCCTGTAAAGAATCATCTGCTAAATATATACCATTAAAGTTAAAACAGAAGAAAAGGACCCCATTGGAAAACCATGAAATCTGTCAAAAGCGCAATGATTTACATATAGCAGCAAAACTTAAAGATTCTCAAATCTCTATTGAAAATAAGATAAAATTTTTAAAACTAAAAAAGAATTGACTTCTGCATATGATGCAGAACAGAGTAAATATGTTAACAGAAAAATCAAAGATATCGAAATAGCGGCATCAAACAAACAATCTTCTATTGCATGGAAAATCGTAAATGAAATTAGTGGTAGAAAGAACTCGAACAGCGCAAAACTAAAAGCATCTAGCAATGGAGAGAGAATAAAACTATGGCATAACTATTTCCAAGAACTGCTCGGAAGTCAACTTAATAAAACTGATGATGATGATGATGAAGAAATACTACAAATACATAATAAGTTGAATATAAAAATAGGTCTGTTCACTATATAAGAACTTAACAATGCAACTAAAAGCATAAATAATGGCAAAATTTGCGGATTAGATGAAATTCTAGCTGAAGTATGTAAATTGACAGAATTTCAAAATATTTTGCTAAATTTCTATAAGAGCGTATATATACGCTGAATATATTCTCAAAATCAAATAAAAAGATGGACTGAAGGCTGTCTTTTACCGTTCCCGAAGAAAGGAGACATTTCTCAGGCCAACAATTATTGAGGTATAACCCTAACGTCCATTGCAGCACAAATTTATAATTTGATGCTCCTAAATCGCATAAGACCCGAAATCGATCCTATCCTACGGAAAAATCAGAACGATTTTCGCCAGAATAGATCAACTACAGGACAAATATTGACAATCCGACGTATAATTGAAGGAGTAAGATCAAATAATCTACCGGCCACACTGTTGTTTGTAGACTTCGCCGAAGCATTTGATTCGATACATCGCGGTAAAATGAAAAATATTCTCTCTGCGTATGGAATACCCACAGAAACAGTAGAAGAAATCATGATACTCTATCGAGAAATAAGATCAATGGTTAGATCACCAGATGGAGATACACCATACTTCGAGATAACTACTGGGGTATTACAAGGAGACACGCTTGCACCTTTCCTTTTTATAATATGTTTAGACTATGTCTTGAGAAAATCACTAGATGATAATAAACCTCCTGGTCTCACCATAAAAAAACGAATGAGTAGCCTACATCCTGCAATATACATAACTGATACTGATTATGCTGATGAATTAGCCATTACATCAGATAACGTTGAATATGCGAATATAATGCTACATAACATTGAAGAAGCCGCAGCCGAAATAGGATTAGGTGTAAATGCAGATAAAACGGAATATATCTCTCTGAACCAGAAAAATAATAGTTGTATAAAAAGTCTAAAGGGTAAGATCATCAAACAAGTAAATGATTTCAAGTATCTTGTATGCTATGTCGCATCTACTGATCATGACGTCAATGTAAGGATTGGACAGGCTTGGGCCGCACTAAACTATATGATATCAATATGGAAATCTAATCTCTCTGTAAAGCTGAAGAAAAATTTCTTTAGGGCCACAGTCGAATCGATCCTTGTATATGGCTCCATCACATGTACATTAACATCTTCTCTAGAGAAAAAGATTGATGGAGCATATACAAGAATGCTACGCGCTGCCTTAAATAAAAGATGGCAAGATCATACGTCTAATAATGAATTATATTGAAATATCCCAAAGATCACGATTACAATTAAAGAACATAGGATGCGTTTCTCAGGACATTGTTGGCGAAGCAGAGAAGACATGATCAGCGAAGTGCTTCTATGGGAACCTTTACATTGGCAACGAAAACCTGGACGGCCGAATAATACATATACTGCACAACTTAAAGAAGACAGCGGATGCACAACAGATGAACTGAAGACGGTGATGGGAAACAGAGATGAATAGGAAAAACGTGTCATGCTATGCCGAGCAAGCTCGACATGGTAAGGTAAGGTAATATTTGAAATATAGATATAAAAAACCCGAATTTTCTATAACAAAAATAAATTTATAACAAAATATAATACAGAACAAACAAAAATAAAATAATACTTCCCACTTTATCTGTAATAATAATGAATTATTAATTTTATATTATAATATATTTGAAATATAGATAAAAAAAAAATCTACATTTTCTATAACAAAAATACATTAAAAAAAACAAGAAGAGATAATTTTTTTGCAATAATTAAGATACAAAATGAAACATAAATCAATATAAAATTATAAATTTCTAATAAAAGTTGTTTGTCAAAACAGATTTTGTTTATTTTATTTTTAAAAGATGAAACAGATACAGATTTTATTATATCATTATTTAATGAATTCCATATATTAACGGATCTATTATTAATTATATTTTTAATTGTATTATCATAATTATGTATTACATTTAATTTTTTACAATTACCTCTAGTTCTACAATTATTCGAAATGTTAAGAATATCAGATATAATTATATCTGTATAATTATTTGAAATTTAAAAAATTGTAGTTAGATCTATTTTTAATCTTCTAAGTTCAAGTGATTCTAATTTAAAATATACCAATCTCTCTATATATGATTTATAATTAATATTTGATGAATTTGTATATCCTACGCATCTTGTAATTAATCGTCTAGTAAATAATCTTTGCACTCTTTCAATTTGGTCTATGAGACTACGAAATTTACTAACCTTTGAAAAAGGTGACCAAATTATGGATGCATATTCTAAAATTGGTCTGCAATAAATTGTATATGCATTTAATAATGCTCTAGGGGATAATGCATCTAAAAATTGAATTCAGAGAAAAATAAGCTTTTTTTACAAATATAATCAATATGTTTATTAAATAAAAGGTTATTTTCAAATATTATTCCTAAATCTTTATAAAAAGTAACGTTTTCTAATTGAATATTATTTATAAAATATTGTAATGGAGTTACCTTCCCTAAATCATAACTGCACATTTTCATAATGAAATATTTAATTGCCATTTATTTACCCATTGTTAAAATAAATTTAAATTATTTTGTAAAAGAAATCTTTCACTCTCAGATGCGTAAGAAAAAAATATATTTATGTATCATCGGCAAATAAATCAATATGAATTTTTGAAGAGAATATACTAGGACGATCATTAATATATAATACAAATAAGATTGGACCTAAAACCGATCCTTGTGGTACTCCAGATTTTACAATAGAACTATTTGAAAAATAATTTCCAACCCGTGTAATTTGAGATCTATTCGATAAAAAATTATAAAACCATATTATTATTTTATTAGATATACCGTATGATTTTAATTTAAATAATAGTTTTTCATGAGAAACAACATCAAAAGCTTTTGCAAAATCAATATATATTATATCTACACATTTTTTATTATTCAATTCATTATACCAAAATTTTAAACATTTTGTTAATTGTAATTCTGTGGATTTTCCACTTATAAAACCATATTGATATTTTGTTAATAAATTATTAGATTTTAAATAAAAAATTAATTGTTTATAAATAATACGTTCTAATACTCTACACATTACACATGTTATTGAAATAGGCCTATAGTTGTTTGAATTTTATGGTTCACCCTTTTTAAAAATTGGTGTAATTTAAGATTTTTTCCAAATTTTCGGTATATTACCCGATAATAAAGATTAATTAAAAATAATATATAAAGGCCTACATAAATCATTAGATAATCATTTTAACATAGAAAATGGTATCCCTTCAGTTCCGAAAGTATGTGTAATTTTTAATCTATTTAAAAACATTTTAATTATTTCAAGATTTAAATCAATATTATCAAATTTTTGTTTAGTTAAATTATAAAATTCGGGTAAATTTCCATTATCATTTTGTTGAATTGAACTAAAATATGAATTTAACGTATTTGCTTTGTGAGATCTGAAAATAAAATATTACTATTTTATATATCAATTAGAGAAGATACTCCAGATTTTAAATGTTGTATTTTTTTTAATTAATTTATAAAACTTTAATTTATTTTTTGAATTAATTGCATTAATCTCTCTCTTAAAATATAAAGATTCTAATTCTTTGGATAATTTTTTTTTGCTTCTATCCAATTATATTTATATTGTAAATTAGTTTTAGATTTTCGAAATAATTTGTTTACTTGCTTCTTCAATTTCAATATATTCTTCGGAAGTACCTGTTTTATTGTATTATTTATATTAATAATATGTGATATAAATAGTTTATTTAGAACATTATTAAAATATTCTACTTTTTGATCGATATTATAATCATTTGAATTTAGATATTCCCAATTAAATCTAGAAAGATGATATTTAATCAATTTTATATTAGCATTATTGAAATCAAAATTGTTTGATTTTAAAATCTGTTTACATGGGTATTTTTCAATATTTACATTAAAAGAAAGAGAATAGTGGTCACTTATTTTTTGTATAATCCGAGATAGTCTCCAATATTTATATTAGATAGTAATTATTTTTCATTAGTAAAAAGTAAATCAATTATATTATTATTACGAGTTGGCTTATTTATTAATTATGAAAATGAATTTTTAATAATCGAATCGTAAAGTAATGCATAACTTTTTGGGTAACTAGGAAATGTATATTCTTTCCAATTAACATTTGGTAAATTAAAATCTCCTATAATTATAGATGAATTATAATGTTGTTGGGTTATATCAAATAATTTACATATCTATTCATGAGATACTTCATTACAATTTGGAGGTATAAAAAAACATATAATATTAAATGGTATTTTTGAATTAATTTTTAAATGTATATATTGAATATCTATGTGTAAAATAAAATTTCTTACAGGACATAAACTAGATTTACAAAATATCGCAACACCTCCTCTATGAATTAATTTATCGTATCTAAACAGTGTATAATTTTTTCCATCGATTAAATGTAGAGAATCTCTATCATCTACCGTTAAGAATGTTTCAACTAAACATATAATGTCATATTTATCAGATGAAAGTAAAAATTATAAAAAATTCATTTTATTTCTAATATATTAGAAATTAGTATACTACGAGCATTAGCATAATATATATATTTAAATTGTTATTTTTAATATTTGCATCTTTATTGCCGGTTAGTCATCTAGAACCTGTAGTTTTATTTTTATTTTTTATTAATAATGGAATTTTTATAAGTAATATTTGACAATTTCCATACACTAAAATTATCTTAACCAATTGACATATTCCAGTCAATTTTATTATTTATAATATATCTTAGTTCATAGGAGCTACTTCTAGAATTATAAATACATTTGATAATTTTTTTACATTTAATTAATTTATTTTTAACTACATGGTATAATATCTGATGTCGTTCTAGTGATATTTCATATAGAGATGTTCTAATGAATGAATTATGTAGATATCGTAATTTACATAATCGGTTAAAATTTGATAAAATAATTTTTTTTGAGACCACATTATCTAAAATTAATTTTAATTTATTAAATGATAATTGAACTATTGATAATACACACGATTTATTAATATCTACTGTTTTACAAATAATATTTACTAATATATATAATAAGTATTTAAAGAAATTAGTTTGATCATTATTAGGAATATTTATATTGTGAATAATTATTTCATTATTGCTATCTATATTATTTTTAATAATATTTACTGATTTTACCAAATTGTCAGTATATATATTAGATAGTATCTAGTAGATACCTATAGGTATCAGAAGTGGTTACAGTAGAGGTTACATTAGCGGTTACATTAGCGTATGATTTTTTAACAACAATCATATCACTTATTTTAATGATTTTTGATAGTAACATATTTAATTTTGTTTCTGTGCTATTTATTAAAGTATTAATATTACTATTATCAATAATAGTAGACGATGGTAATGAGTTATTTAAACTAGGTAGATTTTTGGTGTATTATCATTGTCGTTATTTATACATATATTACATTTAAATGTAAAATTTTGTGATCTAAATAACTGAATAGCATATTTTGGTGGTGATTTATTAGACCAATTTGTTTTCATAATTTTTGCTTTATATAAGCATTTATATTGGTATTTATACCACATGAACATAATATATAATTGTCGTTGTTAATTTCTAAATTACATGTAATACAATCCATTTTTAATGTAATAAATATATTACAATTATATAGTTTTAGAAATGATATATATTATTAACAAACTGTTTCCCTATAATTTTAAATTGAACAATTGCCGAATTCGATTTTTCTTGTTTACTAAATAAATTAGCGTTGCGATGTTTCAATTTTATTATTTTTGAAATCGATTTTAAAACCTTATGCTTTAATGTAATTACTACGTAAATATCGAAAGTAATTCCGTATAATATATAGAACAAGTTATCTGAATGTATATCGAACTTAATTAGTTTTAAAGACATTTTTTTTTTATTTTATTTTTTTTTCATTTTTTCATTTTTAGTTTATTTAGTTTTATAAAATAGTATATATCTAAAGATAAATTAGAATTTTGAATAATATGTTATAATTCATTTAATCTAGTTATTTATAATTAATTATTTTCTAATATAATAGTATATTTTATATTATATACCAAAGCCCTTTGGGGCTTTAGATATAGGACTACTATAGTAGATATATATATGAATATTATTATTATTTATTTGAGAATTATTTTCAGAATATCAAATATGGCCACCATTTGTTGTTATTAAGATTTATGAAGTCAAATTTAAATATATTACACGTATTGCTATATAATTTAAAACGATAATAATAGCTAATTATAATATATATTATAATATATACTACATTTTCATCATTCATATAATTTTATTATGTAAAATAATATGTCAACAACCGAAAGAGTATTTTAAATCGTAATAAAAAAAACTGATGCCATATTTGATACAGACCATTTATTTTATAACAATATATTATTTTTAATAAATGAATTTGTAACAATTTTATTATTTAAAATTATTTAGTTTGATAAATTTTATATATATTAAGATATAAGTAGGGGAAAGTGGAAGCCTAATACGGACACTTTAATAATAAATGGTTTAACATTTTATGACTAAATATTTTAATTCAAAAATTACAATATATTAATATTTTATGATTATAGATATTATTGTGATTTTAAAATGTTATCAATCTTTTTATCCAATAGATAACGGGGGTGTCCGTATTCGTTACTAATTTTCGAATATGTACATCCTATGTTATAATACGGACACCCTATATACTAGGGATGTTCATGGGTCACAATTTTGATGTTTCGGATCAATTTCTAAACCAGGGCCCTAGTATCGATACCAGATATTTTTTGAATTCTGAAGTTTCGATATCAATAATGAAACCAGATGACAATGTTTCGAAACCAATAATACACAATTTACTTATTATGTACGTATTATAAACAACATACAATATAATATTATAATATAAATTATATATTATATATGTATAGTATACATTGTATACTATGCTATGTATTCTAATATGCGATATACAAATTGACAGGGATTGGGATAATATAATATTAAATATAAATTATGAATCATATTATATATTCAAAACCCGAAACCGGTTTCAGTATATATAATACAAATCTGAAACCGACCTGAAAAACAGATTAAACACCCGAAACCATTATATTTCATAAAACCCGAGAATGACCCGTGAACATCCCTATTATATAACACTAGATACACTATATGTTATTGATGAACCAATCAGATACATTATAATTACATTATTTATAATTAATGGTATGAATAATTTAATATAATTTAATTAGTAATTAATTAATTTATTTTTATAATTTTGTTAATTAATAATACAATTTAATTCACATACTTTTAATAATAAATAATAATTAAATTATACAAAAAACTATAATTTTATTGCATTTTCTGTATTTACCATAGCGATCATTAAATGCATAATATCCATTGATATTTATAACAATATGTCAATTGTATGTAAACAAATGTCAATTTTACAATTTTAAAAATAAGTAAAAAAATCGCTAAAACAACTTTATTTGTACATTATATTATATAAAATTAAAACTATTTTATTAATTATTATTTTATATATATATATATATATATATATATAATATCTCATTAAATAAACATATAACAGTATTGTTATTTTGGTATAATATGAAATATTATATTATCTTGAAATTAATGCATATTTAATTTTGTATGTATATTTAATAAATTGAATATTATAAGACATTTAATTAAACACATTTAATATATAATTAGCGAGACGTTGCGAGACGCTGTTACTTAAACAACTATATCTCGCCGCGACTTTGCATTAATTATAATTAATTTTATGAATAATTTAATATAATTTAATTAGTAATTAATTTATTAATTTATATTATTTTATTAATAATAATGTCAAATGAATTATCTAAATAATAACATTATTAGATGTATCTTCATTAGTGATATTAAAATTATAACACATGCGACTTATATTAAAATTTGTTTAGTTTACAAGCTTCGCCGCTATCAGTATTAAGAGTCTTAATTTAAGACATCTAGAGTCTCCGTATTAGGGAGTTATATGACATATAGATGCGTATAACTTAATTAATATTTGATAACAAATGTAGCAATTATATAATACATATGTAAATAATTTTTAGTATGTTTTAGTTTATAATATATATATTTATTATAGTGTTATATTTTATATCGATACATTTGTATATTCTTGAGAAGTTTTTAAGTTGACATATTTTTTAATAAATTTATTTAATAAAAAATAAAAATAATTATTTAGACTATTTATATAATTATGAATATTTTATTCAGTAAACATTTTTTTGTAGGATTTATGGTTTCTGAGATACCGATAGTGTCCGTATTCGGGCACTGTCCATATTCAGTTAATTTCCCCTACATCATTTATCAATAATAATCTATATAATATGGAAATTTCCAGAATAATTTTCAATATATACCTTTTTGCTTTTTATTAGTCTAAAATATTATAAAACATAGTTTATGTAATATATGATATATCATATATTACATAAACTATGTATATATAATACTTTTATAAATATATATGATACTATTTTTATAGATTTAAAATAAATAAATTATCAATACATTATATAATATGTTATTTTTTTCTAAAATATAAATATTTTAATATTTTTTTTATTATTTTATTTATATATAGTTTATTGACTTCAAAAACACATGGTGATTATATGCATCGTAAGATAATAAAAAACAAAAACAAAAATAAATAGAAAACGAATATTAAAATAGAACTAATTACAATGATTTAAAATGGACATATAATTTACGTTTAAACAATGAAAGTGTTATTATACAAGGAATATCATATGGCAGTGAATTCCAGCTTTTCGGAGCAATAACCGAGACATCTGATTCAGAGAATGCCAACGATGTAGATCGTTGCACCAATTTCATGACGTGGCACTTCGGACTGGATCTGTTAGAACTCTGAATAGTAATGGATTGAGCTAGATATTCAGGACATCCACGGTGTATAGCATTGTGTGTAATACACAATAGCCTATGTATACACATATATCTAAACTTAATCCAGCATAATGATCTCATTAAATCAGATATGGAAACTATTGATGTAAAGTTTAGTTTATATAATACACGTATAGCACGACGTTGAATACACTCAAGTTTGTACATAAGGTTGACAGGTAAATTACATACTAATGAACAGCAATATATCAGTCTACTGAGTGAGTGAATTAAACATTTCGTCATGGCGAAGGTAAGCTTATAACGAGATTTTCTAATATTATATAGAAAATAGTTGGAAGTGCGTATCATGTTATAAATGTGTGGGGAGTAGTCTAGGTAAGAGTTTATAGTGAAACCGAGGATAATTATAGATTCAGAAGTTGGTAGATATAGTAAAACAGGATGAGTGATTGATAGAGGATAACTGGGTCTGGAAAATATGATAGTATCAGTTTTAGTCATATTTAAGGAGTCTCTCTCCTAAGAGAGTTATGATAGAACCATTCAGTGAGATCATTAATCATATTAAACATATACAGTTGAATCAGATCAGAATCACTAGAACTAGGAAATGATGTATATATATGTAGATCATCGACATAAAGATCTTTATCGTCGATGATAGTGAATATTGGGATATTTGTGAAAAATGTATTTTATAGGAAGATTATAAATAATGAACAATATAAGGTCAAGAACAGAGACTTATGGAACACCATGTATGTTAACATAAGAAGGAGAAAACAAGTTAATCTTCACAAAATATGTTCTAGATGAAACAAAATACATAAACCATCTGTGGATTTGACCTATATATCAATTTCATTAAGTCTAATGGGAAGAATATTTTGATATATAGTATCAAAATCACTCGATAAGTCAAGTAGCATGATATAGCATGGGGATTTATTATCAAGATATATGAGAATATCATTAATGATTAAAGTATGGGCAGTTTCGGTACTATGATGAGGAAGATACGCATTTTGATATTTATCAACAATAGCATTTGACGTAATGTAATTAATAAGTTGAGTGGATACAACTCGTTCTAAGGTCTTAGGTATTTATGATAACTGGGATATTGGACGATAACTTGATAAATTAGATTGGTCAAGAGTAGTTTTTTTAAGTCGGAATAATATATGATTTTTCATGGAGTGTGGAACAATAGATGATATAAGAGATCTATGAATGTTTTCAGTGATAATTCCAATAAAATATGGTGATAATGAACGAAGTAGATTGAGTGGAATTGGATCAAGTGGGGAATTAGTTTTCAAGGATGTCATCAGAGAGAGTACACAGTCATATGTGGGAAGTGTAAAACATGACCAATGATTCAGATTGGATGTTAAATTGAGATTGAGTAGTGCCGAGTTGATGTTTGGAAGTACATTGATAATACTAGAAATTTGTTGTTGGAAGAAATTGGCAAACAAGGAAGAAATAACTGAATCAGGTTGGTCAGGAGGATGCTTGGTCTAGTTTTTACCTACTAAGGTGAAAGATAATTTATAAGGTTGCTTAGAAGATATTACATAACTACCGAGCATATCAGTAAAGTATGACGATTTCGTAGAGAGTTTATTCTTGTAAATCGATCGACAAACTTTAAATGCAATAAGATCAGATTCAAGTTTAGAGGAAGCATATTTACGTTGTAGTCTACTAAGTAGTTGCCTTAGTTTAATAAGATCAATATTAAACCACGGAGACTTAGAATAAGTTCGGTTGATAAGAGTAATGGAGGGTTCAAAAATATCAAGCGAATGAGATAATGCCAACTTAAAAGAATCAAAAAACGTAGAAAAATCAGAAGATATACTGTTGTTAAGTTGATGGAATACAGAGTTAACAAACATTGGTTTATCAATAGAAGAGATTTTCCTAAACGATCTAGAAGGTCGATTAATTTGTGTCACCGGCAAGTTAAAATCAAATAAAATGACAAAGTGATCAAAAATCACTTTTAATGAGACATGAAATTTAATTAGTATTAGTTAAAGATAAAACGGTAAAAGTCAATAGTATTACTATTAGTGTTAGTAGGAAAAAGAAAATGTTGCCTCAAGGAATACTCAAATATAAGTTAATTCAGATATAAGGAAGCATAATTATCATTATTAATTTGAATATTAAAATTACCAAGAATAACCATGTTAACCGATGTGATAGGATAATTATAAGATAGAGGAGAGGTCAGTTAAGAAACTCCGTAGGCTAGATGAAGGTGGACGTTATATAATTATAATTACAATGGTAAATAAGGAAGGAACCTGAATATTACAGATCAGGATTTCAAATAAAGAGAAACATGGAGTAGATGAAATAATCTTAAGTTCCGATGATAATAACAGAGCTAGGCCGCCACCACGATGTCATGTAGACCTATTAGCAAATAATACTTTAAAACCATCAAGGGTCAGTTGGGAATCTAGAGCAGAATCATTATTAGTTAGCCAAGTCTCAGTTATAGCAGATATAGAATAATTAGAATCAATAATTGATTGAGTAATCAAATAAACTTTATTACGTACTTATCCAGAATTAAGGAGATGAAAATAATACTGTATTGGAGAGTGCACAGGTTAAGGTGCATTCAGGTTCATTCAGGTTCATTCAACAGTTCTAACTTTTTTACGCGATTCACCGAAGGAATCATATGTTTGGGACCATGTATTAATCATATATATCAATAAAAAGTAATTACAAGATATTTTTTAATAATTTGTTTACGTATATTAATCTAACACAAAATGTTTGTTTTAAATTGCGACCATAATTCGTTATATATTTTTTTTAAATAATAAAAAATATCAAATTATATATAAATACACTGATTATTAAACCTTATTTTGTAATCGATCATTTCTGTTATAGAATACTTGATTTCGAACCTCATTCTTGAATAAACATTTACAATATATAAAGCTATACTACGTATATTTACCTATCATAGCTTGGTTCTGTAAACGTTATATATAACCATAATAATCTGTTTAAATATAAATAATTGAAATAAAATTGAAATATAACATGACAGTTGCTAATATAAATACAATATTTACGCGAATGCGTATTCGAGCATTCCATTGTTAATAAGTAATTACCTAATAATAAACTACACATAATATGTTAGTTATTGACCACTATTCGATTTAAAATATATAAACAAAAAAAACCTATGTATAACTGAATAGTGGCCAATAACTAACATATTATGCGTAGTTTATCATTACCAAGTTGATTAACCATCATTATCGTGTTATTTTTATTAAGATACGGACTTATTTAATCTTATTAATACTTTTGTTTAAAGATCCGCCTTATTGTGAGGGGGGCGATGTAATGTGTAACTCGCTGTAGACAGTAATCAATGAATATTGAATATCATTATTGATTTTAGAATACTTATTAAAAATATTTAAATCTAATAAATATATCTCGGATTTTTATATTATGATATAAAATGTATGTATTATCAGTTATAATAATAATAGTAAATATCGGTTAAATATGGTATATGAGGAGGTTTTGGTCGATAGTTCAAAATATATTAATATATTATCATTTATTACTAATTATGGCAATTTACATATATAGTAAAGTAATATATATATATATATATATATATATATATATATATATATATATATATAAACTGCCTGTGTGGCTCAATGGCTAAGGCGTCAGACACACAAGCAGTAGGACACGGGTTCGAGCCTCGTCCGGACCATTAATTAATTTTATAAAATGGGTCTTAAAATATTATTTAGAAGTGATCTTATATAATTGTGTATAAATAAATGATCGGCTCTCGTTAACACCATGGATGCCTTAACATGAGAGCGGCTTCGAAGGGACATTAGAGCCATATATGGTTATAAGTGAAAACTTCATCTAAGTTCCTGAATGGGATGAAAGGACTCCACCAAATAAAAAAAAATAACAATATATATATATATATATATATATATATATACTGCACTATCGTTAGTATACTATACGTTATTATACTAACGCGTATAGTAATAACAAATTATTAATATTAATATAATAATTAATTAATAATATAATAGCAATTAATACACAAGATTCGTTTACTTATAGTATTGTATGCCCCAATTCTGGTACGTAGTTATGCTTCAAGAGAATAGCTTCAGGGTGTTACGATACTACAGATAACAGACATAGGCGTAGCACAAGGGAACAACTGTATATCTTCATTCTGACCATCACATGCGTATTCCCGGTGTAAAGGCGCCAACCAAAATTAGCACGGATATGTTGTGTATACACATATATGTTTGTACACACGTTCGTGTGTTCGTGCGAATGTACATATGTACAGTGTACATTGTACACTAGACCGGTTCGTTCGATTCAATTTTTAATCCTTCATATAAAATATAATACATATCTATATTTTAGTATAATTGTATTAACAATTTTTATAAAAAAATAGTTACCTTTTGTCACGAAGCATTTAAAGTTTGAAATATAAATTATTATTTTTAAATAAAATGTATAATATTCCATGTATAATAGTAATGACGCCATCTTATTATCTTTGATATTTACAAATATTTAAATTAATATTTAAAATTACTTATGTATTTGTATTATATTTAATGAATTGGTATAATATCTATATTTCATTTTTATATCTACAAATTACCAATATTAATGTCTCCTAAAACTCGAGAAAATACACCATTTTACAGTATTAATTTGAAAGTATTTATTTCAAAATAATTCAAAAAAATAATTAATTTTTAAAATTAATATATATAATTATACTTTACATAAATTTCAGTGATCAGATTGTATTGAATTGTGGATATAAGTTAGATATAAATGTCCTTTATACAAATAACATTAAAAAAATTAAAAAATATGTAAAATTATTTTGTATTTCATATTTCAAATAAAAATCCAAAAAAATTTACAAATGATGTTAATTTTTTTTCTAAAAATAATTTTTAATTTTTTAATAATTAATTTGAATTGAATTATTATTATCTATGAATTATATATTTTAATTTTTTAAATTAAATTGTAATAATTTATTTATATTAAATTATACGATTTTTAGACATTTTTTTTTACTAACATTATTTTATAAAATGTGGGCATCTAGATTGTTATGAAAAATATTTTGTATTGTTTATACTACTTGTAATATATGTTTCTAGGATATATCCATAGTTGGCTTAAAAAAAATCATTCAATTTTATAAAAATTGAATAAATCTTATTTCTATATTTCCCCCATGTTAAATTTTATATGTATTCAATGTTAAAATTAAAAGGTCTCGTGACATAACAAAATTTAAGATATAGGTCTAAAATTTTAAATACTTATTTATCATAGCATACATAATTGTTATAGATGTGAAGGTTTATAAAATTCTAAAAAAAAAAATGAGTACGAACCGGTCTATTGTACACGCGCATACACAAGTATATATGTATGTTTGTGTGTATTTATGTGTGTGTATATTTGTATATGTGTTTTAAAATATTAAAATGGAAGATAAATGCATAAATCTTAGCTGTAGCTATCTATAGATACACCCACGATTACAAATCAACATACACACATCAACAAACAAACATCAAACACACGGGAACATACGCCGTGATCTCATGCCTATATTAGTTCATGCTAGACATCGAGGCGCCACGCACACAGAGCACGCTTGTCACGTGACAGGCAATAACACACACCACGTGACGCTCTACGCGAAGTCACGTGACGCGATACGCCGCCTCCTCCCACGCCCCATCATCCGCAGCCTCATTATCATCACCATCTCACCACTCTACGTAAGCGACGCGAATACCTGACGCTAATACAGGGTTACGCAGAGGGTTACGCAGAGGGTTAAACAGCGGTGGCGAGATAAGATGGCGGGTAACCAGAGTGATATGTTGTTCGGAGGTTAGTGATCGATGACGTAACTCTACGTAACTATTGTTATTATCGCACTATAGAGCGACTCGCACCGTGCGAGGTGTGTAATTATAATTATGGTCATTACGATATATGTATAATATAATTAATAGTATTTAGTCTAGGCGTAGATTAGATAATTATAGATACCTATACAAATCATGAATATTATACTATTATAGTATTATAGTATACTCCTATATATATTATATATAGTATATATATATACTTATTATTTTAATAACTTATATTTATTATACAACCACTATTATAAACTGTATTACACCTTTAGATATGCAATTAGTTTAGTATAATAAAGTATATTCATTTAATAAATACTATACATCATAATATATATATATATAAGTGATATATAAATATTAAGTGTAGTGTTCTTAAATACATTATAATTTACAAATAAATATATAGATTTTATATATAAAAAATATGACTTTATATATATATATATATATATATATTTATATACTAGTATAAAACTGTCAACTATCATTAGTACGTAATAACGATGTGTAACTTTCATTACATCATTCTTTAATATGTACTTATTAAATAATGATGTAATAAAAGTAACGTTATAGAACGTATCAATCCATAGAGCTAGCTCTACGGATCAACCTATAATACTCGACACAATATGTTATTGTGTGTGTGGGTGTATGTGTGTATGTGTGGGTGTTTGTACTAATGTTTAAGTAGAAGTAGCGCTATCAATAAGATTTATTCGATAAAATATTATAGTGTCGCCCGTAATTAGGGTCGACATTTACATAGCGATGTCTTGGAATTAGCGCACATTACCACTATACTATAGTATAGCATACTATAATATACAGTATACTGTTATAACTTATACGTTAACTATTACTTTCCTAGTAGTTAATTTACATTTATATTTTACATTACAAAATGCATTATATACATATATGTATACTCTATATGATATGCAGTATATATATAGTCCATAGTATTGATGTAAATGATGGCGAGCATTTTAATGCCGAGCCGAGACTTTTGGTTATTACAGCCGATAGTAAACTTCCATTTTCGGAAGAAAAAAAACGAGCCCAAGCCGAGCTGAGACTCTAGCCAAATAATGCCGAGCCGAACCGAGACTCTAACCAATTGAGCCCGATGCAAGTTGAGACTTTATAGAGTATAATACGTATAGAGTATAACGGAGACTGAGATTGAGACTTAATTTGTAATTTTATTTGATAAGTGAGAAGACAAAAATTAAATTTATTATAATTATTTTCCAGTTATTTTCCGAATAATTGAAATATGTTGTTCTTATAGCGATGTTTTTCTTTATATAAATTTCTTATAATGAGTTTATTTTAAAGTATAATTTAATATATTAAGATATAAAATAATTAATTAATAATAGTTTTTTTCTTGCTGTGAGGTTTTTCTTATAATGAGGTATTTTACTGTTTATATATATATATATATATATATATTATATGACATTTTGAAATTTATCCGAAATAAAAACCGATAAAATCCAATTTAATTTTTAAAATATTATAAATAATTTAAATGAATACACATTTATGTAAACTGAAGTAATCGAATATGAAAAGATCTAACCTTTAATCTGCTTCTACATCATCCATGTGCTATATATCTAAAAACAATACCTACATTACTATGAATTATTAAATAAAAAGAGTACCGACTAAAGTAATCAGTTGTTTCTGATATCTAGATACCATAGGATAAAATAAATCAATCCTAAAATAAAAATGTATGCATTAGCGGCCATCTTTTCCTTGATGTTATATACAATTTTGTTTATTATCATATATATATATATATATATAATAATAATAATAATATTTATTACAAGAATTTTAATAATAATTTTTTTTTTCTGTTGATTTATAATAATATTTATATAATATATTCTTCTAAAGGGCTTAAAAATAATATGCCTATTTTCTGTTGTTGTTGAACAAATATATATATTATATTATATTAAAATATTATATATTAAATATATATATTAAATTCATATATTATATAATATATAAAAATATATTATATATAATATTTGTTAATATGTAAATTATAAACAATTACCTATGTTTAAAAATAAATTTATTTGTATATTAATATACATAATTATGTACACGTTAGACATAATATTATGAATACTATTTACTATACGCGTGTCTACATATTGATTACACAACACGCTAGCGGTGGGGTCTACCGAAGGAACGGCGGTGACCTTGGAGAACTGGGCCGTGACCTTGGACAAGTTCCAGTTGGCGTTGGCGATTGTGGGCGTGTTCGCTAACGGCACTACGTTCTTCGTTCTAATCCTTAACGGAAAGGTTTTCTCGAGAGGTTAGCGGCCATAGCGACGATGACTAATATCTTAAGAATGTGGCGTTTGTAGTATATAAAGTGCAATAGACGGGCAGACTACAATTGTACCTATGTATCAACTGACCACTGTCCGTCTGATTATAGGTATTGCATGCTACACAAATCACACTAACATAGAATTGATAAATATCACATGAGAATACTATTTATATATGTATACGTGTGTATGTATACGATTGTGTATATATAATTGTATATGTATATATGTACATAATATATAATATATATATATATATATATATATATATATATCTTGTTAGCGATATCGAGGTACCCCCCCCCCCCATAATAAACCAATAAGAAACGTGAATGTATTGACTTGTTTTATATTACCAATACATCACATATCCTACATTACTCGATTGCACACTAAACTACATGTGTGTATCCGATAATTCTGTTATTCCTGCGAATCTATTAGTCACCACTAATCGGTGAATATCGGAGATCTCCGACAACTCGAGTTGTATCGGAACTTTTTGATTTACTTGAACAACATCGACAACCTTAATATCCCGTACGAAGTGTTCTCTTAATTGGTAATCCCATCGTTTAGTGATACGAAATGATTACTACCTTTACATTTAGTATATTTATTTAACAAATTAATGAATTAATTAAATACAATAAATTACATTACAAATATATAATAAATTACACGCGTATATGTATGAACGATAATGAATTAATTGTTATAGGATGCGCATATCTACAACATTACATCATGCATTACATCATACATTACATCATGCATTACGTCATGCATTACGTCATACATTACATCATACATTACATCATACGACTATAGGTGTGAATCTTCTGCTAAAGAATCAGTCGTTCGTGGACGCCGTGTCCTGCATTATGGCGTTGACCCTACTGGTCGAGAAGCAGTACTGGACAACCGGGATACAGTTCGTGGACATCATTGTGTGTCACGCATGGCACAGTCAATGTCTGTACTGGGGCAGCATTAATCTATCCGTTAGTGACACCATATCACGTGTGTGTATGTAAGATATCTCATATATATATATATATATATATATATATATATATTTATGTAGTGTTGTCTCTCTCTACGTAATACACTACTCTATAATTCAAATTACTTTAAATAAGTCAAAGTTTAATTCCTTTATTAAAAGTCAAAGTCGTCGACGTGTACGGCGTACACTGTACGGCGTATGCACCACGACCAAACGGTAAACGCCAAGATTAGTTTCGGCTCGACACGCCCACGATATTTTAGGGGCGTGTCTATACAATTATATTTGGTAGTCTCTTGTAGTTTCTTGCTGATTGGTGGTCGATCCTTTATGGCGCGGTAGGTTACCACCTAATCGACATTATATAACCTATAATAACTCGCCGAATACTCCGCGCCGCACGATATATAATATGTTACCTATATACGATTCATACCCACACTTATACCTTAGCTTATTCATTACCGCGCGCTGATCTAAAGATAATTCATTATCACACACATATACACTAATATACACTACATAACATATATATATATATATATATATATATATATTATCTAGTATATTTCTAATATATTCTTGTAAATAATATATATTACTATTTAAACCAACATAGTAGAAATAGTTGATGTAAACGTAGATATAATATGAAATCAACGTGTAATACACACCCACATCAATATAACCAGTAGGTTGAATAACCCTATATCAAATAAAACAATATATTATTATTAATGAAAACAATACTTATTTTATGATGACATTATAAGCGAACAAAAACGCTGTAATATGTTTAACATGTAGACAATTGTATATATGATATATATGTAATATATGATGGCGAATGGATTTATGAACCAATAACGTATCTTACGTTATTATGCACTTAACACTGCAGTTATCTGTTCATGGCTCGTCATTCTATAATTATAGTTTTATGTTTTTTTTCATATTGTGATTACAATGTAATGCTCTATATCAATAGATATTAGTATTAGTAATCACATGTTAGAAAACACATGTTCCCGGTTAATTATTGTATCTAAGGTAAGGTAAGGTAAGGTAATTATTTATTTAGACACTCGTTATATTTTAAAATCTCACAAGTGTTGAGAATATATAAAAATAAATAATTAAATTAATAAATTAATTAAATAGTTAACAACAAAATTCGCAATTTCTTCTTGAATTCGGTGTGACTCCTTGTATATCGTAATGACTTGGGAAGAGAATTCCACATGGAAGGAGCAGCCCAGCCGAACGATCTTTTCCCAATTCTCATCAGATTTATTTTCGGCACTGAAAGTAAATTTGAATATTGCAGACGAGTGTTTCTCATTAGCTCTTCATTAAGGAGTTTATTTAAATATATAGGCTTTTTCAAAATAATAGTTTTATGAGTTATACTTAGTATTTTAAATTTGCACATATTGTCCATAAGGAACCAATTTAAATCGCCTAATTTTTTGTAATACTTATTTGGTCACACCTCTTAATATTAAAGATTAATCTTGTAGATGATTTAATAACCCTATTTAATCCATAAAATAATTTCAGTTTGGAATTAATTAGTAAACTATTGCAATATTGTAATCTAGATAACACAAGAGATTGCAAGAGATATCTAAATCATATATGTATATATATAATACTAATATTCAGAGTTGGCTTAAAAGCTTAGGTGGATAAAAATCAAAATATTATCTGGTATTTCACCTATTTACGAGATTACGAGAAGTAAATGATTATCAGATGCCAGTTCCAATTTGTATCTCCAACAGTGACCAGCAAAACGCAATATTTTCTGTCTTATCGACGTGCAAATGTCCGGTATATTTCCGTATATCTCTTTGTTGTTTGGATGATCTTTCCAAGATATATTTAGGATGGCACGCAGCATTCGAGTATAATTTCAAGTCTTTTTTCAAGTGATATTGTTAGAGTCCAGCTAACAGAACCATATATTAAAACAGACTCAAAAGTTGCTCTGAAAAAGTGTCTTTTCATATTATCAGGTAATCTAGATTTCCATATAGAGCTCATCTCATTTAATGCTGCCCAGCTTTTAGCTAATCTGATATTTATATATTTTTATGAGGATGTAGGTCCCAAGATACTTAAAATCAGAAACTTCTTTAATATTCTTTCTTTGTTTAGGCTTTTTTTATAGCATCATTTATTCCTTGATTTATACTGATGAATTTCGTCTTTCTAGTATTTATATATATATATATATATATATATATATATACATATATATGCTCAATGTACTTACATTGTACATACATGTATATATAGCATGAATATCGACTGACCATTAATATAAATGTATACGTTAACAATATGCACCTAATAATGTTATTACCAGTACACATGTATGATACAAAAACTTTTAAATGACACATGCAATTAAAGAGGACATTATTATTTAAATCGGTTGGTATTTTTTTATTATTCTTAATCATTGATTTTTTCCAAAATATAATCAATGACATAGTTAAGCACGCACATGTCCTTGATATACATGCAGTACACGTCGTACAGTGTCGTATAGGTATACTTGTACGACACTGAACGACGTCTATATACGAGTATAATTGATAATAAATATGATATATATATATGTATGCTGCATCATTCAAATAGGTACTTTAACATAGAAGGTGGCACTACAATATGCGATTAGTATACTATTAGTAGGCAGTTTATAGTTATACTAAATATTACATTATTGTAAGATTCTTAATTATTCTTTAGCAAATTATGTTCTAAATATTATATCATGTTGTTATGTAATATATATGACATGTGTATTACTACTCACATACACACAAATATATGTGTATAAACACATATACACACATATATGTATATATATATATATTTATAATATATAATAATCATATCTTATATATTACAATATATATATATATATATATATATATATGTATATGATCCCCTATCTAATATTATTAACAAGTTAACTAACACATTTAATTACCATATATATGCTGATGATATTCAGCTTATCATTAAGCGTCCTATTATTTTATCCTCTAATTTGGAACTCATAGAGTGTACTTCAGAAATTATGAATTGACTTCTTAGAAATGATCTTCTAGTGAATACACCGAAAACAGAACTAATGAATGTATTCTGAATAATGACTATTTTGTGGTTGTTGAGTGTAAATTGACACAACCTTCTGATTCAGTCCGTAACCTCGGCGTCATTATGGACAGGTCTTTATCTTTTGGTCATCATATTAATGCTATATCTAAGTCTGCAAATTACCATTTACATAGAATCGCCCATATTAGAAAATATTGCTCTACGCGTGTTACTAGAATATTAATTAATGCTCTTGTATTATCTACGTTAGATTACTGTGGATCACTTTTTAGTGACATAAATAGTACCAATATAAAAAGTAGACAGGATTATTCGGGCTTCTATACGAAGAAATACTAATTTATTAAAATACTAATAATTACTTATAAAAATAATAAATATACAGAATAAAATAGTCGAATTTTATGTATTTCTAAAGAAATTGTATTTTAGCTTTTTACAGTAATCGTTTAAATTCTAAACCATTCGAAAGTTTAATACCATAAATGTTAATTATATATATATATATATATATATATATATATATATATATATATAATTAATAGATATATATATTTATTAATAATAATTATATTTATTAATAAGAATTAATTCTAATAATTAAAAAAATAAAACCTATTATATGCAAATGAATGTTTGCAAGTAACTAATATCTATAGATAGTATTCTATCCACACTACTAACTACGAACTATCTACAGATCTCCAGATAGATATTTCATTAATCTCTGTAAATGCCATACTATAATATAATCATTTAGTGAAACTATTGTATGTTAGGTACTCTAGGGGATTCGCGGTTTTTGAAATTTGTTAAAAATAAATATTTTATTTTATTTTTGTATTAAAGAATAATATTATTTAATATATATTGTATATCATCTAAAACTTGTAGAGCATATAAAGATATATAAATGATACAATTTAATATGTTATACATGACCTATTTGGTAAAAAAAATAAATTTGTAAAAAATGGTGAAAATAATAGCAAAATACTCATATTTTAAACATATAATATGACATCTATAAGTTAATCAGTTTTAATAAATTTAAATGCAGTATTATATACGATATATTATGTAATAAGATGTCAACTAGCGATATATATAATTAACTGTTTGATATCAAATGAACGCATTGCATTGGGTGTAAAAGTCGCATTATAAACAACGTAATTGATATTGCTCATTTATTTATTTAATTTCAAAATTCCAAGAAGTAGTAGGAGATCGATCGCTGGACTATAATATAATATACATATTATAGTAATAACTTTATGGATATATTAGTTTGGTATTCTATAATATTATAATACTAGAAATATTGTCAAAAATACAAATAATAAACATATATTACCATAAAATGTACTTACTTTGACTTTTACTCCCTTGACTCTTGAATCGTAGGGGGAATCATCAGACAAGTATCAACAACAAATTTCTTCCATTTTCCGCGATCTTCCGTCATCCGTGTTAGTTCGCTAGTACTTCTATCTGTCCATTTATTTATATTGTGCATCCAATTATTTCGTGGCCGGCCTTTTTTCCTCTTGGATTCTACTTTTCCTTGTAGAATGATTTTGGCCAGTCCATCGTGTCGACAAATATGACCATAATACTTAAGCTTTCTTCGTTTTATAGTGCTTAAGAGTGGTTCATATTTGCCTATTAGATTTATCATTTTTTCATGGATATAGTCATTTGTTTTTCTTTGGCGATATGTAATACACAGTAATCTTCTATGCGATTTATTTTGGAATGCTTGTATCATTTTTTCGTCTTTTTCCATTATGGTCCAAGTTTCGCAGCCGTAGAGAAGTATTGATAATATAAGTGATTTATAGAGGTTGTATTTTACATGGAACGCAATTTTTTTCTTTGCCATATTGTTCCAAGTTTTACCATTGCTGAGGTTGCTGTTGCTAATCGTATTCGTAATTCGTTATCTGATGATCCATCTGATTTCAATGTCGATCCAAGATACTTAAATGTTTTGACATTTTCGAGTAGGGTTCCATCTATCATTATGTTTGCACTTTCATTTTTACTATTTACCATAGTCTTGCTTTTCTCTTTGCTTACTTCCACCCCATAATCTTTAGAAGCTTCAGAAAGTCTATTAGTAAGCTATTGTAATTCGGAATTGGTTCCAGCGATTAGATCGATATCGTCAGCAAATCTAAGGTTATTTATAATCCTACAACCAACAGATATAGTTGACTTGTGGTTATGGAGTGTTTCCTGCATGATTTGTTCTAAGAAAATATTGAATAACACTGGGGATAACAGATAACCCTGTCTTACTCCAACTGTAGTATGGAAGAAGTCTCCTGTCTTGTTATTTAGTATTACAGCACTATTCGAATTTTCATATAGCGACTCAATTATTCTTATAATTTCATGAGATATGCCAAAATGACCCATGACACTCCATAGCCCTTTGTGCCATACTCTATCAAAGGCTTTCTTGAAGTCAATATAGTTATGGTACACATTTTTCTCAATTTCGATATGCTTCTCCATTATTATTCTACTGTTAAGAATTTTTTCAATAGTGCTTCTTGATTTTCTGAACCCTGCTTGCTCTTCAGCTAAAATTTGTTCAGCTTGCGGTATTAGTCTATTTAATATTATTCTTAATAGAATTTTGCTCGGATGTGGTATTAGGCTTAGTGTTCGATAATTTGAGCATTTCTTTGTGTCACCTTTTTTCGGAATAGGAATTATCAATGTTTTTGTCCATTGATCTGGCCATATTTTTGTTTTCCATATATTTTGGCATATCTCTGTATATATTTTGATTATGCTTTCTCCTCCATGCTTTATTAGTTCAGCTGAAATGTTGTCATTTCCTGGGGTTTTATCATTTTTTAGCATATAAATTGCATTTTCAACTTCCGATTTTAGGATTGGCAGTGTTTCTTCAATGTCAGTTTTATTTTGATTATGATTAGTTAATTTGTTAATATTTGGTTTAATTGGATAATTATACAGATTATTGCAATATTCTGTCCATGTTTTTAATAATGATTCATTATCAGCAATACGTTTATTGTTTTGGTTTTCGTCTTCTATTATCATGGTTTACCTTTTTATTGGATTTGTTGGGGTTTTTAAAATTTGATATGCTCTTTTATTGGATCTACCTCTAGCCATATCTTCGTTAATAGCATTACATTGTTCTTGTATCCAATTTTCTTTTGCATTTTTCATTTGTTTTCGGATTGAAATATTTATTTCTCTATATTCCTCTTTTATGTCTGAATTATTCTTTTTTAATGCATTTAAAACTCTTCTTTTATCACACAAATCAACTAAATCATGGTCGCTATTTATGGTAGCTCCAGGATATGTTCTAGTACTAGTTTTAATGATACTAGATTTAAATCTTTGTGGTGTTAGAATAAAATGTAGTCAAACTTTAAACTCGATTTACTCAGAATATTGAATTTAAATTTATTTGTATACTTAGAAATTGTTTAGTCCTCTTAATAATTATCCAAACATGATGAAAATTTCACAGTAGCTTTATTATTATATGTATAATAAAGGTTACTTAAAAGAAATGTATTACATATAGAATAACATATACAAAATTAAAACAAAAATTAATTTAATTTAGCATCATATTTTGCCTCAAAATATTTTGGATTTTCAGTGAATTATTTTTTTTTAAATTAGGTAACATTTATTAACATTATATTGGTTAACAATATGTAATTTACAGAATAGAAAATGGATCAAAACCCTTGGTTCTAAATTTTTTTTTAAATATATACAAACAAAATTATCTCTTATCTTAATACATTTTATACATCAAAGCTGCGAACCCCCTTAATAACAAATGTTTATAATACACATATGTATACACTAATAATCCTATTTATATAATATTTTTTAATAAATCATGTCAACACAATATTTTAATAATATTATATATTATATCGGTGAAATATATAGGTCAATAAAAAATGTATATCATTATCATTTTAATACCATGTATAATTGAGTTATACCTTAATTCTATATATATATATATCTTATCTATTCTATATATACTATCTTATCCGGATGCAAATATATACCTATAATTATTTAATAAATACGAGTAGTGTCTATGTATGTTGTAGTTAATATGTAGTAGTCATTTAATTATTTAAATCTATTAATTATTATATATTATTATATAATCTATAGACTTTTTATTAAATTAAATATTATCGTTGTTTTGTTTCTTTGTTGAATATCATTCTTATTTATACATATGTTATATTCTATTATATTCATATATATATATATATATATATATATATATATATATATATATATATATATATAAATACATATGTGTTCATAAATTACGTTATTATTTCACAGGTTTTGAATTTACTACTAATCGCAATAGAGCGTTACATGGCGGTAGTCAAACCGTTCTCCCACACCACATTCACCACGTAAGTGCATCAGTAGTAGTATCCACGATGTTATGTGTGTGTGCGCTAATGTATACGTGCTCTTATCCCACAGCACGTATCTAAAGTGGTGTGTACTGTTTATCTACGTCATCAACCCGATAGAGATATTCCCAGGTTTCATACAGGTTAGAGGTTACAGAAGTAAATTAAAAAGAAGTAAATATATATCACTAAATGTCTAGTCAATTTAATTATGAGTAATATATGGTCGTATGTGAAAGTAGTATCAATCAAGGAAAATAATATAGTACTTATATAATAATCACTAAATAATAATTCAAAATGTAAACATATTTTAATCGAAGTTTTTATCAATTTTAATCAATGTTCAAATCAATAAAATAGGTACATTATTTATTTCATAAATTAAATTAAACTATTAAAATGTAATCTTAAATTGAACTAATATATAATTATGATGAATACTAACTTGTGTTTAATAACAAATAAAATGTATACCTATAATTTCCATTATTTACATGTGAGATAAAATATAATGTATATTTTAGTTCCGATAAGAATATCAACTAATGTAGGTGGTGTATTGAATTATGTGCTTTCGAATTAAGTAATGTATCTCTCTTTAGGACAATATTTGATATAATCTGATAACCCTCTTAGAATGATATGCTAAACCTATGTTAACCCTCGGACATGGTAACCATCAATGTAGTACATCAATATAGTAAATCAATGTATACTATGGTACATCTATAATAGATATATGAAACCATATTATAACCATATGATTAGTCTCTACTAATCCGTTGGTAAACCTCTATTGCAACCCACATGGACATTATATTATACAACTATTGTAACCCTTTATTAACCATATTACAACCCTATGGTAACTCTATGCTAACCCCCTGGTAACCCCCAACCTCCACCTGGAATCATCGCAGTCGTATTTCGATAAACAAAAGAAGATATGTGTCGGAGAATATCTTTTCAGCGGGCCGGCAATGGACACTTTCTATTATTACTACTCCATAGGTTAGTGGTATACACCCCCATGGGTTAGTGGTATACACCCATTAGGTTAGTGGTACACTCCATAGGTTAGTGGTATACACCACTTAGGTTAGTGGTATAGACCCATACCACATGAAAAGGTTAATGGCATTCATGATAGTACGTAATACAATAAATGTTATCTACATATTATTATGTAATGTTTCATATATTTAAAATCTAAACAATATCTATTATATATACATTATTATTATTTATAAATAGAAAATCGTTATAACGAATAAATATACTACACTGTTAAAAATGAGGGTACAACTAATTCAATTTATAGGGTATACCTTTATTATGTATACATAACGTTAAAATATCACAAATTTACCATGTATCCTAAATAGGGTACACGACCTTTAAACTAACTAGGGTACTATATATTTATTTATTAGGGTACATCTATGTTAAATATTAGGGTACGTGCTTATTAAATTTACTATTATATTTACAAATCATATATTTCAAATTCAATTATGGTACATATCACACAATTGAATTAGGGTACACGGTATCATATAAGTAGGGTACAACCAGCTAACAAATAGTAGGGTACAGTTTGATCATTTTTAGGGTACTGATCGTATTTGTTCAAATTGTATCCTAATTAGGGTACGGCTATGGGGACAATACTTACACCCTAAAAAAGGCACTCGCTGTACCCTAATTTTTAATAGTATATATTATAATTATTTAAATTTGTCGCATTCTATATATATGTGTGTTTTCTTACTTGTACTTGTGTATGTATGTATGTACTTATTTGTGTATTTATTTGCATATGTGTTTATGTGTATATATGTAGATGTGTTTAGATGTAGATATCTGTTGTTCTATATGTGTTAACACCATCGATATAAAGAAAGTGGATAATCAATTGAATGTAGTGTATGGCACTATCCGCTACGAGCGCTGCAGTCGAAACCCACTATCTGGCCCACTACTTTGTATTTATAATAATATGTATTTATCATATATATATTGATAATCACTACCAATTTTAATGTACTATCTATACTAAAAATAAAATTATATATTTAAAATACATAATATCAACATTCCTCGTAATTTTGTGTATTTAAATTGAAGATATAATACTATTTTATTGATTTTATTGATATTTATAATTTAAATCCATTGATATAGATAGAAGTCACTTAAATCTATTTCGACGAAAAGACTACTGTTTTAATATTTGACATATATAATATGACTAATATCCAATCAAAATCATTGATACCATTTTGTTTATTTATCGATAAAAGTGTCATTCACGTGTCTATCTTTTACATGCATTGCGTGCGTCAATTGCTTATCCACTTTCTTTATATCGATGGTTAACACACGTCTACACATGTATACACATGTCTACACGAGTCTACATGTCTTCGACTATGATTTATTTATCAATACCGTATCATTATATAAATACACAAATTATAGAATACAATTATTAATAACATTATGTGGACTATAGTTCAGCAAATTGTCGTTGTGTTAATCAGCGTAATAAAATCGATAAGAACAAAGATTTATGTAAAACATTAACATTATAATATAATAATCTCACGATGTGTATCTATTATTACGTTAACAATACTAATAAGTTATGTAACACGTAGACGTATAATTGTCTACTATATGGTATAACATAGGGTATAATATAGGGTATAACATAGGGTATAATATATAGGTATTCCCATAGGTATACCTAATTATACTTATGTACATTAACGATGATACTAATATAAATTAATTGAAATAGGATTAATATTTATGTTAGTCAAATATCAGTTCCGTATTATTTTCCTCTATATTATCATCTCTTTATAAGCATGCCTAGAAATATCTCTAGACATACATATAGGTCTATATATAGGCATAGCTAGGCATATCTATAGATAGCCTATAGGCATATATAGGTATCAATAAATAAACATGTCGGTAATATTAATTGTAAATTTTATGAGTTTTTGTAGTCATGAAATTGTACCTTAAATATATGTATAAACCATTATAATAATACTTAACTATAATATATATTAATTAAAATCAAATAATAATATACAAAATATATTATAGTTAATAATTAAATTACATATTCCCTTCTAAACAAGTATTCGCACTACTGTAGTATTGTACGTTCTGTTGTTTGTTACACGCCTCCTCGCCTTGTTACTATAACATCACGATGATACACGGGAAATATGTATTCTAATATATAACTATGAATGTACTTATACTTACTTAAATACTTATTATCTAAATATGTATTTACTGTTTACCTTCCTTAACGCATACATATTCTTACTGATACATTTCTATCAATTTTTAAATTTCATATTACACCTAAATTGTATGATTTACTTCATATGACATTGACCTTGTAAATCATATATAAAAGATGTATATTTTTTGTTATTTTGGTGGTATCCTTTTATCCCATCGAGGTATTTATATGAAGTTTTCACTTATATCCATATATGACTCTATATCCCTTCGAAAACGCTCTCATATTAATGGATCCGTGCTTTTAACGAGAGTTGATCATTTATTTAATAACCAATTATATTAGATAATTAGTAATATTATTTAAAGATTTATTTTAATGGTACGGACTAGGTTTGAACCCCCCAAGCAACCAAAATCATAAAATGTACATGTACAGAAACAGTTCTTGTGTACTAGTATTTGTAACAGTTTTTTGGTAAGTTTCTGTAATAGTTACGATGTACATGAACGCAATCCGGATTTTCTTACTATTGTACGTAACCATAGTACATTGTACTAGTACAAATCCGGATTTCCGTACTATTGTCTGTAACCATAAACCAATAGTTATATAAATAATAAAACAAATTTATTTATATATAAATATTTATTGATTGTAGCGTTCGGTGGTGTATTATATGCCGAGTACTAAGTTTACCGGTATGATTGTGGTGGGATCATCTCAAGGTATTAAGGACTTGGCACATCCTTACTGAACGTTGGTAGCCTTATACTATTCGTTCGTTGTGGTCGTTTTATGAACTATGTGTTGTTTTTCCCTCTTTATTTGTACACGTCTTGTTTTATTGTTATTTTTATCTATTATTATTATTTTTATTATTATATATATATAATATTTATTTGTATTTTAACTATTTTAATATTTAAAATTTTACTTTATATTTATATTTTACTTTTAATTTCCAATTTTATTTTATCTTTGTAAATTTTATTACTGTTTGTTTTTTTTTCCATTCCTTTTGCTGACAGGTAGATATCTCGATAAGTTCAATGAACTTCTATATCTACCTGGGTTCATTCTCGTTTATTACGACGAACCAATCTGATTATTATTATATTATTATTATTATTATAATTAGAATTATTTGTTCGTCCTTTGAAATCTCTGTTTCATTTCTTTCAAAATAATTGAAAGAGGTGGTGTCTTCACATATACAGTTGAGCTAATTTCTGTAATATTAAATAATAATTAGTTAAATTATATATATATATATATATATATATATATATATATATATATATATATATATATATATATATATATATATATATATATATATATATATGTATATACCATATATATATACAATTAAAAGTTGTATAGGTAATAATGTTATGCATACTTTTTATTGTTAACTGGCATTAAGTTAAAGTTCATCGGTTACTTATACTAAACAATGCATAGTATGCATTCAAGTTCAAAGTAGCAATAAATACATCTAGAACTTTGATAAATAATTATTTATCTATAATTTATTAGTACCGCAATTTAAATAGCACTAATATGCGGCACCATAGTGCCACTATCACTGATTACTTTACTTACTGGGTATATATATAACAACGTGAAGTTTATTCGTATATAACTTTATTGACGAAGACATGTATAATAACATAAAAAATAATAATAACACAGTAATAATAATGATGACAATGACAATATGTACCAACCAGGTGAGACGCAGAACCGAAAGTGTATCAATCTCACCGAGCCGCATTACTTTTATAGGAAACAAATCACACGAAATAGACACACGATAACAAATATAAAATACAAAACGAATAACAATTTATACAAATAATAAAAATTTAATATCGATATTTATATCGATATTATGTAATAACCGAATTGAATTTAATTCAATTCGATATAAATGTGTGTTACATTAATCAATATATCTGCAGACTTCACTTTATAAAATATATATATATATATATATATATATATATATATATATATATATATACATTTACATATACAATATAATATAAATATAATATAATGTATATATATATATATATATATATATATATATATATATATAACTTATATTCTATTTATATTACATTTAGGTATATATATATATATTACTTTATTTATATTATATTTACTACATAAAACGTATACGTTACTATAGTACGATGTAACCACACATATATATATATATATATATATATATATATATATGTGTGTGTGTGTGTATGTGTGTGTGGTTACTGATGCACTACAGTAACGTATACAATTTGTAACCTCTCTATTCAAACTACTAAATATGGTTACAGCCGTACTATAGTATCGTATACGTTTTGTAACCTATCTATTGAAACCACAGAACCAGAGAGAATTATTTCTAGCTCTATGATTAAAACTAATAAATATGGTTGCATGAAATACACTTTTGGTTGCTTGGGCCATTTCCTTATAATTGTATATCTGACGCCTTAGCCAACTGAGCTATACATATAGTTGTATATATATACTATATTCTGAATCCTTATAATGAAACTAATGCTGTCACAATGTCATGGTTCTATACTTGACGTGTCGGTATGTAACATCAATCCGAGAACAGCAATATAGAATGGGGTTAGCTCATTAAAATGGTTATGTAATTGAATACAACGAGAATGTGATTAAAAGGTTTCTCTTACTATATATTACTGTATTATGCATGTATAGTTTGGATACATTGTATACACACATTTATATATATATATATATATATATATATATAAAATGGTTGTGTGGCTCAGTTGGCTAAGGCGTCAGACACCCAAGCAATATCCCACGGTTTCAAGACACATCCGCTGGACGGCGTCCGGACCATTAAAATAGGTCTTAAAATAATATTTAAAAGTGAACTATATAATTGTGTATAAATAAATGATAGGCTATTGTTAAAACCATTGATGCATTAACACGAGAGCGGATTATTATGGACATTAGAGCCATATGTTTATTAGTGAAAACTTCATCTAAGTTCCTGAATGGGATGAAAGGACTCCACCAAAAATATAAATATAATAAAAGTGAAATAATGTACATGATAATAATATATGTACCATAGTACATTTATTATTATAAAAATACAATAATTAACAAAATTACATGTATAAAATATAAATATATCGCATAAAGAAACGGAAGCGTGGTTGTGAAATTGACACGGAAAATCTATATAAATGAATAGTTTCTAGTGGCAGGTAAATGCGTTGTAGTTGACCATATATGGTATCAAGTGAAGTATCCACACTGTTAGAAATAAATGGTATAACATTGATTAACAAATGGTATAACCCCGTGGCGCCCTGGTATACCATTTACGGTATAACTAATTAAAAAAGTTATACCATATTTTATAAAAAGTTATACCATATTTGATATAAAGTTATACCATAATTTATACCATATATTATATAAAGTTATACCATATTTTATAAAAAGTTATACCATATTTGATATAAAGTTATACCATAATTTATTAAAATGTATACCATATATTATATAAAGTTATACCATAATTTATTAAAAGTTATACTATATTTTATTTAAAGTTATACCATAATTTATTAAAATGTATATTATATAAAGTTATATCATAATTTATTAAAAGTTATACTATATTTTATTTAAATTTATATCAGTGTTTATAATAACTTACTATTCTATATTATTAATTTATATATGGAATCGACATTTATAATGATAATTTATTTTCTAAAAACCACATATTTTGGTGTAACAATATTGTTTATTAACAGATACATTTTTAAATAAATAACGTGATACAAAATTACATAAACAATTAATGTTTGTAGGACATGTTATGTGAAACAAATAAAATTAACAATACCACTTAATAAAATACGAAATAAATTATTTTGAACGAAAACCAAACAATTATCGACACACATAATAAGCATCCTCTTTTCTGATATATGCATATATCCATGTATCCATGGAGTCATTATTTCCTGCAATTAAAATTCAAATATTTATATAAGTTATATATATATATAGTATACTAGAGTATGAATAATAATATTGTATATTATATAATAGTATAAATATGTATCTTATAAGAAACTTTATACAGTTAATATCATATATGATAATACTATATAAAGTATACTTTATAATTGTATACTTTATATACGTTAGAATTGTAATTATAAAAATCCAATATATTATATTAATTACTGCAGTTATATATATAATAGAGTATACTATACTTTTGAATTAGCATACGAAAATCATAAAATAACTATAATATTAAATCAATAGTTATTAAGTAATTATTAAGTAACCTTATCTTTATTTTCATTGTAAATTCATTTTTCAATAATTCGCAAACTCCCATCATAAAATATATGATTCCCGCATCTATTTTAGGAAATATTATATTATATATTTAATTATACACTTTATAATCTATATTTGATTAAGGAAAGAAGGATATTGATAATATTTGTACAACAGTTAACATTATTTATATATACCTATTAGTAATATTATTTAAATTTAATTACATTGTGAACTAAAAATAAAATAAATAATTGACCATATATGGATATATAGTATACTATCCATGGACTAATAAAATATAATTGCATATTTATTTTATATAGATATTTAACTAATGTTATTAATTAGATAACTAAATTACCTGTTTGATCAGGTTGCGTAGTAGCGATACCCCCGTACATCAATATATTCGTCTATATATTTGTGTATATACGTTATATGCTTTATCATCCCCATCAACTCACTATTCCTCTCCGGCAGTTTTTATAATATTTTAAATGAAATTTGAAATTCTGCAAATAATTCTACAGTTTCCTGCATATTAATGATTGGCATATAGTTATCATAATTTTATAATATATATGTATGTAATAATGTGAATGTTCTAATACAGTTTATTAATCAAAGCAAAGACCTGTTGAACATAATAATAATATAACATAATAATAATAATAATAATATTAGTACCTACCCAATGAGATGCAAACCGAAGAATGAGGCAATCTCACCGAGTGGAATTTATTCTATAGACAAATAACGAAATATACTTTACAGACGATAACAATATAAAATACCAGAAAAATAAACATTTACATGGCTAGGGCTATAGACATATATGCATTTAACACAGAGCGAGACACCGAAATCTAGTTTAAAGTTTTATGTAGATATATCGATTTCTGTTACGTAATGCTAAATGCATTTACATGTATATTACATTAATCGATATACCTATCTACAACTTTGACTTTATAACATATATATATATATATATATATATAATTATATAATTATATTCTAACAATTTAATTATATATTATAAATAATATATAAATATATTATAAAATTATATATTATATAAACTTTTATATTATTATATATAATATGATATAATTTGTATATATATATAATGTAGTATAAATACCTTTAAATGTATATTGTAATGTGTTGAAAAATAGATGCTTCTCATGTTGAGTGTAGAGTGGAAATAGAATATGTTAATAAATAAAATGGAATTATTTATATATATATATATATATATACATATACTCGAATAATTATAAGTATTTGTATATAAAATATAGGAAATATGTATATGTATACATATTTCCCTATGGGGAATCTATATAGTTTCTGAAAACCAGTTTAATTGCAATTAGAAGCAATACATGCTATGTCTATAATAATTTAACACAACAATAAGTAAACTGTTATATTAAGGATATTATGAAGGATACTATTATGAATTATATTCTTATACATTTTATTTTCAATCAAATATAAACTTAATTTTAAAATGTTATGGTATAACTGGTATTTCCATATTGTATACCATATAATTCATAAAGTTATACCATTATATTTAATAGCTAATGGTATAACTACAAATTACAAATGTTATACCATATAATTCGTAATCTTATACCATTTAAATTAAGCTATATGGTATAACTAAAAAAAACAAATGTTATACTATATAATTTGTGATCTTATACCATTTCAATTAATCTATATGGTATAACTAACAAAATAAAATGTTATACCATATAATATGTGATCTTATACCATTTAACGTAATTGTATGGTATAACTCGTATTTCCATATGTTATACCATATATTTCATAATGTTATACCCTTATTTTTAACAGTGCACGTGTATACCATACAATTCGCACATTTTCCCTCTATTGTTATCTCGCTATCTATTACAATATGTTCGAACATGTTCTCCGTAGCTTTACAAAAGTATATATTAGATTTTTAGTAATATAATAATTTGAACTTGACTAGCCACGCCTATAGTTGAAATATGTGAATGCTTGTCACAGATTTGTATTGTACCTAGATTTGTATTGCAATATCGCTAATGTAACATTATTAAAAACACCTGGTGACTGGATTTATGTGTGTCATAAGATAGCCGAGAATCACGTGATAACAAATATTCAAACAAGTAATATTTATTTTTAAATGAATTCGATTTTTTTTTCTATATAAGCTTATAAAATGAGTTTCGATTATATCAAAATAACTATTTATATTTATTTATATTATATATTTATACTGAAATATAATTGCAACATGTAATTTGATTAAATAATAATTTATATGTGATGGTCGGCCATCTTAGGACATATCTTAGAACACATAAAGCGAGTCTCCGGGACTGTTTAAGATACATAATGTGACTACCAATCTAGGTAAACTGTAAATGTATATATTAGCCATATATGGTTGTAATCGAATATATGGGTGAGTTTTCTATTATTCGACACTATAGGGACATATATGCGAATATATTTGAGAATAATCCCGTTTTTATATATCAAACATATTACATCGATACAAAGTAATACATCACACACGACTATCGCTATATATATAATGATATATAATGATGTATATGAATATAACGCTAGCTATAACGGTGTTTATATATAGAAACACGTGACAACAACGTTATCTTTAAATAAGCACCGCCGCAGCTTCGTGTGATCTTAGGTACGACTTGACAGTTAACACACCGCGCCGCACGCCGCACGTGCCCAGACTGTAAGGACACCGATAAGGACGTTACTCGTCATAGCAAAGTCACGGTGGAATATGTTGCGTTAATATGCTTATATATAAGAGACTCATTTAGGAGTGTATGATATACATATTAATATATATATATATATATATATATATATATATATATATTAATATGTATATCATACACCCATAAATGAGTCTCTTATATATAAGCATATTAACTATTATATATTCATCTTATGTATTAGTTTTATAAGATATATTTGTTTAAAAATATATAGGTTCACTTCCCATGACCTACATATCCCTATAGTTCACATGTAAACGCTACTTATACGGATGTGCAATTCGGATACGGACACATCTATCCACATACACACCTCTCCGCATCTCATCACACACGCCTACTTCGACTCCCCGCTGTCATCACGTGACGCACCTCAGTGGTCTACCACGTGATCTGTACAGCTATCACACCACTCCGTACCTAGGTGTTCACGTGGTCGGTATCTGTGGTTCTCTGTGACCAGCGTTACGTAATAAACAATATATCATTGTTATATATATACGAGGTATATATACAGAGTTTGGGTATTTATAATAAATGATATATATAACGATGATATATAATGATGGTATATGTATACAAGCGTATTAATTATCATAACTCTATGGAGTTAGATGATATATCATAATTCATCAATAGTCTCTCTCTCCCTCTCTCGCTCTCTTTCTCCTTCTCTCTCTTTCTATCTCTCTCTCTCCCTCTATCGTACAATCTATATAATCACTAGATAGCATTACGTAACTCTCTCTGACACATCGATTACGTCATAGGCTGGCTATTCGTGTATTACCTAATACCTCTGTTCATGTTCGTCATCTTGTACGGTAGTATCATCGTGGCGCTCAGGAGACAGAACCAACTTAATAAACAGGTTCGTGTTCATTGTGTATATAACTCGAGTGTGTGTATGAATGAATGAATGAATGAATTATTAATAGGAATAGAATACGATATTCTGATTTACATCAATAACGCTCTACGTTTCAGAAGATTATTGAGATATCCAGGCTTACCTATTAATAATGTATTGTACTAAGTATAGTAAACGGTGCTTGCATGGCTTTCTAAATAAAAGTCAATTAATATTATATTGGTACATGTCTGTAAGCGACAACTTATATATTAAATACATAATATACATTAGATTGTCTACTTCACATGTTTTTAGAATGAAAATTATAGATATAAATTCTATTTTTACATGTGTTTTCAAACAACGATATTTACACTTATGATATTGCATTTCAAAATTGAACTTTACTCGTGAAATAAATAAGAGACGCAATTCATACATTCATTTATATATATATATATATGAATATATCGAATGAAAATATATAGTTACACAAATATCAATTGAAAGTTTAAATTTAATATTGAATTGTAATTCATTTATAACTGTAAATTTATATATAATTATCAAATTATCAAATGCATTTAAATGATTAAAACTATAATATCGCGCGTTGTGTGTACTGCTCCATATGAACACAAGTCACACGTATTACGTTGAGTAGCGAATGGTATCTCTTTGATTAGCGCCGCACGTACTCAATACGTGACTATTAATTTATATGTCGTTCCTCATTGTATATTATATAATAAATTAGTTTAATATAGCAAAACACGAATAAGTAATAATCAATATCTGTATTTCAGTTTATTATTTATATTATTATTTATCTAAGTATTTGCTTATAACAAATTATAATGAATCTATTAATATAAATGTTGAGTTATTAATTTATATTTCGTTCCTCATTGTATATATATTATATATTATATAATATTATATAATATATTATATAATAAATTAGTTTAAGTTACGTTTAAGTTACGTCGTACCGCTACCCCCTGCCGTTACACGTATGACGTCATAACAACTATGATGTAACACTCGCAGCACAGCAGGGGTAGAAAGGAAGTGAATGGCAAACAAAGCACTCTGAAGATGGCGCAGATACGCATGACGCAGATAGGTTTCAGCGTCACCGTTATCTTCATCTTCACCGTCGGCTTCGACCCATGGCCAGTACGCAAGCATACGCTAGTCACTACTTGTGTATTCTATACAAGTATACTATAAACTACTATATACAAGTATACTTGTGATTTAAATAATGCCCAGCTTTTTAATGCCGAGCCGAGACGAGACTTTCATTTTCGGAAAAAAACGAGCCGATTTGAGACTTTAGGTATTTGAGACTGCATCGATTCTTTATATTTTAGCATCATTTACATCACTAATTAAAACTAGCATAGCCATGTACTAGCTATGCTATATACTAATAATACAATATATTTTATAAAATATGATTATATATATATAGCTATATATATATATAGCTAGTACATTTTACATATGAATTCCTATTTATTATCAGTCATCATCAATTAGTTCGAGTACCTTTATGAGTCATGTTTGTTCAGGTTCACTGTATCTATAGCATTATACGACATCTAGCTAACTAGATAGCGGTACATCGTTATAGCGTTCATTACTCGTTATAGCGTAGAACGTGAACAACGTATACCGTGTTTAACGTCCATTAGCTAGTCATATGTGATTTTCTGGTTATAATATGTTAGTCCTGTTAAGCACGTGATGTTTACATCCGGTTCACCACCGTCACGTGACACCTACGAAGTGTGAAGGTCACTAGATATAGTGTATTTGATTATTTACCTTAACATTAATAGATCCAGATAGATCCTAATAACGTACTTCCGGTACTTGATAACACTACACATTGTTCACTATTGTTCTACAGTAATTAATCGTCATTCACATCGTACACTGACAATGACACGATACCGGTCTATCTTCTTTGTGTATAATATGAAGAACGGTACACCATGACTTACTTTTAACTTTATAATTAATACTAATTAGTCGATATGTATTAATATGTCAATATGTCGATAAAGTACATTATATTATCATATTATTAATACAGAAAATAAACAGAATTCTTCTAATAAATATCATAATTATTAATATATAATCCTGTATATAATCCTGTATATAATCCTGTATATAATCCTGTATATATGTGTAATGTATGTGTGAGTTTAAATAACAGTAGTATTGGATACAATTTACACCCATATTTACCTAACCATATTTACCTAATAATATCATAATGATGTATACAAATAGCATTATTATCTATTATAACTAGTACACTATTTCCGTGCGCATGTACATTGGAATCTGACACGAGCGAAGTTATTCAATTATTACGTAATGAAAATTCGCATGTAATATACAGTGACGCACTCTGCATGTATATATATACGTATACATACACGCATGCATACACACACACGTATATATGTATAAATGTATTATAATAGAGTGACGCAGTCCATTGTGATACAGTGACCTAATACATTGTGATAAACATCATGATGATGGCATTCGATGATTAATAGATGTAGTAATGAATGAATATAACGTAAATTGTACGCCAGTAATGAATGAGTGTGCGCGCTCTTGTGTGTGTGCGCACACACCTCGCTGATAGATCATCTCCTCCTATGACGTAACAGGTATTACGCTCTCGGCTACACTCACGTCACTCCGTACGTATTCGGGTCGACCATGCAAAAAATAGGTTAGCCAGCGAGCGGGGGCGTAACTGGGTTACTAGGGTAACGCCCACTTTACGGGGGCGTGTTATCGTTGTTATCATCATTTCCTGGACATAAATAATAAATATTATTAATTATAAAGTATTGATTAATTTATTGTTATTATATTTTATGAAATATTAACCGGCAGTATAATTATGGATTATTAAATGATTACTTATTACTAAACAATGGAACACTATAACGTAGCCCACTCTATAGAGTGGGTATATATTGTATTTGACAATAGCGTATTATATAACACTATATTTTACCATATACAATATTAGTATAGTATATATATATATAATATTGTAGTTTGTAATGGTTTGAGATATCTCTTTAACTGTAATGCATGATAATCATGGTAATATACATGACAATATATGTAAATAAGTAACACACACACACCACACATATATATATAATATAGATCGTAGTGAATTTTGAAATAATTATGACTGTCTGGTTATGTCACGCGATAGTGATGTAACGTTATATGTGAATTTATTTACATCATTGAACTCCACATATAACGGTATATCACTATCGCTAGACATAACCAGACAGTCATAATTATTTCAAAATTCACTACGATCTATATTATATATATATGTGTGGTGTGTGTGTGTTACTTATTTACATATATTGTCATGTATATTACCATGATTATCATGCATTACAGTTAAAGCGATATCTCAAACCATTACAAACTACAATATTATATATATATATATATACTATACTAATATTGTATATGGTAAAATATAGTGTTATATAATTATTTTTATTTCAAAATTCACTCCCACCCAATATATATATATATATATATATATATATATATATATATGCGCACGTGAAGTTAGTAATAAGAATTAATACATAAATATTTGATTATCCATAGATACGCGTGTAAGTTATAGATAACTATAGTTAGTTATTATAAACATCCTGGTTGACCTCTACCACGACCTCTGCAGGCGTATTTCTAGCAGTATTGAACTGCGTTCTGAACCCGTTCGTGTACGTGATTCTGATGCCGGCATTCCGTAAGGCCTGTGTGATGACCGCCACTAAACTGTGCCGAAGTACAACGCCAGACTCGATAGCCTCGGACACCTACAGGAGATCCACGGACAATAACTCTACGGGTTAATATAGTATATTATAGTATATTATAGTAGGCTTATATATGTACCTATATATAATTATACTATAGGATATATAATATATATTGTATTATACTATATATATATACAGTATACTGCAGTATACTATAGTATTCATTAAATAGTTAATACCATAAACAAAGGTACGCACGTATGTACATATGCAACATATTATTATGCGTACCATATAATATTAACATCGTGTAAGATAATTTAGAAAGTTATTTCAAAAAACAGAATATATTTTTTTATAGTTATTATAGTTAGCTTAGATTATAATCAATATTTATTATGGTTTCAAAAAAAGTATTTTTGTCACTCTTAAAGTATACATTAGGATAATAATCCTAGTATTTTTGTATATTTTGTTAGATGTACTTTTTCCTAACAATGTTATTATAGTTTAATTTGAATATCCTATTAATATAGATAATTAGCAAGAAAATTACAATAACAACCCAACACCACCACCATGATAAGAAGAAAGTCTATTAGAAGAGATTATATTTGATGCAAAATAAAAATAGCTATGTCCAAAAAATGAGAACTATTTAATAGAGATAATATATGATGATCATCATCATTTAGCCATATTTCTGTAAATGTATCAATATGAATGTCAGTTATAAATCTAAGAATGATAGCAATATTACAGCGTAGTGAGCGGTAATGCAGGTAACGTGATTAACGTATTCGGTATTTTATTCTTAAAATTTGTTTTAATATCATCTGAAAATAATTCATTACAAATAGTATTGGTATATCTGACATAATGTCATTGAATTTCGATATTATTAGAATCATTTGAATTTGTCGATGTAATAAATGTATCAAATGAAGAATTCCATTCTTTCAATTGATCGACGGAATGTGTTAATGGATTACATTTCTAATCAATGCTATCAACACCATTAATATATAGGGGCTACCAATGGGCGTAGTTCATAATCTCTAATCGTATTATTGATGAAACATTTATAACCAGATATTAAATCAGATTTTATTGCATGATAATATACGTGCCCCCTTTTTACAACTAGCTTATCCAGATAATCGCAAATAAAAATATATTTATACTCAGTGTCTACTAATGTTTATCTAAATAATCTAGCACAATTTAAAATTCTAATTTGGAGTAGGATTTAGTGAAATATATATATATATATATATAAGCATTATTATTACGAAAACATACATTTGTAATTGAAGTTAAATTTAAATCAAGTAATACGAATACAGATTTAATATATGCATTGTTACAATTGTTTACATCTATATGTTAAATAGTAGTACATGAAAGTTTATTATCTAATTTAGGATATTTAGTATTGTTATTATTTGTTTTATTAATTGTATTCGTAATAATACTAAGCTTAGGCTCAATAGGTTGTTTCAAAGCATCAACGAATGATTTATTATTTATATTAGTTCTCAATTATTGGTGAATAATAAACAATAAATACAAAAAAATACTTGGTCTATAATAAATAATATGCTATATAGAAGAGGTCTCATTGTGCAATTCACATGTTAGGAGTGATCTCTTCAATCTCCCCAGTCTACTGGTCCTACTTCAACATTATATAATGTTAACAAGTATTCCAGTAATATTGGAAATAAATTTTCTGACAAGATTAAATATGAGTAACTATAAAATAATATATTTTATACAATGCAAAAACAATAATAATAATAATTTGATAATAAAAAACTTACAAATGTATTATTGATTCAAAATTATATTATGCTACATATAATAGTAACAAAAATTAAAAGTGTTCCCTATATTTAAATCTGGTGACACAAATAAATCTGAAAATATAGACCAATATCTTTAATTTCGCACAATCTAAAATATTAGTAAAAAATATTAAATCTAGACATATCAATTATTAAATAAAGTTAATGGTGACCTCGCGAGGTATGCAGTATCAATGAAATGTTCACTGATACTGCATGCGTTGATACAACTAAAGTAGTAACCAATACTTTGGATTTAGTCAAACAAATTGCAAGTGTATCAATTTATTTAAGAAACGCGTTAAAAAGAATTAAATAATTACAAATGTAAAATATATTTATAATTGAAAATTAGATTGGAAAAAAAATAAATATGTTGTGGAATATTATGCAGATGAATATTAATTCTAAATAAATTTAAATTTAAATTAAACATATCATCATTAGTTTAACTATATAAGTAATTGTTATAATACAATTTAAATTATTGTTATCACCTATGGATAATACATTTGAGATAGTTTAAAAAAATAAAAAATCTTACAAAAATAACTTTGAAATTTAGTTGTAAGAGCAATTTTAAACAATTTTATTTCTGACACACAACTTTGAAATTTGATAATAATATTTGTAATAATACGATGAAATTTATGTTTAGAACAAATAATTTCAATTTACCAAATAATTTACAAAATATATTTTAAATGGAAATACTAAATACTAATATGTTTCATAGAGTTGGTAGGACAAATAGAAAATGGTGTTGTAAGTACAGTGTCGGAATTAACATAGGGAATACTTTAAATAAAGGTAATCATCTTAATATTTAATATACAATATAACAAATATTTTAGTAAAATTGTATGACAATGACTACAAGTTGTTTAAGGGAAAGTAACCTAATTCGGACACTTTAACAATAAATTAACTTAACATTGTATGACTCATTATTTGTATTCAAAAGTTACAATATATTAATATTATGATTATAGATATTATTGTGTTTTAAAATGTTATTTAATCTTTTAATTCCATAGATAATGGGGGTGTAACCTATATCCGAATATGGACACCCTGTGTTATAATACGAAACCATATATACACTAGATAAATTATATAGTATTGATGAATCAATCAGACAAATTACAATTACATTATTTATAATTAATTTTATGAACAATTTATTCTAATTTAATTAGTTAATAATTTATTTATTTTTATTATTTTTTTAATTAATTAATTTAATTTAATTAATTTTTAATTAATATTAAAATGTAAGTATCTAAATAAATATATTTTTTTATTTAGTTTCATTGGTTATATTAATATTATAAAGCACACGATTTTATGAAATTCAGAATATTTCATTCGCTACGCGCTGATTGGTTATATGGTGTCTGTATTAGGGACTTATATGACCTCTAGATATATGCTTATAACTTAATGAATATTTGATAATAAATATAGAAATGTATATATATAATTTTAGAATGCTTTATATTTTAATAATATAATTATATTTCATATCGATATATTTGTATATTATTTAGAAGGTTTTAAGTTGACATTTTTTTCATAAATTTAAAAACGTAATACAAAAATCAATTTATTTGATATATCAGCAATATTTTGAATAATTAAAAAATATAAAATACTTTTTTAGACTATTTATATAATTATAAGTATATTATTCATTAAATATTTTTTTGTAGGATGTATGATTTATGAGATACCGTATTCGGGCACTGTCCGTATTCGGGCACTGTCCGTATACGGTTACTTTCCCCTATATAAATATGTACTTTAAAATGTTGTATTATTATTTTATCAATTTTATTAAATAATTTTAAAATCACATATATATATATATATATATATTACTAAATAATAAAGTCTAGATAAAATGTTAGAATACGAATATATTCTTATATATTATGTTACTATATATTTTAATTACTACCTTTTTATTTTATAATGTTTATTTTATTTCATAAACAAGACGAGTCAGATTGTGTGGAATAATATTGTATTATGCCTATCATTATTATAATTATGTATTCTTATATATCTTATATATATATATATATATATATATAATATTATAATATTTGAATAAATAGATTTTTTTAATTAATTTGTACATGAATAATTTGAACATCTTTGGAATAATACTTTACAGGATATAAAATATCCCAAACCTCTTCTATGAATTAATTTATCGTACATAAATAGTTTATATTTTTCCACCGATTAAATATAGAGAATCTCTTATCTACTTTTAAAATATATATAATTGTATATTTATAAATGTGTTAAGTGAACCGCTAAATATGTCACTGGTTAACATCATATACCACGGCTAGGGGCGCTGGAACGATTTTGTATGTAGGGGGGACAAATCAATCCAAATAAATTGTGTAGTAAAAGTAGGGGGATGACCAATACATATAAGGTCCCCCTATATTTTAAAGTGGGGGGGGGACATATCCCCATCCCTTCTGTTGCAGCGCCCCTAACTAAGGCACGTAAACAATGGAACGTGAATCATCAAAACTGTGCATCTTAAACCAATGTATACATTGTAAAGGTGACCATTTATTTTATTATATATATTATTATCTTAAAATTATACCGTCGTTGTAAATTGTTCGAATATAATAATATCAGCGGCTAATAACAATGTTATTTTTGTAACTCGCAATGTATTAATCTATAATTAAATATTGTATATAATATATATATATATATATATATATATATATATATATATATATATATATATTAAAGGTAATTATCTCGACAATCTCTGCTTCTATAATTACCCGGATGTACACATCTGATAATAATACTAATAATAATAATATATATATATATATATAATTCACTATATATTAGAATATACCTACATTTAGCAATCAAAGAATACCTGCCACCTGATATATTCATACATGTAATACGAGTACACCTATCAAATTCTAAAGTCATTGTTCAAATCAATTATTATTAGCTTTAAGAATGGAAGGTATATCATACATATATCAATTCAAATCGACCCATATACGGGATTATTAATCGTATTCATTTTATATATAATATTCTATATAGTATAGTAATATATGAAATATTATTTCTATAAAATAATTATTTGTAAATATACATATATATATATATATATATATATATATATATATATATACTTATACATATATGCAAACACACCACACGTACATTAATATATATATATATATATATATATATATATATATATATATATATATCAGAATGCTAATGGGTATGGCCCGTAGGTCCTGAGACGTGGATATACCTACTATACCTACTATATTAGGATGCGATTCAATCCTCATTCGGACACATAACATATGTCTGAAATAATATTTACAAGTGGTCTAATATAATATGGTATAAAAAATAGGAAATCATTAAACTTGGATTATAATTCTAGAATGACTATAATAGAACTATATAACTCTATATATAATCTATATTATAGATAGATAGATAGATACACATTTATTTTTATAAATACAATAAATTCATAAATGATTTATAATAAATGCTATAAATGATATAATCGGAGAGTTTATAACGGTAGTATTTCAGAAAATAGTTAAATAACTCTCAAACTGAATTCTTTAAAATAATAAAATATCAAACTAAAAGTTAAATTATTAATATTTTCTTCAATCAATGAGTCACGTAACTCTGCATTTCCGAAATGTATTTATCGGTTACATGTCTATTTGTATTGTTTTATAACTAAAACAGGAAGTTGAATTAGTTGTGGAGTACTCACATACATGTACAACAAAGTTATCTATAAACCGAGCTATATCACGTACCATCGTTTGTTTTCAATCAGTTATATATTAATAAGATAATATTCAAGTGTACAAATAAATGAACAATTAAATTAATATATTAAGATTGAAAATAATAAAAATTAAATATACATAAAATTAGATAAGCTAAAAGTAATAGAGTATTCTTCATCGTACACTATACTGTTTTGACTTGACTTCTGACTATAGACTTGTATTAGTATGTATCTATAAATATAATTTTTAATTTTTTTTTGATAACTTATTTGAATTCAACATATAAATTTTATCTGCTAAGTTATTCTATAATAATTGTCATTGAATAAGTGTAGAATATTTTGTAATTTCAAACTTATATAATTGTATCCATATATTTTAAATGTGTTGATCTATATTGCACATAGAATTATATACTTAAAATGTACTCTGTAAAGTTTGAGGTAGCTATAAATGCTATCTTAGCTAAATTAAGTTTTACAAGATCAACAAATTTGAGAATATTATATATTTTGTAGGAGTATACCTATATAGCACCAATATTACATGTTTTACAATTTATATCCAAAGATATTTTAAATAGTTAACTCTATTAATACTATTATTATTTACCTATATGTAAGGGAAAGTCTCCGATTACCGACCCCTAAATAATTATTTGTAATAACGTATTCAATATTAAATATATTTATTTAAAATTTTGTAATTAGGGTAATATTATGGCAATGAATAATGTGGCTATTTTAAATTTTTAATATCATTATATTTACAAGAATAAACAGGGGGGTCGGTAATCTGATACATGTACCTAATACCGACCCCCTTCCCCTATTACCGATCCCCTAACATAATCGTGTTATAAATAATTATAGTATTATAATATCCAATAAAAATAGTATATATACATAAATATAATTAATTATAACATGCACGTAATTTATTTTTTATTGAATTTATGTTTTAATAGTAATATTAAATTTAAATTTAAACTTTATAGTAATTATATTATTTTATATTTATTTATTAATCAGTATGTATATAATCAACTGGAATTATGAATCCGAAATCTATATAAATGATACACAAATAACTTACGACATATTTTAAAGTAAAATAAGGATCTATTTTGATTGGATATTATAAATCACATGGTGTCGGTATTAGGGTAATTTAGGGGGTCGGTAATAGGACAATCATATGGGTTGCTATAATTAAGATATATTGGTTAATCAAACCCAGAACAGGCGCCAGTGGTACACCATTGTTTACTTTACACAATGCAGATGTATTACCTTCATAATCCGTTTATTCTTACTTACTTGCTTATTTCGGGATTGTTATTTTCCCAAACAATAGAATTTCTGCAAATATCACATTTCATCATAGCTACTCTCATCGTTCATTCGACAGTACCGCGTTCATGAGACCTAGTATAGCTTACCGGTGTACTTCACCGTATTCTAGTTCCACAGAGTAGGTTCCTAAAGAACTAGATCCGAAAAAACCTCATCATCTCTACGTAGGCGATATCCAGCAAACTGTAAGCGTCGACGTCTGATCTGTGTAGATACTTTTTCTATAGTGCCATATATGGCACTATAGGCACTATATATATAGTACCTCGTTTGTAACTTTTGAGATAAGTGACGCTTAATATCCGTATATAATTCTACTTGTACCTGTATACAATATAGCTTCTAAACACTCTAGAGCTAAACCTGGTACTTCCAAATGACACCTTTTTAAATTATTGACTAGCATGGTTTAATGTATCAACATCTGTTTAAAGATCACGTTATAATATTGCACACTTATATGTATACTCTACATTATTAATGACTTCATCTACGAGACTTATAAGAGCATCTTCCGTACTTAAACATGCTCTAAACCCAATTTTTCTATTAGAAAATAATGTATTCATAAATAGAACGAACCGTATTTTCAGTAATTTTCGAAAACTTTAGATATTTGATTAAAACAAATATATTTGTCGGTAGTTACATATATGTTATATGTTATATATATGACATATATGTCATCTCTTTCCCCGCTTTTAAGATAGGAACAATTCTTACAATCGTCAAGCTTTTAGGATATATCCCTTTTTCTATACACAGATTAAATAAATAACTTAAAGGTTCTATAATTAAATAAAATATCCTTTTAATAATATTTGTGTTTAGATCAAAAACATCAATGTATTTTTATTTTTAAGATGTTATAGTATATCAGCTACTTCATTCGGCGGTGTAGGTTATATAACGAAATTTGATTCATTTTATTTTTCATATAGTCCATAGGTAATCACTAGTGATCACTTTTATGATTTATTATTATTCCTATATATTTGGATTGCTTTCTAAATTAGTAAACATATTATCAAGTAGCCAATAGCACACTATAGTCTAGAAGCCTATAGGCTAGACTAGTGTCACTATAGTGTGGATGATTTAGTAGTTATTCTGGTGGCGCTATTTATGAGGGGCGAAACTATTAGTATATATATATATATTATCAATAACATATGTAATATTATCTTAAGAGTAAAGTTTAATAAATCAATTTTAAAATCACCACCTATAAAATAAGGGTTATTATTATAAAATTCGTTATGTAGAATATTAATTATATAATCAGTAAAAAGTATAATATTTTATTTGGGTTCTCCATAAATTCTAGCTATGTTAATATTTTTGTTATTGTGTGTATTAATTGGTTCGATAGATATAATATCTAATAAATTGTCAACCGAAATAAATATATCTAATATACAATTTATATTATAAAATATAATATTTAATATAATTATAAATAATTATAATAACAAAATAATATAACTAATTATTATTATTATTATTATAAATGAATCGTATAATTAATTGAAATTCTTAACGATATCGTCACCGCAGAAATAGCCGAGATCAGCACGACGCTGAACATGTCCGTATCCACTCTTCAGCTGATCTAGTCACGTGACACTCCGAATGCGCATGTCACATGACCTAGTGCGCATGTCACAGTGCGCATGTCCTATTCTGATATCGTACTATATGTATAGAGAAGCACAAACCTTTATCGAAGTAGTTAATACTAGTATGAGGTATATTATCTTGTATAATTAGATGTATATATTCAAATCTATTATATAACATATATAAAACTTTACGATTCGAATCTGTTTATTTACTATATAGTATTTTATAATTATAATTTATATATATACATACATAAATAATAATAAATTTATAATTATAATATTGGTTTATTTAAACATTAATACAGGGTATATTATAATCAATAACTTCTTTATACGACTCTAGCTGACTCTAATTTATAATTCCTGATAAGAAGTATACTTCTTAACCCTATAGGGAATGTAGTAGAACCACGTATTACCACGTATTTATCCTGTTTCAATATGCGTTAAGAAGTAGTAACTTCTATCTGGGATGTCTACAAATTTCTAAAAATGATTACTTTATTATATATCTTCATAGTAATAACACTATTTCATATCGTAGTATTTCATAATACATATTTTTATTAATTTGTTGAGACGCTTATTCCATCTTAATTCGAATATGTTTGGTAGGATTTTCACATACATGCTTTTCTTTTAATTGCATCTTATTTAATATTATTACGCATCAATTATTTAAATATTATTATATTATGCCAACAATGTAAAGTATTATATAATATAATGTAAGTATTATATAATATATAATATATAATATAATGTAATATATATATATATATATATATATATAATATCAGACCACTGTATAACTGAACCACTATATGATTATAATAAATATATAGACGATATAATATCATAATATGATTAACCACATTGTAGTTCACACTATAACCTATAAGATTACACTATTACCTATAAGATAATATGATATGATGTAATATGTATCTAGGATAGATAATATATTATAAGTAATATAATGAATAAGATGCGAATACAAACTCTTTCCAATTTTTTTTAAATGGGTATAAATTGGAGAATATGTTCAGTAGCTGTAGGTTAGTTAGTTAGTTTCCTATAACTTCCTATAGCTTAGAATCGTACAGAGTTAGGTTCATTACGATTTTAATAAACATGTAATTGTCATAAATTATGTTAATCAAGATATATCTGTAATGCAGATATCATATACGATAAGAGAAAGATGACTGTGTTCAGTAATAGGAATAATAATATATGCCGATAAATAAGTACACACTTAGTTTAGTATTCTTAAAAGTAGAATTATAATTTTAGTGAGAGCACAATTATGAATAGGTATAATATACAATAATAATATATAATATACTGTTATCATTAAAGTAATCGTATATCTAAAAGATCAGAGTTAAACCATGCTTGTTTAGAATTGTGTTTATAATATAATTAAAATTCATAAAAGTGCGGATATATACATTATTAATTATTTCATAATGTAATCATCAAATGATAAATATATTATATTATTTAATTGATGATAAATTGAGAATATAAACATATTTATAATAATGAAATAATATTTATAAACCATTTCAACGATAGAGTATTGAGAACTTTCGGCAATTTAAATATTAAAGTAACAATGTAATGGTCAGAAATGATAAAATGTTGACCGGGAGATGATATTGAATAGAATCAGATGGGGATATAACTAAGTCTATATATTTGCTAGTAATGTATGTAGAAAAGGGTGTTGAGTATTCAAATAATGGATATAATTAAGAGGAAATACAACGATATATATGACTATAGTCAGTATTTACTAGAATATTGAATTCCCTAAAAATAACAGTATTAATATATGAATTAGATTTAACTATACAGTTAATATCAGTTTATAAATCCCTATAACTAAATGTAGGAGTGTGGTATATGGTAATAAGTTCACATGTTGATGAGGAGGAACATATATAACAGTTAACAAGTTTTTAATTGTCCTAATGGAATACCTCTAGAAGTTTTTAAATATACTCACCTTGATGACATAGTACTAGAATTTGCAAATCAACTGATAATAAAAAGTAAAAAACCAGCCTAATTGTCTATATGTGATATACTTCCTATTCCAAAATCTGACATCCTAGAAGAAGTTGGTAACTATATAGGAATTGAATTATCAGCAGTCATCGACAAAATAATAAACAATATGCTATTAAATCGTATTCACCATATATTTACCCTCTATTAAAACCTAACTAAAACGGGTTCAGATCCGGTAGATCTAGAATTGCATAAATACTTCACTGAGAAGATTAATAGATGGAATTAAAAACCAGATCTAAATGCAGTTATAATTGTTGTTAACTTCAAAAAAGCATTCGATAGTACTGAAAAATACTAAAAATGTTAACCGCATATGGTATAATATCTACTATAATCAATGTAATAGCACTATTCTATGAAAATACTGAATCGAGAATTATAACATCTGATGGAGAAACTGAATTCTTCAAAATTTCAAAGGGTGTGCTAAATGAGACACTCTAACAACCTTCTTATTTATCATAACTGTAAACTACGTAAACCGTCAAGTAATTGGAGAAAATGAATACACTTTCGGTTTTAAGATAAAAGAGAAAGATGCAGCAGGGAACCAGCATTAGTTATAACCGATCTAAGTTATGCTGACGATATAGCACTGATATCTCAAGAACTATACCAACTTCAAGAACTATTACTTAGAGTTGAAATAGAAGCTGGAAAAATAGGGCTCACGCTAAACACTCGAAAAACAGAATTTATCGGATATAACCTACAACAATCCCCATTCATTAAAACAAAAAATGGTGAAACAATTAAAGAAGTATCTATAGATAATTATAATTACAAATAGATAGGAGCATGGATATGAAAAAGACTTCGAAATCAGAAAGGCTCTCGCTTGGACGGTTATGCATAATATGAAATGCCTATGGATATCTTACATGAGGAACAAGTTAAAGATTCGGGCCTTTAAAAGCTACTGTTGAAACCGTTATGGTATATAGTAGTCAATGATGTACCTTAGACAGTAAGCTGACAAAACTCATAGATATATGATATACTCGCTTATTACGTATGGATCAGAATATATCTTGAAAAATCAAAACCAGCAACGAAAAACTATATAATGGATCACCGAAAGCAACAGATATAATCTCTGAAAGGATTTTACATCTTGCTGGACACTTTATACGTCACAAAAAGAAATGACTCATAACCTAATACTTAGGACACCCACAGGAGGAAAAAGAAGAAGAGGTTGCCAACAGACTACGTTTATAGAGGTTCTAAACTTTCAGAATGGACTTGAGGTCATCGATGAAATACGATATGTGATGATGGATCGTTGTGAATGGAAGAATTCTTCCTGTTTAAACTGTCAAAATTTGATCGAGAGCTCGAAGTAAGAAAGTAAAGTAAATAGGTACAAGTTTAGAATGGTGGAGATAATCAAGAACTAAACGTGTTATCTCACTATTAGTAGGTGTATTATTAAGTGATAGCTGTGTAGTACATGTGAAAACTGAACAAACAATTATAGAGAATTAATACTTCCGGTATATTCGATATATCTCGATTGATGATATACCGCCTGACTATGGAGGTCCCATCATTACATCGAGAATCATTGTATATAGCATATAGACACTACACCTATATCGTACATTAATAACATCACTTTATATACAAATTAATTGATAATACAATATAATTGGTATATTTAAGATATATATATACGTATATATATATATATATATATATATATATATATATATATATACGTGTATACTCGTATATAGTACTATATTAGTATACATACATTTTATATCATATATCGTATATTAAATACATGTGAATGTGTTATATTGTTATTGTTATTATTATTTTTATTTAGTGGAGTCCTTTCATCCCATCCATCAACTTAAATGGTGTTTTCACGTATAACCATATGGCTCTAATGTCCCTTCGAAGTCGATATCATGTTAAGGCATTCATAGTTTTAACGAAAGCCGATCATTTATGTATACACAATTATATAAGATCACTTCTAAATATTATTTAGGACCTATTTTAATGCCCGTATTTATATATATATAGTGTGGTATGGTACGTGTCGGGGAAAGGGATATACTTTTACTGAGAGGAAGGTATTGCCAGTGTTCTTATTATTGGCACAAATAGGTTCCCTAAGGCATTGGATCTGACGAACCCATACCCCTGAAGTTGATACACCATATTTCCTCATTAGTTTCAATTACTATTGGCTACTCTGGTTATAATGTTAATGATTAAATCGTATTTTTATAAGTGTATTATTATAATAGATTACTAAATAATTAAATTTTATTTATAATTTGTTTTTTAACATATATTTTTGTATATATTTTGTGTATATATTTTATATACATATATATTTCTTTTACTAACTTTAACTCTTAATATTTTATTTATTTTTATTTTACTTTTACTATAATTTTCTCCTCATAATTGTCCTATAGGAAAGTGAAATAAGTAAATGACTAGATAAGCATAGCGCTTCTTCGTTTACCATGGTCATAACTAAATTCTGATTATTATTATATATATATATATATATATTGCTATGCTAATACTTACTCGGTTATAAAATAAAGTTAAGAAAGCGAATGTTAAGTATCACCAGTGATATTATCTATAGTATACTATTCTTCAGTTGATCTTATAGTGATTTCAATGCATATTTGGGTATTGATCATGATAATAAATATTCATATTATATTGAAACTAATAGAAACGGATCTCTACTTGATCACTATCAAGTAAATCAGTTTTATAAAACCAGTACACTTACCCACCCCCATTAATACTGATAACCATACTGATTACCCTGCAGGGTTGTCGGTTTTTTGGGTTTTTTCGAAAAAACCGAAAAAACCGATTTATTGGGTTTTTCATGGTTTTTTGGGTTTTTTGGGTTTATTTGGTTTATTCGGTTTTTTAGGTTTTTTAAATAATTATAATTTATTAAATATAAACTTCTTTAAATTTATTTACTATTTAATAACAAATAACACATTATTATAATGTATACATAATAACGTAACACGCAAACATATTAATTTATTAACAATAAATTAAGCATATGAATATTATATCAACTATTAACATATTTGAATAAATATACAAGTTTTCCAGCCTTCTCATTTCCAAGTCCGTTGCTTAACTTTGGCTGAACTATACCAAAAGATGAACAAATCTTTCTACCCCGGCACTAGAACTTTTAGCTGTCATTAAGGATTACATTATTTTAAAGATTTCATCATTAACATATGGTATGGCGTGATTATTTGATCATCATCTATAATATTTGTTACATTATCAATTAGATCTTTCCAGATTCGTACAACATCTGCACTTTTTGTTGAATCGTTCTGTAGCATGTTTAAGTATATAGAAATTGGTTTCATTATTTTTAGCATATCTTCAGCACTTCTTTTAATCCAATGTTGGATATTTTTGTGATAATATCTTTATCAATGTCCAATTCTTATAATAACTCTCGATACTATCTGCAAGCGTATTCCATAGCGTTTCTATCCCATAGCATCATTAGCTTACTTCCACCTGCTTGTCTTAGATGAGCTGAGTTAAACTTTTGTCTATAAAGCCTGGACAGCAAAGTATAAACTTCACAATAATATTTCATAATATGAAATTCATTATTATTATATAATATATTATCACAGACATATATAGATATATAGAGATCTCTATAGAGAGTCTTTTCGATTATGTATATTATATTTTCATTTTCTAATTATTATAACATATTATAACATAATCAATATTAATACAGGATTAATAATATTATTAATGTAGTACTATTATATTTATATAAATGTAAAGAATAAAATTTGAAAAAACCGAATAAAATAAAAAAACCGAATTAACCGAAAAAACCAATGGTTTTTTCATTTTAAAAAACCGAAAAAACCAATGAAAAAACCCATTTGAAAAAACCGAACGAAAAAACCCAAACAACCCTGCTGATCACTCTTCTATAGTAGAGTGCTTTACTTGATAGTGATCAAGTAGAGATCTGTTTCTATTAGTTTCAATATAATATGAATATTTATTATCATGATCAATACCCAAATGTGCATTGAAATCACTATAAGATAAATTAAAGAATAAAATGTAATATACATATTGTGTGATTTAATTTCTTGATATCAAGGAAGAGAGAAAAGAGACCAGTTGTTATATGAGGTTATTTACAAGGAAATAGTGTAGAGATAAACCATGAAAATAAGGAATTATACTAATGATATTAGCTGTTTTTATATGAAATATCTATCTAACGATGAACAGAAAGTATCATCAGATAAGTTAAGGAGTCGGATATTATCAAATAAATAGTATTTTTAATTTACTTATATTATTTAATAAAATAACTGATTAAAAAATGTAATTGAAAATTTAGATTAAAATCCCCTTAGCATAAAGTTTCCTCGTATTGTTGTAGGTCTAATTTCACTAACAACCTAAAAAGTATTCCTATATTAGACGTCTTTTATGTAATCAACCTTTTCACCTATTCTTAAACATTTTAAATGTGAACTATTCTCACATCTTAAAGGCAATATATACAATACGAACAATCATAGGATATGCATATATAGTTATATATGTATCCTAAGCACCCCTTCCTTAATCGTGTTACTGTAATCGTGTTACATTAACATTACATTAACCTACAACGTATGATGAGATGTGTATCAATGCTAGGTGAACACATTAGCAAATAATGTATAGTTAATGTATATATGTATAACTAAACTACGTTATAACGATAATATATAGATGCATTTATATTTTTGTTACGGGTGCACAGTTTTATTTACTGAACATTTTAAAAAATATCGTATATCGTCGAATTAAGTATGGAAGCCTACTGGATAATTCGATATAAGGTTGAGGAGGGGAATTATGCAGATGATTAATAATATTGGTCAGAGAACCGATCCTTGTGGAATACCGTGTATTACATGGAATAGGGTGTAATGTACTACAACTAAATGAAGATTGACATTTGTGTGTAGTACCTATAGGTACTTAAACACCGCCCTATAGACACCGCATGTATACATCCGGTGTATATAGGGCGGTGTTTAAGTATGTAGTGGTCAATAGCCGGGGTCAATAGCATCGAATGCAGAAGAGATGTCAAGTAGTGCAGGGTTTTGCCTCTGACAAACTTTCTTCTATTATTACTACCATTAAAAACGCTCTAATTAACTCCCTCATCTTCAAACTAATTAAATCTGAGGTTATATTCCTTAACCTTCCACTCCGAAGTAAAAATGTACTAACACCTCCTCCATTAAATAGTAATGTATGTTAATATTAAGCTTATCAAGTACTCTACCCATGTCAAAAATATTGGTGTTGTATTTGTCAGTACTTTTAGTTTTTATGACAAAAATGTCCATCATCATAAAATTACAAAACCGTCAACTATATTTTCTACGCCTAATTCATCATTCAATACAAATATCCACCGCCACTATTATAACTTCTGCCTAAATCCGACTATTCCAATCTCATCCTATACAATACCCCTCATCATATATTTCTAAACTTCAAATTATTCACAATTCTATCGCTAGATGCATATTCAATATACCAAAATACCACGAAAAACCACCTACCCATATATATATATATATATATATATATATATATATATATATATATATATATATATATATATATATATATATATATATATATATTCCTAACTAAACTCCATAGGTTATCTGTACAATATATTGTATATATAAACAAGTTGTATAATACAACGTACAGTGTACACTATAGAATCATATATAACACTAGATAACACTAGAACATAGATACATCCATATTCACTCTCCTAACTACCTAGTATCCCTAATTAGAATTAAATTACCAACTTGTACCACTACACGCTCCACCAATATGTTCTTAATTCAACTATAGTTGATGGTATACCTCCTAAACACAACTTACATTCAACTAACACTCGTGCCTATAGACAATATCCGTCCCATACTTCTGGAATATTCTCCCTATACAAATCCACACGACATCATCAACCCCAAACTTCAAGAAACTACCATATGACACATTTATTCAATTTAAAACATTAACTTCACCTATATATGGACGGCTGATTGCTTCATAAGAATAGTTTCCAGTCCTAACACTGCACAAATATCAAATGTAGGGTTTCTCTTTCCTTTAGTTCCTATATATATACATCGTTACTTATACGTATTACAACATCATAATGTTACCAGATACTAGTATGTATACTTACTTTACTTTTCTTCTTTTACTCTATAGAGTATAGTGATATATAGCTATATAGCTCAATAAAATATTAATATTCTTAATGTAAATCTTGACCATAATAAAATACCTATATTTCTATACATTTAAAAATTAAAACGGTAGTATTGTGATAGATACAAAATAAGGGAAATATCTTATTTCACTAATAAAATACAATTTATTTAATTATTGATATTTTAATTTTATATTCACATGTTTTATTTTAAATTGTTCATTTAAAAAAACATTTTATACGAACTAGTTTTTATTGTTTTTATTTTTAAAATGAACTAAACACATATACTAGAATATTCTTACTATTATGATGATGAATACTAATCTAATATTGAAAATTAATAATATATAATTTGTATTTATAATTTATATGTTTATTTATATTATGTTACTTATTAATATTCAAAATAAATACCCTATATAGAGTTATATTTTGTCAATATACTAAAAATATAAGATATAAAACTACGTTTTTATCAATTCTATCATATTAAACAATATTTGTACATATATATTTAATTTTATTTTTACAATTCACCAACTCCTGTTAGAGCGGCTTGAAAAATATAAAATGTTCAGATAATTTATCGCTTCAGTAAGATAATATTAGAAAACATGTAATATAATTCAATACAAAAAAAATAACTTAATTCGTAAAATAATGAATAGTCAATATGACTTTCAATTTTAACATAGGATTAATAGGAAATATTATAATGGAGTAGATACAAAATTAATTCAATACATTTTTTAATATACTTCCTATTAATGAATGTTGTCATACGATATATATGTACTAGAATTAAATATTATTAACAGAATAGCAGAAAAAAAAAATGTTTAAATAATAATTTCTTTATAATTTTATCATTTCTAGGATTGAACTTTTTATGTTTATTATTTATTGAATATTTTTTATTTTTTATTTTTAATCAAAAATAAAATTCAGATCAAGTATATATTATTAATAAATGTATAATATATATTTACTATATATGATTATAAAAAAAAAATTGTTTAAATATTTTTCTATGAATAATTTGAATTTTAATGATTTCTATAGAAAAAATAAATATTTTCAAGGAAAGATGAATAAAAAATGTTTAGGAACTAGTTAATTTTTTTTTTTTTTACCATAATATAATTTTAATTATCATTGAGATGATCGCAATACAATTTTTTTATATTATATTTTTTTCTAATTTAAAAAAAATTAAAATATTTTTAACTATACAAAATTTAAAATCTGAGTTTGTTAGATCCATATTTTGATTTAAATATACTTAAGTCTCTTAAATGCTTATTAAATATATAATTAAATTAGAAGACGATATAAATTAATTGGTTGTCAAGGTAAAACTAAAGATAAATAAATGCTACGCATGCGCAGTAAATATAATTATAAACAAGTATTTTTCCTATAAAATGTTATTAAACATCAAATTGACAACTCAATTGAGTATAAAAAATTTTTAGTTGTTACACTACTGTTTATACATATTATATGTTTATAGTTTTTACTGAAGCAACATATTTAATGACTGACGAGCCACCCTAACACACGTGTTATAATATTCGTTTGTAATCTATTATAAATTAAAGTGATAATATTTTACGATCAGCAACTTCTTTATGTGTCGTTAATTGACTATTGTAAAGAAAGAGTTAACTCTTATTTATCTCTCATATGAGAGATTATTATATAAATATATATTTATATATACTTCCCATTTTCCTTTAAGATTCACATATCATCCATTATACAATACTCCAACCGTCTTATATTCAGAATTGTTAACATGTCATCTTCCAAAATACTTTCTAATACATTTATCAAACTACCCAATGAGTTATAATAAGTTTATTGAATGCATCACAGAAAATTCTTTTTTATAAAATATATAAATTTTAATTAATTTATAAATATATAAATTTATAGACTAAATAATATACTTGACTTACTTTTTACCAACGATTCCCTTGTATTATAATACAAGGGAATCGTTTGTAAAAAGTAAGTCAAGTATATTATTTAGTCTGATAATTATCTAATATTTCTAAAGAACCTAAATATGGTATAAATAAACATATTAGCGATAATTTTTCCTTTTCTTTCAATATTTTATCCATGTCCACAAATTCAGTATATCCAATACTACCAAATTGTATTTTAATGTATTCATTATTAAAAAATACACAATGGGAAAATATATTATCATATGGTAAGGATATTGATGAAAATATAAATATATGTTACTCATCTATGTTAGATATATTTAGTAAAACTGTTCCAATGTCAAAATTATCTACCAATGCACATAAATACCCCAAATATATAAACTATTTTCAATAAAAATGTTTAAGAAATTTTAAAAATAGGAAAATTTCAACTATTCATAATTACAAATGGAGAGACACACAATCACTTATACATTATAATATTCAAAAGTATGTATTGCAGAGAGAGTACAAGGTTATTAATTCTAATAATAAATCGTTGTTCTTTTTCAGTATGTTGATTCGAAATGTTCATCTCTCAATGGAATATCCCCATTAATTAAAGATGATAATTCATATGCGTTACTTGATTATGATAAAGCTGTACTATTGAATGATCAATACACATCAGTAGGGGATAGAAGGGAGTGGTGGAGGATATTTTGTATGACTTTGTAGAATTGTAATATATCGATGAATAGTTGATGTTATAATTTCATATTTTCAAATGTAATAGAATATGTATCGTTATATATTATAGCTATTTTAATTTTTACTTTAACTCATATATTTCTAGTATTAATATCAGTTTAGTTACACTAAAAAAATAACGAAACAATAGCGCAAGACGGGAGTAGTGGATTTTAGAAGTACACACATAAATAAATAGGTGTCTCGCTATATACTCGATTCATTTTTTCAGTTTTTATTATTTTAATAATATATTTTGTAATATTCATGCCGACGCACGCATTTTATTTAAGATTTAGATTTTAAAAATTGTGAACACAAATTAATGAAAAAAATTAGACCTATATTACTCGATTTTGATTGGTTTATTTTCATCCACTATAGTGGATATATATATATCCTTCTCAGTTCGTCCACTATACCCATTTGAATATGGTACTTTAGAATACCTATATCTTTTTACTAATACAATATTTTCATATACTATAAACATAACTTAATAGATAACAAATTATATGTTATTAATATATAAGAAAATATGTATTTATAATTAATGCAGTACATTTCCAAAACTGGTTTTTATGGAATTTTGAAAAAAAAATATTATGTAATTAATTTAATGTATTGATTAATTATATTTCAAAAAAAATTACTCATTGTTGTAGATATTGTAATTGTCTAAATATTTTGTATATATCTTTTGTTTGTATCTATGACCATTTTCGCGTAAATGTAAATTACCACTACTCCCTTCTCGTCCGCTACTCCCTTCTATCCCCTATTTACAAATGATAATGGTATAATTCCAGAGCATACACTAAAAACAGAAAATACTATAAATGATATTATATTAATATAGTGAATTCACTAGATAAATGGTTAGAAAATGCTTATGTATACTTTCTAATTCATGTACAATTCCGCAAGATGAAATACCATCTTATATTCTACAAAAATTCTCATATGACTTATCATTACCATTATCTATATATTTAACAAATCTATTGAAATTGGTCCATGTCCTATAAAATGGAAATATAGTTTTATAACACCGATTTTTAAGAAAGGTGATCACTAAAATAAAATTATAGACCTATTTCTATAACTAGTATTATATTTAGAGTATTTGAACTATTAATTACAAAACACATTCAATTATTTCTACTGAAAAACTAAACGGGAAAAACTACTAAATAACTCACTTTTATCAAAATATCAATTTTGTTTAATGAGTGGTAAGTCAGTAAAGTTACAATTATTGACGTGCCCAAATAAATGGACCTCTGCCATAAATTATAACAAATATATTGATATTATATATTTTGATTTCAAAAAAAACGTTTGATAAAGTCTCGCATATAAAATTAAAAGATATAAGTATAGCTGGTAATATATTAAAATGGATCGAATGTTTCCTAACCAATAGGAAACAATCTGTAAAAAATAAATCACTGGTATTCCAAATTAAAAAATGTACTAGGCTATAGCCTATAGCCTATAGCCTATAGCCTATAGCTAAATATATTTACTACTTTTTAACTAATATATACTAATTATAATGAACTATGACTAAATTATGATCTACGACAAATCTACCTTGGACTAAAATCTATCTTAAAGTATGTTAATGTTGTTCCTTCTAATGTTATTTGCGAGTTCTTCTTTTTTTGATTTTAAACGGTTTGTTCTAACGTTCATAACGGATATATTTAATAGTTGTCTGGATTTTAATAATGTGTTGTTAGCTCTCGTGTATTTGTTGTCGAGTATATCCCTTCCTTTCGGGTTTGGAGATATACCTTATATACCGTCATTTTGGAGTTCGTTTTGATCCACATCTACAGTCGGAAGCGTGGTGGTGTTGTATGCATGGGCTTTAACCCTGGAACTTTTGTTGTAATTGTCATAATTGGATTATTTTTGCTGATATACCAACATTTGTCGCAACTTCTAATGTCGGTTACTTCCATTTAGTCAGTCATCTCATCCCTAATCTTTGTAACATGTTTGAAGCTTCTACATATTATTAATCCCCATTACCATAAATCAAGGAATCATTGATGCGCTCAAGCCTTTCTACCACGTCAAGGCGGAAGCGATAGAAATAAATTACTAACATATCAATTAGCACATATATATATAAATATATTAATTAGTTAAATTCATACTTCATATTAATGTATAGATTATTTACCTAATTAAAAAAATATATGTAAAAGTAAACAATTATATTTTAACAAACAAATTCTATAATGAAAAATCGAAAAATTTGATTTACTCTTTACAAAATTTAAATAAGCGTGTAGTAACACTTATATACTTTATAAACCCTAATAGGTATATGTATACGTCCTTACTAACGAGTATTTCCTTCTTTTAATGCTAAATTAGCCACCCTAATAATTTAAATTACGACAGCCAAACTAACAAAGTAAGTCATCAGTCCAATTCAATATAATAAGATAGGTATAATAATATATATATATATATATATATATATATATATATATATATATATATATATATATATATATATATATATATATATATATATATATATATATATATTTGTATATCTTTATATACCTATATCTTGTAAGATGTATATCGAACAAATTATTTAATTATAAATGATATAAGTAACATTATACAATTAGGATATGTTATAATGTGTTAGTCCTGTTATACATCTACTAGTATTACCCATCTTTCTTTTTTATTACCCATATAATAAAATGTAGGTAAAATATAGGTTATAACCTATATTCTAATTGTATACTAATTTATTTAAAATATACATAAAATATGATTATATTTTGTTATACTGCAGTAAATATATATTCTTTTAAACATTATTCTGACACTAAATCACAAAGTTTAATATGAAAATACCTAGATAACATTACACTACGAATTTGGTGTATCCTATTTTCCACATCCGTATTTTATTGTATATAAAATACCTGTACCTAGAATATTTATAATATATGATATGATGTAATATTTTATTTCTAATAACAATACAGTGAAATAGTACACTCACTGGTGTGCACCGGAACAAGGACATAAATAACATAACATGACATAAAAGGAAGGATGACATAATAATAAAACAATATAATACAAATAATAACACTTAAAAACAACGAAACAGTTAATTGGGTTGTAATTGTTTTTTAGATTATAGGCACAGCGATAAATCGATTTTGCTTAAATCATATGACAACAGATTCCACCTGGCTGCCGAAATGATATAAATGCCCGTCAGGGCATTACCCGAGGCTGAAACATATTATAGGATATCTATAGCTAGTCGGCATATCGTTATATATATATATATACTTATTTATTATGGCAATGATAATTTAAACATTTCATATATGTATAATTTGTTCGTAAATTATATTAATATATATATATTATAGATATATAATGTATATTACATGTTTATGGATAGTATATAGTATATACTATATACTATTCAGTTATTTCAGTTAATGTTATCGTGTGGAAAAGTGTAATAATACAGAGAGTCTAATAATATCCACAATATAGTGCGCGTGTGTGTATATAGTACATACATATATTAGTAGCTATTAGTATATAGTAGGTACTAGTACTATATACATATACTATATTATCATCTGCTATACTACCTACACGCATTCTCTTGGGTATACATACTCGCGTATAACCTGATTATTGCATTTACAACTTATCGATTATTGATAGGAATTGTGAATTGTGAAGTAGTTACGCACGCAACGTCACGCAACATCCGAGTGAACCTATAGCCTATATATAGTCTAGTGTAGCTCTATTGCGTAATCGCTTTGATTTCATTCTAAAATAACAATAATAGTTATCGTGAAATTAATTTACATTATATATGCATTACATTTTATATAGAGAATAGTAGTTGTATACCAGTCTCAGCAAATAACCACGTAAACAATATAATAATAGTGATTATACATTAATATACTATAGTAGGATACCTATATGTAGGATAACCTATTGTTGGGTTAATTATAATTAAATGTGTGAATATCTCTGTTTTAATATATATATATATATATATATATATATATATATATATATATATATATATATGACTTACTTGACTTAAATGCGTAGGATTATCGTCCCTTTGCTTTCCACATGAATACATAGTTTCCGAAGGCATCTCGTCGTTTGGCTCATCTCTCTATATTTAAGAGTGGCTCACCGCACTGTTCCATTATGCCATCAGACCATCTTTTTGGCGGGCGTCCTCTTGGTCTCTTTTTTTTGAAATCTAGCTTGTAGCTGGAATGTAGTGTTGACGTATTCCTGACAACATGACCAAACCAGCGAAGTCTTCTTTTAAGAACGATGTCTTCTATCGTCTCGCTTATGTTTAGTTTCTTTCGTATCATGGTGTTTCTGAGTCTGTCAGACCTAGTAATACGGAGTATAGCTCTAAGGCATTTCATTTCAAATACTAGTAGCGCATCTATTTCTTTTCGTCTTGTAGTCCATGATTCTGAACCGTATGTGGCAATCGGCAGAATGAGTGCCCCGTAAAGTCTAGTCTTAAGATGTATTGACACGTCTTTTGATGACCATATCGTTCTCAGTCGACCGAAAGCTTGTGATGCCATTGATATTCGGTGTTGAACATCTGAGGAGCAGTCTGGAACAAGACTACCCAGAAATTTGAACTTGGAAACTTTGGGAACAACGTTGTTGTCGATTATATATATATATATATATATATATATATATATATAAATATATATATATATATATCTGCGTGTGTATTGTAATATATAATTTAATCATATGCTTATAGCCTATAAGTTATAGGGATATATCAATATCTCCTATAACCATCTATAACCTATAACCTAGGAGGTTATAGGAGGTATTGGACATATAACATAATTGTAGTTGTATCTTAAGTAGTTTTATATTTGTTAAGATGTTATATTTGTATTATTAAATCTACACCAACAAGTTGTATGTGACATATATAGATAATACTAAAAATTAAATTAAATTATTTTGATAAAACTCTAATTAATGCACTTTCCCGAATTTACTACTGTTTTTCCCTACTGAATTTACTTCCTGCTAAATCTACTGCTCCACTTAATCGGATTGTCCGTTCCTCAATACGTACTACTTACTGTTTAACTCGACTGGATCACTCTACTACAACATCACATCAATCATCTCGTATGTGGCTACCCTTCTCCCTCAGGTGTAAATTACGTATACTATCTATAATCCATAAATCAATATATTATTTCACCCCTAGCTATATCTCTGATCTAATTAAAAAACGTACTATATTATCTTCTCTTCGTTATCAAAATGCTCCTCTACTTATCTCCCATAACTCTAGTAAAACTTCCCTAAATTTTAGAGCTTTTAAAAATTCCGGTCCAACCCTATAGAATTCCCTCCCTCCTACCATTCGTTCTATTAGATCCCACAACAAATTTATAAATCTTACTTCTTCTTTTCTCTCTACCCATAATCATTAAATCATCCAACTTATTATTTGTTTCCGTGTTATATTAAATGTATATCATTATTAAATTGTTATTGTATTATCATTATCTTATTATTATATAACACTATACTATATCAATGCAGTCTGTAGACTACAGACTGTAGTATATAACAATACACCATAGCAATGCATACTGTAGTATATAATAGTCCATTATATTATTTAGTATTGTTGTCCGTGGTATATTGAATGTATATTATTATTAAATTATTATCGTATTACTATTATTTTATTATTATTTTCTTCCCGCACGAGCAAAGGGCCTTATTTTTTTTACATGACCCTATTTTAGTGCTAATAAACTTAATATCATCATCATCATCATCATCATCATCATCATAACTTGAATAACTAATAACGAATAACTTGAAACTGAATACAATACAACTAGTATATCCAATATATGATAATGTATACCTCTATATAGACATATATATATATATATATATAATATTATATATATTATATATATATATATATATATATATATATATGTCTATATAGCATGAGAGCGGCTTCGAAGGGACATTAGAGCCATATATGGTTAGAAGTGAAAACTTCATCTAAGTTCCTGGATGGGATGAAAGGACTCCACCAAATAAAAATAACAAAAAAAATATATATATATATATATATATTAATTTTACATATTATTGATAAAGTTGTAATGTGCTATCTATATTAAAGTCACGTTACAAATTCTAGTTTAAATTATATAATAGTGTTGCTATATTGTTAAATACTTGTGTTAATCAAATTAAAATTATAATACCTATTTAATTGAGAGTAGATTAATTTCAATGATTATATTTTAAAATATGTAGGTAAATAACTAACATAAAGTTATTCAGCAATTTTAATAATAAAATAATTAAGTAGGTAATATAGTATACTACAGTATATATATATATATATATATATATATATATATATATACTGTAGTATACTACAGTATACAGTATACTACTGTATACTACAGTACGTAGTAGGTACATAAATGATAAATCAATAATTATTACAGTTTAAATGAAAACAATAACACAATTATAATCTCACTTGGTTGATTATAATAATATTCTATAAAGGTATTACGAAAAGTATAATAAATGGTACGAAAGCCATGAAGATATGGGGAATGTATTATATTTTAAATGTTGTCTTATATAAGACATACTATATAGTATATTTATTTATGGAAATAAAAAATACAATTCGTGTATTATGATGTGTGCATATATGCATTTAATATATATATATATATATATATATATGTATAGGGGAAAGTAACCGAATACGGACAGTACCCATATACGGACACTCTCGTTATCTCAGAAACCATAAATCCTACAAAAAAATGTTTAATGAATAAAGTATTCACAATTATATAAATTATCTAAAAAGTATTTTTTATTTTTTAATTATTCAAAATATTGCTGATATATCTAATACATATCTAATAAATTGATTTTTTTATTACGTTTTTAAATTTATGAAAAAAAATTTACGAATATACAAATATATCGATATAAAATATAACACTATATTATTAAAAAATAAAGCATTCTTAAATTATATATACAATTTCTATATTTTGGGGGTAGGATTAAGTGTTTTGGAATTAAATTGTTAATATGCTGTTGCACTTTTAAGTGGTCATATTTTGCATACCACTGCACTTAATCTGACTTTCTTGCTTTGGCTCCAAGCGCCACACCCTGGTAAACCATTTCAACAAATGGGCTACACTCGCAAGATGGGGCCAGGAGAGGAGACAGGCACTACCTGACTTATCTGCCTACAGAAAAAATCATGATGAACAACAACAACAAATCTAACATGCCGGATCCGCCGTGTCCCATATTAACAACGACCGCGCTATCCATTGTATTATCCCAGGTTGGAAGTGGAAAGTTAGCTACTGGAGATTTAACTAATAAAACCAAAATAAATAATATAAAACAAGCATCAAGTATAACGACAATAGGAACGTGGAATGTAAGAACACTAAGTAGATGTGAAAAGTTAGAGGAACTATCGAGAGAACTTGACCGTTACAGGTTGGATGTAATTGGACTGTCAGAGATAAGATGGTTAGGAACTGGCGAAGAAACTACAGATAATGGACACAAATTATTGTATAGTGGACATAAAAAAACTGAAACGACATGGAGTAGGATTTTTAATCTGGAAAGAATTAATAAATTCCATACTTGACTATAATATGATTTCCAGCCGAATTATTTCCGTTCAAATAGCAGCCAAACCAATGAACATAACCATAATATAGGTATATGCACCGACTTTAGAATATTCCGATGAAGAAATCGAAGTATTTTACGAACTTATAGAAGAAACTGTATCAAACACACATAAAAAGGACTTTTTAGTCATTCTTGGCGGTCATAAATTTGTTCTCGCGAATACAATATACAATAACAATAATTATAGAAGAACCACATAGCATGCTCCGAATGGATCAACACATAACTAAATTGACTACATTGACTACACCTACTGACTCCTCAGCGATTTTAGTCAAGTATAATTACTACAAGTACAAGAACTTATCCCGGAGTTATTATTAGCAGTGACCACGATTTAGTATTATGCAACCTCAAATTGAAATTATGTATAAGGAAATACAGTTACGAATAGATTTGACCTATATAAACTGGAAAACGTAATTACTAATATTAATTACAAAGTAAAACTTGGTTTTGAGCTTTAACGAGTGAAAATAAATGAGAATGAAATTACCGAAACTTGCAGCATGATTGAAAATGCCATCCTGCTAACAGATGACAAAGTAATCGGTAAATATAGAAAAAAGAAACAACCATGGATAACCAACGATATTCTGGATCTATGTGACGATAGACGGAAACTAAAAGAAGCAACAAAATCAAATCCTGAAATGAAAGAAAATTATAAACAGATAAATATCATAATTCGTAAATTAATGAATAACGCGAAAGAAAACTGGATTCAATCTCGATGTACCAGCATAAATGAAGATATGTCAAAAGGAAGAGCTAATACAAAAGCTTACCAAACATTAAAAATACTGAGAAAGTCAACAAGGCGAAAAACAATGATAATCTTAGACAAAAATAACAAACCTCTCGCAAATGCAGCACTGTTGAAGACATGGACTGAATATTTTAAAGATTTATACAATTATAAAATTAGACCAGACAACAACCTACTAAAACAAAATAAGATAAATAGCAATGAAGATTCACTTCCAATACTTGAATACGAAGTCTGTAATGCAATTTTAACTCTTACGAATGGTAAATAGCCGAGTCCTGATAATATTCCAAGTTATATTTTAAAACACGGAGAAGAAAGCATTATCAAAATATTTACAACAATCTGTCAGAAAATATGGAAAACAAAAAAGTTGCCAGACCAATGGACTAAATCACTTATTATACCCATCCCAAAAAAAACTGACTCACGAAAATGTTCTAATTACTAAGCCTGATATCACATTCGAGCAAAATACTCCTACGAATAATTCTAAATCGACTAAACCCGCAAGCAGAAACAATCCTAGCAGAAGAACAGGCAGGTTTTCGAAGATCACGAAGTACAATCGAATAAATACTCAATTGCAGAATACTCATGTAAAAGCACATAGAAACCCGTAAATATGTATACCACAACTTTATTGGTTTTAAAAAGGCATTTGAGTATGGCACAAGGGTTTATGGCAAAGCATGGACAATTTTGGGATATCTCAAGAGATTATCGATATAATAAAATCATTATATGATAATTCAAGCAGTACAGTTCTCATCAATAATATAACTGGAAGCTTCTTTAATACAACTGTTGGAGTTAAACAGGGCTGCTTACTTTCGCCGGTATTGTTCAACATATTGCTAGAACAAATCATGCTAAATACTCTTCACGAGCATACTTCTACAATTTCGATTGGCGGCAGAAATATTAACAACCTTATAAGGTTATAGAGTTAGGTACAGAGTTACCTATAGAGTTGCTGATGATATCGATTTAATATCAGGAAGCAATAGAGAACTACAAGAGCTAACCAACCAATTAATAGAATCTACAAAAGCTCACGGAATGGAAATAGGCCAAGAAAAGAGAAAAACAATGGTACATTCAAAAAAATTATGATAAGAATGTAAACATTTACATGGACGGAATGTTACTAGAAGATGTAAAAACTTTTAAATATCTAGGAGCGACCTTAAAATCAGGTGGATCATCAGATAACGAATTGCGAATTAGATTAGCAACTGCTACTTCGGCAATGATAAGAATGTCATATGGACTATAAAATTATAAGTTTCAAGATCAAATTCAACCTCTATAGATCCCTATAGGATTATAGTTCTATCCATACTACTTTACGGGTGTGAAACTTGGACGCTAATGTTTAATAAGGAAAAGAAGATATCAGCATTTAAAAATAAAGCTCATAGAATATTACTAGAACTAAACTACCGCCAGATGAAAACTAATGCATATGTCAAAGAAACCATTACAATATTCGTAGGTAAATATGAACTACTGCTAACTACTATAAAAAGAAGTAAACTGTCATACTATGGACACTTATGCCGACATGATAGTTTGAGTAAAACTAGTATGCAAGGTAGGGTTGAAGATACAAGGGTTAGAGGCAGACCAAAGAAAGACTGGATGGTTAATATAATACAGTGGACTGATAAGACGGTGGGCGAACTTGTGAAGAAGGTTAAGGATAGAAACGGCTGGAGAAGATTTGTTGTTGTTGTACTCGATATGATTCCCCCTACGATGCATGAGTTACGGGATTAAAAGCAAAAGTAAAATTAATTATATTTTTTTATCAAATATTCATTAATTTATAAGCATATAATTAGAGGTCATATAAGTTCCTAATACGAACACTCTAAATGTCTTTAATACGGACACCCTATAATAAATCAGCGCGCAGTTATCAATAAAATCAACCCCTAAGGCGGGGTTGAATGAACATAGCCTGTTTTACTTCTTTAATTGCTCTTGTCATGATAGTTTTATCACGTATTCTATCAGTTTGTTGAGTATAGTTTCTCATTTTTGATTCCTAGAAATAATATTTAAATAATTATTATGAATTAGTAATTGACCCTCATTAAAATTAATTTAATTAATTATATATCAATATATTTAATTATATTATTTCTATTTAATCATTACTTATTTATATTCGGATCATTGAATATATATTATAATATTATAATAATATTAATATTATAATATTATAATATTATATTATAAATATTAACATATGATATTTGGTTGATTAAACAATGTTCATATAACCCCGTTTTTAGTGGTTCACTCAACCCCATATCAAATTGTATTATTAATTGATAAAATTTAAATATTTTATTTAAAATTTTAAATATATTTTTATATTAATATTAAGTTAATTATAATTATATATTAAAATCATATATATAATATGAAAATAATCAAATAATGATTATAGAAGTTATAACATAAATGACCTTGTCTGGAATTTTTACTTTTGAGCGTACTTTAGTTAAAAATGTGATTAAAATGTTACTATTTTTATTTTTTTATTAAATGATACTTCCGCAACTGTATTAATTATAGATGATGATACTAGTTCAGTTAAATCAAATTTCTGCTGTAGCAAACAATTATTATCTCCAGTGTATCATGCAAGACACCTGTTCATACAACCCTACTCTCCCCTAATTGTAATTAGTCTGATTGATTCATCAATAATATATGGTATTTAAGGTATCCGTATTCGGACATGGGTACCGAATACGGACACCCCAGTTATCTATGGAATTAAAAGATAACATAAAAATTTAAAATCACAATAATATCTATAATCATAAAATATTAATATATTGTAATTTTTGAATAAAAATAATGATTCATAAAATATTAAGACAATTTATTGTTAAAGTGTCCGTATTAGTTTACGTTCCCCTATATATATATATATATATATATATATATATATATATATATATATATATTACCTTACCAGATCGGGATTGTTTCCTGAGAATTTTTAACAATTTGTTCCACGTCGTCCTGTCTTTCATTGCTGTCTTCCCAGCAAACAATATATTCGACGCTTTTGGACGCCATGCGTCTAAAAGCTCCGGAATTAATTCGTCGCTTTGATGACAATTTGCGCCCATAAGCGTCGAATTTGCGACGAATTCAATACGATTCGGAACTGAAGCGCCCAAAAGCGTCGAATTTGCGACGAATTCAATATAATTGAGAACTGAAGCGCCCAAAAGCGTCGAAAAAGCGACGAATATATAAATTCGGAATCAAAGCGTCCAGAAGCGTCGAAAAATTTGTTGCTGGGTTTAGTTCTTCAGTCGTCAGTCCCGTATCTTCACATAGCTGTTTAAGTAAGTTTTTCTCTGTCGTCTGGGCTTTATTGTTCCATGGTTCGGCGTCCACAACAAAACATCTTTATGATTTCTTCCTCATTTTGATAACAATGACCTACGAAACATGTTATTCGTATACGTATTGTACGCGTTAGTGGTGGAATAAGTCTGTAGTCTAAGGTCCTACTTCAACATTATATAATGTTAACAAGTATTCCAGTAATATTGGAAATAAATTTTCTGACAAGATTAAATATGAGTAACTATAAAATAATATATTTTATACAATGCAAAAACAATAATAATAATAATTTGATAATAAAAAACTTACAAATGTATTATTGATTCAAAATTATATTATGCTACATATAATAGTAACACAAATTAAAAGTGTTCCCTATATTTAAATCTGGTGACACAAATAAATCTGAAAATATAGACCAATATCTTTAATTTCGCACAATCTAAAATATTAGTAAAAAATATTAAATCTAGACATATAAATTATTAAATAAAGTTAATGGTGACCTCGCGAGGTATGCAGTATCAATGAAATGTTCACTGATACTGCATGCGTTGATACAACTAAAGTAGTAACCAATACTTTGGATTTAGTCAAACAAATTGCAAGTGTATCAATTTATTTAAGAAACGCGTTAAAAAGAATTAAATAATTACAAATGTAAAATATATTTATAATTGAAAATTAGATTGGAAAAAAAATAAATATGTTGTGGAATATTATGCAGATGAATATTAATTCTAAATAAATTTAAATTTAAATTAAACATATCATCATTAGTTTAACTATATAAGTAATTGTTATAATACAATTTAAATTATTGTTATCACCTATGGATAATACATTTGAGATAGTTTAAAAAAATAAAAAATCTTACAAAAATAACTTTGAAATTTAGTTGTAAGAGCAATTTTAAACAATTTTATTTCTGACACACAACTTTGAAATTTGATAATATTATTTGTAATAATACGATGAAATTTATGTTTAGAACAAATAATTTCAATTTACCAAATAATTTACAAAATATATTTTAAATGGAAATACTAAATACTAATATGTTTCATAGAGTTAAAGGTAGGACAAATAGAAAATGGTGTTGTGAGTACAGTGTCGGAATTAACATAGGGAATACTTTAAATAAAGGTAATCATCTTAATATTTAATATACAATATAACAAATATTTTAGTAAAATTGTATGACAATGAATACAAGTTGTTTAAGGGAAAGTAACCTAATTCGGACACTTTAACAATAAATTAACTTAACATTGTATGACTCATTATTTGTATTCAAAAGTTACAATATATTAATATTATGATTATAGATATTATTGTGTTTTAAAATGTTATTTAATCTTTTAATTCCATAGATAATGGGGGTGTAACCTATATCCGAATATGGACACCCTGTGTTATAATACGAAACCATATATACACTAGATAAATTATATAGTATTGATGAATCAATCAGACAAATTACAATTACATTATTTATAATTAATTTTATGAACAATTTATTCTAATTTAATTAGTTAATAATTTATTTATTTTTATTATTTTTTTAATTAATTAATTTAATTTAATTAATTTTTAATTAATATTAAAATGTAAGTATCTAAATAAATATATTTTTTTATTTAGCTTCATTGGTTATATTAATATTATAAAGCACACGATTTTATGGAATTCAGAATATTTCATACGCTACGCGCTGATTGGTTATATGGTGTCTGTATTAGGGACTTATATGACCTCTAGATATATGCTTATAACTTAATGAATATTTGATAATAAATATAGAAATGTATATATATAATTTTAGAATGCTTTATATTTTAATAATATAATTATATTTCATATCGATATATTTGTATATTATTTAGAAGGTTTTAAGTTGACATTTTTTTTCATAAATTTAAAAACGTAATACAAAAATCAATTTATTTGATATATCAGCAATATTTTGAATAATTAAAAAATATAAAATACTTTTTTAGACTATTTATATAATTATAAGTATATTATTCATTAAATATTTTTTTGTAGGATGTATGATTTATGAGATACCGAGAGTGTCCGTATTCGGGCACTGTCCGTATACGGTTACTTTCCCCTATATAAATATGTACTTTAAAATGTTGTATTATTATTTTATCAATTTTATTAAATAATTTTAAAATCACATATATATATATATATATATATATATTACTAAATAATAAAGTCTAGATAAAATGTTAGAATACGAATATATTCTTATATATTATTTTACTATATATTTTAATTACTACCTTTTTATTTTATAATGTTTATTTTATTTCATAAACAAGACGAGTCAGATTGTGTGGAATAATATTGTATTATGCCTATCATTATTATAATTATGTATTCTTATATATCTTATATATATATATATATATATAATATTATAATATTTGAATAAATACATTTTTTTAATTAATTTGTACATGAATAATTTGAACATCTTTGGAATAATACTTTACAGGATATAAAATATCCCAAACCTCTTCTATGAATTAATTTATCGTACATAAATAGTTTATATTTTTCCACCGATTAAATATAGAGAATCTCTTATCTACTTTTAAAATATATATAATTGTATATTTATAAATGTGTTAAGTGAACCGCTAAATATGTCACTGGTTAACATCATATACCACGGCTAGGGGCGCTGGAACGATTTTGTATGTAGGGGGGACAAACCAATCCAAATAAATTGTGTAGTAAAAGTAGGGGGATGACCAATACATATAAGGTCCCCCTATATTTTAAAGTGGGGGGGGGGGACATATCCCCATCCCTTCTGTTGCAGCGCCCCTAACTAAGGCACGTAAACAATGGAACGTGAATCATCAAAACTGTGCATCTTAAACCAATGTATACATTGTAAAGGTGACCATTTATTTTATTATATATATTATTATCTTAAAATTATACCGTCGTTGTAAATTGTTCGAATATAATAATATCAGCGGCTAATAACAATGTTATTTTTGTAACTCGCAATGTATTAATCTATAATTAAATATTGTATATAATATATATATATATATATATATATATATATATATATATATATATATATATATATATATATATATATATATATTAAAGGTAATTATCTCGACAATCTCTGCTTCTATAATTACCCGGATGTACACATCTGATAATAATACTAATAATAATAATATATATATATATATATATAATTCACTATATATTAGAATATACCTACATTTAGCAATCAAAGAATACCTGCCACCTGATATATTCATACATGTAATACGAGTACACCTATCAAATTCTAAAGTCATTGTTCAAATCAATTATTATTAGCTTTAAGAATGGAAGGTATATCATACATATATCAATTCAAATCGACCCATATACGGGATTATTAATCGTATTCATTTTATATATAATATTCTATATAGTATAGTAATATATGAAATATTATTTCTATAAAATAATTCTTTGTAAATATACACATATATATATATATATATATATATATATATATATATATATATATATATATATATATATATATATATATATATATATATATACTTATACATATATGCAAACACACCACACGTACATTAATATATATATATATATATATATATATATATATATATATATATCAGAATGCTAATGGGTATGGCCCGTAGGTCCTGAGACGTGGATATACCTACTATACCTACTATATTAGGATGCGATTCAATCCTCATTCGGACTCATAACATATGTCTGAAATAATATTTACAAGTGGTCTAATATAATATGGTATAAAAAATAGGAAATCATTAAACTTGGATTATAATTCTAGAATGACTATAATAGAACTATATAACTCTATATATAATCTATATTATAGATAGATAGATAGATACACATTTATTTTTATAAATACAATAAATTCATAAATGATTTATAATAAATGCTATAAATGATATAATCGGAAAGTTTATGACGGTAGTATTTCAGAAAATAGTTAAATAACTCTCAAACTGAATTCTTTAAAATAATAAAATATCAAACTAAAAGTTAAATTATTAATATTTTCTTCAATCAATGAGTCACGTAACTCTGCATTTCCGAAATGTATTTATCGGTTACATGTCTATTTGTATTGTTTTATAACTAAAACAGGAAGTTGAATTAGTTCTGGAGTACTCACATACATGTACAACAAAGTTATCTATAAACCGAGCTATAGCACGTACCATCGTTTGTTTTCAATCAGTTATATATTAATAAGATAATATTCAAGTGTACAAATAAATGAACAATTAAATTAATATATTAAGATTGAAAATAATAAAAATTAAATATACATAAAACGTACACTATATTGTTCTGACTTGACTTCTGACTATAAACTTATATTAGTATGTATCTATAAATATAATTTTTAATTTTTTTTTGATAACTTATTTGAATTCAACATATAAATTTTATCTGCTAAGTTATTCTATAATAATTGTCATTGAATAAGTGTAGAATATTTTGTAATTTCAAACTTATATAATTGTATCCATATATTTTAAATGTGTTGATCTATATTGCACATAGAATTATATACTTAAAATGTACTCTGTAAAGTTTGAGGTAGCTATATATGCTATCTTAGCTAAATTAAGTTTTACAAGATCAACAAATTTGAGAATATTATATATTTTGTAGGAGTATACCTATATAGCACCAATATTACATGTTTTACAATTTATATCCAAAGATATTTTAAATAGTTAACTCTATTAATACTATTATTATTTACATATATGTAAGGGAAAGTCTCCGATTACCGACCCCTAAATGATTATTTGTAATAACGTATTCAATATTAAATATATTTATTTAAAATTTTGTAATTAGGGTAATATTATGGCAATGAATAATGTGGCTATTTTAAATTTTTAATATCATTATATTTACAATAATAAACAGGGGGGTCGGTATTCGGATATATGTGCCTAATATCGACCCCCTTCCCCTATTACCGACCCCCTAAAATAATCGTGTTATAAATAATTATAGTATTATAATATCCAATAAAAATAGTATATATTTGTTATTGAATTTATGTTTTAATAGTAATATTAAATTTAAATTTTAACTTTATAGTAATTATATTAAAATAAATTATTTTATATTTATTTATTAATCAGTATGTATATAATCAACTGGAATTATGAATCCGAAATCTATATAAATGATACACAAATAACTTACGACATATTTTAAAGTAAAATAAGGATCTATTTTGATTGGATATTATAAATCACATGGTGTCGGTATTAGGGTAATTTAGGGGGTCGGTAATAGGACAATCATATGGGTTGCTATAATTAAGATATATTGGTTAATCAAACCCAGAACAGGCGCCAGTGGTACACCATTGTTTACTTTACACAATGCAGATGTATTACCTTCATAATCCGTTTATTCTTACTTACTTACTTATTTCGGGATTGTTATTTTCCCAAACAATAGAATTTCTGCAAATATCACATTTCATCATAGCTACTCTCATCGTTCATTCGACAGTACCGCGTTCATGAGACCTAGTATAGCTTACCGGTGTACTTCCCCGTATTCTAGTTCCACAGAGTAGGTTCCTAAAGAACTAGATCCGAAACAACCTCATCATCTCTACGTAGGCGATATCCAGCAAACTGTAAGCGTCGACGTCTGATCTGTGTAGATACTTTTTCTATAGTGCCATATATGGCACTATAGGCACTATATATATAGTACCTCGTTTGTAACTTTTGAGATAAGTGACGCTTAATATCCGTATATAATTCCACTTGTACCTGTATACAATATAGCTTCTAAACACTCTAGAGCTAAACCTGGTACTTCCAAATGACACCTTTTTAAATTATTGACTAGCATGGTTTAATGTATCAACATCTGTTTAAAGATCACGTTATAATATTGCACACTTATATGTATACTCTACATTATTAATGACTTCATCTACGAGACTTATAAGAGCATCTTCCGTACTTAAACATGCTCTAAACCCAATTTTTCTATTAGAAAATAATGTATTCATAAATAGAACGAACCGTATTTTCAGTAATTTTTCGAAAACTTTAGATATTTGATTAAAACAAATATATTTGTCGGTAGTTACATATATGTTATATGTTATATATATGACATATATGTCATCTCTTTCCCCGCTTTTAAGATAGGAACAATTCTTACAATCGTCAAGCTTTTAGGATATATCCCTTTTTCTATACACAGATTAAATAAATAACTTAAAGGTTCTATAATTAAATAAAATATCCTTTAATAATTTTTGTGTTTAGATCAAAAACATCAATGTATTTTTATTTTTAAGATGTTATAGTATATCAGCTACTTCATTCGGCGGTGTAGGTTATATAACGAAATTTGATTCATTTTATTTTTCATATAGTCCATAGGTAATCACTAGTGATCACTTATATGATTTATTATTATTCCTATATATTTGGATTGCTTTCTAAATTAGTAAACATATTATCGAGTAGCCAATAGCACACTATAGTCTAGAAGCCTATAGGCTAGACTAGTGTCACTATAGTGTGGATGATGTAGTAGTTATTCTGGTGGCGCTATTTATGAGGGGCGAAACTATTAGTATATATATATATTATCAATAACATATGTAATATTATCTTAAGAGTAAAGTTTAATAAATCAATTTTAAAATCACCACCTATAAAATAAGGATTATTATTATAAAATTCGTTATGTAGAATATTAATTATATAATCAGTAAAAAGTATAATATTTTATTTGGGTTCTCCATAAATTCTAGCTATGTTAATATTTTTGTTATTGTGTGTATTAATTGGTTCGATAGATATAATATCTAATAAATTGTCAACCGAAATAAATATATCTAATATACAATTTATATTATAAAATATAATATTTAATATAATTATAAATAATTATAATAACAAAATAATATAACTAATTATTATTATTATTATTATAAATGAATCGTATAATTAATTGAAATTCTTAACGATATCGTCACCGCAGAAATATCCGAGATCAGCACGACGCTGAACATGTCCGTATCCACTCTTCAGCTGATCTAGTCACGTGACACTCCGAATGCGCATGTCACATGACCTAGTGCGCATGTCACAGTGCGCATGTCCTAGTGCGCATGTCCTATTCTGATCTCGTACTATATGTATAGAGAAGCACAAACCTTTATCGAAGCAGTTAATACTAGTATGAGGTATATTATCTTGTATAATTAGATGTATATATTCAAATCTATTATATAACATATATAAAACTTTACGATTCGAATCTGTTTATTTACTATATAGTATTTTATAATTATAATTTATATATATACATACATAAATAATAATAAATTTATAATTATAATATTGGTTTATTTAAACATTAATACAGGGTATATTATAATCAATAACTTCTTTATACGACTCTAGCTGACTCTAATTTATAATTCCTGATAAGAAGTATACTTCTTAACCCTATAGGGAATGTAGTAGAACCACGTATTACCACGTATTTATCCTGTTTCAATATGCGTTAAGAAGTATTGACTTCTATCTGGGATGTCTACAAATTTCTAAAAATGATTACTTTATTATATATCTTCATAGTAATAACACTATTTCATATCGTAGTATTTCATAATACATATTTTTATTAATTTGTTGAGACGCTTATTCCATCTTAATTCGAATATGTTTGGTAGGATTTTCACATACATGCTTTTCTTTTAATTGCATCTTATTTAATATGATTACGCATCAATTATTTAAATATTATTATATTATGCCAACAATGTAAAGTATTATATAATATAATGTAAGTATTATATAATATATAATATATAATATAATGTAATATATATATATATAATATCAGACCACTGTATAACTGAACCACTATATGATTATAATAAATATATAGACGATATAATATCATAATATGATTAACCACATTGTAGTTCACACTATAACCTATAAGATTACACTATTACCTATAAGATAATATGATATGATGTAATATGTATCTAGGATAGATAATATATTATAAGTAATATAATGAATAAGATGCGAATAAAAACTCTTTCCAAGTTTTTTTAAATGGGTATAAATTGGAGAATATGTTCAGTAGCTGTAGGTTAGTTAGTTAGTTTCCTATAACTTCCTATAGCTTAGAATCGTCCAGAGTTAGGTTCATTACGATTTTAATAAACATGTAATTGTCATAAATTCTGTTAATCAAGATATATCTGTAATGCAGATATCATATACGATAAGAGAAAGATGACTGTGTTCAGTAATAGGAATAATAATATATGCCGATAAATAAGTACACACTTAGTTTAGTATTCTTAAAAGTAGAATTATAATTTTAGTGAGAGCACGATTATGAATAGGTATAATATACAATAATAATATATAATATACTGTTATCATTAAAGTAATCGTATATCTAAAAGATCAGAGTTAAACCATACTTGTTTAGAATTGTGTTTATAATATAATTAAAATTCATAAAAGTGCGGATATATACATTATTAATTATTTCATAATGTAATCATCAAATGATAAATATATTATATTATTTAATTGATGATAAATTGAGAATATAAACATATTTATAATAATGAAATAATATTTATAAACCATTTCAACGATAGAGTATTGAGAACTTTCGGCAATTTAAATATTAAAGTAACAATGTAATGGTCAGAAATGATACAATGTTGACCGGGAGATGATATTGAATAGAATCAGATGGGGATATAACTAAGTCTATATATTTGCTAGTAATGTATGTAGAAAAGGGTGTTGAGTATTCAAATAATGGATATAATTAAGAGGAAATATCACGATATATATGACTATAGTCAGTATTTACTAGAATATTGAATTCCCTAAAAATAACAGTATTAATAGATGAATTAGATGTAACTATACAGTTAATATCAGTTTATAAATCCCTATAACTAAATGTAGGAGTGTGGTATATGGTAATAAGTTCACATGGTGATGAGGAGGAACATATATAACAGTTAACAAGTTTTTAATTGTCCTAATGGAATACCTCTAGAAGTTTTTAAATATACTCACCTTGATGACATAGTACTAGAATTTGCAAATCAACTGATAATAAAAAGTAAAAAACCAGCCTAATGGTCTAAATGTGATATACTTCCTATTCAAAAATCTGACATCCTAGAAGAAGTTGGTAACTATATAGGAATTGAATTATCAGCAGTCATCGACAAAATAATAAACAATATGCTATTAAATCGTATTCACCATATATTTACCCTCTATTAAAACCTAACTAAAACGGGTTCAGATCCGGTAGATCTAGAATTGCATACATACTTCACTGAGAAGATTAATAGATGGAATTAAAAACCAGATCTAAATGCAGTTATAATTGTTGTTAACTTCAAAAAAGCATTCGATAGTACTGAAAAATACTAAAAATGTTAGCCGCATATGGTATACTATCTACTATAATCAATGTAATAGCACTATTCTATGAAAATACTGAATCGAGAATTATAACATCTGATGGAGAAACTGAATTCTTCAAAATTTCAAAGGGTGTGCTAAATGAGACACTCTAACAACCTTCTTATTTATCATAACTGTAAACTACGTAAAGCGTCAAGTAATTGGAGAAAATGAATACACTTTCGGTTTTAAGATAAAAGAGAAAGATGCAGCAGGGAACCATTAGTAGTTATAACCGATCTAAGTTATGCTGACGATATAGCACTGATATCTCAAGAACTATACCAACTTCAAGAACTATTACTTAGAGTTGAAATAGAAGCTGGAAAAATAGGGCTCACGCTAAACACTCGAAAAACAGAATTTATCGGATATAACCTACAACAATCCCCATTCATTAAAACAAAAAATGGTGGGACAATTAAAGAAGTATCTATAGATAATTATAATTACAAATAGATAGGAGCATGGATATGAAAAAGACTTCGAAATCAGAAAGGCTCTCGCTTGGACGGTTATGCATAATATGAAATGCCTATGAGGAACAATAACATGAGGAACAAGTTAAAGATTCGGGCCTTTAAAAGCTACTGTTGAAACCGTTATGGTATATAGTAGTCAATGATGTACCTTAGACAGTAAGCTGACAAAACTCATAGATATATGATATACTCGCTTATTACGTATGGATCAGAATATATCTTGAAAAATCAAAACCAGCAACGAAAAACTATATAATGGATCACCGAAAGCAACAGATATAATCTCTGAATGGATTTTACATCTTGCTGGACACTTTATACGTCACAAAAAGAAATGACTCATAACCTAATACTTAGGACACCCACAGGAGGAAAAAGAAGAAGAGGTTGCCAACAGACTACGTTTATAGAGGTTCTAAACTTTCAGAATGGACTTGAGGTCATCGATGAAATACGATATGTGATGATGGATCGTTGTGAATGGAAGAATTCTTCCTGTTTAAACTGTCAAAATTTGATCGAGAGCTCGAAGTAAGAAAGTAAAGTAAATAGGTACAAGTTTAGAATGGTGGAGATAATCAAGAACTAAACGTGTTATCTCACTATTAGTATGTGTATTATTAAGTGATAGCTGTGTAGTACATGTGAAAACTGAACGAAACAATTATAGAGAATTAATACTTCCGGTATATTCGATATATCTTGATTGATGATATACCGCCTGACTATGGAGGTCACATCGTTACATCGAGAATCATTGTATATAGAATATAGATACTACACCTATATCGTACATTAATAACATCACTTTATATACAAATTAATTGATAATACAATATAATTGGTATATTTAAGATATATATATATACGCATATATATATATATATATACGTGTATACTCGTATATAGTACTATATTAGTATACATACATTTTGTATCATATATCGTATATTAAATACATGTGAATGTGTTATATTGTTATTGTTATTATTATTTTTATTTAGTGGAGTCCTTTCATCCCATCCATCAACTTAAATGGTGTTTTCACGTATAACCATATGGCTCTAATGTCCCTTCGAAGTCGATATCATGTTAAGGCATTCATAGTTTTAACGAAAGCCGATCATTTATGTATACACAATTATATAAGATCACTTCTAAATATTATTTAGGACCTATTTTAATGCCCGTATTTATATATATATAGTGTGGTATGGTACGTGTCGGGGAAAGGGATATACTTTTACTGAGAGGAAGGTATTGCCAGTGTTCTTATTATTGGCACAAATAGGTTCCCTAAGGCATTGGACCTGACGAACCCATACCCCTGAAGTTGATACACCATATTTCCTAATTAGTTTCAATTACTATTGGCTACTCTGGTTATAATTTTAATGATTAAATCGTATTTTTATAAGTGTATTATTCTAATAGATTATTAAATAATTAAATTTTATTTATAATTTATTTTTTAACATATATTTTTGTATATATTTTGTGTATATATTTTATATACATATATATTTCTTTTACTAACTTTAACTCTTAATATTTTATTTATTTTTATTTTACTTTTACTATAATTTTCTCCTCATAATTGTCCTATAGGAAAGTGAAATAAGTAAATGACTAGATAAGCATAGCGCTTCTTCGTTTACCATGGTCATAACTAAATTCTGATAATTATTATATATATATATTGCTATGCTAATACTTACTCGGTTATAAAATAAAGTTAAGAAAGCGAATGTTAAGTATCACCAGTGATATTATCTATAGTATACTATTCTTCAGTTGATCTTATAGTGATTTCAATGCATATTTGGGTATTGATCATGATAATAAATATTCATATTATATTGAAACTAATAGAAACGGATCTCTACTTGATCACTATCAAGTAAAGCAGTTTTATAAAACCAGTACACTTACCCACCCCCATTAATACTGATCACCATACTATCACCCTGCAGGGTTGTCGGTTTTTTGGGTTTTTTCGAAAAAACCGAAAAAACCGGTTTATTGGGGTTTTTCATGGTTTTTTGGGTTTATTTGGTTTATTCGGTTTTTTAGGTTTTTTCAATAATTATAATTTATTAAATATAAAATTCTTTAAATTTATTTACTATTTAATAACAAATAACACATTATTATAATGTATACATAATAACGTAACACGCAAACATATTAATTTATTAACAATAAATTAAGCATATGATTATTATATCAACTATTAACATATTTGAATAAATATACAAGTTTTCCAGCCTTCTCATTTCCAAGTCCGTTGCTTAACTTTGGCTGAACTATACCAAAAGATGAACAAATCTTTCTACCCCGGCACTAGAACTTTTAGCTGTCATTAAGGATTACATTATTTTAAAGATTTCATCATTAACATATGGTATGGCGTGATTATTTGATCATCATCTATAATATTTGTTACATTATCAATTAGATCTTTCCAGATTCGTACAACATCTGCACTTTTTGTTGAATCGTTCTGTAGCATGTTTAAGTATATAGAAATTGGTTTCATTATTTTTAGCATATCTTCAGCACTTCTTTTAATCCAATGTTGGATATTTTTGTGATAATATCTTTATCAATGTCCAATTCTTATAATAACTCTCGATACTATCTGCAAGCGTATTCCATAGCGTTTCTATCCCATAGCATCATTAGCTTACTTCCACCTGCTTGTCTTAGATGAGCTGAGTTAAACTTTTGTCTATAAAGCCTAGACAGCAAAGTATAAACTTCACAATAATATTTCATAATATGAAATTCATTATTATTATATAATATATTATCACAGACATATATAGATATATAGAGATCTCTATAGAGAGTCTTTTCGATTATGTATATTATATTTTCATTTTCTAATTATTATAACATATTATAACATAATCAATATTAATACAGGATTAATAATATTATTAATGTAGTACTATTATATTTATATAAATGTAAAGAAAAAACCAATGGTTTTTTCATTTTAAAAAACCGAAAAAACCAATGAAAAAACCCATTTGAAAAAACCGAACGAAAAAACCCAAACAACCCTGCTGATCACTCTTCTATAGTAGAGTGCTTTACTTGATAGTGATCAAGTAGAGATATTTTTCTATTAGTTTCAATATAATATGAATATTTATTATCATGATCAATACCCAAATGTGCATTGAAATCACTATAAGATAAATTAAAGAATAAAATGTAATATACATATTGTGTGATTTAATTTCTTGATATCAAGGAAGAGAGAAAAGAGACCAGTTGTTATATGAGGTTATTTACAAGGAAATAGTGTAGAGATAAACCATGAAAATAAGGAATTATACTAATGATATTAGCTGTTTTTATATGAAATATCTATCTAACGATGAACAGAAAGTATCATCAGATAAGTTAAGGAGTCGGATATTATCAAATAAATAGTATTTTTAATTTACTTATATTATTTAATAAAATAACTGATTAAAAAATGTAATTGAAAATTTAGATTAAAATCCCCTTAGCATAAAGTTTCCTCGTATTGTTGTAGGTCTAATTTCACTAACAACCTAAAAAGTATTCCTATATTAGACGTCTTTTATGTAATCAACCTTCTCACCTATTCTTAAACATTTTAAATTTGAACTATTCTCACATCTTAAAGGCAAATATACAATACGAACAATCATAGGATATGCATCTATAGTTATATATGTATCCTAAGCACCCCTTCCTTAATCGTGTTACTGTAATCGTGTTACATTAACATTACATTAACCTACAACGTATGATGAGATGTGTATCAATGCTAGGTGAACACATTAGCAAATAATGTATAGTTAATGTATATATGTATAACTAAACTACGTTATAACGATAATATATAGATGCATTTATATTTTTGTTACGGGTGCACAGTTTTATTTACTGAACATTTTAAAAAATATCGTATATCGTCGAATTAAGTATGGAAGCCTACTGGATAATTCGATATAAGGTTGAGGAGGGGAATTATGCAGATGATTAATAATATTGGTCAGAGAACCGATCCTTGTGGAATACCGTGTATTACATGGAATAGGGTGTAATGTACTACAACTAAATGAAGATTGACATTTGTGTGTAGTACCTATAGGTACTTAAACACCGCCCTATAGACACCGCATGTATACATCCGGTGTATATAGGGCGGTGTTTAAGTATGTAGTGGTCAATAGCCGGGGTCAATAGCATCGAATGCAGAAGAGATGTCAAGTAGTGCAGGGTTTTGCCTCTGACAAACTTTCTTCTATTATTACTACCATTAAAAACGCTCTAATTAACTCCCTAATCTTCAAACTAATTAAATCTGAGGTTATATTCCTTAACCTTCCACTCCGAAGTAAAAATGTACTAACACCTCCTCCATTAAATAGTAATGTATGTTAATATTAAGCTTATCAAGTACTCTACCCATGTCAAAAATATTGGTGTTGTATTTGTCAGTACTTTTAGTTTTTATGACAAAAATGTCCATCATCATAAAATTACAAAACCGTCAACTATATTTTCTACGCCTAATTCATCATTCAATACAAATATCCACCGCCACTATTATAACTTCTGCCTAAATCCGACTATTCCAATCTCATCCTATACAATACCCCTCATCATATATTATTAAACTTCAAATTATTCACAATTCTATCGCTAGATGCATATTCAATATACCAAAATACCACGAAAAACCACCTACCCATATATATATATATATATATATATATATATATATATATATATATATATATATATATATATATATATATATATATATTCCTAACTAAACTCCATAGGTTATCTGTACAATATATTGTATATATATATATATATAAACAAGTTGTATAATACAACGTACAGTGTACACTATAGAATCATATATAACACTAGATAACACTAGAACATAGATACATCCATATTCACTCTCCTAACTACCTAGTATCCCTAATTAGAATTAAATTACCAACTTGTACCACTACACGCTCCACCAATATGTTCTTAATTCAACTATAGTTGATGGTATACCTCCTAAACACAACTTACATTCAACTAACACTCGTGCCTATAGACAATATCCGTCCCATACTTCTGGAATATTCTCCCTATACAAATCCACACGACATCATCAACCCCAAACTTCAAGAAACTACCATATGACACATTTATTCAATTTAAAACATTAACTTCACCTATATATGGACGGCTGATTGCTTCATAAGAATAGTTTCCAGTCCTAACACTGCACAAATATCAAATGTAGGGTTTCTCTTTCCTTTAGTTCCTATATATATACATCGTTACTTATACGTATTACAACATCATAATGTTACCAGATACTAGTATGTATACTTACTTTACTTTTCTTCTTTTACTCTATAGAGTATAGTGATATATAGCTATATAGCTCAATAAAATATTAATATTCTTAATGTAAATCTTGACCATAATAAAATACCTATATTTCTATACATTTAAAAATTAAAACGGTAGTATTGTGATAGATACAAAATAAGGGAAATATCTTATTTCACTAATAAAATACAATTTATTTAATTATTGATATTTTAATTTTATATTCACATGTTTTATTTTAAATTGTTCATTTAAAAAAACATTTTATACGAACTAGTTTTTATTGTTTTTATTTTTAAAATGAACTAAACACATATACTAGAATATTCTTACAATTATGATGATGAATACTAATCTAATATTGAAAATTAATAATATATAATTTGTATTTATAATTTATATGTTTATTTATATTATGTTACTTATTAATATTCAAAATAAATACTAGGGGAGGAACAGGAGTAGTGGCCGAAAATAAATATGCCTTAGAATACTTCTAATATATCGATAAATACTGAATTTGAATATCTTATTTTTTTGAATTAGCTAGAAATCATATAGTTCTAGAATACTGTGATTTCACTTTTATATATAAAGTATATTATTGAATAATATTAACGATTGCTTAGTCATTAAAAAAAAGCACTAAAATAAGAAATACAGGAGTAGTGGCCGCTAGTACCAGAAAATGCAATAGGTGTCTCGTAATGTATTCGATTTAAATATTTTAAATTATTTAATTTGTATTTAAATTTTTTAAGATTATTAATTATATTTTGTGATGCATACGCACCTTTATTTTATTCAATGATTTAATTATATATTATACACACTCATATACATAAATAAGTATATATATTTATATTAGTAGAAATTTTTACTTTACAGTTTTACTACATTAGACTACCTACTTGATACCTAAATATTATTACTCTATATATATATTTATAAATAATAATGAGTAACCAAAAATGGAATAATGAGAAACTGCTGCAATTAAGTCTTAGAATGCCAGAAGCTACGTCATCAGGTAGGCCATATTTATATTCTATTATAATATTATATTATAATATTGTAATATTATATTTATATATTATATTATAAGTATTATAATATTGCTAATTAATCTATTACTATTATTATACTATTAATTTTAAATATATATATATATATATATATATATATATATATATATATATATATATATATATATATATATACTATATACCTATATAATATAGGTTATACATAATTATATAATAAGTAATATAAATAAAGCATTATATAATGTTATATTAAATATATATATAAAACTGATAATAATAAAATTATTTAGATTTATATATAAGTATACTTATATATAATGAGTATATACATATATGATTAGATACATGATTATTTTACCTTATTTATATTAATGTATATTATATATACTATATATGCATATGCATATAATTCCTATCATATATGGCCGCTATAGTTAATAAGCTATTAAGTATTATAATATAATATTAAATATTACAAATTAAATAAACTAATAACTTCTTAGTATCTAGATTATTAAATAAGCTATTAATATAATATATATATATATATATATATATATATATATAATATATATATATATATATATTATATATAACCAGTGTATACATAAATGGTTATTTTACCATATTTTACCTATATATAAATCAATGTCAATTATTCGACACTATAACCTAATAGTTGAAGCGATCGATGTATAAATCATCATTAATAGATATATAATATATCATATATTACTATTCTTGAAAGTATTCACCGATATGAGAGCTCTTAATTATACTCCCCGATTATAACTACCATGAAGATAACGTTGAATTAATACCGATTACAAATATAATATAAATATAATTTAAATTAAAAATATAGAATATTGATTTTGTTCACAGATAAATAAAGTGTCAGTTAAAATATTTATGTTCATTACCTACATATAAACTGTAATTAAATTAAATGCGTAATTAAATGTGTGCTTATTTTAATCGAGAATTATATTAATTATATTAAAAGAACATCATAGTCGTATAATAACCTACAATCGTACTGCAAATAAAGTATTTAATTTTAATTTTCTATTATTTTAATATATCATTTTCTATATATATATATATATATATTCATTAATATAAATAAGTAAATTAGTCATTATTGTTATCCAAACCAATGACTGATCCAAACTATAATATAATACGTATTCAGTGTAATTAAAAAGTGAAAATATTCAAAATAGTATATAATATATATATATTATATATATTATAATATATATATATATATATATATATATATATATATATATATATATATATATATATTATATATATATATGCTATGTTATAAATCGAGTACATGTGCACACGGCTAAATGATTTGATTAAAATCTGGATATGATTATATTATTAAACTATTTTTTTTCAGTACTTTTTTCTTATAGAGAGGTTTTCTTATAAAGAGGTTTTTACTTTTCCAATGATTGTAAGAATTAATTTATAATTTAAAATGCATTATATAATCTATAGGTTATATATATATATATAGTATATTTATTTTGTATACTGTTTTAAATGTATACTGTATTGTTTTGGCTTAGACATGTTAATACATAATGAAATTTTATTAAGCATTAGATTTACATTAGAAATTATAAATTATGAATCATCATTGATGAATATAATATAATGAATATTATAATAATCTATTATTTAACAATTAATTGTATAATATAATAAATTGTATCATCAATACATTTTAAGGATATAATAACATTTATTAATTAATATTAATAAATTTATGTATATACAATATCATTTATTAATTAATTTGAATAAATTCAAGGATAAAAATAACATTTATTAATTAATTTTAATAAATTTATGGATATACAATAACAATTATTAATTCATTTTAATTCATTTCGAGCTATTTATGTAATATAATATTTGTAAGAAAAAAAAATATCTTATATAATAATTAATTTCTATAATTGTTATCAATATATAATACTTCTATTTATATATAATTATTTTGTATACAATAAGTTTCTTATAGAGAGGTTTTTCTTATATTTTTCTTAAAATATTTTCTTATAAAGAGGTTTTTTTAATATGGAAAAGGTTGAATTCCAACCAAATGTGTGAACAATTTTCTTATAAAGAGGTTTTTCTTATAAAGAGGTTTCTTATAGAGAGGTTTTACTGTATATATATATAGAAGCAGAGTTGTCTGATTTAAATCAATGATTTATTTGATTTTTTTGATTTTTTTTGATTATAAATCAACTTTTTTATAATTTGATAAAATGTAATTAATAGTTTGGATTACTATTATTAATAGTATTACCAATGTTATATTTATTTATAATGCTTAATTAATTTGTTTTGTAAATATTAAACTAGAAATTTCTAGAAATTATTATTTAAAATAAATATAATATATTATATATATATATTTAAAATTATATTATATAAAAAACCTATTATAGAATAAAAGATCTTTAGCTCTTTGATATATATTTTATGCAGCATGCTATATAATGTATTCTTTGAATGTAAAGATTTTAGCTCTTTGATATATATTTTATAATTAGTAATTATTAATTACTATAATATTATATTATGCATTCTTTGAAAAAAATGATTTCACAAATATTTATCTTATGTGTAGTTTCTTTAATATTTAACATCAAAGAATTATATACATTCAATAGAACATTGTTAAGATCATAATATAATCATTTCATATACATTTTATATTATAATACAAAATAATAATTTAAATAACAATAAATATATTAATATTATTAGTATTAGTTTTTCATATACACCCTCCTTAAATTATGGAATTTATGTCATTATGAGTTGGCATCTATACCATACAAGTAGTTTGATTAAAATGTGATTAAAAACTGATTAAATAATATAAAATTTGTATTGATAAATTTATTTATTTATTCTATCAAAAAAATCAAAAAAATCAATGTGATTTTGATTTTTTTTTTTAAATCATGATTTTAATCAAATCATTTAGCCGTGTGTACTCGATTTATAACATAGAATATTATCTAATCATATCCGAATTTTAATTAAATCATTTACCTGATGAATTAATAAATACATTAATATTAACATTAAATTATTTCAATCAATTCCTATTATATATATTATATAATTCTTTCTTTAATTTTTATTTTTTATAATTTAATATGTTTAATATTTAAAATGTTAATTATATTTTAATTTAAGATCTACAACATGTATATTTTAGTAAAATATATATATACAATCTCAGGGAATTGTATACAGTATTTTATATAATTACTGTAACTTAATGATTAAAGTATGTGTCTGTATGTATGTATGTATGTATGTATGTATATATATATATATGTATGTATATATATATAACTCAGAAGGGTGTTATTGAAAAATCAATTAAGCAAATATATTTGAGCTTATGACCTCTTCATCATAGTTAGTGATCCTAAAAATGGAGGTAAACGGTATAAAAATATCTATAATAATTAAACAAAATAAAAATTGATAAAATATGTAAATAGAATTTTGTGATAAAAACAGTTAAAAGTAGAGAATAAGATAATAAACTAAAGATACAATATAAAATGCTAAGTAAAATAATAAAACGCTTTAAAAACAGTTGAAGAATTTCGATAAAATTCTTCCCGAACCTTCTATTGATTCTTTAATACTGGCGGTCTTCAATATTTTCCAGGTATTTGTAGGAAAATTCATCTCTGTCTTGAGAATTTGGTTTCCAGAGTACCAAGAGCCCAAAGAACCAACACAGAAGGGAATTACATATCCGAGGTGGCGATACTTTTCTATCTTCCTATTAGCGGCAGATTCCATATTTGTAATCGAGTCGTAGGGAATTGTGATGTCGACAAAATAACATGAGTTGTTATATTTGATAACAAGATCCGGTTTTAAGTTATCTAGTGAGATGTAGCTAGTATCGTACTCAATATCGCATTCATCTAGGAACTTAGTTAGTACTCCAAGGACAGCATCATGTCTTTCTGTCATCATTTTTAGTGATGCCGTACACATATTCAATATGTGCATCGTCGTTTCATCCTTGGAGTAGCATTGCCTACATTTTTTATCTGTTGAGCCTGGAAAAGCTTTTACTGGAAGAGTCTGAGTTCTAGCCATGTGCCAATAGTTCCAGGATTTGAAAGATAGTGTCGATTCTTGTGATATTAGCTTAGTGATTACCTTAGAATTTGCATCCTGGGATAAACACTCAGCTACACTGCCTTGTAACGGAAGTTCCATGAATTTTCTGCTCCATTGCTTTCTCAGCGCAAGTCGCATGCTTTTTACAACCTTAGCAGGAGTGGAGCAGATATCATCGATGGCTATGATTATGTTCCCATCGGATATATCAATGCGAGCTCCAAGGTGTGTTGCTGCATATCGAGTGCATATCGAGTGCGCGTCCAAAGATTAGCACCTTTGCTATAAAATCTATAACCATATAACCCATGCGTTTGGCTACCGGATAGAAATTCAGTGAGTGGTATTTCATGATCATGTCCGATAGCACAATTGAGGGTATTTGATAGTTGGCGATTAGCAATTGAGGATATCATATTATCCCTAGAAGATAGTAATTGCGTTGCTTTAGAGATTGTCCAAATATCTACTTCTTGGCTGATTTTACCAATCCCCAGGCCGCCAATATGTCTGTCAGCATAGAATAATGGAGTAGCAACATTGTCAGGAGTATTAGTATTGTATCTTAGGAACTGCTTTATAGATTTATCCAGATCGTAGATACTTTCCTTCAAGACTCGTCCAGATGAGAGCTCATGGGATAGAGAGGGGTTTAAGTGACTTCTTAAAACTTCTATTTTTTGCCATGGAGTTAGTCCAGAGTCTGAAAGTTGATTAAGTTGAGCAGGTATATCAGTAGTAACATTAAACAAGAACTTAGATCCAATTTGTATACCCAAGAATCTTTCAAATTCGCCAATATGAAGAGTTTTAATAAATTCTTGACCCAACATAAACTGTCGATCCTCAATAACCCCCTTGTTGAAAGAAATGCTAGTGCATTTTCTAGGATTGAACTTGAGGCCGATACTACTAGAAACTTCGAGTATTCCATCTAGTGTCGACATCATTTCCTCATGAGATCCAGTGATTATTGCTAAATCATCTGCGTAAGCTGTAAGTTTAGCTTTAGATCCGAATAGGTCATAACCGGCTATTTCAATTGCTTTTCTTATGATAGGTTCAGAAGCAAGATTAAAAATAATTGGTGATAAACAATCGCCCTGTCTTACTCCGGAAGTTGGTTGGACCATAAAATCTTTATATTCACATATTGTATTAGTATACATGTCTTTCAATATGGCCGAGGTATGAGCAGGCAAAGGAAGTGATTCAAATAACTTATTTAATGTCGAGTGTGGTAACGAACCAAATGCGTTAGCCAAATCAAGCCATACAATGTGTAGATCATCGTGCCTTTTCTTCGCTTCTGTAATGGCTGATTCGAGTAGGAAAGTATGTTCTTGTATCCCCTTCAATCCGGGTAAAAAGCCTTTTTGTTGAGAGGATATCCATTCATTTGACACAGCGACCTTAATTATTCGGTTGGATAGTATCCCAGAGTATATCTTATACATAGTAGGAAGTAGGCTGATGGGACGGAAATTAGAAGGTAAGTCAGTGCTACATTTCTTATGTATAAGAATAGTCTTGCTGATTTTCCAACACGCAGGTATTCCAATTCTGTGCACAGCTTTGAATATTGTTTCAAGTAATAGTGCTTTTTTGTCCAGTAGTTTAAGGTGTAAATACTCAATGTTGTCTTTTCCTGGAGAGGTATTTTTAGCCTTCTTAAGCTTTTTCATTATTTCCGATTTTGTAGGAGGAGCGGATAACATATTAATTTCATCAGTATCAAGCGTATTCCAATGGATATGTGTATATGGCTGAGAGCTGGAAGAATAATCTTGAGGATTTGTAAATTCTTTTAAGTCATTTATCGACCCAGTATATTCCTCGTTTTTATGGCCTAATATCTTTCTAACTGCTTTTCTAGGAAATCTCCGATATAGTGACTGGATGCGTTCCGCATCCCTAGCCGAAATTCTTTTATACCTTCGACATTTTTGTTGCTGTCTAGATTGATTACGACACGTGCTTTTCTTTTGCGTATTTGAACTATTTATCTGATTATCGTTTAACACCTGTTCCGGTATGAGGAGTTTATTTCCTTCAGTTAGTATAATTTTGCTTAGTGATACTATTATTGAGTTCAGTTCCTCTTTATCAGAGCAGTTAAATAATTTGTCTTTCCAGTTATTAAGTATAATTTCTGATGGACTGGTGTTAGTATGTTGACTTGAGTGTGTCGACCTTTGCGTTTCCTGTTGTTCTGTATCAATAGCATGTGTTGGTAATGTAGCGTGTAATGAGCTATTTGATGTATCCGATTCGTTGCTATAATCTAAGTCTATTGGTGTAGGGGTAAATATAGGAATGCTAATGCTGCTGGTGTTTGATAAATTCAAAACCTGACTTGTGTGGTTACATATATGCCTCCTTTTTGTAGCACCGCGCATAAGTTCATTACAAGACGAACATTTCCAGCGTCTCGATGTTCTCAGATTATGCTTACGAAAAATGTGTGACTCAAAACTAGTAGCAATTCTAGTACCAATACAATTATTACTTGTAAAGGAACATTCATTGTCATAGCAGCTCATAGGGACCACTGGGTGAAGTAAGGTCAGAAATGCAGTTCCATCTTCTTTCATTTCAATCTCAACCGAGGGGTGTGTTGACTGCATTGTTAAACTACGAGTATTAAAATTAGTTATAAGAAATCGATGATATAATAAAAACAAATGATAACAAGAAATATGGTAGATAAGATAAAAATGTAGAAACGTGACTAAAATATATATAGGCTTATAATATAATATAAAAATAAAATGAATGTGATATATTGGCGTTTTGTAAAGTATAATTATATTTAGATAATATTGCAATGGAGTCGAATTTACATTGTATTAAATATATAAGTTAGACAAAAGAAATAAATCTAGGTATATGGGCGAGAACAATTATACCATACAATGAGAAAATAAAATCAATGATATAAATATCACACACAAGAAATAAGGTTACATAACACAACATGATTAAAAAGTAAAATGACTAAGACATATCTATATATATAAATATATGTATATATATATATATATATAAAATAACACATATCAATACTATATAGGTAAATATATACGAACATTAAACAGATATATATAAAATAAATTATCTGCTAAATTCGTTTATATACATAAAATATATTTAAGTAATATTAATAGTAATAAGAGATTAATCATATAAAATATATAAATAAAATAAAATGTATAAATAAAATAAAATATATAAATAAAAGAGGATCACTTAATAAAATATATGTGTGTGAGGTCTTAAATGGTCCTACTGATATAACTACCAGCCACTAATCTAGATAAGGATACTACACCCCATCGTATCCCTATTAAACCTAGATATTAATTATAAATTAGTTGGTGTATTAAGTTATAACTAAATAAAGAGTTGGTGGTGTATTGTTATAGTTAGTTGATTGACCTGTTTTTAAATATTGTGAATGTAATAATCAATACTTATATACACATATATTATTGTATTATATATAAACACAAATAAATACATGCAATTAATATGAATGACTACTGATTATAACTAAAAATTAAATGTTATGCATCAGTGATTTCGATAATAATAAAAGCAATATTACTTAAATTTGCATTTATAGGTTAATAATAATGTTAAATTTATAAATAATAGATATATTGTATGTAGTATATGTTTATAAACAATATAGTAAAACAATATTATATAATGCACTTATCTTAAAGTTGATAATTGAAGATTATTATTGATAAATATAAATTAATGTCAGTATGATTGAACCAGGAAATGAACTGTGATATATATATATATATATATATATATATATATATATATATATATATATATATATATATATATATATATATATATATATATATATATATATATATATATGTATACTCATAATACAAATTAATTATAGGTTCCAGAGCAAGAGGGTTTAAGCTCCTCGGATATCATTGAAAAGGGTGGACGGTGAAATACATATTGTACTAGGTAATTACCATGTTACTATTTTATAATATATTCTATATTTAGGATTAATGTTTAACTAACAAATTATAAATTATTATTTATAATTTAATGTAATAACTAAACTAAATATAATCATTAAATTGTGAATTAAATTATATTATAAATAAATCATATTACATTTCAATGTAAATTATTAAAATATATTATATATATAGATGAAACACTCAATGATATAAATGAACCGGTGTCGTATTTAAAAAATACCCCTATTTAAAAAATACCCCTTAGATATTCTATTATCTTTGTAAATTAATTTAAGTACAAGTATCAAAAGTTTTCAGAATCAATATGAAATTAATATAAAACACACAATTCTCTATTGTATTAATTTTTAAAATCAATCATATTTACAAATATGTAATCGAATATTATTATCAAATTGTTATCTATGAAATTTTAAATATTTATAACGATTTTAAAATAAGTTATATATATCCAAGCGGTACAGCTTCCTATCTAGCCTGCATACGGTATTTATTTGACCTAGATACGCAAAATATAAACAAACATGATAATAGTGTTGCAGAATTTATCTGAAATATGCATAAATAATGATTTTATAAACTTCAAATACTTGCATTATACTATATTTTATTTATTGTAATTATACATTAAATAAATATTATACTTATATTAATAATCACTATATAATAGGATATAAATATATTATATATAAAAGTGTTAAATCATACCTTTAATCATCATATAAATATTGTATTTAAAGATAAATATAATACTGTATTCAAAGTAATAAACTAATAGTTACATATAAACTCAACATATAACTGTTATTTTAAAGTTAATTTATTATTATCCATGAATTACATTAATAATATTAAAAAAATAAACTATATTAATATTAATCAATATGTAATTTATCATTTAATAATAATAAAAAAGGTAAAAATATGTTTTTTTTTAGATTTTATTATAGAAATATATTAAATTATAAGTGATATATAAATGTTAATAGATATCTGTATACATATTAATTATATTGTTGTTAACATTATTATTATATATTGAATAATTATATATACTAGTATTGCATAATATATGCATTGATGAAATAATAAATAAATTATTTGATATACATATAATTTTATTGATGACATATTTTTAAATATATTTTATAAAGTATAAAGTATACTTTCTATTTTTTAATCTTAAGAGAAAAGAAACCAATTAGTTCATTTATCATTAGTTTTTCTTTTAAATTAAATGTTTTCTGTAAGTAAAAGATAATTAATTTGAAATAAAATAATAAACTAATTAACATTACAAATATCACAATATTTAAAAACAAAATTATAATTAGATAGTAATCGTACAAAATTAATATAAATCAATTTTATATACTAATTACACTATGAATAAACATTGTATCTAATGTATTGGGAGAGGGAGAGTGAGTGAGAGAGGGAGAGGGATATGGAGAGGGAGAGGGAGAGGGAGTGAGTGAGGGAGAGGGAGTGAGAGAGGGAGAGAGTGAGTGAGAGAGTGAGAGAGGGGGAGAGGGTGAGGGAGAGGGAGTGAGTGAGAGAGGGAGAGAGAGTGAGTGAGTGAGAGAGGGGGAGGGGGAGGGCGTGAGAGAGGGGGAGAGGGAGAGTGAGTGAGAGAGGGGAGGGCGGAGAGGGAGTGAGAGAGTGGGAGGGGGAGAGGGAGTGAGTGAGAGAGGGGGATAGGGAGAGATGGAGAGGGAGAGAGTGAGTGAGAGAGGGGAGGGGGAGGGAGAGTGAGTGAGAGAGGGGGAGTGAGTGAGTGAGAGAGGGGGAGAGATAGTGAGTGAGAGAGGGGAGGGGAGAGGGAGGAGAAGGAGGATGGGGGTAGGGAAATAATAAGAGGAAGAGAAGGAGGAGTATGAGTATGAGGAGGGGAGGAGGAGAAGGAGGAGGTAAGGGAGGAATATATACATATACATAAAAATGCTGTGTGGCTCAGTTGGCTAAGCAGTAGGACATGGATTCTAACCATTAAAATGTATCCATATAATAATTAGAAGTGATCTTATATAATTGTATATAAATAAATGATCAGCTTTCGTTAAAACCATGGATGCCTTAACACGAGATCATATTCGAAGGGAAATTTGATAGCCATATGGTTATAAGTGGAAACATCATCTAAGTTCCTGGATGGGATAAATGGACTCCACCAAATAATAATATATATATATATATATATATATATATAATTTTAATATATTCTTGATAGTCAAAGTGATTTGCAAAGTCTGCACATTCTCATGTTTATATAGAAAATAGCATCCTATTCTTTTTATTTTATTATCAAAAGCAGCTCTCCATATATTAGGTACCCAAAGTTTACTCCTGTACACATATGATGTTTCTTTATTGTAGTCATAAATTATTATATACTTTTATTATAGTATAATAAAGAATGCAGTAGTCTATAACAAAATTAATATATATAAATATATATATATATATATATATATATATATATATATATATATATTGTATTACTAATCATATAATCATCATGTGTAGACCCATGTAATATTAATAATACTTTTAATAATAATAGTTTGGCTAAATTTTAATTAAAATGATATTAATATTATAATTATTTATTATATTATATAGTTAGAAATATTTTGTATTACTCTATTATATTATAAATTATACAATAGTTGTTATACCATATAATTAAAATAAGATATATAATTTAATTCATTTTAAAAATTAATAATTTTCATGCAAAATACACATTTCTGTTACGTTTTCAGCTCAAATTTAAATAATAAAATAATGAGATATATTATTTATTATTGCCTTATAAAATATATTATTTATAATAAGATATAACTACATTTTTATATCTTTTGGGAAACTTTTATATGTATATTTTGTCAAATTTGAATATGCGTGATGTACTTAACTGCAGCGCATATTGTATTAGCTTATTTAAAAAAATTATCATTCATATCTACAATTAAAGTTAATTACTATATCATATAGTATATGAATTAGATTTGACATGTATACAGATTTATTTATTAAATAAACACTATAATAATAAGACTCGCCGTCAATCAACCACTACGCTATTTACATATGGGAACAAGTCTAAACGTACTATTATTAAGCAGCCTAATTCGTGTATACTACATAAAATATTCACTATCTCAGCCTATGTTTAACACATCATATAATAATGATATGATATGAATATTATTTTGTATATATTATTTTGAATATGTACATATTAAGTTATGTATTTTTGTATATAAATATAACTAATCCGTATAAATTAATTAGATTAATATATCAATAATATAATTATAAAATGTTACCATTTTAAAATATAAATATATTAGATATATATTAATCTAATTTTATTTCAAATTACGTTTACAAAATATATTAAGGACATGTCGTCCTTAATTAATTTCAAATTTAATATTATTAATATTTAATAAATATATTAAGGACTTTTATGTCCTTATTATTTAAAAAGGGTATTTTTTAAATAGGGGTATTTTTTAAATACGACACCGGCCTCTAGAATGAGAGATTTTTATATATTTTAAGTATATAATCAAAGATTTTCCTTCGGAAAATCTTTGATATAATATTAAAATGATATCATATTAAAATAACATATATTCCATTAAATATTGTAACATTATGTAATTTATTTTAAAACTTATTTAATGTGGACAATTTTAAAGATTTTTAATAAATAGGTATTATTAATAAATACCTATTACTAAAATAGTTTTTATAAGGTATCAGTAAAAATTGTTAAAAAGTATTTAAATAAAAATTATAATTACATTTTATTATAAATAAATTTTAATTTATTTTTAATAATTGTAATTTATATCATTTATATATTTAATACCAATTATTTATTTAATTTTAATTTTTTATAATAAACGTAATTCATTAATATCTGTAAACATATTTATAGATTTAATATAATTAAATTATATAGGTTCATTTTTTTTTATAAATGAAATTTATTAATATAGGTAGACATATTTATCCTTAGGATATTTATTAATATAATACTACATTATGGTTAATATATATATATATATATATATATATATTACATTAATCATATTTATGGATTTATTTTAAAGTGTATAATATTAATTCATTAATTATATTATATTTAAAACAATTTATTATATTAAGATTAAATATCAATAAATGTATATCAATATATTAATAATATTACATTTAAATTTAATAATTTTATATATAATATAACATATATTAATATGCCTATTAAATATTATAGGAACTAGTGCATCTATGCAGGAGAATCTAAACTCGGCGTCTCTAGTGTCAGGTTAATAGTATATAAAATATTATTTTTAAGATAATGTATAAAAATATATACATAATTACTCATATGTTAAAAAATCAATTCATTAATTATTACTATAGTAATATTACAAATAACATTATAAAAAATGATATTACATTAATCATATTTATGGATTTATTTTAAAGTGTATAATATTAATTCATTAATTATATTACATTTAAAACAATTTATTATATTAAGATTAAATATCAATAAATGTATATCAATATATTAATAATATTACATTTAAATTTAATAATTTTATATATAATATAACATATATTAATATGCCTATTAAATATTATAGGAACTAGTGCATCTATGCAGGAGACTCTAAACTCGGCGTCTCTAGTGCCAGGTTAATAGTATATAAAATATTATTTTTAAGATAATGTATAAAAATATATGCATAATTACTCATATGTTAAAAAATCAATTCATTAATTATTACTATAGTAATATTACAAATAACATTATAAAAAATTATATTACATTAATCATATTTATGGATTTATTTTAAAGTGTATAATATTAATTCATTAATTATATTACATTTAAAACAATTTATTATATTAAGATTAAATATCAATAAATGTATATCAATATATTAATAATATTACATTTAAATTTTATAATTTTATATATAATATAACATATATTAATATGCCTATTAAATATTATAGGAACTAGTGCATCTATGCAGGAGACTCTAAACTCGGCGTCTCTAGTGCCAGGTTAATAGTATATAAAATATTATTTTTAAGATAATGTATAAAAATATATACATAATTACTCATATGTTAAAAAATCAATTCATTAATTATATACAATTTATATAATACTTCATTAATATAATTAATAAATAATTAATTAGATTTAGTGTCCATTAATAAATCAATAGCAATACATAAATTATAATAAATCTAAATTTAATAATTGTATGGTTATAATACTTTTATAATATGTATTTATTATTTTATACAATATGTATTTACTAATAATATACATATATTGTTATAAAGGGAGACGAAAAGGATTCACTGCTATTATAACAGGGTCGCCGTATAAAAGATTCCTTGAATCAAAGACGAAAAAAGGAAAAATTATTAAAAAGAAAATGGTGAATACTATGAGGAAAAACAAACGTAACCTGAACATGATATTATTTATAAATGCGTAATATGTGTAGAATGCATTGATGATTCCGTAGATTCATCTGTACAGTGTAATAAATGTTTGGAATGGTGTCATGAATTATGCATCGACATAGATAACTTTGACATATGCGATTTATGTAAATAAATAATAATTATTATTTATGTATGTACATCTCTATGTCAAATTTATCTATGTCAATGCATAATTCATGACTTTATAATTAATTTTACTTGAAATAAATAAATTATATCATATACATTTTAATTCAGATTAATTATACAATTATTATTTATATAAATATGGGTTATGAATATCCCGGCGTTGCTCGGTTTTTGATTATGTGCCTATATATTATGTATTAAATATAGCTATTCCTAATTATGCATTTCTAGTAAATAAATGTAGAAAAATAATTGTGTTTAATATTTCAAAATTAGTGGACAAATTTATTAATTCATAATAACAACATAAATGGGAAATAATATATATATATATATATATATAATAGTATATACAAGATTATTGGTTCTCTTCAAAATATGGATTATTTAACATGGAAGGGAATTAGATATATTTAATGATCAACTTCGAAGGGAATTAGATATATTTAATGATTTCAACTTAATATAAGTTCCTGGATCTGATGGAAGATCCGCCAAAATAAAATAAAAATTTATATTTATATTATTTAATATATTATTAGTAAAACTATTTACAGAATTAATGTGCTATATTAATATATATATATATATATATAGATATATTTTGGGTTAAATAACATATTTTATTAGTAAATCTATATAAACTAAATATTTATATATAATACTTTATTATATCATTGATAGTATATTTATACACAATACTACAAATATGAATAGGATGGATTTTCTTTTGAAAATGTATGTATATAACAAATAATTATTGTTTAAATTACAAACTTTTATAATTTTATTGTTTAATTTAGTGGTTAATTAAATATATTGACAAGGTTCTTGGTATTAATGAGTATAATATAGTTTATCTATGTTTAATTATATTTACCTAAATAGTTGTGTATTTTATGATTATATATATTGATTGATAATATACATTGTTTATGTATATTAAACATTATAGAAGTTATTATAACTATTATAAAATATTTATTTGTATTAAATAATTAAAGGATTTTAAATTAAAAATGAAATAATAAATATACATAATTGAAAAAATATAATACATTTAATATTATACAGGAATATATATATATATATATATGTGTGTGTGTGTGTATGTTTAGTCTTTATTATATATAAGTTATATTACTATTAACAGTTAAACAGTTTATGTTAACTTAATTATAATAAATGAATTGACCTATTAAATTATGATAAGTAATACAAGATATATTATGTAAAATTTTAATAAAAATAGCACAAGCTAGATTCGAACCTATAACCTAGGAGCTCCTGCATGGAAAACATGTATTGTACCACTAAGCCATAAGACATGTATTTAATATTAAATGTATTATGATATTTATAAAACGAGGCTTATAGTATTATAATCTATTGATCCTACTTGAAATTAAATAAACATAAAATCTAAAACTGTATCGATCTCATGTATACGTAACATATTCTAATGATAATCGAGTAATTTCTAAGAGTAATAATTGTAATTTAATATTATATTTAATTATTTATTTATATATTATATATTATTATAATAATTATATATATATATATATATATAATATATATATATATATATAGATAATTATCAAAAGTGTAATAATTACCAAAATGTATATTAATATTAATATTATATTAAATATACAATATCATAACACATATTATAATAAATAACATATATTTCATTTTTATTATTGATTTAGGTTGTTAATTATTATTTATATTTTATAATGAAATGTATAGTTAATATTAAAAATATTAAATTGATAATAAAATGTGTTTGTTGATCAAAACATAATATAACGAAAATAATTAAACTATATATAATATATAATATAATATATATTATATATGTAACATATATGTTTCATTTATATATTACAAATATTCAGATATATATATATATATATATATATATATATATATATATATGTAACATATATGTGTCATTGATAGATTACAAATATTCAGATATATATATATATATATATATGTAACATATATGTTTCATTGATAGATTACACATATTCAGATATATATAATGTATCATATTAAGTGGTGCATACGCAATTTTATAGAGAATTTCATAAAAATTGTTTTAAAAAAAAATAAGTGGAATTTGAATATGTAAATGAGTTCTATATTACTCAATTTTCATTGGATATAAGGCGGCCACTACTGTCGAATTGTTTCGGCCACTACTATTGATTACATATGGTCTAGTATATGTATCATAAATGACTACCATTACATGTATATGAATGCATAAATACATATTATGATAGATAAGCAATTATATTTTATAAATATGCAACAACAAATAAATATTTAATAAATATTCATTGTATAAAAAAAAGTGCTTTTCCAAATCATGTTTTTGTTAAAATTTTACAAAAAATTATTATGTAATAAATTAGAGTAATTAATTAATTATTAATAAAAAAAATTTACTCTATATTATAGACATTTTGATTATCTAAATAATGTATATAGAACTTTTTATCATATCTAGCACCATTTCAGCGTTAATTAAAACGGCCACTACTCCTGCATCGGCCACTACCCCTGTTCCTCCCCTATATAGAGTTATATTTTGTCAATATACTAAAAATATAAGATATAAAACTACGTTTTTATCAATTCTATCATATTAAACAATATTTGTACATATATATTTAATTTTATTTTTACAATTCACCAACTCCTGTTAGAGCGGCTTGAAAAATATAAAATGTTCAGATAATTTATCGCTTCAGTAAGATAATATTAGAAAACATGTAATATAATTCAATACAAAAAAAATAACTTAATTCGTAAAATAATGAATAGTCAATATGACTTTCAATTTTAACATAGGATTAATAGGAAATATTATAATGGAGTAGATACAAAATTAATTCAATACATTTTTTAATATACTTCCTATTAATGAATCTTGTTATACGATATATATACTAGAATTAAATATTATTAATAGAATAGCAGAAGAAAAAAAATGTTTAAATAATAATTTCTTTATAATTTTATCATTTCTAGGATTGAACTTTTTATGTTTATTATTTATTGAATATTTTTTATTTTTTATTTTTAATCAAAAATAAAATTCAGATCAAGTATATATTATTAATAAATGTATAATATATATTTACTATATATGATTATAAAAAAAAAATTGTTTAAATATTTTTCTATGAATAATTTGAATTTTAATGATTTCTATAGAAAAAATAAATATTTTCAAGGAAAGATGAATAAAAAATGTTTAGGAACTAGTTAATTTTTTTTTTTTTTACCATAATATAATTTTAATTATCATTGAGATGATCGCAATACAATTTTTTTATATTATATTTTTTTCTAATTTAAAAAAAATTAAAATATTTTTAACTATACAAAATTTAAAATCTGAGTTTGTTAGATCCATATTTTGATTTAAATATACTTAAGTCTCTTAAATGCTTATTAAATATATAATTAAATTAGAAGACGATATAAATTAATTGGTTGTCAAGGTAAAACTAAAGATAAATAAATGCTACGCATGCGCAGTAAATATAATTATAAACAAGTATTTTTCCTATAAAATGTTATTAAACATCAAATTGACAACTCAATTGAGTATAAAAAATTTTTTAGTTGTTACACTACTGTTTATACATATTATATGTTTATAGTTTTTACTGAAGCAACATATTTAATGACTGACGAGCCACCCTAACACACGTGTTATAATATTCGTTTGTAATCTATTATAAATTAAAGTGATAATATTTTACGATCAGCAACTTCTTTATGTGTCGTTAATTGACTATTGTAAAGAAAGAGTTAACTCTTATTTATCTCTCATATGAGAGATTATTATATAAATATATATTTATATATACTTCCCATTTTCCTTTAAGATTCACATATCATCCATTATACAATACTCCAACCGTCTTATATTCAGAATTGTTAACATGTCATCTTCCAAAATACTTTCTAATACATTTATCAAACTACCCAATGAGTTATAATAAGTTTATTGAATGCATCACAGAAAATTCTTTTTTATAAAATATATAAATTTTAATTAATTTATAAATATATAAATTTATAGACTAAATAATATACTTGACTTACTTTTTACCAACGATTCCCTTGTATTATAATACAAGGGAATCGTTTGTAAAAAGTAAGTCAAGTATATTATTTAGTCTGATAATTATCTAATATTTCTAAAGAACCTAAATATGGTATAAATAAACATATTAGCGATAATTTTTCATTTTCTTTCAATATTTTATCCATGTCCACAAATTCAGTATATCCAATACTACCAAATTGTATTTTAATGTATTCATTATTAAAAAATACACAATGGGAAAATATATTATCATATGGTAAGGATATTGATGAAAATATAAATATATGTTACTCATCTATGTTAGATATATTTAGTAAAACTGTTCCAATGTCAAAATTATCTACCAATGCACATAAATACCCCAAATATATAAACTATTTTCAATAAAAATGTTTAAGAAATTTTAAAAATAGGAAAATTTCAACTATTCATAATTACAAATGGAGAGACACACAATCACTTATACATTATAATATTCAAAAGTATGTATTGCAGAGAGAGTACAAGGATATTAATTCTAATAATAAATCGTTGTTCTTTTTCAGTATGTTGATTCGAAATGTTCATCTCTCAATGGAATATCCCCATTAATTAAAGATGATAATTCATATGCGTTACTTGATTATGATAACGCTGTACTATTGAATGATCAATACACATCAGTAGGGGATAGAAGGGAGTGGTGGAGGATATTTTGTATGACTTTGTAGAATTGTAATATATCGATGAATAGTTGATGTTATAATTTCATATTTTCAAATGTAATAGAATATGTATCGTTATATATTATAGCTATTTTAATTTTTACTTTAACTCATATATTTCTAGTATTAATATCAGTTTAGTTACACTAAAAAAATAACGAAACAATAGCGCAAGACGGGAGTAGTGGATTTTAGAAGTACACACATAACTAAATAGGTGTCTCGCTATATACTCGATTCATTTTTTCAGTTTTTATTATTTTAATAATATATTTTGTAATATTCATGCCGACGCACGCATTTTATTTAAGATTTAGATTTTAAAAATTGTGAACACAAATTAATGAAAAAAATTAGACCTATATTACTCGATTTTGATTGGTTTATTTTCATCCACTATAGTGGATATATATATCCTTCTCAGTTCGTCCACTATACCCATTTGAATATGGTACTTTAGAATACCTATATCTTTTTACTAATACAATATTTTCATATACTATAAACATAACTTAATAGATAACAAATTATATGTTATTAATATATAAGAAAATATGTATTTATAATTAATGCAGTACATTTCCAAAACTGGTTTTTATGGAATTTTGAAAAAAAAATATTATGTAATTAATTTAATGTATTGATTAATTATATTTCAAAAAAAATTACTCATTGTTGTAGATATTGTAATTGTCTAAATATTTTGTATATATCTTTTGTTTGTATCTATGACCATTTTCGCGTAAATGTAAATTACCACTACTACCTTCTCGTCCGCTACTCCCTTCTATCCCCTATTTACAAATGATAATGGTATAATTCCAGAGCATACACTAAAAACAGAAAATACTATAAATGATATTATATTAATATAGTGAATTCACTAGATAAATGGTTAGAAAATGCTTATGTATACTTTCTAATTCATGTACAATTCCGCAAGATGAAATACCATCTTATATTCTACAAAAATTCTCATATGACTTATCATTACCATTATCTATATATTTAACAAATCTATTGAAATTGGTCCATGTCCTATAAAATGGAAATATAGTTTTATAACACCGATTTTTAAGAAAGGTGATCACTAAAAGAAAATTATAGACCTATTTCTATAACTAGTATTATATTTAGAGTATTTGAACTATTAATTACAAAACACATTCAATTATTTCTACTGAAAAACTAAACGGGAAAAACTACTAAATAACTCACTTTTATCAAAATATCAATTTTGTTTAATGAGTGGTAAGTCAGTAAAGTTACAATTATTGACGTGCCCAAATAAATGGACCTCTGCCATAAATTATAACAAATATATTGATATTATATATTTTGATTTCAAAAAAAACGTTTGATAAAGTCTCGCATATAAAATTAAAAGATATAAGTATAGCTGGTAATATATTAAAATGGATCGAATGTTTCCTAACCAATAGGAAACAATCTGTAAAAAATAAATCACTGGTATTCCAAATTAAAAAATGTACTAGGCTATAGCCTATAGCCTATAGCCTATAGCCTATAGCTAAATATATTTACTACTTTTTAACTAAAATATACTAATTATAATGAACTATGACTAAATTATGATCTACGACAAATCTACATTGGACTAAAACCTATCTTAAAGTATGTTAATGTTGTTCCTTCTAATGTTATTTGCGAGTTCTTCTTTTTTTGATTTTAAACGGTTTGTTCTAACGTTCATAACGGATATATTTAATAGTTGTCTGGATTTTAATAATGTGTTGTTAGCTCTCGTGTATTTGTTGTCGAGTATATCCCTTCCTTTCGGGTTTGGAGATATACCTTATATACCGTCATTTTGGAGTTCGTTTTGATCCATATCTACAGTCGGAAGCGTGGTGGTGTTGTATGCATGGGCTTTAACCCTGGAACTTTTGTTGTAATTGTCATAATTGGATTATTTTTGCTGATATACCAACATTGGTCGCAACTTCTAATGTCGGTTACTTCCATTTAGTCAGTCATCTCATCCCTAATCTTTGTAACATGTTTGAAGCTTCTACATATTATTAATCCCCATTACCATAAATCAAGAAATCATTGATGCGCTCAAGCCTTTCTACCACGTCAAGGCGGAAGCGATAGAAATAAATTACTAACATATCAATTAGCACATATATATATAAATATATTAATTAGTTAAATTCATACTTCATATTAATGTATAGATTATTTACCTAATTAAAAAAATATATGTAAAAGTAAACAATTATATTTTAACAAACAAATTCTATAATGAAAAATCGAAAAATTTGATTTACTCTTTACAAAATTTAAATAAGCGTGTAGTAACACTTATATACTTTATAAACCCTAATAGGTATATGTATACGTCCTTACTAACGAGTATTTCCTTCTTTTAATGCTAAATTAGCCACCCTAATAATTTAAATTACGACAGCCAAACTAACAAAGTAAGTCATCAGTCCAATTCAATATAATAAGATAGGTATACTAATATATTTATATATATATATATATATATATATATATATATATATTTGTATATCTTTATATACCTATATCTTGTAAGATGTATATCGAACAAATTATTTAATTATAAATGATATAAGTAACATTATACAATTAGGATATGTTATATTGTGTTAGTCCTGTTATACATCTACTAGTATTACCCATCTTTCTTTTTTATTACCCATATAATAAAATGTAGGTAAAATATAGGTTATAACCTATATTCTAATTGTATACTAATTTATTTAAAATATACATAAAATATGATTATATTTTGTTATACTGCAGTAAATATATATTCTTTTAAACATTATTCTGACACTAAATCACAAAGTTTAATATGAAAATACCTAGATAACATTTCACTACGAATTTGGTGTATCCTATTTTCCACATCCGTATTTTATTGTATATAAAATACCTGTACCTAGAATATTTATAATATATGATATGATGTAATATTTTATTTCTAATAACAATACAGTGAAATAGTACACTCACTGGTGTGCACCGGAACAAGGACATAAATAACATAACATGACATAAAAGGAAGGATGACATAATAATAAAACAATATAATACAAATAATAACACTTAAAAACAACGAAAAAGTTAATTGGGTTGTAATTGTTTTTTAGATTATAGGCACAGCGATAAATCGATTTTGCTTAAATCATATGACAACAGATTCCACCTGGCTGCCGAAATGATATAAATGCCCGTCAGGGCATTACCCGAGGCTGAAACATATTATATAGGATATCTATAGCTAGTCGGCATATCGTTATATATATATATACTTATTTATTATGGCAATGATAATTTAAACATTTCATATATGTATAATTTGTTCGTAAATTATATTAATATATATATATTATAGATATATAATGTATATTACATGTTTATGGATAGTATATAGTATATACTATATACTATTCAGTTATTTCAGTTAATGTTATCGTGTGGAAAAGTTTAATAATACAGAGAGTCTAATAATATCCACAATATAGTGCGCGTGTGTGTATATAGTACATACATATATTAGTAGCTATTAGTATATAGTAGGTACTAGTACTATATACATATACTATATTATCATCTGCTATACTACCTACACGCATTCTCTTGGGTATACATACTCGCGTATAACCTGATTATTGCATTTACAACTTATCGATTATTGATAGGAATTGTGAATTGTGAAGTAGTTACGCACGCAACGTCACGCAACATCCGAGTGAACCTATAGCCTATATATAGTCTAGTGTAGCTCTATTGCGTAATCGCTTTGATTTCATTCTAAAATAACAATAATAGTTATCGTGAAATTAATTTACATTATATATGCATTACATTTTATATAGAGAATAGTAGTTGTATACCAGTCTCAGCAAATAACCACGTAAACAATATAATAATAGTGATTATACATTAATATACTATAGTAGGATACCTATATGTAGGATAACCTATTGTTGGGTTAATTATAATTAAATGTGTGAATATCTCTGTTTTAATATATATATATATATATATATATATATATATATATATATATATATATAAATATATATATATATGCGTGTGTATTGTAATATATAATTTAATCATATGCTTATAGCCTATAAGTTATAGGGATATATCAATATCTACTATAACCATCTATAACCTATAACCTAGGAGGTTATAGGAGGTATTGGACATATAACATAATTGTAGTTGTATCTTAAGTAGTTTTATATTTGTTAAGATGTTATATTTGTATTATTAAATCTACACCAACAAGTTGTATGTGACATATATAAATAATACTAAAAATTAAATTAAATTATTTTGATAAAACTCTAATTAATGCACTTTCCCGAATTAACTACTGTTTTTCCCTACTGAATTTACTTCCTGCTAAAGTACTGCTCCACTTAATCGGATTGTCCGTTCCTCAATACGTACTACTTACTGTTTAACTCGACTGGATCACTCTACTACAACATCTCATCAATCATCTCGTATGTGGCTACCCTTCTCCCTCAGGTGTAAATTACGTATACTATCTATAATCCATAAATCAATATATTATTTCACCCCTAGCTATATCTCTGATCTAATTAAAAAACGTACTATATTCTCTTCGTTATCAAAATGCTCTTCTACTTATCTCCCATAACTCTAGTAAAACTTCCCTAAATTTTAGAGCTTTTAAAAATTCCGGTCCAACCCTATAGAATTCCCCCCTCCTACCATTCGTTCTATTAGATCCCACAACAAATTTATAAATCTTACTTCTTCTTTTCTCTCTACCCATAATCATTAAATCATCCAACTTATTATTTGTGTCCGTGTTATATTAAATGTATATCATTATTAAATTGTTATTGTATTATTATTATCTTATTATTATATAACACTATACTATATCAATGCAGTCTGTAGACTACAGACTGTAGTATATAACACTACACCATAGCAATGCATACTGTAGTATATAATAGTCCATTATATTATTTAGTATTGTTGTCCGTGGTATATTGAATGTATATTATTATTAAATTATTATCGTATTACTATTATTTTATTATTATTTTCTTCCCGCACGAGCAAAGGGCCTTATTTTTTTTACATGACCCTATTTTAGTGCTAATAAACTTAATATCATCATCATCATCATCATCATCATCATAACTTGAATAACTAATAACGAATAACTTGAAACTGATATAATACAACTAGTATATCCAATATATGATAATGTATACCTCTATATAGACATATATATATATATATATATATATATATATATATATATATGTCTATATAGCATGAGAGCGGCTTCGAAGGGACATTAGAGCCATATATGGTTAGAAGTGAAAACTTCATCTAAGTTCCTGGATGGGATGAAAGGACTCCACCAAATAAAAATAACAAAAAAAAAATATATATATATATATATATATTAATTTTACATATTATTGATAAAGTTTTAATGTGCTATCTATATTAAAGTCACGTTACAAATTCTAGTTTAAATTATATAATAGTGTTGCTATATTGTTAAATACTTGTGTTAATCAAATTAAAATTATAATACCTATTTAATTGAGAGTAGATTAATTTCAATGATTATATTTTAAAATATGTAGGTAAATAACTAACATAAAGTTATTCAGCAATTTTAATAATAAAATAATTAAGTAGGTAATATAGTATACTACAGTATATATATATATATATATATATATATATATATATATATATATATACTGTAATATACTACAGTATACAGTATACTACTGTATACTACAGTACATAAATGATAAATCAATAATTATTACAGTTTAAATGAAAACAATAACACAATTATAATCTCACTTGGTTGATTATAATAATATTCTATAAAGGTATTAGGAAAAGTATAATAAATGGTACGAAAGCCATGAAGATATAGGGAATGTATTATATTTTAAATGTTGTCTTATATAAGACATACTATATAGTATATTTATTTATGGAAATAAAAAATACAATTCGTGTATTATGATGTGTGCATATATGCATTTAATATATATATATATATATATATATATATATATATATATATGTATAGGGGAAAGTAACCGAATACGGACAGTACCCATATACGGACACTCTCGTTATCTCAGAAACCATAAATCCTACAAAAAAATGTTTAATGAATAAAGTATTCACAATTATATAAATTATCTAAAAAGTATTTTTTATTTTTTAATTATTCAAAATATTGCTGATATATCTAATACATATCTAATAAATTGATTTTTTTATTACGTTTTTAAATTTATGAAAAAAAATTTACGAATATACAAATATATCGATATAAAATATAACACTATATTATTAAAAAATAAAGCATTCTTAAATTATATATACAATTTCTATATTTTGGGGGTAGGATTAAGTGTTTTGGAATTAAATTGTTAATATGCTGTTGCACTTTTAAGTGGTCATATTTTGCATACCACTGCACTTAATCTGACTTTCTTGCTTTGGCTCCAAGCGCCACACCCTGGTAAACCATTTCAACAAATGGGCTACACTCGCAAGATGGGGCCAGGAGAGGAGACAGGCACCACCTGGCTTATCTGCCTACAGAAAAAATCATGATGAACAACAACAACAAATCTAACATGCCGGATCCGCCGTGTCCCATATTAACAACGACGCGCTATCCATTGTATTATCCCAGGTTGGAAGTGGAAAGTTAGCTACTGGAGATTTAACTAATAAAACCAAAATAAATAATATAAAACAAGCATCAAGTATAACGACAATAGGAACGTGGAATGTAAGAACACTAAGTAGATGTGAAAAGTTAGAGGAACTATCGAGAGAACTTGACCGTTACAGGTTGGATGTAATTGGACTGTCAGAGATAAGATGGTTAGGAACTGGCGAAGAAACTACAGATAATGGACACAAATTATTGTATAGTGGACATAAAAAAACTGAAACGACATGGAGTAGGATTTTTAATCTGGAAAGAATTAATAAATTCCATACTTGACTATAATATGATTTCCAGCCGAATTATTTCCGTTCAAATAGCAGCCAAACCAATGAACATAACCATAATATAGGTATATGCACCGACTTTAGAATATTCCGATGAAGAAATCGAAGTATTTTACGAACTTATAGAAGAAACTGTATCAAACACACATAAAAAGGACTTTTTAGTCATTCTTGGCGATTGAAATGCAAAAGCAGGAGTAGATGCAAATATTACATGGCCTAACTCTATTGGTCGCTTTAGCCATGGTTCAACAAACTATCGAGGTGATAGATTATTGGAATTTGCTAAATACATAAATTTGTTCTCGCGAATACAATTTACAATAACAATAATTATAGAAGAACCACATAGCATGCTCCGAATGGATCAACACATAACTAAATTGACTACATTGACTACACCTACTGACTCCTCAGCGATTTTAGTCAAGTATAATTACTACAAGTACGGAGTTATCCCGGAGTTATTATTAGCAGTGACCACGATTTAGTATTATGCAACCTCAAATTGAAATTATGTATAAGGAAATACAGTTACGAATAGATTTGACCTATATAAACTGGAAAACGTAATTACTAATATTAATTACAAAGTAAAACTTGGTTTTGAGCTTTAACGAGTGAAAATAAATGAGAATGAAATTACCGAAACTTGCAGCATGATTGAAAATGCCATCCTGCTAACAGATGACAAAGTAATCGGTAAATATAGAAAAAAGAAACAACCATGGATAACCAACGATATTCTGGATCTATGTGACGATAGACGGAAACTAAAAGAAGCAACAAAATCAAATCCTGAAATGAAAGAAAATTATAAACAGATAAATATCATAATTCGTAAATTAATGAATAACGCGAAAGAAAACTGGATTCAATCTCGATGTACCAGCATAAATGAAGATATGTCAAAAGGAAGAGCTAATACAAAAGCTTACCAAACATTAAAAATACTGAGAAAGTCAACAAGGCGAAAAACAATGATAATCTTAGACAAAAATAACAAACCTCTCGCAAATGCAGCACTGTTGAAGACATGGACTGAATATTTTAAAGATTTATACAATTATAAAATTAGACCAGACAACAACCTACTAAAACAAAATAAGATAAATAGCAATGAAGATTCACTTCCAATACTTGAATACGAAGTCTGTAATGCAATTTTAACTCTTACGAATGGTAAATAGCCGAGTCCTGATAATATTCCAAGTTATATTTTAAAACACGGAGAAGAAAGCATTATCAAAATATTTACAACAATCTGTCAGAAAATATGGAAAACAAAAAAGTTGCCAGACCAATGGACTAAATCACTTATTATACCCATCCCAAAAAAAACTGACTCACGAAAATGTTCTAATTACTAAGCCTGATATCACATTCGAGCAAAATACTCCTACGAATAATTCTAAATCGACTAAACCCGCAAGCAGAAACAATCCTAGCAGAAGAACAGTCAGGTTTTCGAAGATCACGAAGTACAATCGAATAAATACTCAATTGCAGAATACTCATGTAAAAGCACATAGAAACCCGTAAATATGTATACCACAACTTTATTGATTTTAAAAAGGCATTTGAGTATGGCACAAGGGTTTATGGCAAAGCATGGACAATTTTGGGATATCTCAAGAGATTATCGATATAATAAAATCATTATATGATAATTCAAGCAGTACAGTTCTCATCAATAATATAACTGGAAGCTTCTTTAATACAACTGTTGGAGTTAAACAGGGCTGCTTACTTTCGCCGGTATTGTTCAACATATTGCTAGAACAAATCATGCTAAATACTCTTCACGATTTCGATTGGCGGCAGAAATATTAACAACCTTATAAGGTTATAGAGTTAGGTACAGAGTTACCTATAGAGTTGCTGATGATATCGATTTAATATCAGGAAGCAATAGAGAACTACAAGAGCTAACCAACCGATTAATAGAATCTACAAAAGCTCACGGAATGGAAATAGGCCAAGAAAAGAGAAAAACAATGGTACATTCAAAAAAATTATGATAAGAATGTAAACATTTACATGGACGGAATGTTACTAGAAGATGTAAAAACTTTTAAATATCTAGGAGCGACCTTAAAATCAGGTGGATCATCAGATAACGAATTGCGAATTAGATTAGCAACTGCTACTTCGGCAATGATAAGAATGTCATATGGACTATAAAAATATAAGTTTCAAGATCAAATTCAACCTCTATAGATCCCTATAGGATTATAGTTCTATCCATACTACTTTACGGGTGTGAAACTTGGACGCTAATGTTTAATAAGGAAAAGAAGATATCAGCATTTAAAAATAAAGCTCATAGAATATTACTAGAACTAAACTACCGCCAGATGAAAACTAATGCATATGTCAAAGAAACCATTACAATATTGGTAGGTAAATATGAACTACTGCTAACTACTATAAAAAGAAGTAAACTGTCATACTATGGACACTTATGCCGACATGATAGTTTGAGTAAAACTAGTATGCAAGGTAGGGTTGAAGATACAAGGGTTAGAGGCAGACCAAAGAAAGACTGGATGGTTAATATAATACAGTGGACTGATAAGACGGTGGGCGAACTTGTGAAGAAGGTTAAGGATAGAAACGGCTGGAGAAGATTTGTTGTTGTTGTACTCGATATGATTCCCCCTACGATGCATGAGTTACGGGATTAAAAGCAAAAGTAAAATTAATTATATTTTTTTATCAAATATTCATTAATTTATAAGCATATAATTAGAGGTCATATAAGTTCCTAATACGAACACTCTAAATGTCTTTAATACGGACACCCTATAATAAATCAGCGCGCAGTTATCAATAAAAGCAACCCCAAAGGCGGAGTTGAATGAACATAGCTTGTTTTACTTCTTTAATTGCTCTTGTCATGATAGTTTTATCACGTATTCTATCAGTTTGTTGAGTATAGTTTCTCATTTTTGATTCCTAGAAATAATATTTAAATAATTATTATGAATTAGTAATTGACCCTCATTAAAATTAATTTAATTAATTATATATCAATATATTTAATTATATTATTTCTATTTAATCATTACTTATTTATATTCGGATCATTGAATATATATTATAATATTATAATAATATTAATATTATAATATTATAATATTATATTATAAATATTAACATATGATATTTGGTTGATTAAACAATGTTCATATAACCCCGTGTTTAGTGGTTCACTCAACCCCATATCAAATTGTATTATTAATTGATAAAATTTAAATATTTTATTTAAAATTTTAAATATATTTTTATATTAATATTAAGTTAATTATAATTATATATTAAAATCATATATATAATATGAAAATAACCAAATAATGATTATAGAAGTTATAACATAAATTACCTTGTCTGGAATTTTTACTTTTGAGCGTACTTTAGTTAAAAATGTGATTAAAATGTTACTATTTTTATTTTTTTATTAAATGATACTTCCGCAACTGTATTAATTATAGATGATGATACTAGTTCAGTTAAATCAAATTTCTGCTGTAGCAAACAATTATTATCTCCAGTGTCTCATGCAAGACACCTGTTCATACAACCCTACTCTCCCCTAATTGTAATTAGTCTGATTGATTCATCAATAATATATGGTATTTAAGGTATCCGTATTCGGACATGGGTACCGAATACGGACACCCCAGTTATCTATGGAATTAAAAGATAACATAAAAATTTAAAATCACAATAATATCTATAATCATAAAATATTAATATATTGTAATTTTTGAATAAAAATAATGATTCATAAAATATTAAGACAATGTATTGTTAAAGTGTCCGTATTAGTTTACGTTCCCCTATATATATATATATATATATTACCTTACCAGATCGGGATTGTTTCCTGAGAATTTTTAACAATTTGTTCCACGTCGTCCTGTCTTTCATTGCTGTCTTCCCAGCAAACAATATATTCGACGCTTTTGGACGCCATGCGTCTAAAAGCTCCGGAATTAATTCGTCGCTTTGATGACAATTTGCGCCCAATTTGCGACGAATTCAATACGATTCGGAACTGAAGCGCCCAAAAGCGTCGAATTTGCGACGAATTCAATATAATTGAGAACTGAAGCGCCCAAAAGGTTCGAAAAAGCGACGAATATATCAATTCGGAATCAAAGCGTCCAGAAGCGTCGAAAAATTTGTTGCTGGGTTTAGTTCTTCAGTCGTCAGTCCCGTATCTTCACATAGCTGTTTAAGTAAGTTTTTCTCTGTCGTCTGGGCTTTATTGTTCCATGGTTCGGCGTCCACAACAAAACATCTTTATGATTTCTTCCTCATTTTGATAACAATGACCTACGAAACATGTTATTCGTATACGTATTGTACGCGTTAGTGGTGGAATAAGTCTGTAGTGGGAAATATTCGTTGGATACGCTTTCCATGATATATTTAATATAGCTCTAAACATTCTTGTATAAGTTCCATCTAGATTTTTCTCGATTTTTCTCTATATTATTAAAATCATACTCATATTACTTATTACCTAATTCTAAAAGTTAACAGTAACATAAACCTGATCAACCCACATTAGTTACAAATCCACTGGAAAACCTAACATAATAAGACTTATTACCTCAATTACCTACTATATAATGAAATAACAGAAACAACTAGATGTTAATGAATACATAATAATTAAACCATAAACTAATTAATTATTAAATATGAGGTAGTGGAATAGTTTATAACTAATTAATGTCATGCTTTAGATATCGAATAAATTAAAGAAAATATTATGTTTTATTAATATTTACATTATTAATATGTAGGCTTATTATATTATATTAATATGTCCTATTATATTTAAATATCACGTTCAATTTTATGATACTGCAGTACGTGTACACTGTATTGTACAGAGAACATGTTCTCTTAATAACATGTGCATAGGTAATATACATAGGTATTGTATGTATGTGGATAGTAATTATTTAGTTAATGTATTAATAATATAGTAGGACATATTGTAAAATAATATTCAGAAACAATATATTCTATTAGGTAGGCTATATTCTAGTTGGAGAGGCGTTTATATACGAGTACACCAGTATAGGTATAGGTACTGGTGATGTATTCAACTATATTATTTGTAATTCTTTAATTTTAAATATATAACTAATTTACTATGTACACTTATTGTTTAGCCTATATACATAGAAATTAGGTATAAAAGAAATAATTAAAGAATTACAAATAATATAGTTGAATACATCACCAGTACAATTCTACTAGTATATCTAATAGAAGAGGTTTGTTCTGATGATGAGTTTCCGATATGTCCTATATCATTAATACATTAAATAAATAATAAATGTCCATATATATATATATATAGCTAAAAACGTACTTTTAAATTTATAAGGGATGATAAATGATGGAAAATTAATTAGTAGACAAATTTAATAATTATTAGGATTAGGCGTACAAAGGTAATATCGACATCATTTATAAGTGTTGTAAGGACATTATACATATCCATTTTTACTGATTTATTACTTAACTATTTTAATATAAAGCTAAAATTAGTTAAAAAGTCCTTATGATAAAGTAAGTCAGTCTCAGACTGACTCAGTCTGTCAGTTTCTAAATCTATTGATAATATTAATATTCTATAGAACTTATATGAAGTATATTAACAATCTATATCCTTACTATCTACAAAGATTTTGCGAAGCAAAGATATAACACTCCCTATGCATGCAACGTAATTTAGTAATAGCCCCAACCGCTGCTAGCAGTAGTATCGAAATCACTGAAATAGATTTAGGTTCGGCTCTGTTTGCATACAACAATGTTTTCATTGCTCTATTAAATTACATGCAATATAAATTAGCTTTTACTCACTAAATATATACTTATAGCATTTAAAACATACATATCATATTTGTTTGTTATATATTAGTAATGAACACTTAGTTGTCATCATATAAATATTAATTTAAAGCATATTATTTAACATTTTAAAAGTGTATAGTTAAATACGAATTTACATTATAAACAACGCATAGTTCCTAAAAGTAACCCTCTATAGGTGGCACCAGGGTATTTTATATACAAATTCGAATTACACGATTTCGCGTAAGTGTTATATCTTTCCTTCGGAAAATATTTGCTATCTATATGAAAAATATAAATAGTACACTTGTACACATGCTACAATTATTTATATTTATCGCACAACAAGATGTGACTACAATGAATACACTTATATTTACTATTAGAAATATTTATTATTCCATATTTATTCTTAAAGGTATTATAAATTATTATTATGCAATGATCATTAAAATAAACATAAATGTCACATGATTTATTTACTACCCAATTAAATTTTGAATAAATATCCTTGCAAAATGGATTCTACTGCCAATAAAGGAGGTATAGATTTGGTAAAAGGACAAATTTTCGATGTTGGTCCTAGATATATCAATCTTACTTATATTGGAGAAGGTGCATATGGAATGGTTGTGTTAGTATATAAATTATATTAAATTTATTATAATTATAATAATAATTAATACTATAAATTATAGTATAATATTCTTGATAATATTTAAAAAATTATAAATTGAACAGTTAAAAAACAGTTTATATAACTTATAAAAATTAGAACGATATATAATGATTATATTATTTTATAATACTAAGTATCGAAACCAAATTTTAATTTAATCATATTTATCAATTTAGCAGCTATATTTATATTGTTAAATATGTATTATATTAAATGTTTTTATAGAGAACAAAATATTATAAATATTATTATAATATTTAAAAAAATTATTTTTTATTATAATAATAACAATTATAATATAATAGATATTACAGTATATATATATATATATATATATATATATATATATAATGTATAACATACAACATATAATGAGTATAAATTATAATAAATTTAATACGTAATATCTATTATAATAATATTATAATATTTTTTTCTCCAAACAAATATTTAATTTAATTCATGTTTAACAATATAAATATAACTGTCAAATTGATAATTATAATTATATTAAATGTATTTTCCATATAAATTATTATAATATGATATCATATATATATATATATATAATATATATATATATATATATATATAATATATATATATATATATATATATATATATATGATATCATATTATAATAATTTATATGGAAAATACATTTAATATAATTATAATTATCAATTTGACAGTTATATTTATATTGTTAAACATGAATTAAATTAAATTAAATATTTAATATAATTAATATATATATATATATATATATATATATATATATATCGTTATAATAATGATGATACTTTTAAAATAATATACTCTTAGAGTAACTCTATTATATTATATACAATTATATGTTAAAAGTTCATTCCAATTTAGTTAATTTATTTAATCTGTATTTTTATTAACAATTTTAGTTGTAAATTGTAACTGCCTGTCTAGCTCAGTTGGCTAATGTATTAGATACACATGCAGTAGGACAATAGTTCAAGCCCCATCCAGACCATTACAATAAGTTTTTAAATAATTTTTAGAAGTGATCTTATATACTTTTGTAAACAATAATGATAAGATTCGAAGCTATATTAGAGATATTTTGTTATGACTTATTAGTTTTAAAAAAATTATCTAAATTCCTGAATAGGAATAATGTATTCCACAAAAAGAAAAGAAAAAATTAACAATATACTATAAACGACCAACGCTGGTCCAAAACTTAAATAATTTTATTACAGAGGGTAGTTGAGAATATGCTGGTATTTATGTTTTTTCTTTACATATACACATAGGTGTAGATAAAGATATATATATATATATATATATATGTATATTAATTTATATATATATATATTTATATACATATATCTGTTTAGATATATAAGAATGCAATATACTGTATTCGTATATATATACAATAAACATTCTTATTTTATTCTATTAAGCATTATTCTATATATGCATGATTCTCATACGGAGTTTATTTTCGTATGAACCAGTATACTGAATCACGACGCATGCACTTCGCTATGTCTAGTTATTTTATTTTCGCCTACTATCTGTACAATCCTATGCATATACTATATTATAATTACATAGATTTCACCTAATTAAAAGCAAGAAATCATATAGTTAGCACTAGTCAATATAATTATTATATTGTTTAAAGTTTAATCTTTACTTTATTATACTTTTCATGTAAACTCATTCATTGTACAATATAAACGAAAATTATATAAATAGTACATATCCAGATACTATACTTTATATTAACCTATATATTTTACTATATATTCTGATATTATTAATACCCTTTATAGTTGAAATATAAATAAAAATTTGCCTTTAGTTGAGATACAGCATTACATAATAACCATGAGTTGTTAGCATTATTACAATGATTATACAATTCATATAAGTCAATATAATCACTTATATAAGTTTTAAAACAGTTTAACTTATAACTTAAAGAGCATCGATATATTTGTAAAGATTTTACGAAGCAAAGATATAACACTTCCTATCTATGCAACATGATTTGTATTCATACATCCCGCTGCTAGTATCAAAATCGATTTAGGTTTGCCGCGATTTGAATACTACAATGTTTTCATTGCTCTATTAAATTACATGAAATGTAAATTAGCTTTTACTCGCCACAGATATTTATAGCATTTAAAACCAACATATCATATTGCTTTGTTATAATATATTAAAATATTAGTAATGAACTATTAATAATAAAAATAATAATTTAAAGGATATTATTTATCATATTAAAAGTGCATAGTTTGATACGAATTTACATTATAAACAACACTTAGTTCCGATAATTGACCCTATATAGGTGGCGCTGTTAGTTTTTGTATACAAAATAGAATTACACGATTTGTTGTGAAAGATAACTTCTGAAATAAATAAGTGAATGAATAAATATTTTATAACTTATTAATTTTATTTAGATATATTATATATTATTTAATATATATATATATATATATATATCATATATATATATATATTAAATAATATAATTATATGATAATTATAATAAAATGATGAGACTTAAAAGACAAGAATTTTAAAATAAAAAATTTGCCAGTAATTCCAGTAACTAAGTTTTACTTTTGTTCTTACTTATATATGAATATATATTTATTATTATTAAGTTGCAATCAAAGTTGCAATCAAATTATCAAGTAGATAAAAAGCTATGAAAGATTAAGCCTCAAAGATTCAAAATTAAGTTTAAAGTAAATATCAGTAATATCAGTTTTTAAAAAATTGGAAAGAAATGGCAAGTAGAAATTTGTGTTTCATTGACTATATGATTTGTATACGTTATATTCTTATATGCATTATCATGTAGCGACATATATAAGTGTTATAGTTTTTAAAATCTTAAATATAATAGTGAATAATAATCAACAATTACAACTTATTGTAATTATTCAGTAAATATTTGACTATAATTGTAATTTTATTATTTTTATATGGTTGTATCATCGATATAAAGAAAGTAGATAAGCAATTGACGAACGCAATACATGTAAAATATAGATATGTGAATGGCACTTTTATCGATAAATTAACAACATGGTATCAGTGATTTTGATTGGATATTAGTCATATTATATATGTCAAATATTAAAACAGTAGGCTTTTCGTCGAAATAGATTAAAGGGACTTCTATCTATATCAATGGATTTAGATTATAAATATCAATAAAATAGTATGATATCTTCAATTTAAATACACAAAATCACGAGGAATGTTGATATGATGTATTTTAAATATATAATTTTATTTTCAGTATAGATAGTACATTAAAATTGGTAGTAATTATCAATATATATATGTATAAATATATATTATTATAAATAAAAAGTAGTGGGCCAGATAGTGGGTTTCGACTGCAGCGCTCGTAGCGGATAGTGCCATACATTAAATTCAATTGCTTATCTACTTTCTTTATATCAATGGGTTGTATATATAAATGCTTATTTATGTCACTTATAGTTTCTTGTATGCATCACAAATAATTGTAATATAATAATATATTAAATTTACTGATTTTGTATATAATATAATATTTACTAACAAAATATATGTATTTCAAAATCATATATTATGCCAGTATTTAAATATCTGAAAACGGTATGTATTGAATATAGCCACATTATATGATAATTAATGTACATGATAACTAATTATATAACGAACATTTATTATATAATATAAGATATATATAAATTAGCTGTTGTATTGTATTATCAAAATTACATATAAATCATTTAATTTAAACTTTATATCTCACTATTCTATATAACTAAATAAATATGATCTTTGTATTACTCAAATTAATTATTAAATCTACAAAATATATATGTTATTTTGTATATATGCATAATTTATATAATAACTATTTTGTATAAACTTATCTTAATATATTTATTATATTTTTAATTAATTTCTATTGAAATATTTCATATTACTTTAAATCTGATTTTATCAGTATTTTGATTTTTCATAATATTCTATTGGGGTACTTTATTAAAAACAGCATCACTATGTTATTATTGCTCATTTCTTGTTGAAATGTTTACTATATCTAGATAACATTCATAGTATTTTAGATTTATATATTTATTTTATAATTAAAATGCTACAGTAATATAATATAATATATGATCCTTCATAATTACAAATTAAAATAATATAAAAGTAATTAGCTAAATAATATTAATTTCACATTTTAAAAATATACATTAAACATTATACTAATATATGTAAACAGAACTAAGTAAAAACATATAATATGTATACATATTATAGTGTTCTATATATTCTACATATATTTAATATATATTTTACATGTATTTAACATTATTTTAAATACCATATTATTATATTTGTACATAATAAATTGTAATTTAAAACAGTACATTTTTTTATACAAAGAAATTATACATACAATCATTATGTATGCTGTTATTTTATACATACTTCATAGTACATAAATATACTATACCAAATTGTTTGGCATTTTTCAATTATGTATAATTCCATTATATAATATTACAGGTTTTGAATACCTTTTCATATTTGATTAATAACTTACTAATACTTAGTTCCTATACCTTTATATATATGTTCATTTTTCCCTTAATATCATTAATCTATATATTCTCCATCTAAGGTAGAGGTCAACTACTCATGACCTTTGGCCTGGTTACTCATCACCTTAATTCCCCTATATATTATTTACACTAGAAATTAATCAGGTATTATCAACACATGCATGAGATTATTGCATAATAAATATTGTATGATATGTTTGTTTTAATAAATAGACATTTATGTATATACACATTACTTATTAATTGAATATAATATTCTTCATTATAATAATGAATTTACAAATGCACCTGCTTATATCGGCCTAATCCATGTGAAATTGTGTGTATGTATTGATTAATCTAGTGAATTGGTGCTGTCTTCAACACTGGCCAGTGTGTGTGTGTGTATACTAGCCTAGTATAAACTAGATTATTTAGTGGTGGTACTACTGCAGTAGTGTTGCTAGACATTGATTATTATATTTAGCCAATGTACATTTATCTTTTCTAACATGCATTTAGCCTATCATTTATTTTAATAATATATATATGTTATTTATATTTCTCTATGGTTTTACATGTATTTAATATATACAATTAACATTATAGTAAATCATTGGTAGTCTTACAGTATTTAATGTATTATACCTATCCTAGAAATTTATTTATCATGCTAGACATATATTTGCGATGCTAGAATGTGTGGGAGTTGACAATCAACAATAGATATCATAAATGTAATTAATCCAGCCACCTACTCCTGCTGCTACTGATGGTTGTGGTAATTTCATTTCATAGAGTGTATAGATTATCTAAATCTACAATTCTATTTATTTATATATCAATATACTGGAATACACCCATGTCTATATATAGAATGTATTCCTATATATAGGTTATTCAATACTAGTATGTAATAGTACTTGTTAATCTTGCATATCACTCATTTATAATGAATGTATTGATTTCTAAGGCTAATTGTTTTATTGCATAACAGAATTGCATTAATTCATTAAATTATTTATTTAGGTATACTCTCTATTAAACCTTATACATGTAGGCACACGCATTACAATATTTTATATAGTTATACAATAATTAATTATCATTTTTTAAGCTTTTTATTGCTATTTACATGATTCTATCTATTATTATTATCTGTATACAATCACATAATCTCTTTGAATAAGTATTCTAATTATATATATATATATATATATATATATATATATATATATATATATATATATGTTTATTTATACATGTTTATTAGTAGAAGTATATATATAAGATAATATTACAATTAAAATGTAAAAAATATAAAAAAGAAAAATCATAAATTATGAAAAACTATTCCTGTATTATTCATAATATAGTAGATATTTAATTTATATAATATTGTCTAAAATAATATCTAGGCATATGCATATAATCTCCAGTATATGTATGAGATATTCTTGTAAATTATGTCTGTTGATGGAATGTTAAAGTCTAGTTATTGTTCATTTATTCATATATAAATTTATATAGATTCACTAAAATGTGAAATTCAATATCAAATAATTAATATATTTTTAAAAATATATATTATGTATTTTTGATAAAATATAAATTGATTTAATATAGAGATTGTAATATATATTAATAGTTATCTGTATTATTTATAATTATTTTAGGATTCAATATTATTAACTATGTTATCTAATCATTATTATTATTATAACAATATAATAAAATTATATTTGCATACACTAATGTAATTTACATATATATTGTAGATAAATTAGTTATATTATAAAATTCTAATATTTTATAATCTGAAAATATGTCCCAATCAAAAACAATATTTCACCAATTCTGTAATATTAGGTTATTTAAATTGTTCACTATATTACATAACATAAATATATTTAATTGCAAAATATTTAAAAATGATATTGTGTCTAGAATATATTATTTAATATATACTATATCCTGTATCCAGGTCCTATATAGTTTTTTTTCTGATTTGATTAATATAGAGATAATGTATAACTTATTTTATTTTATAATTCACTGCAGTAGTAAAATTGGTTACCTATAATGAATCATCAGATATACTATTTATATATATATTGATATTTTGGGATTGGATTAGTTTTTATAATTTTTAGCTACATTCCATAATTTCAGGAATGGTTTGAAAACTTATGTATACAATGTGTTATATAATTTCTAGAAATAGTTAAAATATCCCATATTATTTAATATAGTTGACATAAGCAATATAATTGTTCATTTCATACTATTTATTGTTATATTGTATTTTATTATTTATATTATATTGTGAATGTATATTATTTTAATCTGTATATATTTATATAATTTTGATAATTTTAAAATTGATAATTTTAAAATAAATAATTTTACTACTTCAATCTTAAAAGAAATTTATTTAATATTTAATAAAAAATCTAATCAATTATTTCCTTTATATATCCGTTATTAAGTAAACTATCAATATGACTATGTATAGTATGTTAACATAATATTAATAATTTTTATTATTCAGTTAATAATATAATATTTATATATATATATAATGGATTAGGTTGAGGTAATGGAATATCTAAATAATTATTTCTATTTTAGTATTTGTATAAGATGTATAAGATGCATTGTTATAATCTAGAATGTATAGATTTGTTCTTTGTGTGAATGATATGTATTATATAACATATTATATAATATGTTACACACTTATTGCTAACTACTAGTCACAGAATTCAATCATTGATATCCATTAGCCCTATATTATTTGTGTTAGAAATCTAATGTATATATTATTCATCTCATTTCAATAAATATATATATATATATAGTTAGAATTATATACATGCCTTGATAATATAATACACATTTAGTACACATTACAATATTTTATATAGTTATACAATAATTAATTATCATTTCGCTTTTTATTGCTATTTACATGATTCTATCTATTATTATTATCTGTATACAATCACATAATCTCTTTGAATAAGTATTCTAATTATATATATATATATATATATATATATATATATATATATATATATATATATATATACTGCATACAGCTATAAGTGCATGCAACAGATAGTTATATATTTATAATGATAAATATAGGTGACCTAAATAGTGTTATTGATAATATCATTATTAATAATATACAGCTTTTATCATTATTCAATATAGATATGGTGATATTAACGGTTTATGGCATGCAATAGTGCATCAATATATCAATGAATCATTCTCATTATGCAATCTTCCATTGATGCATTATTTAATATCCCTGACCATACATCAACTCTGTGTTTGTGTGTGTGTGTTGTGCATATGTGTTGCTCTACTACAGCTAGCAGCCACACCTACACACCACCACCGCACACCACTACTGCACACACACACACACACACATACATATACATACAGTGCTTATTGATTGCAGGTTCATCTGAAATCTGTATGATTAAATAACACATGTAGCTGCTAATCAATGGACATCTTCTAATGGACATGTTCATATTCTCTTCTCTTTCATCATTATCTGTTTATACTACCACCACCACCTTTACTACCACTACCACCAGTACATTTAGTACAGCAGCTTTTTAAATCACTATATACTAGCATGTATTACCAAGTATACTATTATGGTTATCTGGCATGATCTATTGATTTTATAGAATACACAAATGTACACACACACATACACACACACACATTCACACATATACATATAATATCACACATTTTTATATATACATATATATATTAATATATATTTACATATGATATATATATGATATATATATATATATATATATATATATATATATATATATATATATATATCAATACAGTATATGACCTGGAAACATTTCTGTGACCCTACATGTATTCTATAATCCAGGCATTGTAACATATTCTGTCATTTATTATTAATATCAACTCACTATGTGTATGTAACTATAATACTTATGTATATATTGTATATAATATTATGTATATATAAATATAAGCACACATAATATTTTCTTATTTATATATTTATGTATATTTGTATATATATACCTACATATTATATTATATATATTATACCTACATAATATATTAACTATATAACATAACATAATCAAGAATGTTATCTTTACATCCATAATATATTTAGCATTTGTTCAAGAAATACTATTATATTATTACATGATTCCAATTGTGCTATATTTATTATATAAATAATTAATATAATAATATATGACATAAATAGAAACATAATTCTATGATATATTGTAATATGATATGGTTTGTGTAATTAGATGAAAACCTATTTCTCTATTAATTAACCTATTATGAATATATATATATATTATATATATATATATATATATATATATATATATATATATATATATATGTAAATGTGTTTTTGTTATAATCTGTTTATCAATAATCAGGGTTGATTCGGTTTTTAAAATTGGTTTTTTCAAATGGGTTTTTACGTCGGTTTTTACGGTTTTTTCAAGTTGTAAAAACCATGGTTTTTATGGTTTTTATGGTTTTTACGGTTTATACGGTTTTTAACAATTTAATTTAACTTTTAAATTATAAGTTATAATTGCCTACATTATATGTTATATCAGTGAGTGGGTAGGACTCTCATCTAATTACACTTACATGCCTACGATACAATAATTATGTGATAACAAATTTAATTACGCCACCATTAGGCAGAATATTCTAATTATGAATTATTTATATATTGAAATGTAAAAATATATCGTTTTTATACATTACATTTTTACATTTTTCGGTTTTCGGACTGCAAACTGTGCTTATAAAGCAATCGGCCGTCCATATATATATTAAGTTAATGTTTCATATTAAATAGGTAGGTTTTCAGTAGTTTCTTGAAGTTGGGAGTTGATGGTGTAGTACGGATGGATGTGGGGAGAGTGTTCAACGAGTATGGGACGGATATTGCCCATGCTCGAGTGTTGGTTGAATGTAATTTGTGTTTAGGAGGAAGTTGAAGTAGAAACGTATTGGTGGAGCGTGTAGTGGTACTAGTTGGTAATTTAAGTTTGAGTAGGGATGCTAGGTAGTCAGGAGAGTCATGGTGGATTGCTTTATGAGCCAGTAGTAGAGTTTTATATAGGATTCTATGGCGTACAGGTAGCCAGTGGAGTTTAACTAAGAATGGAGATATATGAGTGTGGGAGTATTTTGGTATGTTGAATATACACCTAGCTATAGAATTTTGAAGAATTTGTAGTTTAGTAATATACGATGAGGGGGTATTATAAAGGATAAAATTGCAGTAGTCGAATAGAGGTAGGATGTAAGCAGAAGCTATAATAGTAGCAGTGGATATTGATATTGAATGACGAATAAGGCGTAGTGAATGTAGTTGATAGTTTAATAGTTTTGTTATGTGGGACAGTTGTCTGTAAAAATTAAAAGTATTGTCAAATATAACACCAAGATTTTTGACATGGGTTGAGTACATGATGAGCTGTCCATTAATGTTAATTGGAGGGGGAGTTGGTAACGTTTTACTTCGGAGTGGAAGGTGAAGGAATATAGCCTCGGTTTTAATTGGGTTAAAGACGAGGGAGTTTATTGTGAGCCAGTTATGAATGGTGGTAATAGTAGAGGAGAGGATGTCGGGTGCAAAATTAACGTTTTCTGTACATTTTACATAAAGTTGTATGTCGTCTGCATATGTATGGAAGCTAACTGGAGAATTCGAGATAAGGTGGAGAAGGGGAATTATGTAAATGTTAAAGAGTATTGGTCCAAGGACTGACCCTTGGGGAACACCGTGTGTTACAAGACGGGAAGATGAACGGGTTGAGTGAACTAAAACTGAGGAAGTTCGGTTGGTTATGAATGAGGATAGCCATTTGTGTGCAGTACCAGTGATACCTATAGATGTAAGACGGTGTATGAGAATCGTGTGGTCAATAGTGTCAAACGCAGAGGAGAGATCAAGTAGTGCGAGTATTGTGCCATTTTTGTTATCAAGGTTAGTGAGAATATCACTGGATATCTTCGCTAGTGCGGTTTCTGTTGATTTGGAAGGAAGATATGCACTTTGGAAGATATGAGGGATTTTGTGTGATATTAAATAAGACGTTAGTTGTTTCGCGACGATTCGTTCCAAAGTTTTGGAAAATATCGACAGGTTTGAGATTGGACGATAATTGTTGAGGCTCTGAGGGTCAAGGTTTGGTTTCTTAAGGAGGGGTGTAATGAGTGCATGTTTATAGGATGTTGGAAACGTACCGGATTCGAGGGATTCACAGAATATATTATTGAGAGGGATAGTGAGGGATTCAGTGATTTCGTGTAAAAGGGAAAGAGGAATAGGGTCAAGAGGAGATGAACTTTTAGTTGCTTTAAGAAGTGTGCCTATGTCTGACATGGAAGGGACTGAAAATACATTAAGTGAGTGAGTTGGCATGGTGGGGGTTATTAAAGTGGTATATCGTGGGAGATTGCTGAGAGTACGTGTAAGCTTATGATGGAAATAGTCATCAAAAGTTGATGATAAGGTGTCTGGTGGAAAGTCGGGTAAAGTTTTCTTTTTATTACGCCCAAGGAGTTTCGAACAAATGGTGAACGTTTTCTTTTGATCTGATGAGCATGATTCCAGAGAGGCAGTAATATGAAGCGATTTTGCAATTAAGAGATCACGTCTATGTTTGGACTTGAACAGTTGATAAAGCGCAAGAATAGATTCAGATTTTGATTTAATCAATTTCTTTTCAAGTGTACGCAATTTACGCTTTTGTTTTAGGAGTGCGAGGGTATACCAGGAAGTGTCAAGTCTAAGGAAGGATTTTTTAATAATTATTGGAGCGTGGGAATCGAGGGTACTTGAAAGAGTGGTAAATAATTCATCAGGTGAGTTATGTGGGAGGGTTAGGAAGTCTCTGATGAAATCGTGAGTGTTGATGATTTTTGTTTTGCGGAAAGAACGAGTGATAGTGGGGTGGGGAGGTTTAAGGGATTGGAGGGTAAAAAATATAATGTGATGATCAGAAATACAAGGGCCAACAGAGTGATAACAAATCAAGTTGGATGACTTATGGGAAATGAGGAGATCGAGTGTATTCCCATATTTGTGTGTGGGGTAAGTATTATGAAGTTTAAGATTGGAGGATGACAGTATATTGAGTAGAGATTTAGAATGATTAGTTGATAGGTTAGTAGCAATATTAAAATCACCTATAATGATATTAGATTCAGACATTAGATGGGTGAATGAATAAAATTCAGAGAGGAATAAAGGAATTGAGGAAGAGGGGGTCGGTAAAAAAGTGATATATTAAAAGTCTTGGAGTATGGGGGACTAATGGAACAGGTAAACGCCTCAGAGTGATCATTATTATGGTCACGTAGAGGGGATACATGAAGGGAGGATTTAAAGATAATGCCAATACCTCCTCCATAATTATTGGTATTACGTCTAGGTAAATGAGAAAAAGAGTAAGGACCAGTATTCAGAGATGATATAAGGGGTATGTCATCAGGCATAATCCATGTTTCAGTGATGAATATAAGATCAAGGTCATGTTCTGCAGCAAGTTCTAAGATAAGTGGAATCTTGTTACGGATGGAGCAGGTGTTTAATAATGCAGATTTAATTAGGCAGTTATGGCGTTCTGGGGAAGATGGGGACAATGGAGTTAAAAGTGTAGATGGGGATTGCAGTGTGTGAATGGTCAGATTTGTGGAAGTGGTTTTGCAAAGCATATTTTTATTTGTGTGGACTTTTGGAATTGAGTGTCATTGTGAGGGGGGTGGGGAAGGGTTCACAATTGGTGGACACGGAATAGGAGTTGGTGATGGGGTAGTTTGTGTAGATTGAGTACTAGTAGTATTTAAATCTTCATTACACTGATCTACAGATAGTAAGTTACTATGTTGAGTATGAATAGTGGAGTCAGTATGTTTGGATGAATGTATCGGATTATTAGATGCTGCTTGTCGCATGTTAATGCATGTGTGATTGTTGAAGAGTTTGCTCCAATGCTTAGTAACAGAAAGGGGTGGGGTTAAGGGAGATGTTTTCCAATTAACTTTGTTGTTGTGGTAGTGACGTAATTCGTAGTTGTTTGTTTTACTGTTGAATACGTATTTGATTTTTGAGTTGTACATGAGATTGTTTTTTATGGCGAATAGGATTATCGGACTGGGGAAGGCCGACTTTGATATGGGTGATGTTGTATATGTTGTAGGTTTAGAGTATTTGTTTGGAATTATAATAGTGTGAGATTGGTTCAAATTATTTATAACATTTTGTTTAGGTTTAGAAATCGTTAGGGAGAGTAGGGGAGGAATGTGTTTATTCAGTGGACAATTAATTGATGTGATTGATCTAGAAGGTGACGGTTGAATGGGCTTAGTCTTATTTAATTTAATAAATTCTTTTATGATCTTAGTGTTGTTAATTTGTTGATCTTTTATATTAGAAATGCTGTCCATAATATGATTTAAAGTGTTGGTTTGGGACATTGGTTCATCTATGTTTATATCGTTATTAGGTTGTGGTGAGACTTTTGTTGCTATGTGAAGTGGTGGTGACAGCGTATTATTAAATGTGATACATTTGGGACATATATATAATAATGAAGGAGAACGCATGAGTTGGATAGCATAATTGGGAGGGTTGTTGCGATTATTCCATTTAAATGTTAAAGAATTATTATCTTTTAGGCAGTTATAGTGTACATGTATATGACACCTATAACATTTAACAAAGTCAGTTTCTGTATTATTTAAACTAGATTTACAGTGATTACATGATGCAGTGGTGTTGTCCATTATATAGTTTATGACTAGCAATGTAACTAATTTATTATTTCTAGGAATTTGTGTTTGTTTAATTCAGTGATTAATAATGAGCTATAAATAGAATATATTAATAGAGAAAAATGTGTGCACAGTATAATAGAATGTAAACAATATTATTGTAAACAATTCAGTGATTTTAAAATTAATATATTTTTAAATAATGATCATATAAATGTTGTTAGAAGTGAATAGAAGTAATGAATGAAATAAATAAATAATAAGTGTGGGATATAGAGTGAATTTTTATACACAGGGCTGTATGTTGTATTAAGTGCGGATAACTTATCTTTATGTCGGATTGATCAGATAAATGATTTATGAAATTAAATTAATGTTAGCAATAAAAGTAAACAGGAAGTTTTGAAGTTATGATAATATATTATTATTAATTATAGTTATTTATATGTAATAGCAAAATATTACCAAACTTAATCATTTTACTAAATAATATGAAGTAAAGCACTGCTTTAAAAGCAGGGTTGATTCGGTTTTTAAAATTGGTTTTTTCAAATTGGTTTTTTCAAATTGGTTTTTTCGTCGGTTTTTACGGTTTTTAACAAATTAATTTAACTTTTAAATTATAGTTTTTATGATAATACATTATTATTAATAATAGTTATTTATATGTAATAGCCAAATATTACCAAACTTAAGTAAAGTACTATTTTAGACTACAATTTTTAGTATATTGTAACGGTTACCAGACACTGTAGCCGGTGATTTCAAAAGGGGTGGGACTATGGGTGTGGCTATAGCCGAAATACTCTAAACGCAAATAAAATAACTATAATATTTTTAAATATTATATTATCAAATTAAATGTTATAAATATGAATCAAAAATATAATATCAAATGTAATCATATTATATAATTACATTTGATATTATATTTTTATTTAAATATCTATACAAATGATATCTATTCATTTAAAATTATTTAACAATAATGGTTTTTAACTGAGGAACTTATTAAATTTATTATAATGTTGAATAATAATTATGTTCCATTATGTGATGTCTATATATTTAAAATTATAATGAAAATAATACAATTTAGTTAATTTTTTGTTATGAAAAAATTATAATTTGTACTTGTTTATTATGAAAAAACCATAAAAATCGATAAAAACCAGGTTTTTTGGTTTTTACGTAAAAACCGAAAAAACCATCAACCCTGTTATTGATTCAAGACCACTTTAATTACATATAGCTAATAATCTATTTTATGATAACAATAATATAATAGTATTAAATAATATTTTATAGGCTTGATAATATTTAATATTTTTTTTTAATATATATAATATACTCGTAACAATCAAAAATAATATATTCTACGATTCCAACTCTTCCATTATGAGATGTCTATATATTTAAAATTATAATGAAAATAATACAATTTAGTTAATTTTTTGTTATGAAAAAATCATAATTTGTACTTGTTTGTTTTGTAAAAACCGTAAAAACCGAAAAAAACCATCAACCCTGTCAATAATACAACATGATAACATATTTGATTTTAATTATACCTAAATTAAAAATTGTTAAATATATATTAAAATATAATAGCTACAATATAATTTCTGTATTACAAACAAACAATACTTTTTTTAAATATGTGAATCGTGTCCAGGGAGGGTAAACACCCCCAAACAAAAGTGAATTTATTGGGTGCATTTTATTTGGTTATTTCCTATTTGTTTGAAAAATGTATATCGCATTTTTAATTTGAATATCACGATTTATTATCGTTAAAATCTATCATTAATATAGTAATAATTATAACTTTTCATACACAAACAACTTATTTACACTAACTTATCAAACAACTTATTTATTAAAATTGTTTAGAACACAATAATCTAATAAATAAATACCTTAGCTAAGTATTGAAACACCAAAAATATTAGAAAAATCCCAAATACCTTGTATTTTTTAATGTAGAAATCCCAAAACCCGACCCACACTGCTCATGTATAATTAAGTTGTTGAAAGAGAAATAAACAATCTCAAAATAGCATCATAGTAGTATATGTATATACATGTATTAATTGTGTACTAAACTGAACTCGACAGATCTGCAACCGATACAAAACTGGACAACAAAAGAGTTGCCATAAAGAAGATATCTCCTTTTGAACATAGAACTTACTGCCAGAGAACCCTTCGAGAAATTAAGATTCTCACGCGCTTTAACCATGAAAATGTTTGTTTATTTATTATCTAGAGGTATATTATGTTACACATCAGTGCATATATACTTTTATATATATATATATATATATATTAAAAAATAACCTACTTACACATTATATAATACGAAACACATTATATATTCCATAGCACGCATGTTAACACGCTATACATAATATGATTAACATTCTCACCGGCGCCGTCATTAACATGAACAGGTTATCAACATACAAGACATCATACAAACCGCCACCATAGACCTCATGAAAGACGTCTACATCGTACAATGTCTGATGGAGACCGACATGTATAAACTGCTGAAGACCCAGCACCTTAGCAACGATCACGTCTGCTATTTCCTGTATCAGGTTTCAGACAACAGCGTTGTCATCTATTCATGTGTGTGCGCGTGTGTAACTATATGCCCCGCGCACCTGTATCACCTGAATATTGTTACCTGAGTCGTCACAGTTGTTTTATTTCTACGTGTATACACGATATCATCATGATATCATCATAGCCTACACACTAATACACACACTACAACACATACTACAACACACTAATACCTAGATACTTCGAGGACTAAAGTACATTCACTCTGCTAATGTTCTGCACAGAGATCTGAAACCATCAAACCTTCTGTTGAATACTACCTGCGATCTAAAGGTGTGTGTTTATGTGTTTGTATGGGTACACTCCTCTCATAATCTATATATATAATCATTCATTGTGAATGTATTCATTATTAATATATATATATATATATTTGTATATATATATAAAATATCAATATTGATATATTGATATATATATATATATATATATATATATATATATATATATATATATATGTATATATATATATAATCCAGTCTATGTATAATCATTCATTGTGAATTTATTAATTATTGTTATATATATATTAATATACTGATGTATATATTATACTTACCTGTTGAGTAGATATGTGACTTTGGTCTAGCGCGTGTAGCAGATCCTGAGCATGACCACACAGGTTTCCTGACTGAATACGTAGCTACCCGCTGGTACAGAGCTCCTGAGATCATGTTAAATAGTAAAGGTTTGCTTCTCTCTAGTCCACTCTCTCTCTTTCTCTCTCTCTCTCTCTTTCTCACTCTAGCTATCTCTCTCTATCTCTCTATATTTCTCTTTTTATCTCTCTGCCATTATATCTCTATCAATATCTCTCTCACAATCTCTAGCTCTCTCTAGTACAGCAATCTATTGTTCCTCTTTATGCAGGTTACTCGAAGGCTATAGATGTATGGTCTGTGGGTTGCATCTTAGCTGAAATGTTATCCAATCGACCTATATTTCCAGGAAAACATTGTTTGTATTATTTAATAGTTAATTAGATATGTTAGGTAATTAGTATAATACATTTTGTATTCATTTACTATCTAAATATATGTTATCTGGTTTATTATTGGATTTTCAATATTATTACATTTTACAAACAAACATATTTCAATTAAATAATTTCTATAATACATTAAAACAGATCTAGATCAATTAAATCAC
>OZ025240.1:39232214-39379714 GCA_964019155.1 Osedax fenrisi | reverse complement strand
AACATCCTAAACTACTATTATATTATATAGATAGCTTATATATTCAAACAATAGATAATAACATGAATTCAAAGTAAATATATAAATAAACTGGTATATTACATATATTTGAATACATGTCTAGCAAGGTCAAACACCTCCTTTATATTCTTAGCAATAATAAATAACCTTAATATATAAATATCAGTGGATATATTTATATGTGAATAATATTTCTTCTCAATTATTATTGACAACAGTTTAATTATATCTCTGAAATAGAAAACATTTTAAGTGCATTTATATATAACTCAATTATTATTAGATAATGTTTATTATTTTGTTAGATATTTACATTACCTTTTTAAATAATTATTTAGAATATCTAATGATTTTTCTAAGAAAGATATAAAACTAACTCCATGTGAATTTTTATACAAAATCCAACAGCGCCACCTATATAGGGTCAATTTTCAGAACTATGTTTTGTTTATAATGTAAATTTGCATCAAACTATACATTTTTAAAATGTAAAATAATATGATTTAAAATATTATTTAATGAAAAGTAAGTGTGTATTACTAATATATAATAAAGCAATAGGATATGCTGGTTTTAAATGCTATACATATCTATGTGGCGAGTAAAATCTAATTTATATTGCATGTAATTTAATAGAGCATTGAAAACATTGTTGTATAGAAACCGTGCCAAATCTAAATCTACCGATACTACTGATAATAGCTGAATGTATAAATATTAATCACGTTGCATAGATAGGGAGTGTTATATCTTTGTTTCACAAAATCTTTGGAATCATTAACAAATATATATTGAGTTAATTTGTTTTATTATAAATAATATTATATATTTTGATTATTACTATTACTTATCGCTCAGTATTAGTTACTTTAAACAGTTGCTGAATTGATAAATAGATACCATCAAATATGTGTATTATGAATACAAATAATATTTATTTTTAATAGAACACATATATATATATATTAATATATATTTATGATAATATCTATTATAGGATACCACTAAAACCCATAACAAATTCATTAATGTAAATTCTACAAACTTATTTTTATAATAAAATTAAATAAATTTAAAATGTCTTTTTAATAGTCCATAATATTCATTTTAATAAATATATACACAATTATATAGATCTAATTGGGAGATATATGATTGATTTATAAACAATTTTACATTACCCATTACTGTAGTATTCGTATGCTGTAGATTGGTAATCAAACTCATTCATCCTTCCCAATATAATCGTCCACTCTAATTTGGTTACTTATAGAAAGACCAGCCCACTCTACGATGTTATCTTTCCATATCTATGTCTACTTCCATTAGGATACACTGATATATTGATATTATTTGTATTAATAGAATACATCATTATTTAATATGGTTATATGGTTATATTATCAGTCAATGTTATACAACACATCAATGAATCATTCCCATTATAGATGTTCTTTGAATAATTACCATCCAATATTTTGCGAAGCAAAGATGGGTCACTCCCTATCTAAGCTATGTAAATATGATATGGGTAAGTATTTTAATATAGTTCTCATACCAACCATGAGATGGATACACATTTATTATTATAAGTTATATTTACTATTAATTTAAGTTATATTTACTATTAATAATTCATAAGGTAATTAATATAATATACTTTTGATATTATATAGGGGATATCCCACTACAAGATTTTCCAGCAACTTTCCTGAAATATTGTAACTTTAAAACCACTTTCTATCAAGTTGTAATGGGATACCCCTTGTAAAGTTATTATAATTCAAGCAAGGTGTCGGAAAGTAAAGGGGTTTTCAACTAAAATTTTAGTTAACTTAATAGAAAATCGTTTTAAAGTTAAAATATGGCCGGTAACTTGCCGGAAATACTTGTAGTGGGATACCTACATAATAGATTTATTATATTTAAAAAAATATATTTCCAAATTACGCCATTTTCACGGTATTGACATTTAACATGTAAATAACAATAACTGAATCTATCTAGTTGTGACCTTGACACATTTGGTAACATTTTTATGAATTCAATTTTGATATCTCCAAATAATATTTGTACGGAACACTTTTCAATATTAAACGAATATTTATATATGAATTACATATATTAATTTAAGATTATATTATGGTATTATTTCGAATTTACATGTAAATAGATATGAAATCAAAAAATAGATGTTAGTTTTATTACCCGTCGCATTTGAGCAAGTGTTGTTTTTATTTCAATAATTCTGTCGAGTGAACCATCTCGTGTAAATCTTTTTTGCCATGATATCCTAATATGATCATTCAAATTATTCGATCTATGTAGTCCTATACTTCAAATCTAATAATAATCTCAAAGGCATACGTTATATTGTATGCCCATTGCTCTTAATCAAAATGTCGAAACTGTGTTCGACCTACGAGCGTTCATAAATACTTCTGTTACGTAACCGTGAACCTTTTTAATTATCTTTATAACTGATCGTAAAATATCATTCCTTGTGTGGGTTTTAGCTTGTTAAATAGAGCTTAATTCGACTATATTTGATAATATTTCTGGTTTTTAGTATCATAAATCAATGATTAAACAGTAGATATGTTATACCTATTTTAAGTAGGTATTAAATACAATTTAATAATGTATTATAATTTACATTTATTTAGTATTTAATTCCCAACTTGATTTATCATTAACTATGTGTTCTCTGAATGTATATAAATGTTGTCCCTATATGTATACATTGAGTAATTATCTTGATTAAGATTTAGAGTTTATCTTCATTCCCTGCTAAACTATCAATGTTACATTGGTAATTACCAGGGATGGCAAAAATCCAAAATATGTTGCTGTGGTTTTTGGGTTTTTGGGTTTTACTGTGGTTGTTGGTGTTTTACTTAGGTTTTTGTGGTTTTTGGTGTTTTTCATAAACAATTTAAAGGTATAAAATCATTTTATCCTTTTAATTTTAAAAATGATTAATAAAAGTATAGTTTATTATACAAATTGATAAAAGTATAGTTTATTATTAATTTATTACATAAGAATGAAGTATATTAATTTAATATATAAAAACAGGGATATCAAAATCATAAAAATACCTTATTTTTTATATAATTTTTTAATATTTTCTATTGTATTATTTTTTATATAATTTTATTCTATAGAATTGTAATAAAATATTTTTTATTGAATCAATTTCTATGAAATTGTATTTTTGTTGAATTTTAATTATTTTCTATTAAATTAAAATGTCATGAAAAATATTATATTTATTCTATAGAATTTGATTTATAATAGTAATACAAGGGAGGTAATACTATTTATTATATTCATATTTTAATATTATATAAATTTTATAACATTATTTATATATTTTCTTAAAATCTAGAATTAGTTACATAATGTAATATATATTATCCATTAGAATTAAAATTATTAAATGTATAATTTATTAATATAAAAAATCGAAAAACCACAAAAACCACAAAAAATATCAATAGGTTTAAACCCAAAAACCCAAAAACCAAAAACCCAAAAACCCAATCTCGGCCAACCCTAGTAATTACTCGCCAACGTATAATTACGGATTATTTTTACTTTTCTATTGCATCAGTCATTATATCTTCAAGTAGAAAGTATTAGTAGACAATCTTGTCTGACAGCTGTGGTAATTGTTAAATCATTTATAATATTTGTTATATTATAATAAACATTATAATATTATTTTCATAATATGGCAATGCTAAACTATAAGGCTCATATAGGGGAAAGTAACCTAATACGGACACTTTAACAATAAATGGTCTTAACTTTTTATGACTCATTATTTTTATTCAAAAATTACAACATAATAATATTATATGATTATAGATATTATTGTGATTTTAAAATTTTATTTAATCTTTTAATTCCATAGATAACGGGGGTGTCCGTATTCGGACATGGGTACCGAATACGGACACCCCCGTTATCTATGGAATTAAAAGATTAAATAAAATTTTAAAATCACAATAATATCTATAATCATATAATATTATTATGTTGTAATTTTTGAATAAAAAGAATGAGTCATACCCTGTGTTATAATACGGACACCCTATATACCTCTAGATAAACTATATAGTATTGATGAATCAATCAGACAAATTACAATTACGTTATTTAAAATTAATTTTATAAAAATTTATTGTAATTTAATTAGTTAATAATTTATTTATTTTTATTATACTTTAATTAATAATACAATTTAAGTATATAAATAATATTTTTTTTAGAATTAGCTTTATTGGTGGTATTAATATTATAACGCACGCAATTTTTATGAAAATCAGAATTGTTCATACGCTGCGCGCTGATTGGTTATAGGGTGTCCGTATTAAGACATTTAGAGTGTCCGTATTAGGAACTTATATGACCTTTAGATATATGCATATAATTTAATATTTGATAAAAAATATAGAAATTAAAAATACAATTTTTAGAATGCTTTATTTTTTAATAATATTGTATTATATTTTATATCGATACATCTGCATATTCTTGAGAAGGTTTTAAATTGACATTTTTTTTCATAAATTTAAAAACGTAATAAAAAAATCAGTTTATTGGATATATCAGCAATATTTTGTATAATTCAAAAATAAAAAATACTTTTTTAGACTATTTTTATAATTATGAATATTTTATTCATTAAACATTTTTTTGTAGGATGTATGGTTTCTGAGATAATACTTTTTTAGACTATTTTTATAATTATGAATATTTTATTCATTAAAAATTTTTTTGTAGGATGTATGGTTTCTGAGATACCGAGAGTGTCCGTATTCGGGCACTGTCCGTATTCGGTTACTTTCCCCTACTATAGTATCCGAAACTTTATAATTATATATATATATATATATATATATATATATATATATATATATACACACATAATTATATATTTATATATATATATCGGATGCAACTAGTGATTGTATAATTAATATTTTGAGGAAAATATATATATATAGGTTATATTTATAAATATATGTATAAATTAAATAATAAAATATAAAAAATTAAACAAATATAATGAAATACTATACTTACTATACATACTAATGTTGGTAACTAACTTATTACTTGATAAATAAGCAATTGCTTAAGATAACATATCTAGGGGAAAGTAACCTATATGTATTAGTTACCTTTATTTCCCCGCAACTTGCCGGAAATAGGGGAAGTAACCTAATACGGACACTAACAATAAATGGTCTTAACATTATATGACTCATTATTTTTATTCAAAAATTACAATATATTAATATTATATGATTATTGATATTATTGTGATTTTAATATTGTATTTAATCTTTTAATTCCATAGATAACGGGGGACCCCCGTCGGTGGTGTCCGTATTCGGTACCCATGTCCGAATACGAACACCCTGTGTTATAATACGGACACCTTATATACCCCTAGATAAACTATATATTATTGATGAATCAATCAGAAAAATTACAATTAAATTATTTATAATTAATTTTATGAATAATTTATTCTAATTTAGTTAGTTAATAATTTATTTATTTTTATTATTTGTTAATTAATAATACAATTTAAGTATCTAAATAATAAAAAATTTAGATTTAGCTTTATTGGTGGTATTAATATTATAACGCATGCGATTTTTTATGAAAGTCAGAATATGTCATACGATGCGCGCTGGATGGTTATAGGGTGTCCGTATTAGGAACCTATATGAAGTATTAATGTAATGAATAATTTACAACAAATATACAAATTTTATATATAATTTTAGAATGATTTATTTTTTAATAACCTATAGTGTTATATTTTATATCGATACATGTGTCTTCTAGAGAAGGTTTTATGTTTACAGTTTTTTTCATAAATTTATAATCGTAATAAAAAAATCAGTTTATTGGATAATATAGATATCGGTAATATTTTGAATAATTAAAAAATAAAAAATACTTGTTTAGATTATTTATATAATTATTAATATTTTATTCATTACACATTTTGTTGTAGGATTTATGGTTTCTGAGATACCGAGTTTGTCCGTATTCGGTTACTTTCCCCTACGCAAGGGGATCCCGCACATAACACGCAATTTGCCAATTTCGTGTATAAATAGATAGGAAAAACATAGGTCCACTAAAAAAAATAGAACTGATATTCTATTCATTCAATTTACCTACTTTTTTTTCTAATGTATTCATAGCATATACATGCATAGGAAAATAGAAAGTTATTTTTAATATTATTATTTATTATATTATATATATCTAAATTAAAAATTAGTGATACTAAAATGATGGTATTTCTATAGAAATTATCATTTTATTCAATGAATTCTATACATTTTATTAATTATCTCTCTATTTTACTATTCACATAATTCAATTCTATATAAAGCAAAAAAAAATAATATTATTATTATAATAGTTTTTATGTTCTATATTTTTGAATGCACATACCTAGCGCGAAATAATTATTCTGAGAAAACAGCGTTTGAAGTTTGACAGCATACAAATGTAATATTGAATAGTATATAATAGCATTATCTTATCGTCATAAAACACATTTTCATTAATAGACTGAATCTATGTCTAATTTTTTTACAGATACTAAAAAACAATACAATAAGTATTATTATGTAATAAAAAAATATATAAAAAAAATAAATTATTATCACTTTAAATGTGCGGGATCCCCTTAAGCTATATTTAATGTGTAATCTCTTTAATTTCATGTAAATCTTCATAAAAGGTGATTAATGTCAAAGCCTCATATACTCTAGTATAGCTTGGGTATATAATATAGTATATTATATATAGTATATATATATATATATATATATATATATATATATATATATATATATATATACTGTATATATATATATATATATATATATATATATATATATAGGGGAGAATACCCGATGGTGGACCAGCTAAGCTCAAACATGAATATATTTTTTAATATTTAATTTTTCACCAATTTTTGTTGTATTATGTTAATATTATATTAATCTATCATATACTCCAAAGGTGGTCATACAAAATATTCCTTATTAAAAAGTTATTAGGATTCATAAAAACTGCCATTATCCCAAAAGTTACCCGATCTTTGACCATTTTAATAATATGCATATTTTGACATTTTTACTTTGTATTTTATGTATGATTCATAATGCAATAATGCAACTTAAAAAGGTTAAATATTATTTATTATTACTATATAAAATATACTATATAATATTACAATAAAATGATAACAAATCATGATAAAATATAAAATAAAAATAGTGATAATATATTATAATATGATTATTATAAATTGGTGATATTAAAATATTGAGAACACCTATATGTTGTATAATTCTAAGTATTATAAATATCAGTTTTCATTTCAACATGCCTAGATGTTATCTTCTTTGGTTCATGTATTGGAGCAAGCAGTTCTATATCTTCATACGAGAATTCATCTACGAATCTAGGCAAACAAAAACGATTGCGACTAACTACCTACAATCGTCATTCTGAATTGTAACTTCTCCTTTGTTGTCACAATTCATGGATAGGTAAATTAATAAGCATATATAATTAATATATAATTATAAATTAATAAACATCATATTTAATATGTATTAAATAGATAATTAGTAAATAATTAACTAAATAAATAAATATAGGCATATGTATATATTTATACTATATATGATATTAAATCATTGATATATAGTGATAATGAATGATAGGCATATATATATCATACTATACATTAATAATGGAAGTGAAATTATGTTATAAAATCATTCAAAATTGTTGGTCCACGATCGAGTAATATTGTATGGTAATTAAATTTCAATTATATAAGTGAATATTATTTATTTTTAATTTTTATTTAATCTAATATCTAGTTTATTTATATAGTATTATGTACATAATATGTACTACATATATATATAATAGTAATTAAAAGCATAAACTATATATAAATATATTAATTAGAAAAAACTTTGCATTTTTAAGGAAATTATTAAAAAACTTGTATTTGAAATATTATTTACTGATTAATTAAAAAAAAAATCAAATACTATAATAATAGAATATATAAATATCTTTGATTTGTATATTTCAGATTTTAAAAATATGATACCAATAAAAAGATATAGCCACATGGTCCATGATCGAGTAGGTCCATGATCGGGTATTCTCCCCTAGCTTGGTAGGATGCTATATACCTTAATATTTGGCACATATTTTAAATACTTTATAAAAAATATGTATATTTATCTAATATTTCATCGAGTTGTTCTAGAAGGAAACATCAACATGTTGTCTCCATAATTATCCATACACTATACATAATGAGGTAAACATAGGTACAATGTTTACCTCATGAGGTACAATCTGAAAAGTTAGTGTATCTCGTATATACATAGAGATAGGTTATAGCTATAGAGAACACTTTCTCTCTAACTATATGAGTATATATATATGCATATATGCATAGATGTTTAGCTATATAGTTCAGAAGTGAAACATATTATATATAACCTATAGTAATACTCTAGAGTATATATATTCTATTTATAATAAGCATAACAATATATATATATCGTGATTAGTATACTAATTATATACCAGTTATAAGTGGTATTCTGAAGCATCAGTTTTATGAGAGATGAATATTCTATATTATATAACTATGAGTTAAATATCATGATTCATTAGTAATAAAAAAATCCAAATGTTCCGATTAAATACACTTGCCACTTAAGTTAATTAATATACCCTATACCCTATATACCCTATATATATACCCTATATACCCTATACCATAGGTAATATACTATAACAAGTAGGCATCGCCTATAGCTATAGTATGGCAAGATCATACTACAATGGAGCTTAAATCCAATGGAGCTTAATGAAAATTACTTTAAATAAAATATAAACACTACATTCGCACTTTGTTCAATTAAAAAGATAATTAAAGAATACAACTTTCATGAAAATATGTTCGATTTTTAAAAATTGTATAATAAAGATGACCAACAGATAGTAAAACAAGCCTATATATACGGATATCATTATAACTGAATTGTTGGCAGATGAACGAAGCAGTCGGTGAGATAACAATGCATTTATAATATAAAACGGTCATCTTCCGGTGCAGTATCTACAATATCTATATTACCTTCTTAAACCACTAATCTCGATTACTAGCCTCCTCTAATACATCTATTCTGAGGAGATATGATACCTGTGTATAAAGGCGCAGCAACATGGGGGGGGGGGCAGGGGGATATATCCCCCGCCACTTTAAAATATATGGGGATCTCACAACATTTATTTGTATTGGTTGGTCCCCCCTACATACAACATCGTGACAGCGCCCCTACCTATAGGTATACATATATGTATACCTATAGTATATGTATACCTACGTCATTATACATATTCTCAAACTAAAAATTCTTCAGCATTATTAACAAGCTCTTCTATTTTGATACCAATAAGTAGGTACTACTCCATCTCTTAAAAGAATTGTATTATTCCTGTATCATACAGGATGTATTTAAGTACTTCTCAGCAGTCTATGGCAATAGACACGTAGGAGTTTTGAAGCCAGTTCAAACCAATCCGGATCAATATAATATCTTAAAATAATATTAAGTAATTTCCTTATAAATGTGACCTATACAGGTTAAACCTATGTATGTGTAATAAAACTATCTGCTCTCGTAAAATCGTAGAAGTTAACAATATAAGGTAACCTGGGATAAAGGGAAAGTATTGCCACTTGGTTATAAGTATTAGTTATATAATTTAGTAGGTAATATGTATTTATTCTAATAATAATTTATTATATAAAATAATATTTTAATATTTATTCGTAAAAAATAATGATATAATGAACGAATGTTAGACCGTTAATGTATAACAAATACTTATAATTATAACTTAATTTATATATATATAAATAAATTATATATTACAAATCATTTAGTATAAAAATGATATATGGCACCTTTAATCACGATGACTTTAGTCAATATATTCATTTTTTCAATAATAATAATAATAATAATAATAATAATAATAATAATAATAATACTAACAATATCAATAATATTGTATAATAGATTATAAATGCTAAGGATATAATTATGTGTCCTAACACTATTAATAGTTCTTTTTAAATTCAATTGAATTTAAAATAAATAAAATGCTTATCGAAAAGCAATAGAAATATGATTCACCAGTAGATAGTTGAGCATCTTTACATGATTCAGTGTATAAAGTATCGGGTGAGTTACCTAAATAAGTATTTAATTTTGCACATGTATAAATAATATATAATTAATATATTATTATATATTTAATTAATTAATAAATAATTAATATATCTCCTACTAGTGAATTGCCTTGTCGAATCATAGACTTATGGCATGTTGACTTATACTATAACTATTGTGAGTATTACCCACGGACATACATCACATGTAACCTTATGACCTATAAATATTACTTATATATATAGGTGTATGTGTTAACCTATTATATATGTGAGTATATATATATAAAGTACATTGTAAGTTTAATATTCATAGATTTAATTTGTTAATTAAGCTTCAATAACGTCATATACGACATGGACTGTCTTCAGATATACGTCTCCTGTATCATGTAGGACATATGTCCTAGCTTAGTTATTACGCAATATCGCATTAGAAGTACCGCCCCCCTCCCGTCGTAACTCAGTGGCTGAAGGTGGAATCTTTTCGTTTCGTGTACAGACTCTGCAAACTGCGCGCCTTCTTGGTGCGAATCACGCAGCGCCGCTCCGAAGTGCGGCACACGGTGCGGTTCTTACACATGCAGTAGTCGGACAGCCGGGCGCTCTCGTCCGAAGATGAGGTGGGCCATCGAAACGGAATGCGGAAGTCGCTCTCCGCCGAACTGCAGCACAGCGCCACCGGCATCGTGCTGCGGGCGTCCGAGATCAACCTCTCTACGCATTGGTTGCGCGCCCGCAATACCGCGTGAATCTCGCGCACCAGGTCGAACAGGTGCGGATCGGTGTCCTCGGGAATGTGCTCTTCGATGTAGTCGGACATGCGCAACACGTATTCTATGTTGTGACCGCAGTATCCCTGGCACGCGATTATCTGATAGGGGAGAGTGGTGGTAACGGTGTTGTATATATATATAATTATAAATAAATTACAATATCAATATTATCCTTAACACCGTATATGGATATGTTCACCTATAAGTATATATATATATATATATATATATATATATATATATATATATATATATATATATATATGTAAAGGTAGAAAGTTTAACGTTTACATTAAATATATAATAATTATTACTTCCGGTATATACGATAAGGACAGACGCGTGCGGCGCACAGTGACCTGCACATGCGTATACCAGTTATAGTATGCACTTATCATATAGATATAGTTTACCTTAAAAATAGTAAATTTACTATTTTTATTATTTGTTAACAAATAAAAATACGAATCTAAACTTTACACTATGACATCTATAGGTGTTTGTATACAAACACGAGTACGCGCGCAGCGTATGTAAACATCCAGTTCCGCTTCCGATTCTCATTGATGCGGTGAGTAAACATCATCAATGAGAGGTTATGTAGATACGGGGCGTTTCGCGCACACACACACTCTCGCGCATTATATCTCACTTCCAAACGAATCATTTATAAGTGGATTTTGTGACTAAATCACATATACTACTATAGTAACTATTCACTAGCACACATGGATACGGAAACACGTAGCTACACACACGTGTCTGTGCGCACTTCATTGTGCGATAATAAGTATTCCCCGGTATTTGATATTATACTTAATATATATATCCTGTGTATGGATATGTATAAGTGTGCGAGTGTGTGTGTGTGCGCGAAGTTTACCGTATGAAGCCACTCATATGTGAATGGCAATAATATTGACGTTTAAGAGATCAATGAGATTCGGATGTGCATGTATACACAAGTATTATTTCTATATATATATATATGTATGTATATATATATATAAATATAAAAGGTTTATTAACTCAATGAAAACTATAGACTTTTATATGCGGCAAGTTGAGATAAAAAACAAATGAATAAATAAATACACGAATAATGCTACATTTAAAAAGAACACATCATAATGATAACATATATGAATATATTCGACATCTGAATATATATATATAGATATAATAATAGAATTTCTCGCTTACATGTGCTAATCTATTACTAAGCGATTACGTATTTGATTGATGTCGACTGATGTGGCGGCGCTAACACGTGACCGATAGTGGAGGCGTGTCTTATTTAGGGGAGGGGAGGGGGAGGGGCTTAGTGCTTAGTATAAAGTGCTTGCCGACAGGATTAACCGTATCACGTGACTACGTGTTTATTAAAGGACATGACCTCATTGCTATACGGCTTCGATAGCACATAGTAACACACCAGTGTATAAGACACGCCTAAGCTGTCTCAGCGACTATTATGGGTACTAATGTATGTAATACAACTACTATGTAGGACCAGGGAGGTAGGACCTATGTCCCTGGTAGGACCTATGGATACCTATGGATAATGGTGTAACTGTATATCAGGAGCATGCAACCATATATGTTGCCAAGCAATACTTAGAAAAGTATGTGATGCTACTTCTGAAGCATGCTAGTATGATGGATAGTATGCTATAGCCTATAGCATATGTGGAAGTACCTATAACATAATCAGTATAATTCTATTCAGAATGTGTTTATAAGGTAAGCGAGGGAGGACATTGATGTGCTTAATTCTGGTACTTAACCTATAAATAGACTAGAGTCTATAGTATACTAGTAATAGAACCTCTGCATCAACTAATGATTTAAATGATACTCAAATCTAAAGCATCGACGCAGTCTCAGTCTCAATACCTAAACCGTCGATGCAGTCTCAGACTGAGACTGCAATAATTAATAATATGCATAGATTTAGAGTACCACTGGTACCACTGGTACTGTAAATCTATGATAATATGTCACATAATATAGGAACAAATTAATACAAATATGGATAAATATTTAAAAATGATGTTTAAAATGTAACTTCAAAAAAACATCATTTCGGCTCGATTATGTTTTGTAAGAGTCTATCTCGTCTCGGGCTCATTTGACTAGAGTCTCGGCTCGGTTCGGGCTCATTTGACTAGAGTCTCGGCTCGGTGCGGGCTCGTTTTTTTTTTTACCGTAAATGAAAGTCTCGGCTCGGCATCAAAAGCTCGGCATCATTTACATCACTAGCATCAACTGATGTTTACTAGCTTATAAGCTCGCTCGAGTATATCTAAGGAATGCGACCCAGTCGTGTACAATAAAGGGGCGTATTAATCTTATGTACACGTGTGTATGTGTGCGTGATTCATGTAGGTGATTCTACTACTACTGTATACTAGCATACTAGTGTGTTTAACACGTATGTGCATATGTGTGTGAGTGTGTGTGTGTGTGTGCCTGTTTGTGTGGCGTATGTGTGCGTTTGTGTATAACCGATATAAAGAAAGTGTTTCTTCATATTGATAGTATGATCACATGTGTATGTGTACAGTAATATGATACATTGCTAGTGCCTATAGTTATATAACTGACCTATGTGTATGTGTATGTGTGTGTGTGTGTGTACATATGATGCATTTCATACCATACACGTGTATACGTTTGTACGGATGTGTGTGAGTCGCACACTGTGTGGGTATGTGTGTGTATGTGTGGGTGAGTGTGTGGGTGTGTGTATACTATTGTATAGTGTGCAATGTGTACATGTACCGCATATAATGATTTACTACACATATATATATTTATACATCTATTGGTGTATTAGTATACTAATATATATGGTAATCCATTAAATATATTATGACGAAATAAAAAACACAATGAGGATAGATATGTACGTCGTACGTCATATATCTATAGAAGTTATATACATTAAGTATATGACGTAATGTAATGATCTGTTATTGCTTATTTATTGCATCATTTAAAGTTTCTGCAGAAATACGCAAGCATGATGCAATAGGGTAATTGACTATAAACTATTTGAATGCCAATACTAAGGTATTTGTAAATGTATAATTAAGTACACTATTAATAATAGTAATGAATACATAATTAGATCTCGCATGAATAATACATGTGTTGTTGTACGTATGTGTGTGTGCGTGTGTGTGTGTGCGTGTGTGTGTGCGTGTGTGTGTGTGCGTGTGCGTGTGTGTGTGCACGCTCGAATGTATATATACATATGATACGTATATATGCGTATACGCACATATGATGCGTGTACTAATTGATATATTATTGACATAGATGGTATACGCACGGCGTGCGTCGAACGCATGTATGTATGTATGTGTATACGCATAGTAAAGCCGTGCATGACGGTTACTCGTGTGGGCGCTTACATCTATAGAGACATGCTTACCTCTTTAGCCAGTGTTGACACTGTTCCATCTCCCAACCAGAGATTGTTCTCCGGGGTAGCCAGGAAGAACAGAACCATCCTGGAAGTACCGGACAGCTCCGGAAACTGATGATGGGACTGTCGTTCAGTTCCGGTCTGTAGGGACGCTCTGGATCCGTTAACCAGCGTGGTGGAGTCTACTTCCGCTTTAGTGGTGGAGTCTACTTCCGCTCTAGTGGTCGAGTCTACCTGTTCCGCTTTCGTCGCGCTGTCCACTTGCTCCGATCTGGTGATCGAGTCTACTTGTTCCGCTATAGTCTTTGATCCCGTTCGTTCCGCCGTAGTCGCTTCCGGTATAGTAGGAGGCTGACGACGGGATGAGCTGATGGAGCTGGTGGACGAGAACTTACTTCCGGGTGCGGTGGGAGTGCGTACCGAAGAGTTGCGCTCGTAGAACCGCTCCAGACGATAAGTGTAGCCACCTAGCGAGCATTCGCGCAGTCCGAGGTGCTGGAGACAGGCGTCTATCTGTTTAGTGCCCACCGTCTTGTAGGCCTTGCCCCACGACTTGCCCTGTAGGGGTTAGCGGTGGGTTAGCGTGGGGTAGGGGTGTTGGTTGCCATGGTAATGTGTTTATCTACGGCTAGTTAAACAAGTTAGTTAAGTATTTAAACTAGCTTAGTTAGTAAGTTATACATACTTAATTAGTACTAATTAGTTAGTAATCCATTATTACAGTGAGTCTTATTATTATTATTCTATACAATTATATAGAAATAATTGAACCGAAACTTAATGTTGTCATGACAAACGAAGATAACTACCTGTTAACCAATCAGATCAGTGCTACACGATAACATGTCGGGTATACAGGGAGATAATAGCTACCACTGTTTATATAGGCGAAGTTTTCATATCTATATATTTCATTAGACATATTTAAATATGTTAACCATAGATTTAAGAGTACAATGATACTCTAAATCTATGATGAACCTTAAATAGAGATATACATGTATGCATGAATAAGATTCACCGACTACAATGACATTATTGTGACGTATACGTTTTGTTATGACACTGTTGTTATCATATAGGATAAAGTTTTTATTTAAGTTGTACTCTATTGTAATATTTACTTATTGTAATATAATAATAAGTAGGTATATTATACATCATGTATCGTGTATCCTGTACCATGTTAATTGTTCACCGTGGTAAAGATCGTGAGAATATATTAATCTTTATTTCAATATAACATAGTATGTATAATATATTATGGTATAGGTAGTACTATTATTATACATGAATAAAGTAATGTTATATAACAATATCACGTTAGTAACCTTTTTATCCGGAACAAGTGTAGCCACCCTTCCTGGCTGTTAACGATGGGGGTATTGTTATTAAGGGGTTAAACGTAACGTAACATACAACTCTAATAACTTGCATGTATCCTAAAGTATAGCGACATATAGCTAGCTATACCATACCTCTCATGGGTATCATCCACTCTATAGAGTATTTCATATTAACCGTGAATGTTGATAATGCGTTGCTAATACTTTACATAGGTAATGCTTCCTATAACCTCGCTGTAGGATGCCTTGATATAGTAGGGGTATAGTATACCGTATAGTATACCTCGCTATATATTCTAGGATTTACAACAAGGGCAATGGCCTTTATAGTTTATACTGGATTATTAGTATAGACTAATATACATATATGCCTATAGGCATATAATTAATAGGTAAATACTTCTATTGAATGTATTCAATAACTTGCAAATATTAAGTACATTGTTATATAAATATATGTATTGTGTGTGTGTGTATGTATGCGTGTGTGTATGTGTGCGTGTGTGTAGGTGGCATACATTTTACGATGTGGGTGTAATTGTAAATAATATTGATAACAACTCTCAATGTAAGTTATTGATACATAACTAGTGTGTATTAACTATAGGTACTGTATACAGTATTACTATTCAATATGATAAACACGCAATTAAACCTATATCATTAATACCACCTATCCTTTATATCGATCTATTATGTATTTATCATTTACTTTGCAAATTGAATAGTATACTAATATAAAGTATACTTTATTAATTTCGTATTATTAATTATATTAATTATCATCGTGATATCGATTATTAATTATATATCGGTTATTGATTAGTATACCACATGTTTATATATCTACCTCTACGTAATTATATACTTTATATAATCTATTTATAGAATCGTTATCTATTCGTGTTAACCTCTATCGTCTGTGATACCATCACAGGTGCTCACGTGATCACTTAATGTACTAGTAAGGACATCCTTGATACTATTGAGCTGTGTATGTGTGTGATATAGGGTAGGCCATACAGTGTAGGGTATGCAGTAAACTCGGTACTAAACACTACCATATAAGAGCATATGCCATATAGGGCAATCGGTATACGTGTTAAACGCTTCTACATTAGCTAGGTGAGCTAAATATTGGTCGTGGATTAATAAATGGTATAGTATCAGGGTATATGGGTACGGGGTATAGTAATACAATCACATATGATAGCCTTGGTATTAACTAGTTATCAATAAGAACAATTGTTTACCGTGTAGATAGTGATCATTAGTGAGCGCATGGTATCAAATAGTGTGTGCATGTGTGTGTGTGTGTATATGTAGGTGTGTGTGTTACATATATAGAGGTATGCCTATAGCCTGTATGCTACCTACAACTGATGTGTGTGCATGTGTGTGTGTGTATATGTTGTGTATACACACGTGCCTCCATTTCCTCCCAGCTTCCTCATCATATACATCCTCCCCATCTTCCTCATCATCCTCCATCGTATTAATTAGTACACTATACAGTGTATAGTATACAGTGTATAATTTACATTGCATAGTATAGTTTAAAGTATAGTTTATAGTGTACATTGAACATTATACGACATATTATATAAACGTACATAGTATACACTACAATATACATATGTAGGTATACCTACTATGTATATTGTACATATATGTACAAATACACTAAACAATGTACATGGTATTAATAAATAAATATTAAATGCATATACAAAGAATCTGTGAATTACCAGTTAATGTCACATGACATATTGATTGAATTCACACATATATATATATATATATATATATATATATATATATATATATATATATATATATATATATATATATATATATATATACATATGTATACACACATATATATATATATATATATATATATATATATATATATATATATATATATTTATGTATGTATACATATAGTGTATTTTTTTTTTTTTCATTTCTAATCTCATTCGCCTTGACGTGGTGGAAATGCTTGAGTACTACAGTGATTCACAAAGCTATGGTAATGGGTAATTTTTACCTGATAGCTTCAAGCATATTACAAAGATTTGTGATGAGTAGTCAGACTAATTGAATGAGACATTCAGTAGGAGTGGCGACCACTGAAATATTAGCCAAGAAAACCCAACTATGCAATTACAACCAAACAACACCAGGGTTAAAGTCCCTGAATATAATATATCGGATGTTAGAGAGATTTCAACAACAACAAATCAGTTTGACGGTTTATCTCCAAACCCGGAAGGAAGGGATAGACTCGATATCAATGACATTCCGATAAAACTGCTCAGCTGCAAGCAGTATATAAATATAGCAACAATGAACGTCAGAACATTAAGAAAAACAACAAAAAGACAAGAAATAGCAGAATTGGCATCTAAATTTCAGATTAGTATACTTGGTTTAATCGATCATAAAATTGTTCACGACGATGATGAAACAAAGATTGAAAAATATGGTGAATATACCATGATTACAACATCAGCTTGGAGAAACAAGAATAATGCCTCATCCGGAGAAGACTCAAGTTGATTATATAATGATACGTAAAAAATGGAGAAATAGTTCTATAAACTGTGAAGCATATAATAGTTTTAGCAGTATAGGTTCTGACCATAGAATTCTGAATTCCAAAATTAAATTAAGTTTTAGATCACAAAAGAAGAAAAATTCAATACCAATGTATAACTGGTCAGTACTTAAGAATAAAAACATAGCTACAGAATACAGTGACATAGTTACAAAGAGATATAACCAACTTAATATTTCCAATGAAGATGAAATTAAAGACATATCTTTAACATATGGTAATTTTATTCTTGCAAATCAAGAAGCATGTAAATCTCTATTACCAAAGAAACGAAAACTTGATAAAAATCCATCTCGACATCCAGATATTGCAATACCTCGTGATAATGTAAATGAAGCTTATAAAAAGTATGTATTATCAAACACAGAAGAAAAGTATGAAATGTTTCAAGAAACCAAGAGAAAACTACAGGAAGCATATGATAAGATAGAAAGTGATGACCTCGAGAAAACAGTTTATGATATTGAAAATTCGAATAAATTAAGACAACATGCCAAATGTTGGCAACTAATCAATGATATAACTGGTCGTAAAACTACCAAAAAAGGAATAATTAAAGCCAGTAATAACGAAGATAGAATCAATAAATGGTTTACTCATTTTAAAAATCTACTCGGCAATAATAATTCTGAAGAAGAAATTGATGATTTTGAACCAGAAATTGTAATTAAACATATAGAAATATTTACCAACGCTTTTACAAAAGATGAATATCTAATGGTAAAGAATAATCTAGTAGATGGAAAAACAGTAGGACCTGATGGTATTACACCTGAAGCTTTTAAATACTGTAAATTTGACGATATCCTTCTAGAATATGCAAATAAAATTTTACTTGAAAAGCAAAAACCTATTCAATGGTCTACTTGTCAAATAATGCCAATACCAAAATCAGGTAATCTTAATAAAGTCGACAATTATAGAGGAATTGCTATATCTGTTATTGCTCTAAAAATAACTAATAAGATGATACTTAATAGAATTCAGCCAATTATAGATCCCCTTCTCCGGCATAACCAAAATGGTTTCCGTCCCAGAAGATCAACTACTACCCATATACTAGCACTGCGAAGATTAATAGAAGGTATCAAAGAAAAGAATCTAAAAGCAATCATTACTTTTGTTGACTTTAAGAAAGCTTTCGATACTATAAATAGAAATAATATGTTCAAAATACTCTTGGCTTACGGAATTCCCACTATTATCGTAGAAGCAATAGAAACATTATACAAAGGAACCAAAGCGAAAGTACTAACACCTGATGGAGAAACAAAATCGTTTAATATAACTACTGGAGTTCTACAAGGCGATACGTTGGCCCCCTTTCTGTTTATAATAGTGCTTGACTATGCAATGCGAATGGCTGTGAAAGGAAAACAGTTAGATCTTGGTTTTGAACTAACTAGGAAACAGAGTCGTAGGGTACCAGCAAAAGTGATTACAGATCTAAGCTATGCAGATGATATTGCTTTAATATCACAAGATATTGAGCAGGCTCAAGAATTACTATCAAATGTAGAAACCCAAGCTTTAAAATTAGGTTTAAAAATAAACTCAAGAAAAACTGAAATAATGGCTTTTTCTCAAAGTGAACCAATAAATATCCACTCATTACTAAATGAAGATATTAAAGTAGTAAATAACTTTAAATACTTGGGTGCATGGATGAGTAGCTCATCAAAAGACTTTAAGATCCGAAAGGCACTAGCTTGGCAGGCATGTCACAAGTTGAAAAAACTCTGGAATTCCAAGTTAAAAAGAAAACTAAAGATTAGGACTTTTCAAGCCACTATTGAAAGTATCCTACTATATGGCAGTGAGACTTGGACGATCGACAAATCACTTGAACGGAGAATAAATGGATGCTATACAAGGTTATTAAGAATGATTCTGAATGTATCATGGAGAGACCATATAACAAATGTTGAACTCTATAAAGAACTACCAAAAATTACCGATGTTATAACTACTCGTCGTCTGCGAATAGCAGGTCACTGCATCCGTCACGACGATGAAGTAGCTCATGATCTGATTTTATGGCAACCAACGTCTGGAAAAAGCAACAGAGGAAGAAAAGCTGTGACGTACATTGATAATTTAAAAAAGGATACTGGACTAGATGATGTGAATGAAATACGTAATGTTATGATGATTCGTGATGATTGGAAGAAAATTGTAAAGAAGGGTCGAACGGGAGTTCGACATAAGTATAAGTAAGTAAGTATATATGCAATTGCCTAAATACGAGGCGCATGTGAACACATATAGAAGCGCTGGCTAACCTTGTCCATAGTTCCCCTGTGCGTACAGCTTCCCTGCCAGAACTTCCTCGTATAGCCGAGCACGTAGCCTACCCTTGAATCCTCGTATTCGAAGCCTGTCTTCCACAGCACCGACCCGTAGCCGAACACCCACAGTACGGGTTCTCCGTCTCTCGTCCGGGGACTCGTGTCGTAGTAGTCGCTTCCGGCCAGAGCCTGAAGGTCACCGGTACTGCTGTGGTGGGAACCTTCTCGATCTGACGGCCGCATGATGTCGCCACCGGTGCTGGAGGCGGGGCGGGCTGCGTCGACCTGCGTGCGTCGCGCGTCTATGTGTAAGGCGAGCTCTCTCATTTCGATGGGGGGTGGGGCTCCCTATCTATCAGCTGATAACTAGGAAGATGTGATTGCTCTGTATAGAGGTTTTGACCGAAGTATCAAAATCTAATAGTCACAGGTCAAAGGTGTAATAACCTAAATATCTAAACGTATACTACTAAATGTGTGCTTACGAGATGTATGTTAATAACTGGTGAACCACTAGTTAAGGCGAGATATGGAGTGTATCGGTTACTTCCGGCTATAACAATGAAGCGACACTGTCCTGTGGTCCCTTACATATAGCTGTATTGTTATTGTAATCGATATCTGTCCTGGTGACTGTCTCCGTCTTATTTACAGAAGCCGATATACAGGAGCGCTATTTTTCTCTATTGTTGTATACGTGAGTATCGTATTGTTCTTTGTGCTCTATTAGTGCTTAATTACGTAATTGTTCGTATCGGGGAGATATCTGGTGTCGTGGAATGTCTGCTTGTGTGAGTGTGTGCGCGTGTGTGTGCGCGTGTGTGTGCGTTTGTTTTCCTCGGTGTGTTCGCCGTAATCTGAGTAGCTCTTTATTTAGTTTAATTACATTGGCTAATTGGTATTAATTGCTATTTAATAATCTACAATATACGCAGACGTGTGTGAGGGTTTTATTTAGTTTAAATACTGCTGGGTATAAGCTGCCTATAAGCCTATTACTGTATACTATATGAGATACACTACTACTATTCTGTTTACAGGAACAACTGTTCTATATAAATAGTTTTTTTGCGTGCGAGTATGAGCCACTGAATCGTACAGGGGTTGATTCGAAAAGCATGATGCAATATTTCGTCTTCGTATGAATAGAGGCTATATATCTATAGAGAGTGATATATCGATGAATTGTGTGTGTTCGTGTTAAAAAATCACTGAAATACTATCAGGGTAGGGTATTTTAATTCAGTGTTCTCATTACCAGCGATAATTTATTGTTATTAACTCTATTTGAGTTGTTTATAAACATCGTGAAATACCCATAAAGCCACTCAAATTATGTGTTGATATGTAGCTATTTATAGCTTATAATAATATATCATATCTACATAATAATTATTTTTAAAAACATATATGGATCGGTATATAAATAATTATCGAAGAAGTTCATGTATATATTAATATACATTATACACTAATATTATATTAACTTAGGTTAAAACATTTATTTACTTTACTATAAATGTTACGTAATTTTTCTTAGCGATACGTATCTATATTTAGTACAGAATGTCTAGCTTCACGCTTCACTGATTATGTTATTTAACAATATATTTAAATATATAAATAACGAATTTTATCTTATATATCACTACTAATATATTCACTTATGTCCTAATAAGGGTGTAATATTGTGATAAGCTAATTGAGGTATACTATATATATATATATATATATATATATATATATATATATATATATATATATATATATAATATATCATTTTGAGATTAGACGCAGATATATGTGATGATTAGATGCATATCGTATACGATGCATGACATACGTATTATATGCAACATACGTCATAAAATCGAATACATAAATATATAAACATTATACATGTATAACTATTAATATATCTATATATAGATATGACGTGCCAGATAGAAATACTGGCATCACGTGTAGTTCAGCTTATCTATCGCGTCACTAATTATTTCACAATGCAGATAATTCTATTTCAGCAATAATACTATTAGTGCAAGTTATGGTTTGAATACTGCGTGCATTAGTGGTTATATTTGTGTTTAATTGATGGTATACAATAAGTTATTATCAGTGATCAGCGATCAATGATCATTTCGAATCACAATCATATTCAATTATACACATTCTACGCCGATATAATAGAGGATTATATCGACATTCTGGTGTATTGACATTCTGGTGGAGGTGACTAATGGCAGCGTGTATTGTATAGATTATTGTCACGTGATATGAATCATAGTACAGACGTCATCGAGGTTAACATCATTGTTAACCTTAATTCATTTCAATTTTGAGATAGTAGTTATTTTATTATACATTTTGTTTTAGTTATAATACCATGGTATATGAATATATAATATAATATATATATATATGATATATTAGTATACTAATATATGCATATATGCTTATGGGCATGTATTAATATTACAACATTTAAATGTGTTTAAAATATAACATAACACGTGACAATACTTGTAAATAGTATATATATATGTATATAGTGACATGATCTTCTTTTGTCGATACACCACTTATATCGATATTTCGGGTATATATAAATTATTCTATATAAAAGCACTCTATAGAGACATCAATGAGAATCCCTGGAGACATTTTATACAAACGTATATCCAATCAAGTGTATTAATCTAATATTTAATATGTTTTATATATAGACTCTATATTATAGAGCATAGACATATATGTATCCTCTAGGAGCGAATATGCTCCTATGTCTATGTTATGTTGGCAATTATTATAAGTTATATATAGATAACTATACATTATTACTACTTGTAGACCTATAGACTATAGTATACTATAGTATATATATATATATATATATACTATACTATATATGATAGTAGTAGTAGTAGTATTAGCAAAGCTCGCTTTGGGATTAGTAGTTGTAGGTGTAGTAATAGTAGTCATTATTGCATGTAAATACCCTATGATGTAACATATTAGTGGTATTAGTATACCACTAATACTAGTGGGTACACCCCCCAACACTATACGTATACATGTTAGCATTACACACACATATTACGTCATACATATGTAATAGTTCATATATTACATAGCATTGTTGTTTACGTCATTGTAATTGTGTTTATAATTGTGAAATACACATGAAAGCCTACTTGAATGTACACACGTGTTTATTCGTTAGGTATTCCTATAGGCATGTATATATACCATATATTCTAAATAGCGTTTATCGGTTATAACGACAATCTAATATTACTAAATAATGATTTGTATTTCGTATACGTTATAACGTATATATATATATAACGTTATATATAATACTAATATAGGAAATACCACATCTGGTAATTTCTACACATTAAAATTAGTAATTATACTTATTTAAAGTAAATATTATATAATATATTTTAATAAGGGTCACATATATTTTAATATAAATCAATAGATTTTATGAATTCATTGTTATCAATAGTAATAGTACGAATATAATTATCAACATGGTTATAATTAATAATTATTATAGTAAAAGAAAGAGATTAAGCAGATGTAGGAATATGTGGTTTATTCTATATATTATACTATATATATAGTACTATACTATATATAGTGTACACTATAGTGTAATATTAAAAGAAAGGGACATTATATAGAGGTATAGATAGTATTTTCTAGTACAATTAAATCCAAATTATAAAAAATTATCATTAATGTACTATTCTTAGATAACAAAATGGTAACCGGGTAAGTGAGTAATTATTTCTAGAAACTATCGGCTGAAAAAAAGAACAAATTAAATGTTCTCTATTTCTAGCATGTTACCGGAAAGTTTACGCAAATTAAGGTGGTATCCCATTGAAACTTACTAGAAAACTAATTTCCGGAAATTATTTCCGTAAATACTTGTATACTTCCTATAGGAAATATGTTAAAGTGCGATGCCCTACTTGACAGGCTCACGTGATCTCGAGTGTACCGGATGCAGTTTTTATCATACACGTTTACATCCGGGTTTACATTATGATACGTTCAATTAAGTATTCATATTTTTTTAATTTCACTACATTTTTCACTACATTTATCAATGAGGAATACTCGTGAGAACATAAACACTCGTGCAGTGTATAAACCGTACTAATATTTAACTATCTATAGAGGAGAACTTTAATCTACGTTCGATCATATTTAATGCAGATAATTCAATGTGTATCGACTCTTATTCGATATATCATAACATACATTTATACATTAACTATATTTGTATACACATATATATATATATATATATATATATATATATATATATTTATATACTATGATATGCATATATACATGAAAAATGTGCTTGTATGAGGTGCACCATGGTTAAGTGTGAGGTGAATCACCATGCATTGCACATACATATATGTATACATTTATATATATATAAACACAAATATAGTTTCATTTCTATTATGAAATAATGAAATAAAATTTAGTAAAAATACCTCTTGATTTTAATTTATATTTAAATTATGTTTAATTTATATTTAATTTATATTTACGATTTAACTTATTTTTATAAGCTTGTTTAATATAATAATAATTATTGAATTAGTGACGACTAGTGCATACTATTTGTATAGAATAACGTTGTTATACTTACTCGTTTATACAATAACATGTAATAACAATAACAATACTAAACATACATGTGACTATATTACAGTACCTTTAAGTAACTTACTTATAGGTATACATTGTATACTATACAAGTCTAATAGTTATAACAACTTTATAATATAAATACCATATTACAATTTAAACATAGTAAATAATTTAAAATTAAACCTATATAGGTTTCCAAATATGGATTATATATGCATTCATCATTTATATATATATATATATATACCTAGTATATTTATATTATGACCATCATTAAAACGTCATAATATGTTATTACTTAGTTAGGCCTAGATAATTTTTGAGGAAGAATTATAACATGATGAATTAGCAATACTACTAGTTTATTATCTACTCAGCATGCATTGGTAATATCATTATTACATATTTTTATTATATATATATATATATATATATATATAATACTATTATAATAATAGTATATTTAATAACGAAGTAAAAACTAACTGTTTATTATAGTTTTTAAAAGCCTTTTTCAGAGTTGGTCTGCTTTGATGATAAGTCTTTTAATTACTATTTAATTAATTTATATTATTATATTATTATATTATTAATTTATTTTTATTTATTCTTAAAACAATATACACGAATGAAAATATTACGTATAATAAATATATAAGTGGGATGCCATATGTATATATATATATATATATATATATATATATATATATATTTCATATATATTTGTATGTGAATATAACAATTGTGTATAGTGAAATCGTTAACAAGTTATTAATCGTTATATATAAGTATTAACACTATTAACACTATCGTGTACTTAATGTATCTGAAAGTATTGCACTATGCTAGATATACGACAGTATACGTGTACCTATAGGCAGGGCCGGCTTAAGCATACTATGGGCCCCGGGCAAAAAAAACGCATGGGCCCCATAATAATTTAATAACATATTAAATGGGCCATTTTGGCAAAAACTAATATTTATAACTCTTCAATTTTATCATATGTTATCATTATACTAATTATTTTGTAATTTGTTTGTATACTTTAATCAACTCCTCATAATAATTTCTTTTCTCGCATATATATTTAGAGCAGTGGTTCCTAACCTTTTTCACCGTGTCCCTTTTTTTATAATTCTTAATTAAAAAATATACCATGACCTAATGACAAATTTTATTTTGTTATTATTATACATTAATCATAAAATAATCATATAAAAATTAATATACATATATTTAAATATATATTTCCATCTTAAATTTTTCTCGACCATAAATCCAATTTGCATATAAAAGCATTTATATTATTTTTTAGAAATTGGATCAGGACCTACACAAAATACTCAGTGATCCATAGGTTGGGAACCACTGATTTATAGAGTGCATCAATATTTTGTATTACCGCTATTATCTCAATGTAACCTAATTGCAATACTTTTCTCATCGACTTTATTCTACAAAGTAATTAGCTCCACGGTTTTCATTATATCGAAGTCTCAAATTCTAAAATTGCATTTTATTGAATAAATACATTGACTCTAGTAATGTAATTTAAGTTATATTTTAACATATATAATATCAGATATAAATTATGTAATTAGGTCCTATAAGAAGTCCTCAAGAGACTGCACTAAAAGAATCTGCTTGCGATCACCATTTTATATTCCATAATGCTTTTAATAAAAAATATTATATTCTTCTTTAATCTAGATGTTAATATATTCTTTATATAGTTTTGCTAAATAAATTATATTGATTTGGGATGAAGGTAAAGAATATTGCTACACTTGTCGAAGATTTAACGGCATTTTGCCCAACCAGATTTAAGGAATACACAGTGTAGATATGTGAATCCATTAACAATGGACTATGGTTATTATAATATATTTCATGTCATTGAATCTTCCAGACATATGTGATAATGAATCTCAATGTACAATTCTACAAATTCTACGTAAATCAATAAATATCTATATAATAATAGTAGGCTATAATACCTACCTAACTTGATATAAATAACGATAATATATATCGATGTGATATATATGGAATTAAGTACACTGATATATAATATAATATTTTGAATTTTGTATTTCTTCAATTATGTAGTTATCAGTGATAACTTATCACCTATTCTCCAATAAGAATATCGCCATTGTGTGTATTTATTTGTAAATAGATAGATGAGGGTGATGTCAATCTAAACATTCATTTGCACGTAATAGGTGGATAATTGAAAAAATGCCTTTAGTATTATATGTATGTTATATATATATTTATAAATAATATATGTTTCAATAAATATAATATCTTTCTGTAATGATAGTATGTTGAAAAAGATAATCATTTTATGTACATAATTCCCTTTCATCAATAGAAATTATTAACAATACTATAGGAATAACCTAAAGCAGAATACTCCTATTTAAATTAAAACTATTATATATATATATATATATATTATGTGTAATAATACAACTATAATAATATATACACTATGAGAATATATACAGTTGATTAATACGAGCATAAGATAGAGAAAGTTAATTATTTTGAGAAAAATTATTTTGAAAATATCTATTTTTTTAATTACTATAACAATTATAAATCTATATAGAATATCGTTTTTTTCGTAATTTATAATCAATATAATCCTTTACAAATATCAGAAATCATAGTTAAAATATATCTTATAAAATATATTTAATTTTAATAAAAAAAAGGTATACTTTTTGTTTTGTAAACTAATTATAGAATTATAAATTGTTAAGATTTAACTATGGTTAATAATACCTTAATACGTTTATCATTTATCACCTTCTAGTTTATCAAACAATTATTTATCAATCGGTTTCATACTATTTGATCTAACAATCAGAGATGTGTGAGAAGATCTATGTTATCACTATTAGCATGTTCTCCAAAATCTTCATGTAGCTGTTTCCACCATATCTTCGTGTCAATTTAGAAATTTTTGTAAAATTAACTCTTCAAATCGGCCTAAATGACTCATATTTAATTAATTTATTATATTATTTTTATTTTTTTAATTAGAATTAATAATATATAAGAAAAATAGTTAAGAAAATTTTTTTTTTCATATAAATAGTAAAAAAAAAATGTCTCAAATAATTCATGGGCCCCCCAAAATGTGGGGCCCCGGACAATTGCCCGATTTGCCCCCCCCCCCCTTAAGCCGGCCCTGCCTATAGGTATTATCAGTTTGATATCTTCCTATATATAGAATATGGACTAATAAAGTAATACGTTTGCCAACGTTTCCATGGAAACTAAATACAATGAAGTAAGTTACAAGAATTACATAACTATGCGTATCGTTCTTTTTATAGTGTAAACATATGGGTATACTTAACTACCTATAAGCCTTTATATAGGCATATATATATAAACTATTATGTTATAGGATATAGAGTATCGTTCTAGATAATATGTATACATTTCATAGAGAATGATACTCTATCACCGTTTAGGGTTTAAGCGGTGAAGCGGTGAATACTCTTCACTGGAGAGACATATTCTTATGAAATAATTTGAATTATATGTTATTATTTAACTTTATAATACGTATATATAGCTCAAACATAATGAGTCTTTTTAATTACTATATATATACATTATAATATATTTAAACATTTTGTTAATAGTAAATGTATAATATGTAAATGAGTACTTACTTTATATTATTATATTTATATTAAAATAAAATATAATAAGTTAACTTATAATAACGTATTAACTTGTAATTATAAGTATTACGTTTAATATTAGCTACTAATTATTAACAATATATTAATTAAATTTTATTAATGAATATTAAATTAATATTAAAAATACATTTTTAATATTAATTTATTTATAAATAATGTTATTTATAAATAAATTATATATTTATAAATAAATAACAATACATAACTAACAGTTTTTCGTTAATTCGCAATAATTTCTATAAATGTATTTATTCTTTATTTATTGAAAATGTTTCGTATTAATTAGGTTAAGGGTATATCCACCTGGTGACACATGTGTGTAATTAATGCATGTTATATAACACATATGTTATATATAATAATACTAGTTTTATATATAACATTTCATTTTTATCTATTAAATATTAATTTAATGTCCTATACTTTATTACAATATACTATTTTGTTTTATTGATTTAAAAACATATATGTCTATTATAATTAAGAGCTTCGACCAGCTTAATAAACAGTAGGTACTCCATATGTAGTATATAGTATACTATATATATATATATATATATATATATATACTATGTAAGCATAATAGTATGTGATATATATTAAATATATGCAATATAAGTCGACTTAATGCCCATGCATACTTATTAATAACTTTTATTCGGATACTAATTACCATTAAACCATTATATTAACATTAATAACAATGTATATATATATATATATATATATATATATATGCTATAGCATGTATAACTATACCTATATATAGTTTACTCTATTAATTAATAACGTCGTAGGTTACAAACTTAATTAAACCTAATTAATACCTATACGCGACTAATTAAGTTTGTAATCTAATATGTCATCACTTAGATGAAGTTTCACTTATATTATAATAATATTATAATAATTAATCAAATATATTATAATAATAATAAAATATAGTTTATTATGACTTCAAAAACACATTGTGATTATATATATACGCATATATAGGCGTAATTAGATAATTAAAAAAATAAAAACAAAAACAAAAACAAAAACAAAAATAAATCGAAAACGAATAAAAAAATAGAACGAATTACACTGATTTTAAATGAAAATACAGTTTACGTATAACAATGAAAGTGTTGTTGTACAACGAATATCATATGGCAGTGAATTCTATCTTTTCGGAGCATTAACCGAGAAAGCTGATTCAGAGTAGGTTAATTGCATTACGTGGTACTTCCGACTAGATCTGTTAGAACTCTGAATAATAAATTATTATTAATAATAATTGATTCAGAAAATCAAAATGTGTATATTATATATTCTCATGTTTAATGCATCCATGGTTTTAATGAGAGCCAACCATTATATAGGGGAAAGTAACCTAATACGGACACTTTAACAATAAATGGTCTTAACATTTTATGACTCACTATTTTTATTCAAAAATTACAATATATTAATATTATATGATTATAGATATTATTGTGATTTTAAAATTTGATTTAATCTTTTAATTCCATAGATAACGGTGGTGTCCGTATTCGGTACCCATGACCGAATACGGACACCCTATATAATTCCATGTGTTATAATACGGACACCCTATATACAATAGATAAACTATATATTATTGATGAATCGATCAGACAAAAATTTGTTACGTTCGTAATTTTACACTTATATTATTTATTATTAATGTTATGAACAATTTATTCTAATTTAATTAGTTAATAATGTATTTATTTTGATTATTTTTTATTAATCTAAATAATACAATTTTAGAATAAGCTTTATTGGTGGTATTAATATTATAACGTACGTGTTTTTATGAAAATCAGAATAGTGCTGATTGATCATATGGTGTCCATATTAAGACATCTAGAGTGTCTGTATTAGGAACTTATATGACCTCTAGATATATGCTTATAACTTAATGAATATTTGATAACAAATATAGAAATTATATATATAATTTTAGAATGCTTTATTTTTAATAATATAGTGTTATATTTTATCGATACATTTGTATATTCTTGAGAAGGTTTTAAGTAGACATTTTTTTTCATAAATTTAAAAACGTAATACAAAAATCAGTTTATTGGAAATTGCAGCAATATTTTGAATACTTAAAAAATAAAAAATACTATTTTAGACTATTTATATAATTATGAATATTTATTTATTACAATTTTTTTTGTAGGATTTATGGTTATAACCTCTCATGAGATACCGAGAGTGTCCGTATTCGGGCACTTTCCGTATTCGGTTACTTTCCCCTATATACAATTTTATAGGATCGCCTCTAAATATTATTGTAATACCTATTGTATGTGTCTGGTCGGGGTTTGAACATACGTCATGTATGCAGTATACTGCCAGCTATACATGTCATTACTGACTTAATTAAATACTTAAGTCTTAGCCTGCTGATGCAACCAGTTAGCTATATGTTATTTATATTTAATATAAGTTATAGTTACTTATATTTAACAGTATAAATATACGATTATAAAAGAATACATTCGCCAAACACGCACCTACCATGGTAGGATTCAGTTTCACTAATACATAGCATTTATTAATACGATACAATAAGCCGTATATGATATGCTATGATGTAATAGATGTTAACTAACTATTGTCTCCCTTACCAGTAGTCGATATACCCTTGTCCTAGTTAACAATGGGGACAGTTACTAATGCATATCATGTGTTCGTTAGCAAGATTAATATAAAACTTTACGATTTCGAATCGTTATTGGAATTTGTTTTAAAGCGAAATATTTTTATTTTAAAATAAATAAATATTAATAATTATTTACCTATCCTTAACGAGTAGATCAATAATATCGACGTATACAGCGAATTCTCGTTGTTTCGACAACACACTTTGATAACGGAATAGCGTAGTAGCATGCAAACAATGCACGATTCGCGGATGAAATGTGATGTATATTATATATTATATGCATACATTGTTATACAAGACTTATTATCGGTAGGGGAAAGTAACCGAATACGGACAGTACCCGAATACGGACACTCTCGGTATCTCAGAAAATATGAATCCTAAACAAATTTTAATGAATAAAATATTCATAATTATATAAATAATCTAAGTAAGTATTTTTTTAACTATTCAAAATAGTGCTGATATATTCAATAAACTGATTTTTTGTATTATATTTTTAAATGTATGAAAACAAATTTCAACTTAAAACCGTCTACCAACAATATATTATTAAATGAAACTATAATTTTAATTATACAAATATATAATTATCTTCAACATAATATAGGGATGTGCATTATGAACACTACATGTTAAGTTCTATATAAATTTCTATAGAACCCTTAATTGATACCTATAGGAATTTGAGAGAAAGTTACACTTACGACTACTCTACATAACTTATAGTAAAAATAAAACAAATGAACCCATTATATATACAATAACAACTATTGTATATACATAGAGATACCATTTCATTATATTAAAATACATATGTCATTAAGAACCACTCCTATATTTAATAAAAATAATAAAACTATAGTTGGAAAACATATAATGGTTTTGATAATCGCTACAATGTATTGTGGACATTTCGATGAGTAATAAAATCAAATACTTACGAAACGACTAGTTAACTTCTGGACATTGTGACGGATATAACAAAATAATGACATTTTATTGTTGTTGGCAATTTTATCTCTATGATTTATGAGTGACGCGATTAATTTAAGAATAAAAGTTAGTATAAATATCGCCCTAATGGAAATGAAAAAAAAATACATTAATATTAGGCAAACTAAACATGAGAATTGAATTGTTATACTTGCATGAATTAGCCAATATGGATATTTTAGATATATTGTCTAAGCACAGAACAAATGTGTATAATATATTATTTTTATTAAAAATATTATGTAATATACTACACAGAGATATTGCCTATAAACGTTACGTAATCTTTGTTATAGATAATTACGTATACACGACTTGTAATACTTATATTAATAATTGATTAAGTACATGAATACACATATCTTATAATATATACATATATAGGTTTCTTTTCTGCAATTCGATATCTATTAATATCCTTGAATATGTGTAAATAAACATTTAATGTATACATTATAGGGGAAATCCCCTATAGGGGAAATGCCTCCTTAAAATGTATTGCCTATTCGATATATTGTAAATGAGTAGGTCGGAATGATTATTAGATACATAGTTTACTGTATAACTTGTAAAGTTTATAACTTTTTTAGGGAACACGATATTACTATATATATATATATATTAATAACATCGATGTTTAATACATTGTAAAAGGTTGCACATTTACCTTGCATTCTGAGACAATCAGACACGACGTGAGTTTAAAAGATTACATATATTGGATTTGTATACAAGATAATAATTTGTTGTCTCAATACAAAATATTAAAACTAAGTTGGAAATTATGGATACTTGAGTCGCTATACCGAAATAACACTCGATTGGACAATATACTGATAAACAAGAAATTCACAAAACTGCAGAGCTTATAACTCATTTGTTAGTATTTCTTCAGAACACAGAATTGTCACTGCTATAGCCTACCTAGTCTATAGACTGGAATTAAATCTAAGAGAAAATACAAATATAAAGGCTGCATGACTAAACCTTACGATTGGGCATACACGAATACATTACAAATGGCACGGTAATACGTACAAACTTCATAACAAAGGTACGAATTCAAAAACTTTATTTCTTTCATAAAAAAATTAAGTTTATTACTGGAAGAAAATACTACACCTCAGCAAATCCACATACGACCAATTTGAAACTGCGTGCAGAGAAATAACTAGAGCAATATTTCCTCGTACATCTAAGATAAAAATGAATTACGCCATGGCAAACTCCTGATACATGTCACAAAATAAAAAAAATTCGTGATACTTATTGACTCATACCCATCGCAAGAAAACATCGAATATACAAATTGTACAAAATAACCTCTATTGATTGATTGATAATTTATTTAAGCAAATATATAGCCGAAAATATAATCGAAAGTATAAAGTATAAATATTTGCTATTGGTATACGAATGTGAGCAGTCACTCTACCTACAGAGGAAGATAGACATAATTAGCGCTGTGCAAACAAAAATACATCCATTGTCTCAGACAATTTTCCTGGAAAACTGTAAATGATATCAGCTGAAGAAAAAAGAGTAATATATCCAAACAAAAACAGAAAAAATGAAGAACAAAATTATAGCATTCACACTTCAAAGATCTAATGATAAATCCACTACAACGTCTCTGAAAAAATAGCGAGTTTATATAACTATGTTTATGTATGGATATGAATATAGGTACATACAAATACTAAACATAAAAACTTGCACTTTTACAACATATGAACTAACGTAAGCTATACAATTATTACAAAATAGAAAAATTGGCTTAGATAAAATACCGATTGAAGTCTAGAAAATAAAAGAGTTACAATATATCTTACAACAGAAATCAACAGCTCGGATGCAAAGTATTAAGCTGCAATAGAGTATATTCACAAGAACCGATCTATAGGTTGATAGAAGGGTGTATAATACCATTTTCTTAAAAAGGAAATCTAGGTATCACAAAGAACTATCGAGGAAATACTCTGAACTCCATATTTGCAAATATTTATAATGTAGGAATATATATAATATACCTCGGAATTAGGGTTTACTTACCTACACGTAAAGAAAAATAGCAGACAACATCCATGCATACATATTACTGACGTATTATTTAGATGATATAGCGGTATTCGCATACGTGCTAAATGATGTACAATAATTACTTCACAAAGCAGAATAGTCAGACGGAGACGTAAGCAGATATAACAACTCCGGGAATACTGAATATATGTGTAATAACTAAGATACACAGAAGGAATAGAAAGCACTAATGCTGACACCATACAAATTAGAATATTTCGTATAAAGTTTAAAGTATAATGGCTGTATGGTCAACTGAGAAATACATAAACAATAGACTAGGAAATATCTTGACCGCTCTAAATGAAATTAGAAAAATATGATAAATATGTGATAAACTAAAAATAAACTTCTTCTGATCGTCAATGGAATCAGTTTTAGTTTATGGCTCGATAACCTGGACGCTGACAGTGTTAAGAAAAAAGATAAAATGTAAATGTCGTGCGGATGCTAAAATTCGCTCTAAACCAGTCCTGGAAAGAGTATAAATAACGAGAAGCCTAAAGTAACGTACCAAATATACCACACACGATCAAAATGACTGCATTTTATTGGTCACTTTTGGATATCAAAGGCGAAGCTAGTATCAGACGTTCTTCTATCGGAACCTAAACATAGTAAAACCGAGATGAATGAAAGAAATACATCGTGGAATATCGAGCAAGTTCGACATGGTAAGATAATGTAAGTAAATAATAATTGTCCGTTTTTTATATTTTATATTTATTTTAATTAAATAATTATCATTATAATTAATATATGTATTAGGATGTTATAATATACATGTGCACAATTGTTATAAAAATTAGTATACATATGATATGATTTAAATTCGTAAATTTATATATTTCATCTGTGTAGGCTAATCTGTGACTCTTGAAGCATTTTTATTCTGTAAAGATATTATTTAATGTTAAATATGATTTAATTGCAATTAACATGATAATACATATATATATATATATATATATATATGTATATATATATATATATATATATATATATATATATTGATAATATATATAAATATATAATATAATTTAAATATTGCAGGTATTAACTTTGTACGAGTTCAGAATGTCATCGCTTGCATATCGCTTGACACTTTGCTTACCGCCACTCTTCCCATCCATTCGTCGTACATATCTTCTTTCTAATCAATGTAAATAGGTAGTACGTATGTAGTAAGGTTGTAGACTATAGTCTATATATATATATATATATATATATTAATGGTATAATTATATAACAAAATATAAAATTAGTATACAACTGATTTTAATGTCAATAATACATTTTATTGCGAGCATAAATTTAAAATAAAAATACTTAAATATTATCTAAGCGTAAACCTATGACATATGTTACATATGACATATGTATGATAGCCGATCAATATCGTAACATTGAACTAATAAGTTGCGTGGTCAAAATAATAGATTAACAATAATAATAATAAAAAAATTACGTAATCTAACCTTCATGATCTCTTGCAGGATACTACAGTTCGGGTCTTCTTCGAACTCGAGGTCCCCTTCGGCCTGTTCGCGGACGTGAGAGGGGAAGTACTTCCTGAACGGTATGGCCGGAGCGTAAGGTGGTAGCAGCTTGGCATCGATCTGGTCTAGCCAGTGGGTGGAGCCAGAGGAAGCCACGCCCACTTCTACTACTTCGCCGCACGCCTCGTCGTACATCGGCACGTAGACCGGGTCGCCCGCCCTCATCTGGTCGGATAGGTCTTCCGCCAGAGTTCCAGCTGCTCTATCGTCGGCTAAGTCGAGTCGGCTACACTGACGGTGTTGTTCCACGTACTGTAGCTGACCTACCGTGTCGGAGTTCATGAACTCGTCGTTGTAGCCGTTAGTGGTGGGGTGCGACCGGATGGGTACGAATAGATAGGAAGACTGCCCGAGGGGAGCGCTCCTCCCCACGTAGCCGATCCGTTTCGTGGGCTTGGGCTTTACTAGATCGCGGGCGCCGCGTGTGGCGTGCGTCGCCGTAGACACGCCCATCGCGGAGGGCGGTCCACCGCCGAGGTTCTGTTCGACTACTAGTTTCCGATAGCCGACATCGCGTAGTCGATCACCGTTATCGGCGCTCATGAAGCTGTCGATATTCGAGTACACGTGACTGGGGTGGTAATCTCCGTTTCCGCAGTGTTGCCCCGCTGAGAAGCTGTTGTACCCCATCATATCGTTGGAATAAGCTATAGGCAAACGATAGTCCTGTGACAGATCGGTACCTTGGTAAGAGCTCGACGTAGGCAGCTCCACCTTTCGATGAGGCGGTGCGACGTTCTGTTGAATGTCTGGTCGGTCTGGGCGCTGGAATGTTCTCATCGGTGCTCGGGGCGTGTTCTCCTTGACGCTGCGGTGGAACGCCCGCAACGCTTGATCGACGTCTTCGCCGTAAGGGGCGTAACCGCCGTCCGCCACCGACGCCTCGATAGCGTCCAGGTCTAGATCGCCGATCGGGTTCTGGAACCGTACCGCTGCGCTAGCCACGCCCATTCCAGAGTTAGAGGGTTCCCGCTTGACCGCCCTCCAGCGCGCCGACTGGGCTAACTTCCGGTAGGTCTTGCGCTTGACCGTTACGGCGTTGGCCTTAGCTTTAGCGTCGTCGGTGACCACCATGGGTACGCGGTTCTCTATGACGGTGGCGTTGTTAGAGGTCACGGCGTTTCCGTTGCGGTCAAACTTGTAGACCATGCTGTATTTCGCACTTTGGCCCGGTTTCACCGCCGCTACTGGTGTCTTTAGTTTCGATACGGCGCTGGTCGTAGAGGTAGTTGTCGTAGTAGTGGTCGCATTAGTGGTAGTGGTAGTAGTCGGGATAGAGGTCGACGTTTTGGTCGAAACCGTTGCTTTTGGCTTTCGTACTTTTTTCACGGAAGATTTCGCAGCTTTTTTCTGAGCAACACATTCTCCTGTTATTTCATCTTTATTCTCCGCCGCATCTTTATCGCTCGTCTTTGTCTTCTTTTCACCCTTTTCCGCAACAACTTTATCTTTCTTGGAAACCCTGGGCTTGCGAGTTTTCTTCGTGTTTTCTTTATCTTTCTTCGTATCTTCTTTATCTTTTTTCGAATTTTCTTTTACTTCAGAATCTTCTTTCACGACATTTTTTCGCCTAACATATTTCCTTTTAGGTTTAGTTTCTTTTCCGGTTTTAATCACCTTGACCTCTTCTGTATTCAACTTAACCTCGCAATCATCTCCTTTAGTCACCTGGACCTCGTAACTCTCTCCTTTATTATCCTCAACCTGATTATGTCAACAAGTTAATACACCGTCATTTGATAGTCGAATATGACCATATTATTTAACAATCACAATCACAGTTATGTGAGTAAAGAATAATATTATTATGATTAAATATTTTAATGAATTAATATAATTTATATTACTATTACAATATATTATAATCCTATCTAACAAAACCTTGGCTACGTTCATCAATAGGCTATCAATTGAATACATCAAATTAATAATAGTGTTATAATATATTCATATACATGTACAAATACAAATGTACATGTACAAATAAATATCAATTAAAATGCTAAAATAAAGTACTAAGTGGTAAATCCATGGATTAACTTTATAACTATAGTTATAAAGTGGTATTTTCAATGTCGTAAATATTAATCTTTATATATATATTAAACTGACTGTATACTATACATTGTATAGCTTGTAATATACAGTGTATAGCTCAGTTGACTAAGGCGTCATACACATAATCAGTAGGACGTGGGTTAGGGTGGCTCGTCAGTCATTAAATATGTTGCTTCAGTAAAAACTATAAACATATAATATGTATAAACAGTAGTGTAACAACTAACAATTGTGTTATACTCAATTGAGTTGTCAATTTGATGTTTAATAACATTTTATAGGAAAAATACTTGTTTAATAATTAAATCTACTGCGCATGCGTAACATTTATTTATCTTTAGTTTTATCTTGACAACCAATTAATTGATATCGTCTTCTAATTTAATTATATATTTAATATGCATTTAAGAGACTTAAGTATATTTAAATCAAAATATGGATCTAACAAACTCAGATTTTAAATTTTGTATAGTTAAAAATATTTTTATTTTTTTTTAAATTAGAAAAAAATATAATATAAAAAAAATTGTATTGCATTCATCTCAATGATAATTAAAATTATATTATGGTAAAAAAAAAAAAATTGACTAGGTCTTAGAAATTTTTAATCATCTTTCCTTGAAAATATTTATTTTTTCTATAGAAATCATTAAAATTCAAATTATTCCTAGAAAAATATTTGAACAAATTTTTTTTTATAATCATATATAGTAAATATATATTATACATTTATTAAGAATATAATAAACTTGATCTGAATATTATTTTTGTTTAAAAACAAAAAACAAAAAATATTCAATAAATAATAAACATAAAAAGTTCAATCCTAGAAATGATAAAATTATAAAGAAATTATTATTTAAACATTTTTTTTTTCTGCTATTCTGTTAATAATATTTAATTCTAGTACATATATATCGTATGACAAAATTCATTAATAGGAAGTATATTAAAAAATGTATTGAATTAATTGTGTATCTATAGATATCTATATATAGAGTATCTAGAGAGTATCTATATAGTATCTATGGAGTATTATAAGATTTCCTATCAATCTTATGTTAAAATTGAAAGTAATATTGACTATTCAATATTTTACGAATTAAGTTAATTTTTTTTGTATTGAATTATATTATATTTTTTCTAATATTATCTTACTGAAGCGATAAATTATCTGAACATTTTATATTTTTCAAGCCTGGATCGAAGGCCGTCAAACGTGGGTTTATGGAGGGCTTGTAATCCTCGTCCGGACCATTAAAATGGTTCTTAAAATAATATTTAGAAGTAATCTTATATAATTGTGTATACAAAAATTATCGGCTCTCGATAAAACTATGGATACATTAACATGAGAGCGGATTCGAAGGGACATTAGAGCCATATGTTTATAAGTGATACCTTCATCTAAGTTCCTGTATGGGATGAAAGTACTCCACCAAATAAAAATAACAATATATATATAGGGGAAAGTCCCCGATTACCGACACCCTCTCGTATCTCAGTAACTATAAGAGATATAAAAAAATAATATATACACGAACTGTTAGTAATTTAATGATAAATATGAATAAGTATTTTTTTTTAACAAATATTTAATCCTATAATTGTTATTTGATAAAATGTAATATTCTGTTTTTACTTTTTAAATATTTGAATAATAACTTTTTTTAAATCATTGTAAATACTTTATTAATTAAAAGAAAACTTAATAAACCTACTGCATATAATATTGTAGATCAATACAATTTTTATAACTTTTATAAAAATAATTCAATTTAAATAACTATTAATCAAAATATCTTAATTATAGCAAACCATATGATTTTCCTAATACCGACCCCCTAAATTACCATAACACCGACCCCCATGTGATTTATAATATCCAATCAAAATAGATCAGTATTTTACTTTAAAATATGTCATAAGTTGATTGTGTATCATTGATATAGATTAAGGATTCATGATCCCATTCGATAATATACATACTGATTAATAACTAAATATTAAATAATAATATACACTATTTTAATATAGGTTAACCTAATTACTATAAAGTTTAAATTTAAATTTAATATTACTATTAAAACATAAATTCAATAACAATAATTGCGTGCATGTTATAATTAATTATATTTATGAATATCTACTATGTTGATTGGATATTATAATACTAAAAGTATGTATACCACGAATATTTTAGGGGGTCGGTATTAGGAACAGGTATCCGATTACCGACCCCCCTGTTTATTCTTGTAAATATAATTATATCAAACATTTAAAATAGCCACATTATTCATTACCATAATATAACCCTATTAACAAAATTTCAAATAAATATATTTAATATTGAATAAGTTATTACAAATAATCATTTAGGGGTCGGTAATCGTGGACTTTCCCCTATATATGTGTTTGTATGTATGTTGTATACAATAGTATGCTATAGTTGTATACTATAATATGTATACTATATATAGTATATATATATATATATATATATATATATATATATATATATATGTGTGTGTGTGTGTGTTTGTATGTATGTTGTATACAATAGTATGCTATAGTTGTATAATATAGTATTATACTATAGTATACTATATATGCATGTATGCATATACGCATATATGCATGTGTTATTATATGTATGCGTGTGTTATTATATGTATGTATGTGTGTGTGTTGGTATCTAACCATAGTTAAGTTTTTCTTTTGTATGATGTCCTTTTAAAATGCGATAGCAATGCTACAGATATGTCCTGTTATATAAATACATCACATATATATTGTGTTATAATCAACGTATTATTATTATTAAATTGTTATTGTATTATTATTATAGTATTATTATGTTCTCCCGCACGAGCAAAGTGGTCTATATAAACATAATATAAACATGACTCTATTTTAGTGCCTAATAAAACGTATATCATCTTCATATAGCATATATATATATATATATATATATATATATATATATATATATATGTTACAACTAGAGGCGCTGCAACAGGGGGGACGAGGTGTATGTCCCCCTCCCCCCACTTTAAAATCTTGGGGGATCTCATATGTATTGGTCCCCCCATTTTTTCCACCACATTTATTTTGATTGGTTCTCCCCCCCCCCCTACATACAATATTGTTCCAGCACCCCTAGTTACAACCTTTATTCATGCACAAACAAGTTATTAACATATCGTAACATAATTAATATTGACATTAATAATCTTTTTATCAAAAATAATGTATCCACGAATATTATATACCACTATAGTGTTCTGTATTGCGGGTGTTTCGTAAATAAATACTCACAATACGTATAACTGCGTGCCTACCTACCTATTAGCTATCAACTCATCTAGGTCACAGTATGACCTTCACAGTGTGACCTTAACACACGTGATATTGTTAACTCGGGAATCTAGTGTCGAGTTGTCTACATAATAAAATATAATCGGGAATATGTTTAGGATTAAACGGGTTACGATCAAAAAGGACGAGTTGAGGTGAAAATGTTAAATTTTAAATGCGAAATAATGTTGTATAGGCTCACTTTGTGATGTAATGCAGATGAAAAAAACCAAACAGGACAAAACTAAACCAATTAAACCAAATAACCCACACATATCTATACAAAATATATGTATATATATATACATATATTAACTCGTATTTCTAATGTAACATTTAACCCTCAACTCGTCCTTGTTGATTGTCTCCCGGATTAAACACTGCGAAACAATATTTATTAAGAAGTACCATGGTACCTGGTGCACCAGGTTAATATTATAAAATTCACTAATCTATTATATAAAAGAAAGTCTATTTAATTATATATATATATGTGTGTGTGTGTGTGTGTATCTGGTGAGGTAACTCGAGAACCGGGGTACGTCGCGAAAATATTTTATACCCGATCTTAATAAATTTGCAACAGTATGGTCTTGGTCCGGAAAATTTTTTGAATTTTATACCGCGTACCCCAGAAAAACCTGAAAAATTGACTTTTTGCCATTAAAATGATTTTTTGTCGTCCAAAATCTTCGGCGTCGCATTTTTGAAATATTTTTTTTACATTTTTTCGAACTATTTTTTTGAATTTTTTTTGATTTTTTTTTGAAATTTTTGGAAATTTTGGAAATTTTTTGAAATATTTTTGAAATATTTTTGAAATTTTTTGAAATATTTTTGAAGTTTTTTTTAAATATTTTTAAACATTTTTTTGAAATTTTTTAAAAATATATTTTGTAATATTATTTATATTTTTTGTATTTTAAAAAATATTATTTGAAATAATTTTTTATATTTTTCAACTATTCGTTGAAATATTATTATTTTAAGATATAATTAAAATATTATAATTATATAATAAATATATAAATATTATAAGATATAATAATATACTTTTTAAAATATTTGTAGAACATTTATAAAAAATATATTTTGTAATATTTGGAAATATTTGTTGTATACTAGGAATACAGAATCAGGAATAGCTATAATTAATAAATAATAGATAGGCAAACAATCAAAAATCGATCAACGCAGGGTGCGGTTTGGGTTTTCGATATTTATTAAGTACTATTTTGTAATATTGGAAATATGTGTTGTATTTTTTTAAATATTATTTGAAATATTTTTGAAATATTTTTCCACTAATTTTTGAGATATTTATAAATGTATAAATTTGTTTGAATTTTAGCAACAATTTATGTTATTGTATATGAAAAGCAGAATCATGAATATCCATAAATAATAAATAATAGATAGGTAAGCTATCAAACAACGAGTAAAGCAAAGTTGGGTACGGCAAGAAATTCCAAATCAGGAATAGTTATAATTAATAAATGATAGATAGGCAAATAATAAAAAACCGAGCAACGCCGATTTGGAACTGTTTGGGTTTAGGTTTTCAACATATTTTGGAATATTTGAAATATCTGTTGTATTTTTTGAAATATTTTTTATCTAATTTTTTAAATATTAAAAAAAATATGTTTCTACATATGTTTAATTTTATTTAATTGTATATACTAGAAATGTAGGATCAGGAATAGCTCTAATTAATAAATAATAAATAGGCAAACAATCAAAAACCGATAAATGTCGAGTCGAGTACTGTTTGGATTTGGGTTTAGGTTTGAGTTTTCGACATTTTTTTAAAACATATTTTGTAATATTTTAAATATTTTTTGTATTTGTTAGCAATTATATATTTTAGAATAATCAGGAATAGCTATAATTAATAAAAATAAATAGTCAAACAATCAAAAACCTAGCAACGCCGGGTAGGGTATGACTGCTAATATGTTGAAATATTTTTTATATTTAAAAAATATTTTTAGACACTTTTTAAAAATATATTTTATAATATTTTAAAGTATTTTTGTATTTTTGTATTTTTACAAAATATTTTACGAATAAGTCTTAAAAAGAACAACGCTAGATCTACATCGGATACAGTTAGATTTATTAAATATTAGTTAGAAGACATCAATTAAAGAATAGCTATGCATAATTAGGAATAACTATAATTAATAATTGATAGGCAAATAATAAAAAAACGAGCAACGTCGGGTTGGGTTCGGCAAACAATTCTAAATCAGGAATAGTTATAATTAATAAAGTATAGATAGGCATATAATTAAAAACCGATCAACGCCGTTTTGGGACGGTTTGGGTTTGGGTTTTCAACATATTTTGTAATATTTGAAATATTTGTTGTATTTTTTAAAATATTTTTTGAAATATTTGTTCACTAATTTTTTAAATATTATAAACAATATTTTTCTATATTTGTTTGTATTTTAAATAAACTTTATTTAATTGTATATACTAGAAATATAGAATCAGAAATTGCCCTAATTAATAAATAATAAATAATAGATAGGCAAACAAACAAAAACCAAGAAATGCCGGGTCGGGTATGGTTTGTTTTTAAAACATATTTTGTAATATTTTATATATTTTTTTGCAATTTTTAGCAATTATATATTTTAGAATAATCAGGAATAGCTATAATTAATAAAAAAAATTAATAGGCATTAAAAATCAGGTATGGCTACTAATATGTTGAAATATTTTTTATATTTCTTAAAATATTTTTAGACACTTTTTAAAAATATATTTTGTAATATTTTAAATTATTATTTGTAATCTTACCAAATATTTTACAAATAATCTTAAAAACGAACAACGCTGAGTCTACATCGGATACAGTTAGAATTAGTAAATATTAGTTAGAAGAAAACAATTAAATATTAGCTAAGTATAATCAGGAATAGCTACAATTAATAGGCAAATAATCAAAAACCTAGCAACGCAGGGTAGTGTACGGTTTGTGTTTGGGTTTAGGTTTGGGTTTTAGAAATTTTTTTAAAACATATTTTTTAATATTTGAAATATTTGTTGTATTTTTTAACATATTATTTGAAAATGTTTTCTACTTTGTTTTGTATGTCAGCTAACATTTATTTTATTATATATATATCAATTAAGAATCAGGAATAGCTATAATTAATATATAATATATAGGAAAATAATCAAAACCGAGCAACGCCGGGTCGGGTACGGCTATTTTTTGAAATATTTTTAAAAATTTTTTTTCAAATATTTTAAAACATTTTTTTGAAATATTTGTAAACATTTTTGTGGACATTTTTTTGAAATATTTTTTTATATTTTTCAACTAATCTTTGAAATATTATTATTTTAAGATATAATTAAAATATTATAATTATATAATAAATATATAAATATTATAAGATATAAATATTATACTTTTTAAAATATTTGTAGAAAATTTATAAAAAATATATTTTGTAGCAATACAGAAATACAGAATCAGAAATAGCTATAATTAATAAATTATAAATGGGCAACAACAATCAAAAATCAAAAATCGAGCAATGCAGGGTGCAGTTTGAGTTTTCGACATTTTTTAAGTAATATTTTGTAATATTGGAAATATGTGTTGTATTTTTAAAAATATTTTGTGAAATATTTTTGAAATATTTTTCCACTAATTTTTGAGATATTAATATTTGTATAAATTTGTTTGAATTTTAGCAACAATTTATGTTATTGTATATGAAAAGCAGAATTTTGAATAGCCATAATTAATAAATAATAGATAGGTAAACTATCAAACAACAAGTAAAGCAAAGTTGGGTACGGCAAGAAATTCCAAATAAGGAATAGTTATAATTAATAAATGATAGATAGACAAATAATAAAAAAACGAGCAACGACGATTTGGAACTGTTTGGGTTCAGGTTTTCAACATATTTTGGATTATTTGAAATATCTGTTGTATTTTTTGAAATATTTTGTCACTAATTTTTTAAATATTAAAAAAAATATGTTTCCACATTTGTTTGTATTTTAGATAAACTTTATTTAATTGTATATACTAGAAATGTAGGATCATAAATAGCTCTAATTAATAAATAATAAATAGGCAAATAATCAAAAACCGATAAATATCGAGTCGGATACTGTTTGGATTTGGGTTTAGGTTTGAGTTTTCGACATTTTTTTAAAACATATTTTATAATATTTTAAATATTTTTTGTATTTTTTAGCAATTATATATTTTAGAATAATCAGGAATAGCTATAATTAATAAAAACAGTCAAACAATCAAAAACCTAGCAACGCCGGGTAGGGTATGGCTACTAATATGTTGAAATATTTTTTATATTTAAAAAATATTTTTAGACACTTTTTAAAAATATATTTTATAATATTTTAAATTATTTTTTGTATTTTTACAAAATATTTTACGAATAAATCTAAAAAAGAACAACGCTAGATATACATCGGATACAGTTAGATTTATTAAATATTAGTTAGAAGACTAAAAATTAAAGATTAGCTATGCATAATTAGGAATAGCTATAATTAATAATTGATAGGCAAATAATTAAAAACCGAGAAACGTCGTGTTGGGTAAGGCAAAAAATTTAAAATCAGGAATTGTTATAATTAATAAATAATAGATAGGAAAACAATCAAAAACCTAGCAACGCCGTGTCAGGACGGTGTGGGTTTTAGTTTTAGACATTTTTTTAAAACATATTTTATAATAATTGAAATATTAGTTGTATTTTTTAATATATTTTTTAAAATATTTTTCCACTAATTTTTTAAATATTAAAATATTTTTCTACATTTGTTTGTATGTCATCTAACATTTATTTTATTGTATATAAATAATAGTTAGGAACAAATTAAATATAAATATTTAGCAATGCAGAATTAGTAATAGCTATAATTAATAAATAATAATTGGCAAAAAATCAAAAACCGAGCAACGCCAGGTCGGGTACGGTTTGGGTTTAGGTTTGGGTTTTCGACATCTTTTTAAAACATATTTTGTAATATTCAAAATATTTATTGTATTTTTTAATATATTTTTTGAAATATTTTTCTACTAATTTTTTAATTATTAAAATATTTTTCTACATTTGTTTGTATTTCAGCTAACATTTATTTAATTGTATATATAACAATGAAGAATCAGGAACAGCTATAATTAATAAATAATAGATAGGCAAAAACAATCAATATCCGAGCAACGCCGGTTTGGGTACGGTTTGGGTTTAAGTTTGGGTTTTAGACATTTTTTAAAACATATTTTGTAATATTTGTTGCATTTTTTAATATATTTCCACTAATTTTTTAAATATTTTTCTATATTTTGTTTGTATTTTAGCTAACATTTATTTTATTGTATATATAGCAATGCATAATCATGAATAGGTATATAATATATCTATAATTAATAAATAATAGATAATAGGCAAATATTCAAAAACCGAGCAACGCCGGGTCGGGTACGGCTAGTAAGTTATAAATGTAATGTGAAATATATGTCAAATTTACAATATCTAATTTCCATAATATAAACATAATTATTGAATACACTATTATATTAACTAGGTAATCAAGATAATTGTACACTACCTACTGCAATAGCAGAGAACCAAGGGCTTTGGTAATACGTACCAGGTACGTCGTACCTACTTGACCTTGACTAAATAGTGAACATCGTATATAACATGTATGTCAATAGTAGGTATGTTGAATACATCATACCATGTGTTATAGTTATAGATATATACCTAGGGAGTTATGTATATATATATATATATATATATATATGTGTGTGTGTGTGTGTGTGTGTATTGGTGTGTGTGTGTGTTTGTGTGTGTGTGTGTAATGGATATGTATGTATGCATATCCTACATTGTATATTTATCCTATTTAATTATTACCTGTTAATGCGATTTCTGAAAAGATGCGATTTACAACCTAGCAATTGAACTTAATAAATCAATATGATGTAATATCTATTGGCAACCGATTAATATTGATTATAAATAGAGAATAACCATTGGTTACCATTGAATCTATTATATTACTATGGAGATTTTAAATAAAAACAAAAAATAATTTATATTTATTTATTTTAAATTTATATTTATTCCATTCATTACATTTATAATTCGATTTTATTAAACAATATTTCATTTAATTATTGCCCATATACGTTCTATTGCATAACCATCACATCACAATATATGTGTTGCATGTATTATACAACATTTCCGTTACTTTATTATGATTTAGTATAAGTTTATATAAACTATATATAGTATATAGGTTACTAATAGTAACTTACTATATACCTATAGGTAGGGGCGTCGGAACGATATTTTGAATGGGGGGGGCTATTTATTTATATTTCATATTATATATCCTATTATGTATTACTAATATAATTACTAATTATATCTTATTAATATCGTATACCTTTTTAGTCTATGTTAACCCTTTAATATGCAATTAATAATATTACATTTTTATAACAATACTTAAGTAGGAATATATTAGAAAATAAATAATATCCATTAAATAATTTATTATTATATAAATATAGATATTTATTTATAAATATATCCATCTCAATTGTGTGAATTATTTTTTGATTTATATTTGCCAATACTAATGAATTTAATCTACTATCTAGCATAGTAGACTGTAACAACGTATTTATTATTCGTAGATTAATAAATCCACGCTAACATGACACAGAACTTGAGGGGCAAACAACTAAAAGTGTGATCAAATATATTATGCAGGAAAATATTTTTTGAATTTTAGGAGATTGTTCCGTCATATATATGTTTATCCTCATCAGATGGTATTGAACTTATTGATTGATTTGAACATATGGAAATTCGATATTTCAATCGTTAACTCTTCATACATTTTTTATTAATGTTTAGTGTAGAAAATTAATAGGATTAATAAGATTATTCTAAAAAAAAAACAACCTTTTTTTTCATGAATTATATTATTTATAATAATGATTCCTTTAATTTATAAGAATGTATAAATGAAGTTTCCTTAGTTTAAAAATTGGTTTTAATTTTCATCATTATGGAATCAAATAACTCAGTATATTTTATTCTTTAAATATTAATGATATAGTATATTAACATATTACTTGATAATATCTAATCACATTCTTATATTAACATAACATTAACCTATATTATGTTATCTTAATAAGATTACATGTATGTCTTTTGAATTTTTATTACTATTCATCTCATAAATATTTATAATAATTTATATTATATGTCTTATTATTATTCTCTGAATTAGATATAATTAGAAAATTAAATTAGATATATTTAAAATTAAAATAAATTATTATAATATTTTATAATAAACATTGATTATAAGCTATTTTATATTTTATATCATATTTTTTATAAAAGTAGGATATTAACCTTGAATCAATATAAAAACTTGTATATATATAAAATATAATATACTTTTGTTTCTATATCTTCAATGAATGTGTGCAAATTATGTCTATCATTATTCAATTTAATTAGAATCATCTTTACTATTATCTAATCCTTTATGTTTATTTATTATTGAGTATTATTATGATTATATATAATTATAATAATATATGCTTTCAAGTATATTTTTTATAAATGTTACCTTCAATAGTATTTGTTGGTATCATGAAAGCTTTCACCTTCATATCCAAGCTTTCAAATATCAAACTTGAAATATTCATATAACAAATATTTGACTTATTCATATTTGTTAATAATAAATTTGCAATATATTTGTGGTCTTGGTAATATAATCTAATTTTTATATTATTTCAGTTCATCGATTATACCACTATATTTATCTAATGTTGTTTTAATACATGATTTTCACAGTCCATCTTATTGGGCATAATGGTTTCAATGTATTTGCTTTGTTATTATTCGTATTATATACAATCCGTAATTTTATAGTTTGTTCATATAATAATCCCACATTATAAAACACTCTCAAGGCTTTTCTTATATTTATATTATAATCTAATGATTATGCTATTAAGTTTATGCGATGAGCTCCACATTGTGTATCAAAATGTAATTGTTGTCTATTCATTATTATAGTCTTTACAACATTATATTGACCAGAAATATTAGCTGCACCGTCATATGAATGTCCTCTTAATTTAGAAATAGGCAAGTTAAGATGTTAAAGTTCAGATAACATTACATTTTCTATATTTTCTAAGTTAAAAATGTCCTCCTCAATTCCTGATATATCTTGAATTCCATCACATTGAATTGAGAAAGTCCAATTAATATCTTTCAATCAAATATTTAATAATTCAGATTTATATAGTTGAATAATGTCATTCTTAATATCACTAGATAACAAGTATCTCTCAGAGATTCTCTCATGAATATTATCATATTTCATGGATGGGGGGGGGGCAAACAATACTTAGCCCCCCCCCCCATATGTTTGGTAACATTCTTTAGAAAAAATTTGTATTAACAAAGACAATATACTACATTTAATATATATAAAATTTATTAATACATATTTCATGGGGGGGGCAAAACATACTTAGCCCCCCCCATATTTTTGAATGGGGGGGTCAGATACCCCCCGCCCCCCCCCCCTTCCGACGCCCCTACCTATAGGTATACCTATACTGTGCACATATAGTGTATACCGTATATTAAATAGAATATATAGTATGTACAATATAAAGTATATATATATATATATAGTGTATATAACAATATATATATATACATCTATATTAAGAACAAGAAAACGCTTGTAATAAATGGGGCCTAAAAAGCAATCCTCTCAAATATGCAGTTCTGACAACTGAATAAAAAGACATCAAAATCGGCAATAATATTGTCCCCAAAGTTAACCAGTTCAGGTTTTTGTGCAATCTCGTCTCCAACTGTCCAGATGATGTTCGGCATAGAATTTTGATGGCGTCCCAGGCTTTTTAAAGACTGTACTTCCAGAGACATATCTAAAAAAATCAAGATTATACTCTAAAAAGCGGGTCAGAGACATGGACAATGAGGCAAATTAGATCAATACCCTGCTGGTTTTCTAAATGAAGTGTCTAAGAGCTATCCTGCGAGTTACAAGAACTGACAGACACCGAAAGTTATAATTCCTATCAAGAGATAAGGTTAATACTAAATGGTAATACTAAATGTTAATACTATGGAAAACACCAGCTATATGCCACAAAAGATAAAACATCATGAAACATCAGAGGAAAATACCACAACCAACCATAAGAGAGTATAAAGGAATACATTTATGTACTACAACTCTACCATACCTAGGCTACATAATAGTCAATATATCTCCAAAAGAAGGTAATGAAAAAGAAAATAAGATGAATTATGAAAATCTCAAATAAAATTCCTCCGAATAATGGAAAATAGTAAATGAAGCTAATGATAGAAAAAGTAGCAACGCTCTGTAACTAAAAGTTGTAAAAGAAGAAAAGAAAATACAATTATGTTACTCAAGAAATTCCACTTAACTTCCGATTTATCCCTTCTATATATTAATATTACATGTATACATATAAACAAAGGGCTTTGATATACATATTAAATAATTAATAAATACTACACGTATATATACAAATATTTATGTTTCGAACTACTTAACCACTAGCAGATATGTATAGAAGGGATATCTCGGTTTACGGTCTACATCAATGGGCTATTCATATACTAGATGATAGTAAAGTATTTTACTGATATAAATGAAAACTTAACTGTAGGTATGGTGTATTTATTGTTGACACTTACGATGTTTGGTTCAACTATATGTACGGGACTCAATGATTCATGTTCATATTAGCAAAGGATGAGTTTGATCTCAACTAATTAATGAGAAGCAAACCCAGGGTAGTCAGGATGGATAGAAATTAGATACTATTTCAGAGGTGAAGGTTTATTAACGAAGTGTAATTTATGAAATTATCTATTCTACTGACTTGGAGAATGCATGTGAATAGTTACGAAGAGAGTAAACATAAATTAACTATTTAATTTCTTTATTGGAGTTTCTTGAAGTAAGTATAAGATAGTGCTAGGCTATTCTTGTTAGTAATGAGATCATATTTAGTATGGTCAGCAATACAATTCACAGGTCGGTAGAAAATAAATTTGTAGGAGTAGCAAGAGCATGTCTGCAATATTTCATGAATTTATTTAGAGCAAGGAAGGTAAATAAGGTTTATAAAGAAAACATGAAGAATAAATAGTGAATATCCTATTACTTGTTCTCTCTATTAACATGTCAGCGCTCCTAAAAGTATTTAATATTTCATAATAACTGCAGTTATATAAATATAGTAATAAGAGTAAAATAAATCTAGTTGTGATAATTTTAAAGCATGTTGTGAAGCTAGATAGCAATTTAAGTATTGTAGTAATGCTGGAAATAGACTTACTATGATGTCTACTTTATACATTTGTAAAATCAATTACAGATAATATTTAGTATTATGCAACATAGGGAATCATAGACATATATTGAGAGGAATAATGTCAGTGGGAGAAATGGACATGCATTCAGAAGGAGTTGGGAAACTGGTAACATTATGTATAGGAATGGGGGAGATGAATCAGTGTAGCAACAGATGTCGATATAATGAGAATAAGTATTAAATTTCCGACTAAAGGCAAAAGAGAATAGGTAATTCAGATGAAAAGATATTTTGAATATTATGAAGAATAAATTATTTTGTAATAAATTGTAATATTATTATTATCTCATTGTAATCTCCTTTGTCTTTACTTTATTGTTCAAATATATATGAAATATAATCTATATAAATGTATATAAATATAATGAATAAAAATATATATTGAATACGTAATTTATTAAATCCAAAATAGAGTCATGACCTAGAGTTGCATAATAAGCACATAGTAACATAATCAACGATAACATTCATAGATATAAAACAGAAACATCTACGAATAAACACCTCAATAACGTATTTACGTGCAAATGAGTTAAAATCATTAACTGTAACAATAGGGCAATAACATGGGAATAACAATAGACGATAAACAATGGATATACTAATGGGTAACGTTAATACTTGTATAATACTCAGTATTAAGAGAGACAAACAATGTGTGTAATAGTACTGTTATGTATCTACTATCAATACAATATTGATATACATTAAATATTGATATTCTATATATATATATATATATATATATATATATATATATATATATATATAAAACATAATATATAAAATACAATAATTTATAATTATTGATGAATTAACTACATTCAAAATATAGTGAACATTAATTTTTTAATAAGAAACGAGAAAATTAGTAACATATACATCTATGCAGGTCTATGTACATAGATTGATATGTATATTAGTTATATGTTATTAAACATAATGAGAAGTTATATGTAAATAAGATAGAATTAATATAATGTATATAATTAAATATATAAGTATAGTATATATACGTATGTATAGAATATATATATATGATTATTGATATTATTGTTATTTTTATTACAATAATTCAATTCCCTTTTAAACCACTAGCTATACTAAATTAGTAAGTTCTAGAAGGTTCTGGTAAGGGGTTACATTTTCTGATGCAGGTATTCGACTAGAGTGACAGGTGGACGTATAAAGTCTTCGTGCATATTCTCTACGGTGGTTTGCCTAGCCCCCTCAGAATTATCGTAACCTGTTTAGCAATCGTGATTTTATATTAGTATATATATATAAATTATTATATCAGGATGGGATATTTTCTCTCTCTATTTCAATGGTACTACTTTACTAATCTGTTACATTCATTGTTATAAACTGTTAATAGTTGTAAATCAGTGATTATAAATGAAATGAGTTAATTATATCTGTTGAATTGTAAATTAAAACTTTACTCTATGCCTATGATGCAATAATATTATATAAACATTTAACTGTGAAATAAAAGTTTTCAATTATATTGTAGAAATATGTCCATAGAATATATAGTACCATACATATGTAGATAGATTATAAGCAATAGACATCGGTGGATATCAATATTGGGCAGTTTTCAGTACGAATAGCTATATATAATTAACTATATAAAATATAGGCTATTTTGTAATTTTAATATACACAATGGGAAAATATATAGATTTGTATATAGTTTTGATTATTATTAATCCATAGTGAACCAAACTATTGTTCTATTCTATTTCAATGATATTATGTGGCTAACTTTATCAACATATAAATTAATCATGTAACATATTTGTTACGTTGTGACCTATTAGTAATAACTTATTACTATATAACAAATTAATACAAAACTGGGATTCATAATCTATTACATATGGCTTCAATGCAAACACTAAAATTAAACAATATTTTTAAAGTCAATAAAATATATTATCATAAAAATGTGTATAATTGAATTATATAGATACATTTAAATGATGAATTATATATAAACTATATATATATAATTGGATACACATACATATCTATTAGTTATATATACATATATACATATCCCTCTCTCTCTCTTTCTCTCTAACTATGTGATTTCAGCCTAAGATACTGGGACAGGGTATGGGTGAGGATACGTTCGTAGCTTGACTTCAGGTTGTAGATGAACACGCCTTTAGGATCATTGGTAAAGAATTCAGACAGGTCCTTCTCGATGGTGTCCATTAAACCCTATTATGTAAGAGGGGCGGGGTTAATATCACAGTGTAACACTCGAAGATGTGGTGATAGGTGCATTGAATAACAACTCAACATAACTTTGAAACGTGAATAGTAATAACGTTAACATATATTAATACACATGTAGATTACTAAGCTATGTTCACACCATACATATGTAGATAGATTATAAGCAATAGACATCGGTGGATATCAATATTGGGCAGTTTTCAGTACGAATAGCTATATATAATTAACTATATAAAATATAGGCTATTTTGTAATTTTAATATACACAATGGGAAAATATATACTGAATTCATTAATTTATAAATAGTAAGAGTTTCAAAATTTTAATATTAGGAAGATTAAACTACTTGATGAAAATCTGTGATTAAACCAATATTTATTAAATGTTTTCAAATAAATTATTTGTAAATTCGATGTAGCTTTCTTTAAATCGGACTATATATGTTGGTGTGAATACAACTTTAAATATATACATATGATACAATGTTTTATAGGCGTATTACTAATACATAATTAATATAAAATTATAATATTTTATATGAAATAATGTACAATAATAATAAATAACATACAATAATAACGATAATATGTGTATATATATATGAATATTATTATTTTTTAAATCAAATGCAATTTTTTATATAACATTTTCAAATTTATAAAAACTATTTAATCTTTATTATTATATAACTTTATTTATATAATTTAGTCAATATTTGATATATTATAAAATATTGATATATATTAAAAAATATAAACCATAAATATATATATATATATTTACTCTGTGTAAATAAATACTGCCTATTTATGTAGTGTATACATTTTTATTATATAATATAATTTATTATGTTAATTCATGCTTGAGTGAACAATCTAAATGAACAATTTGTAATAATTTATAAATAATTAACATTATTAAACAAGTCCGTTATATAAGATTGTTATCCGGTGTATTATAATATAACAATAGAGTAAAAAACATACCATTGTTTATATGTTAAATATATATTTTTTAATTCAAATTAGTTACCAACTATGCATAATCAAATTAACGAATGAGCCATAGAAAAATATCCAAAGAATTGATATTAATATATTCAATGATATATATTCTCACTAATATTAAACGTTTAAATTTGATAAATAATCCAATAAATAATCATTACCACAGGTTGGGTATAGTTTTCTGTTTCTTTTCTTTTGCAATCATTCCTATTAATTATTAACGATTCAAATGTTATTATTATAATCATTAGTGTTGTAATCATTTTTATGTTCAGTTTGATAGAAAATATTTTATATTGTTATATTCAGAATTCATTATTGATAAAATGAAATATGCATACATTAACAAAATAAAATATTAAAATTTAGATTATTGAACAAATGATAGTAAAATGAAAATAATATGTATAATATTTGTTATACATATAGATTAGCAATACAAATATTATTTTAAAATATTTAATTATAATCAATATGGTATTTTTACATAGTAAATAAATATTACGAATATTATTACACTGCAGCCTATCTAAGAGGATAAAATGGCAGATTTCACAATATTAGATACTATAAAAATGGTTCATTGAAGCAGTTGCATAGAAGCATGTTTGAACGTATGAATATTTTCATATGAATACTCATTTACTAATTGTAAAAATGACTTAATTTAATATTTTATATTCATAATTACTATATAAAAGAAGCAAAATATATCAAAAAATAAAAATGAAGTAATTTACAAACATTTATTTCAAAATTGTTAAATAATATTCAGAAATATTTAAAACCTATAAAATATTCATAGTTTGTATACAAGTTTTTATTGTATCAATATAAATACTTTTAAAATATTATAAATTAAAATAATTGTTATATATAGCCTATATTTTTTTTAAATATATTATAAAATACACAATATAAATAATATTAAAAGTAAAATTCATCTTAAATATTATTTACATAAAATAATAGATATTCATAAACACATTACAAACATATATACAAATATTACAATATATATAAATGTATTGAATGATACATTGATCTATTTAATAGTAAGTGTGTATTATCGTTAATAATACAAGATGAATGTTATTATGATTATAGCGGAATATATAATGGTGATATGTGAAATATATGATAGAGGGGAGATGATGTGTAGAGATATAGAGTATAGATTGGAGATGAATGTAAGAGAGAAGACAGATAGGAAAACAAGAGGTGGTAGATGGTACAACTGAGTTGATATTTATGAAAGTGAGTGATCAAAGGAGATTACACTGATATAAGAGATAACAAAATAAAAAGTAAATACAGCGATCAGTGAGATGAGATATCTCTACGATAAACACAGAGATAAGTGATCAGTGATATGAGATGCTATATGATAATAACGGAGATCAGTGATATGAGATGCTATATGATGACAGAGATAAGTGATATGAGATGCTATATGATGACAGAGATAAGTGATATGAGATGCTATATGATAATAACGGAGATCAGTGATATGAGATGCTATATGATAATAACAGAGATAAGTGATATGAGATGCTATATAATGACAGAGATAAGTGATATGAGATGCTATATGATGACAGAGATAAGTGATATGAGATGCTATATGATGACAGAGATAAGTGATATGAGATGCTATATGATGACAGAGATAAGTGATATGAGATGCTATATGATAATAACGGAGATCAGTGATATGAGATGCTATATGATAATGACAGAGATAAGTGGTATGAGATGCTATATGATAATGACAGAGATAAGTGATATGATATGCTATGCTAGTGATGTGTACTTACGGTGGGCAGTTTCCTTTTCTTTAAGAACGTACGGATGTTCCTATCTATGTTGTGATACCTGAAACAGGCACTGCCTTCATCATCTGTAGAGGGGTGGGGTGGGGGTGGGGGTGGAGGGGGGTTATCATGGTATTATAGTAATAATAGGGTTGAGTGTGTCTTCGCATAATCATTTACTTGTTGTCAATATGTAAACGTTACATTAGATGTCATATTTTAATGATCTTCTCAATAGATGATAATCTGTATATAAATATATATATATATATATATATATATAAGTATAACTATATTTTTCATTCATATTTAAATTACATAATTAAAAATACATATGAATAAACTTTATAATAATAAATATATATATATATTTATTATTATATAGTTTAAGTAATATTATGATTTAAAAATTGTTATAACTATATATTATAATAAAGATCAATAATTTATAATATATTGTATACCTATTTGAACTGTATACATTTAAATAATATGTATTCACCTATATTTGAAAACTACATAAACAAAATAAAAGATATATTTATATTAATGTAAATAATAAATATTTATGTAAGATATAATGAAGAACAAAATTTAAATAAACATATATATATATTATCTCACATTACATATATGTGAGATAATAAATATGTACATATTTTATAATTCATATTAATTAAATATAATAGAAATTAACTACATTTATCTTCATATGTAAATGTATTATATATATATATATATATATATATATATATATATATATATAAATTGTAATATATATATCATACAATAGTTTATGAATAACCTATAGAATCCAAATTATTACTGATATTATCTATTTAATAATATTTTCAGAATGTAAATAAAGATTATAAAATATCAATATCATATGTGAAGAGTATGTGTGTGTGAATAGTGTATAATAATAAATATGAAAATCGACTGTGTGTATATATATATATATATATATACAGTCAACTCTCGGTAAGTCGGACTACGGAAAAGTCGGACTTCTCGATAAGTCGGACACATTTAGTTGGTTTGGTTGGATTTGTATCTAGTTCCATGTTAAATTAATCGGATAAGTCGGATAAGTTATTTTGGATAAGTCGGACTTTTCTATAAGTCGGACACATATTATAGTCATTTTTATGATTTTTATACTGGATAAGTCGGACTTTTTATAAATTGTCAGAAATATTTACTTTAAATAATGAATATTATAATTTTAGTAAGTAATATTATTGAATACAACATTTTATGTTGTTGATTGTTGCATAATTCAACATTTCGGTAACCATTTAACTCGCGCTGCGCATTTCATGTATCATTTGCATGATATTCTGAATCTCGGATAAGTCGGACATCTCGCTAAGTCGGACTCTTTTCCCGGTCCCTTGCGAGTCCGACTTATCGGGAGTTGACTGTATATATATATATAGATATATATATACATATCATATTAACCATCTTCTATTCTAGTATCTTGCAGGTCTATTTCCTTTAACAACTTGTTCTGATCAGTTTCTGAACTGTCTATAAAGGTATTCCAAGCCTATGAGGTATCGATAACGTTACATTAATGATCTTAGCGTGTAATAGTGAATCTAACAATACAAATATGATTATAACGCTATATGCTAATATATATTATGCTAGTTTGGTGATATAATAAAATTGTATATTTGTAATTTTATTCTTGTATTTTAATATATTTATATATACGTATATATGTATATTTTTAGTGATGTGATAATAAAATATTCTAAAGCGGTGTTCACATGAGCAATCTATTCTTGCAGTGGAATACATTAAAACTTCATGATTATATAATGAACTTAAGTTAATTATATAATCATAAAATGGTAATATACATATATTAATTATTTAATAATTATATAAGAAATTATATATTATAATTATAATTATTAATTGATTAGTATTAATTATTATTAACGATTAAATAACATAATTTTAATCACTTATAATCGCAAACGATTATAAATAGATTAACCTCTAGAAAGGTAAATGTGTTTGAATTAATACTCATCAGTATACATGTGCATGCGTTTATTTACCAATTGTATAAATTGTTACAAAAACTAGAATAAATTTTGATTAGAAAATTTAGCAATAATGTCAGAAAAAACATAGAATTTTACATTTTGGCAATTCTTAAGAATTCCATTGCGAAATTGCTGGAATAGATTGCTCATGTTAACAGCGCTTAAGGATGAGTAATTTTAATTTATTATTAACAGTCAAAAAAAATGTATCTATTGAATATTTATTTACACATTAGAATAAACTATAATCGATTATATTATATTAACATTCTATAATATATGTATAGAATTTAATATTTCTCATTTGGATATTATTATAATGAATACATACTTAATATTCAGTATAGTATTTAGTCATACGATAACTTATTAACAGCCTTGTAACGGTTAACGTTTGCAAATATATTCATAAGCAGTTGTACTTTTATGGATAATATATATATAATCTATAATCTATATATATATATATTATATATAAATTATATAATCGTATATATTATATATATATATATATATATATATATATAATTATATAATACAATATTTTAGACTATAGGGGATGGTGTAATACGATTATATAATCTCTTTAACGAGAGTAAAGGCAGTTCTACTTAATATCGGAGGAAATAACCTCCATCTTGTGAACGTCGCAATGCAGCTCACTGATTGGTGAAGTGGAAGGTTCGATGAGCTGGCCGTAGATTAACTCTTCATCCTCATCCAATAGATCCAGTAGACATTTCACTGTCGTCAATATAGTTATTCAATTAGATTAGCGTATACTTGCATCCGATTATGAAGTAAGATAAGAATAGATATATTCTATTATGATTATATATTAGAAATATAGCGTATCTGTGACAATATGGGATGAAGATTTAATAAAAATAAGTATAAACTTCGTTACTTATTTAAGTTATTATAAATACAGTATAATAGTGTTGGCAGTACGGTATTGCTAATGATGAAATACATTTAAATTATTTATTTAGAGTGTTTAGTATGCATTATTGTACTGATGAATCAGTGATGATATTAGTATAGTTGTATCAGTATGATGCCCCTATAAGCAGAACAACTGAAGCGTTACGCATGTCACTAGGAAATAACTAACGATTATCCTGACGACGAACTCTTCTGACTCCTAGTCTACTCTTCGGCGATCTCTTGTGATTCTTTTCTTTAGGCCAATTCTCCGAGTTAGCCGGCTTACCAGCGATGCGAATGCTCTGAGGACGCGTAGCTGATATTTTCACTTGTTCTTCGATACTAACTTTCATAGTAATGGCGTTGCTTACTACCACGGTATTCATTTGTTCTTGTATAACTCTACAAATAAATCATTTAGTAATCTCTTGAATAATCTCGATTCATAATTATTTAATATATAATTATTTATATTAATATATTCAGTATGCTAATATTATATTATCATACTATTATCATATATTAAATATAGAACAACTATTGTAAAAATAGTTCATCAAATATAATTATTATACTATAGAATAACTAACTTGCTTTCTGTATTACTTGATAATTCTTTATCAATAACGTTTATATTTTCATTTTCAGTCATTATTATGTTCAATACAATCGCTCACGTATATAGTATACTCTAGTATATCTAATAAACAACTACGTTGACAAGTTTGATTACTGACGGATATGCAGGCTATTTGTTTTGTTATTTTATTTGTTTAGTTCCCTAATTAATAACCCTCTTAACCTATAGGTGTTCAATTGGTAATTTAATAGTTTACTTAATTTAATTAATTTATAATATTTCTTTTTAATAAAATGTTTTATCTATATAATTAATATTTTATTAATTTAAATAATATATTTTATAACTATAATATATTAAATAAAAATCGGAATAATATATTATTTCATATTATTATTTCCTATATGGATATTTAATATTACCCAATAATAATTTTAAATTATACAATACATAGGACCTATGATAGGTGAATTACAATAAATATAATTGATCTTTTTCTGTACATATCTAAACTAATTTTTCATACGTATACATGTATTTTATATGTAAACAGTGATAGAATATTATATTGCTCAATAGAGATCAAAAAGACTGATACTTTATCAATTATAACTCACAATTGTTATAAGTATATACTAGTTATAAGGTAAATTCTATAAATAATCATTTTCATTCGAAATTTATAAAATTAAAAAATTATTTTTTAAATAATGTCATAATATTTTAATAAATATCTAATATTTAATAAATATATTTATACTATCGATTAAATATTATAATAGATAGTAACACATTTATCTATAGTGATATACTCATTATGTTCGACATATGTATCTATCATTATTTTTAAAATAAAATAATTTTATTTCAAAAATCTAAAATTACTTTTAAAGTAACTTTAAAAGTATCTACTAGATACATGTTTACATTGTACTATTATGCTGCCATTATGATGCTATTAAATGTCTATTATGCTGCTATTAATTGTTCATGCTATTATCATAATAATTATGCTGCTATTATCATATTTAAAGTCTATTATGATAATATTATGCTGCTATTAATTTTAAGAGTATATTTAATATTATTAAATAGATATAATAGACATATTAAATATATCCATTGCTATACCTATCCCTATAATATTATGCTTCTATTATTAGAATAGCAGCTTAATATACTGTTAACATTAATAGCAGCATAATATTAGCATAATAGACTATAAATAGTAGCATAATAGTATGACAAATTAATAGCAGCATAATAGCACAATGTAAACATTTGAGGCTATAACATATGCTATTATGCGGCTATTACTGTTTGCTGGACATGTATATATGGAATAATTCCTTTAGAAATACATACGTATAAACCATTCGTTTTTAATATATATATATATATATATATATATATATATATATATATGATATATACACATACGAACACGACACCTACCATCCTATTACGGATTGATATTTGTGGGTTGTTTGATTTATTTAGTTTAGTTTTATTCTTCTGTTTTTTTTAGCTGCATTATATCCCAAATGAACGCGACGCATGAACTTTGTTATTTATAATTATTTAATTTGTGCCTACCATCCGTAGATAATTGATCGTAAAGTTATGTTGATCCTAGTTAGGATCTGAGGCATATAGATTACTAAGTATTACAATAAGTTCATATTTAATTATATACGGCGTGCCTCAAGGTTCGGTGCTAGGACCTTTACTTTTCATTATTTTCATCGACCCCATTTCAACAATCTGCAAAAATCACGCCATATCCTACCACATGTACGCAGACGACATACAATTATATATCACTTGTGACTCCCCCCGCGATTTACCAAACCAGCTTACCTCACTAAACTGATGCATTGATGAAATATCAAAATGGCTTAGAAATAATTCCCTATGCATTAATAAATCCAAAACGAAGCACTACTGATAGGGTATAACAAGAACATAAGACAGACATTACCTATGCAAATTAATATCTTAGATAATCCATTACACTGCCTCAACCCCATACGCAACCTTGGCACCGTCTTTGACCCTCTTTTTAGTTTCGAGGATTATATTAATAAACAAGTCAAAGCTGCAAACTTCAATCTATATAACATAAAAAAAATTCGTTCTTTACTAACTACTGAAACCTGCACTACACTCGTTCGTTCCACTGTACTCCCTATAATTGATTACTGCAACGCATTACTGATCTTTCTGCCTGACGTATCTACCCGCAAACCACACATGCTTCAAAGAAGTGCCGTTAGAGTAATTTTCAACCTACTCAGAAGATCAAATGACTCCATATCTAATCTGATGAAACAATTACACTGGCTCCCTTTTCGTTTCAGGGTAAAATATAAAATACTTTTACTTACGCATAATGCATATCACCATAACTCCCCACTTTACTTGGCAAACTGCATAGAAACAAACACCATTCCACGAAGCGTCATACCTGCAGTAACTAACCTACTGAAAACCCCCTATCACAACCGAAATCACGGACTACGTGCCTTCTCCTGCGCTGCACCTACGCTATGGAATAAGCTACCACCGTCTCTACGTGAACAACGATGACCAAACAGTTTTAAAAGGGCATTAAAAACGTACCTATTTAAAATTGCCTACGACCAACTATAAACTCTGTCCTACGGGACACCACGCCTGAGAAGTATTTATTACTACATGGAGTGGTTAACCTTGAAGGTTAAAGGTTTAAAGGTTATATATGAATGAATTCCACTGAAAATGTAAAAATTAAATATTATTATGTTGTCTATTATGGTTATATTAATGATAATAATTATCTCTGCGATCTAGTAAAAGAAGTTAAGAAGTATTATGAGGCTGGCGTAGTATGTTATTTTCAAGGATATAATTACAATAGAAGTAATGTATCATATTATATTGTTATTTTTATTTTTTATTTGGTGGAGTCCTTTCATCCCATCCAGGAACTTAGATGAAGTTTTCACTTATAACTATATATGGATCTAATGTTCCTATATATATATATATATATATATATATATATATATATATAAATTTATGTATTTACATGTATATATGTATGGGTGTGTGTATGTGTTTTTTAATATTGATAGAGGCTTTTTAATAATGCATTTATTTTTTAAGTGAAATATAAATATTTTATTATTTAATTTAGAATTTAGAAAATAAAATGTAAATAAATATTTTATTAAATATATATCATATATACATAGATATATATAAATCAAGAGTATTAATGTACATATAATAGCATACATATTAATTCATGTGAATTTAGTTTTAAAATTCAATTATATCTATTATGTAATAATAGTATTTAAATTATATATATATGTAGATATGTGCGTATACGCTCACTAGGATATGACACCCGCCCAGCGACACCCGTGATAATATTATGATTATTACAGTTGACCTAATGATTTCATTTGAATCACCAGATTTAATTTCGTTAAAAGAATATTTTGTTATTATTAATTTAAGACTTATTCTCAGAGTCAATATATCATCGCATGTAAGGCGTATAGAGAATTTCTCATTAAACCGTAACGTTCAAACAGTCTTGTTGATGTTCACCCAACCACCGTGAGCTTCATGCAACATAGAACCGGCCTACGCAACATATATATCTATATATATATATATATATATATTATATACACCAATACACTTATATACAAATATACATGAGCATTAGCCACTTTTTTATACTATAAATTAAATTATATTTTTAGCTATAGTAGGCTATATAGAATAGGCAACCGTAGGAATATTGAAAACTTAAATATTAATATTATCTACTAGGCAATTGTTCTACAGAAGTTGAATTATGTTTCGAGGTAATCTCGCCTCTCCTATAGGTTTCACTGCGTAGTAATACGTTATAGAGTAAAGGATAGGTGGCACCTGCTTCGAAACCTAACTCTAATTAGTAGGGGCGCTGGAACGATGGTGTGTATGTAGGGGGACCAACCAATTAAAATAAAATTTGTGGTAAAAGTGGGGGGGGGGGGACCAATACCTAGGAGATCCCCCTAGATTTTAAAGTGTGGGGACATATCCCCCCGTCCCCCCAACTGTTGCAGCGCCCCTACTACTTAAGAAGACCCTAAGACTACTACTACTGCTACCAGTGCGCTGATGTATCCGCAAAAACCCAACACCAGATGGAGTTATCGGACCTGTGCGCAACGGAAGAGAGATGGATGTGTATATCTCGGGTATCCACGGCGATAGTGTCTCATACGATGCTCGCGGCCTCGTCCGTGTACTACCACGCTAAACACAGACCGGACTGTCGACCTGTCACTCATTCAGGTCAGCCATTGTTACGTGATCATTACGTAATGAAACCTCCAGCCATCGTTGATGTAATCAGTTGTTTACAATTCTTATTTATGATTCATATTTCAGATAATTAATATTGTAGGTATTGTGTTTACTATAACATTTAGTGTTCTATTTAGTTTTTAAACGATTATTATAATTATATTTTAGTATATATATATATATATTTCGATAGATATCTAAGATAAAATAGTTAAAGTCATGTACATTTCTATAATATGTAGAAATTTCAAATATAATATAATTTCAGATTTTGTTTAATTTAGTGAACTTTTAAATTGTAAAATTGTAAAATTATTGTCAATAGATACAAAATAATTATTATAATGATCATTACATAATAATATTAAATTATTTCATAATTAATTTAATACGTGGGATTTGTAAAAATATATAATGTAATGTAGTATTATATTTAAATAAAATCTATTTGAACTCTTGAAATGTAATGAACTCGTAAATTATTAATCAATTAATATTTATTTAAAGATAGTTAAATTTATAATTATACGCGTATAATATTATTACGTAAATTACAAATAGTGATGTATCATTCATTACTTATGATGTAATAATGATGTAATAATGATGCTCAAATCTAAAGCATCGATGCACTATCAGTCTCACTTACCTAAAGTCTCAACTCGGCTCGTTTGGTTAGAGTCTCGGATCGGCTCGGGCTTTTTATTTTCCGATAATGAAATTCTCGTCTCGGCATCATTTACATCATTACTCATCACTAATGAGTCATTACTGCGTTATACAGAGTGCTTCCGTTACGATATATACACGCACGTATATTTGCGCAGCGTCCGACACTAATAATAACCACGACCATGACCTAACAGTGACGCTGTACGCGAGGATGGTGATATCCATCGTGCTAGGAGTGATACCCCTGGCAGCGCTACTAGTGTACTACATCAACGGAGAGGTGCACGTATCAGTAGCTGATCTCATCGGTTAGTTATATAGTCGACCGTTTCGTTATAGTGACTCATCATTAGTCAACTCATAATTACATATACGCATATATATATATGTAGAGGATTCGGTTTTAGGTATAAAGTATTAACTATAGTTATATTATATATAGGTAATGTATCACTAACGTATTAAGATTAACTGAACTTCTGGGAGGCGTTAGTCAGTGCTAACGCAGTCATGCATATCACTGCATTATGTTTAGTCATGCATATCACTGCATCAATACGTTATTTATGCATATCACAACATATATATACCATATAAGCATCCCCTTAATAGTAAATATATTATATACGTACTTTAAGGGCAGGGGGCACGGGTTTTTCGTTTACATGTAAAAGATACAAAAAAGGACTCATTTTCAAAACTTAATTCACTAAGTAATTTATATTAAAATTATAACATTTTTTTTTAGTTGTATACTAATTAATCTGATAATTGTTATTCATAATTTTCAAGTTTTTTTTTTTAATAATCTAAGAGTTATGCATATCTATGTATATGACATACAAAATATTAACAAAAATGTTACAAAAATATCATTTTAAAAATAAATATAAATTCTTATCAATACAAAAACTAGAATAATAAAGCTACATATGTTATGGATATAATGCAAAGAAAATTAAATAGAATAAAGTAATATTACTAAACTTATTGAAATTATAGTGAACGTAGTTGGTCAAAATAATTATTTTGTATAAATCAAGTTTAAAGTTAAAGTTACATTTTATTGATATTTTACATATAAATGACATATTATATATATAAATGTAATATAGATCAGTATAGTTATATAAAATTAATATTATATATATATATGAAATGTAATATAGCTACCAGTATAGTTATATAAAATTAATATATATATATATAATGAATACGAATAATAATATAATCAGTATAAATCAGTATAAATAATACATCTATTAATACAAATATTTATTACAAATATTATTTTTTCTTTATAGTTGTTTTAAAATGCTTCTTTTTATTAGTTTTATTTTACGTAAATAAACCATTTTGGTACCATTTTAAAGATAATATTTCAAATATTATAAATAAATAATAAAATAATATTACAAATAATTTTTTTTTTCATGATTTTTACCCGTGCCCCCTGCCCTTAATGTCTATGAATTGTTATAATCTTATAGGGGATTGATTATTTTACTGTTAAGGGGACGCGATAGCGCACGCTCCGTTTCACAGTTTACCGCGTAGAATAGTATTCTGAAATAAAAAAATTTTTAAATACGAAATTATTTTCACCAAAACAAGGCGTGCGACATCCCCTTAACACATGTAAACTAAAATAATCGCAATTAGGAGTGTGGTCTATGTAGCGTGACAGGTGGACAATCAGACGATACATTGCGTATCTATTTTTAATGGGCAACAACAACAGTAAATAGTCATATTATTTTGAAGCCCTTTAGAAGGAAATATTATATAAATATCGTTGTAATCTAACAGAAAAAAAAATTAAAATTCTTCTAATAAATATTATTATTATTTTTATTATTATTATTATTATATGACTGTCTATCTGTTCAACTGTCCACGCTACAAGTATCACACCCTAAGTCATTCGATTGCTCTGCATCTCTCGATAATGATAATGTACGATAACCGTTAATCATAGCCAACACCTGATACTATGATGCGTTATCACTTCTCAGTGTTGGTGTTTCAATCGTTACCATGGTTACTACACCACTTGTACCTGATGCGGTTACGTCGTCTGCCCGATGTTCACGTCAGAGGTCACGCGGGGGTCGTTGTCAGCGCGACCTTCGTAATAATGCAGGCCGTTGTACAGTTGCGAGGTTCCATCGAACATTTCATTCACCATCTGCAAGGTTAATTAACTGTTTATTTAAATAATAATATAATGAATAATATAAAATATGATTTATGATAACAGTAAAATAAACGAACAAAATTAGAAAATATAATACATTGTGTGTTTTCATAGAAATATTTCTAAATGTGTTGTTAACTTTAAATAAATTGAAAACTTAATTAATGAAATACGCTTCATCTACTTTGAATATTATTATGTGTAACCTTTAACCTATTATTTGATTCAAAAGATTTAAATTATATAATTTTATATTTTATATTAATTAATTTATATTAATATTATTTATTTACATTAATTTTATATTTTATATTAATTAATTTACATTGATATTTTTTCCTGAAATTGATTAATTCAACTAATAGAAATTATTAAAAAATATACAATAATTAAATATTTATCAGTTCAGTAAAAGTCATATTATATCTTATAAAGTATTTATAATATAAATTGTATTAATATATGTTATGATTAATTATACTACCCCTTCCCGCCTATTTCAGGTGTTATGGACTATGTTAGCATCACTGTTAATGTGTTCCACGTATTGTACCTACTCTCTTTGATACCTTCTAAAAGAACTCTCCATGTAAACCTGATTCTCAATGTTCAAGGTTTAAATAGTGCGATGCGCGCGTTCATTGATTGTATAATTAGTCAACTTTATAAGTATTCATTATTTAGTAAACTTTATTTAAATTTAATAGCTATTATCAGTATTTATTAACGAAACAACTTATTATTTTATATCATAAAAGTTTTATGATAAAACCAATATTATAATCCTTTAGCATTGGAAGTCGTAACATAATTATTATAACGTCTACGTATCTCTCTGTATGTAGACAATAAGTCAGCGACAACTTCTTGGTATATCAATACACCTAACCTTCCTTATCTAACCCATCTTTACATTAACCTCTTACCTAACTCTAACCCTTCCCTTAGACCTCCCTTACCTAACTCTCCCCTACACCTCCCATACCTAACGCTCCCTTACCTACCCTCCGTTTCACCTCCCTTACGCAGAGAGTTCAACGGGAGAAGAGAGGCAGTCTTTACTACCTTCCTCCTCCTCTGATGAACATCTCCAGAGGCAGGACATCAGCGATGCAGGGGCCTCCTTCGTGTCCAGACTGTTGTTCTGGTTAGGGCGTAACACAACTACATATGTAGGCATGTCTGCTATCTCAGATCTTCTTAAGTGTATCTAGTTATACATAATATAGATACATTTTTTTAAAATAACCCTACACTGAAATATTTCACTTGAAATATTGTTACGTTAACTCTAGATTAAACGTGACAATATAAATTAGATAACGATATATTACGTTAATTATATATCGTACTAATAATATGTATATGTGTTCTAAAAGGCAAGCATATCATTAATAATAACGCAATACAAATCATAACACGAGTATTACGATTAATGATGAGTCATTAATATATTAATATAATTAATACATTAATTTAATATATAGTCAGCTATATATTGTATTAAGTGTTATCAATAATGACAAATAATGAAATATAGCTAACAATTGCCGCACTGCTACACTAAATACATTAACTGCATTATATCTACTAGCTGTACTATAGTACACGTTACCTATAGAGCTATAGCTACATAGGTAACGCATAGTCATCAATAATGACACCTCACCACGTAACAACTGTGACATCTGACACATGCCACCACCACCAGGTGGGTGGTACCGCTACTGAAGAGAGGCAGTAGGAGCACGCTAGCCGACGAACGAGACATGCTACTACTACCGGACAGGCTGTCGGTGCTTAAGAATGAGCAGGTCTTCCACAAGCTTCTCTACGATGAAGGTACAGGCCACCCCTTCTGTAGATAACTATAATGATAACCACGCTGTATTGCTATAATGACATGTATTCGTTGTGTTGAGATACTACACACAGTGGAATGCTATGGTGTGAACGCTATACGAGTATCTATATATGTATATATATATATATATATATATATAAATATATATATATATATATATATATAGATATATATATATAAATGTATGTATATCTAATATGTATATTTTAAAGGTATATCGCAATACACAACATGTATTAATTAGTTTATTACATTATTCATTTAGATAAATCAACAATACTGACCCATTATATAATGATTTATATAGATATTCAGCATTGCCCCTACATAGAAATAATACCCGTCAAAGTTCCAGTGAGATCATTGTTTTGTTAGTAGCCATTGTTATCATCCGCACAGCTATTGTCACTATCCAATCAGATTATGGCATCGATTCATAGTATCACTATCGATGTAAAGAAAGTGGATAAGAAACTGAATGTAGTGTATGAAACTTGGCGATAGAGGTGCTGCATTGGAAACCTACTACTAAATTTCAAATTAATATTATTTATTTATATTTGTACTTGATCAGTATGATCAAGTTTAATGTACTAGATGTACTAACAACATAATTATATATATATAAAATATATATAAAATACATTATATTTAAATTCTTCATAATTTTTATATTTACATGTATTGAATTGAACTAAGAAAATACTATTTTATTGGCATATATGATCTAAATACATAGATATATATATAAGTAAATTCTATTTATTTAGACGAAAATACTACTGTTTTAATATTTGACCTATATAATATGATTAAATCCAATCAAAATAGCTGATGACATTTTGTTAATTTATTGAGAAAATTGACATTCTCGTATCTATCTTTTACATGCATTGCGTGTGTAAATTAATTATGCAATTTATTTGTATCAATGGAGTATCACACATTATTGTTTAACTTTAGATTATCAATATCCTAATCAATTTACACTACCACATACAATAATAATGCATACAACATAACCTCTTTCTCTCTCTATTTCACTCTATTTCTCTCTGAATATATCTCTCTCTATTATATATATATATATATATCTCTGTATTTAACTATCATTTTCTCTTTATCTCTCTATCCCTCACTCCTTCTCTCCCTCCTATAATAGTTCCCACACCTTACACCCAATCACCCCCACCACTAGCTACCCTACACAAAGCATTCGGCTATGAGTACTACGCAATCGGAGTGATAAGATTGGTCAGTCTGATGCTATCATTCGCTGGACCCCTGATTCTCAACAGATTGGTCACCTATATGATGGACACATCGGAGCCGGTATGGCATGGTTAGTCATGAACACTCCTATCGTAGTAAGTCATCAGCACTCCTATCGTAGTGAGTCATCAGCACTCCTATCGTAGCGAGTCATCAATACTCCTATCGTAGTGAGTCATCAGTACTCCTATCATGGTGAGTCATCAGTACTTCTATCGTAGTGAGTCATCAACGCTCCTATCGTAGTGAGTCATCAACGCTCCTATCGTAGTGAGTCATCACACTCCTATCGTAGTGAGTCATCAACGATCCTATCGTAGTGAGTCATCAACGCTCCTATCGTAGTGAGTCATCAACGCTCCTATCGTAGTGATTCATCAACGCTCCTATCTTAGTGAGTCATCAACACTCCTATCGTAGTGATTCATCAACGCTCCTATCGTAGTGAGTCATCAACACTCCTATCGTAGTGAGTCATCAACGCTCCTATCGTAGTGAGTCATCGGATATAGGCACATGTAATAAGGTTGTGGTGTTAGTTTGAAAAGGTACGAAGTAAATATATTTTTAATGATGCCGATATTAAGTGTCATCATTTCTCTCTATATAGAGAGTGATACACTATTGTTAATATGTATTATAGTTAAACGATGTTAAAGTAAAATAATAATAATAATAATGTTATGATTGTTATTATAATAGTTACGATAGTCTATAATTGCATTCAGTGCAAATGCGTGTACATTAAGAAGTACTGTTAATGATCATCGACCTTGAGTACTTATTTAAGACAAAATCTCTATGTAATATATTCAAGTTTAACCTTCATTTACGAAATACAACGGTTCAGGTAAAGTAGTGTATATCCTACAAACATTTCAATATAAAGGGTGTATCCCTCTACCAGTATTTCCGGAAATAATGTCCGGAAATTCTTGCAGGAAATCGATTTTCTAGACTGTTGTAGTGGCATACCTCTTTACTTTCCGGAAATCTTCCGAAAATATAGTAACTTATCACACTATAACTTGCTAGAAAATCGATTTATTAATTTATCGACATTATTTCCGGAAGTACTGGTAGTGGGATACCCCCTTAGCACATAATATCTCTAATACATACAAGTTATCAATACTCTCTACCCGTATGTGTGTGTGTTAGATTAGTGTAAACAATGCACTACGCTACGATAGGTTACATGTACGCAGCGATACTCTTCTGGTGCTCCCTTATCTCATCCTTATGCGAAATACACTTTGACTTCAAATGCCAGGTTAGTGAGACGTGTGGTGACATGTTATGTGTACTATGTGTACATTGTGTACATTGACTCATAGTTAGGCTTACAATAGTAATGCGGGCATAGCACTAAGTATATAGTGTTAGAGCGTGGGTAGAACAACAATAGTTTGATTACTAGTTATTAGTTATAGAAAATGTATGAATTTATTTTTATTTTAAATAAAGTATTAAATATGAATAATTGATAACGTACTCACATACAAACATCAAGTATACGATTATTTTAGTATAAATAACTTGTATTACGCATATATATATATATATATATATATGTGCGGTAACAGTTATACAAAGAATTACGCGAAGCCGCGATTTGAATTAATAGAACTACGGCCTATATAGTTGATACTCTGAGTGACTCATCGCGAGTGACGACCAATCAGGTGATCCATATGAAGATGAGGTCGGCGCTGATTACGGCCGTGTACGGATCAGTGATGTCGGCTGAGTCAGCGCTGTCTGTGACTAGAGCGGCCGGTCAGACCATCAACGCCATGTCCACCGATGTTGACCGGATGCTCGGCTTTCTGTTCGCATTTCACTTCTTATGGAGTCTTCCCATTCAGGTTACGTTCAAACCTGCCGTATATTGCGCGTGTGTGTGTGTGCGTGTGTGTATGTGTGTGTGTTGGTGTAGGTGTGGGTATGTGTGTGTATATGTATGTGAGTGTGGGTATGTGTGTGTGTTGGTGTAGGTGTGGGTATGTGTGTGTGTGTGTATTTAGTGAGTGTTAACACTAGTTATTGAAGTTATATTGCATTCCCCTATTGGTTATAACAGTGTATCTAAACCATCGCTGTAAAGGAAGTGGACCTGTACATTTTACAGTACACAGTGTACAGTGGATGCACGTATTGTAGGTAATAGATAGAGCTAGTGAGGATAGCACTTTCTCTTGATACATTTACAAAATGGCATCGTTGATTTCGATTCATCATTTTATTTAGGTAAATTATAATAATGCGATATCTTCAATAGAGAAGGAATTAAGTGGATATCACACACCTTGTTTTGGTGAACATATTTTTTTTATTTCATAATACTATTCTATGATTTGTTTTTTAATATCTGTAAAATTTATTAAAAAATTTATGAAAACAGTCTAGAAATAACATAAAAAGTGGTTTATATATGATATATAATGTATTCATATATATTCAAATGCTGTTTTCTCAGAATAATTATTTCACGCTAGGTATGTGTATATACATGTAGGTATCACAAAAACTATTATATTTATTTTACTAATTTTTATTGCATTATATAAATAACATATATATGAATACTATTACAGGAGTAATGTTCTAAATTTGTATGTGTATAATTGCAAAAAATAACAATTTCTATAGAAATTCCGTAAATAAAAAAAAAAAAAAGGTGTGCATATATATATATATATTATATAATATATATTATAAAAAATACGTCCTGTAATATCATGTGTATACATTTATTGAATAGAATATACAAAAATGTAGCTCAATTCAATGAATAGAATCTGCGCGCCTAGTTTTGTGTAGACCCATTATTTGCTATCTCTATACATAGAGAGGCGGGCTACGTGTGACATCCACTTAAGTGTCATATCAATAATATAATATGATATTTAATTCAAATACATTTTAATATTAAAAACAAAAAAAACTATGAGGAATATGTTTATTTTATATATAACTATTATTTTTAGTATAATTGATTGATCATAATTATCAGTTTAAGTATAACTAAAACTAATAATTTAAATGTAATAATTTTTGTAATTTAAATATGTATTAGTAAGATCCTATTGCAGCTCCTCTATCACAAATTGCCGTACACTAAACTCCATTGCTTATGTACGTTTATAATGTATTGATCTATATTGATGGTTCACACTAGCTATTATTATATATATAACAATATAGTACCTATGTTTACACTATACATTTGTTTACGCTATGTGCCATGCTATTATGGTCCCATAGTATATGTGTTTGCACTATCTATTGAACTTGTTTTGCACTCTAATTAATCTAAATATCTATTGAAGATATCATCTATCTATATACTATATTATATATAAACACAGGAACACATGCAATACGAGCAATCATACTTGTTTACTATATTTCATTAATCTTTAAATTACTTTATGATTTTTAATTGAAACCATTAATTGTTTCTTTATTAAATTATAAAATACAGCTTTCAGGCTACCTGAGTATTATTATCATCTCCTATGCGTAAGAATGAATTGAATAAAAAATAATATTATTAATTTTATATTCATATATATATATACATATATGATATATAATAGTTTAATAATTTACTAAAATAATATAGTTAGAAACCTCATATCATGGGTAAATAAATGTGACATTATTTATTATTTCATAATTTGACAACACTACCTAGATATAGCTTAATCAGGTCGAGTTAACATCTATTTCCATTACATTTAGATTTACTTATCGATATATAATCTAATTCAATATATTAATAAATTTATAAGTTATTTGACCTAGCGTGACCCCCCCCCACCTCCCCCTCTCTCCGATACAGTTGATAGTAAGCATGTCACTACTGTACCAGCAACTGGGGGTGAGTTCCCTCAGCGGGGTTGTGGTGATGGTGCTAATGACTCCCGTGAACAAATATATCGCCTCCAGGATTGCTAAACTCAGCGAACTTATGATGAAACACAAGGACAGTCGTATTCGGGTTAGTCGGTGGGTATAAGCGTGTTTGTGTGGGTTAAACATGAGGTATAGGCGAGTATGTGTGTTTGAGAGTTAGTCGCTGGGTATAGGCATGTGTGTGAGGGTTAGTCGCTGGGTATAGGCATGTGTGTGAGGGTTAGTCGCTGGGTTTAGACGTGTGTGTGTGAGAGTTAGTTGCGGGGTATAGGCATGTGTGTTTGAGGGTTAGTCGCTGGGTATAGGCATGTGTGTTTGAGAGTTAGTCGTGGGGTATAGATGTGTGTGTTTGAGAGTTAGTTGCGGGGTATAGGCATGTGTGTTTGAGGGTTAGTCGCTGGGTATAGGCATGTGTGTTTGAGAGTTAGTCGTGGGGTATAGATGTGTGTGTTTGAGAGTTAGTCGCGGGGTATAGAAGCGTGTGTGTTTGAGGGTTAGTCGCGGGGTATAGAAGTGTGAGAGTTAAACATTAGGTATAGGTATGTATATGAGGGTTAGCCAAGAGATATAACTTATATGTTTATTAACTTATATGTGTATTAGTATATATTTTGTATAGCTTATTTAATGTATAAGAAATGTTTCTAAATATTTATCATATTATATTAATGAATCTGATTGTAAATAATTCATGTTTTTTCATAGCGAATAATTTATATAAATATTTTATTAATGTATTCTAATATAATTTTAGATAAATGTGTTAAAGTGAGATAAATTGTAAGCATTTATAACATGTAATTTATTTGTATTTAATTAATGTATCATTTTAACAAATTATCCAAACTCGATTAAAATAATGATCTATATTTCACCTATGTCTATCATTATATCATAATTAATAACTCTATTCTAATACAGTTGTTGTTTTAAATAATACAGATACATAATGAATTATCAGTATGGATATATGTGTAATAGCCAGGGGTGCTATGCTGACTTCTATAGACCTATCTATATTCTCTCTCTCTCTCTTTCTCGCTGTTGTGTAGGTAATGACGGAGCTTCTGAATGGAATAAGGGTGATCAAGATGCATTCTTGGGAGACGTTCTTTTACGATAAGGTATCATTTATCATTTATAATCTATATATATATGTAATGAACACTTATTTTTGTCATATATATTTTACAAATTATTAATAATTTTCATTAACTTAATTAATTTAGTATTTAATATTTATTACCTATTTATATCGTGAAAGTGAAATCTAATTTTCAAATTAATATAATATATATATATATATTCATTTACCCATCGCGCCTGTATCGTACGCACGCAGTAACACTAGCGCGACTACCCTCAATAGATAAACGTGCTGCGTGGCTTAGAGCTGAAAGCGCTGAAGGCCATCAAGTACATTGACGCTCTGTGCGTGTACTTCTGGGCCACGACGCCTATGCTGATATCCGTAAGCACGTTCACTAGCTACGTGTTGCTAGGCAACCAACTGTCTGCCGCTAAGGTTACCGGGGCCCCGTTTGTTTGCGGTGGTGGTCAATTGTACACTATTCCAATCATAACAACTAATATATATATATATTAGCGGGCGACAGCATAGAAAAGATATTTATCTTTATCTGAAGCCCTTTAGAGGAAATAACAATATAATTAATTTAAATACTTCACACGAAAAAAATATACAACTTTCTTCTAATAAATATTATTATTATTATTATTATATATATATATCGTATAATCATTGATCATGCTAATCTATAAGGTTATTTTATTATATTCATATGTCCATACCGCAACGAGTATGTTAAATGTCACCTCATTGATATTAATCATCGGGCCCATATTCGATAAAGATCTAATTCCCCTCCCCTGGTACAAGGGTTCAACGGGATTAGCTCTATCATCGATATATTCCCATATCCCTTTCTACTATATGTATATTTCAATCGACATACAGTAGTTCCATGAATTGACATCAACACCACCATCATCTTCCTCCCCATACCTCACCCTTCATCCTCACTCCCATACCACATCACCCTTCATCCTCACTCCCCCCATACCACACCCTTCATCCTCACCCCATACCACACCCTTCATCCTCACTCACCCCATACCACACCCTTCATCCTCCCCCTATACCACACCATTCATCCTCACTCACCCCATACCACACCCTTCATCCTCCCCCTATACCACACCCTTCATCCTCACTCACCCCATACCACACCCTTCATCCTCACTCACCCCATACCACACCCTTCATCCTCCCCCTATACCACACCCTTCAACCTCCTCACTCCCATACCACACCCTTCATCCTCACTCACCCCATACCACACCCTTCATCCTCACTCCCATACCACACCCTTCATCCTCACTCACCCCATACCACACCCTTCATCCTCACTCACCCCATACCACACACTTCATCCTCACCCCCATACCTCACCCTTCATCCTCCCCCCATACCACACCCTTCATCCTCACCCCCATACCTCACCCTTCATCCTCCCCCCATACCACACCCTTCATCCTCACCCCCATACCTCACCCTTCATCCTCCCCCTATACAACACCCTTCATCCTCACTCACCCCATACCACACCCTTCATCCTCACTCACCCCATACCACACCCTTCATCCTCACTCACCCCATACCACACCCTTCATCCTCCCCCTATACCACACCCTTCATCCTCCTCACTCCCATACCACACCCTTCATCCTCACTCACCCCATACCACACCATTCATCCTCACTCACCCCATACCACACCCTTCATCCTCACTCACCCCATACCACACCCTTCATCCTCACTCACCCCATACCACACCCTTCATCCTCACTCCCATACCACACCCTTCATCCTCACTCACCCCATACCACACCCTTCATCCTCACTCACTCCCATACCACACCCTTCATCCTCACTCACCCCATACCACACCCTTCATCCTCACTCACCCCATACCACACCCTTCATCCTCACTCACCCCATACCACACCCTTCAACCTCCTCACTCCCATACCACACCCTCATCCTCACTCACCCCATACCACACCCTTCATCCTCACTCACCCCATACCACACCCTTCATCCTTACCCCCATACCTCACCCTTCATCCTCCTCACCCCATACCACACCCTTCATCCTCACCCCCCCCATACCACACCCTTCATCCTCACTCCCATACCACACCATTCATCATCACTCCCATACCACACCCTTCATCCTCACCCCCCCCATACCACACCCTTCATCCTCACTCACCCCATACCACACCCTTCATCCTCACTCACCCCATACCACACCCTTCATCCTCACTCACCCCATACCACACCCTTCATCCTCACTCCCATACCACACCCTTCATCCTCACTCACCCCATACCACACCCTCATCCTCACCCCCATACCACACCCTTCATCCTCCCCCTATACCACACCCTTCATCCTCCTCAACCCATACCACACCCTTCATCCTCACTCCCATACCTCCTACTACATTACATTACCATATCGCACAATTACTTATTATAACTTTACATAATCATATGCCACAGTTCTCCCACCCTACTGTGTCTACATTCCTTATCCTATTGTTAACACCACCCCCTATTTACCTAGCACACCGATCTACATCAGCGTATCTATGTTCTTCATATGTGTGTCCTTCTAGCTATCACCACCACTACACCGAATACAACCCCCGTTACATCTTCACTAACTATATACATCCATCACCAGTATAGCGCTACTTTACATAGTAATATTCTCCTTATCATTGCCCCTAACCCACCAACCCTTTATCCTTTACCCCTCCACTACTTCACCCAGGTATTTACGAGTATAGCTCTATTCTACAAAGTAATATTCCCCCTATGAACGTTGTATCCCTTACCCCACTATTACCCATCTCGCCCCCACTGTTATATAACCCCCACCGTTACCCCACTACCCCATCCTAACCAGGTATTCACGAGTATCGCCCTGTTCGACATGTTAATCTACCCTCTGAACGCGTTACCCTGGGTAATCAACGGTCTAATGGAGGCCCGGGTCTCCCTGTTCCGGGTACAAGCCCTACTGAACTCCCCTCGTGTGGCTGTCAATAAGTTCTACACTGAAGGTTGGTAATCGATTAGAGGTCATGAAGGTCGTGCTATAGCTGAGTTATTACTACTTAGTCATCGTAGCATATTATGATATCTCTTTAAATAGTGAATTTATCACTTGATGTGCATGTTAATATTATATAACATTAGTAGTATTAACAGTGTATAATATATATTATAATCATCATTTATATATATATAAAGAACACTTTTTTATTATATTTAATGTAGAATAAATTATGTGATATATAAGGCTAATTATATAATCATTTAGCTAGCAACACAAAGGATAGCAACACAAAAGATAGCAAGACAGAAGATAGCGAGACACAAGATAGCACTATTACAAAAGATACAGATGAATCTGTTACAATTAAAGGTGGGGAGTTCACTTGGTTCGATCCGTTGAAATGTGTTGATGACGACACTGAACAGAATGAGGACAAAGTTCAGAGTAAAGATGCAGACCAAAGTTCTAGTATCAAAATACAAGTGGAAGGTAGTGATAATTCGAGTGATTCCACAAAAGATTCAACGAATGGTCTACATAATATAGATTTATGTATAAAAAAGGTAAATATAAACTATTAAAAATACATGGTTACAAATCATTATATAGATTTACAGTTTATGATTTCGTTGTGTACGTGTCCATTTATCTACGGTCACATGGTTCTATTCAAATGTTCTATATTATTCTTTATTATTCACTGTGTCTATTCTCCCCTAGAATGCGTTCATCGGAGTGGTCGGCAGAGTGGGTTCCGGAAAGACTTCCCTATTGAACACGTTCCTCTCTGAGATGAAGCATGTAGACGGCAGTATCAAGTGTGACGACGCTATGAGCCTCAACAACGGGTTAGTCATGTGACAGGTAGGTGTCACTCAACGAGTTATATACTAGTATGTATATGTATAATATTAAGTACTATTATTTTCATAGAGTAGAAATATCATTTTCAACGATAACTCAAAATTGTTGGGAATAATATTATTTTATATTTAAATTAACACACTAACATAATATTATATATAGTTTAGTTGATTTGTAGTCTACAATATCCTATGTTGTTAACTGTTGTTATTATTCATTTTGTAAATATAACTAACTATAAAACAGTTATAAATTATAACTTATAATTATTTTACGGTAATAATAAATAATCATATTATTGCATAATGAATATTCTCCCGTATGTATACACATACAGATATATATATATATATATATATTCTTTAACTACTACTACTACTACTACTACTACTACTACTACTATTACTACTACTACTACTACTACTACTACTACTACTACTACTACTACTACTACTACTACTACTACTACTACTACTACTACTACTACTACTACTACTACTACTACTACTACTACTACTACTACTACTACTACTACTACTACTACTACTACTACTACTACTACTACTACTACTACTACTACTACTACTACTACTACTACTACTACTACTACTACTACTACCTGTTCATCGCTGTAGTGGGTTCGGCTTAACAACCCAGGAGGCGTGGCTTCAGAACACCACCATCAGGGAGAACATCCTGTTCGGTAGTGAATACAACAGTCAGCGCTATCAGAAGGTCGTCTACTCTTGTGACCTCATCGAAGACTTGAATGTTAGCCCCGTGACCCCCTTGTGGGGCAAGGGTGTGTACATTGTACCCCTCCTTATGTAGCAAGTGTGTGTACTCTATGCAGGAGATATGATTAATAGCGTATATATATATATAATATATATATATATATATTATATATATATATTAATAGTAATAGAGTTATTTATTTTATTTTTTAATGAAAATATATAGTTATATTTCTGAAATATTATAATATTATAAATAGTATTTGTTTTTATTTGAATGAATGCATATGATAAGTTTTTTATATTGTAATATATCAACATAATCTATATTCTTTCAATAGTAATAATGACTTATGATATTATTACTTTGCACCTGAACTTACCTCTATAATTGTTAACTTATCATTCAATTCAGGTTATACATATCTAAATGCTAACCTGATTTCTATATAATAATTTCTATAATCTAATATTTAGTATATCCTATGTACATAAGTTATGTGTGTACTATGTGTACAATGTATACATATATTATACAATAGTATCCTTAGATTTAAACTATACATAGTATGTATTACATACTAGGGATGTAAACGGGTACCCGAAAACCCGGTTCTCCCGGGTATTAGTATACCCGTAAATTCACGGGTATTTATAAAGACAAAAATGTTTCAGTTCAAATTTCCCGGGTATTAGATAAATTAAACCGGGAATTCATTATTGAAACCGGGTATGTATTTTGTATTCTTATATTAAATTATTCTGAATATTTTGTCTTTTGTATTCACTATATTCACGATATTTGTTAATGTTTACTTCCATAGACATAGCATTTATTCTAATTCTACTTGGATTCTACTTGTAAATATTTGATATTTCCAAAATATCTGTAATTTTCAAACTCATGTAAAATAGTAATTAATAAATATTTTTAAACCAATTAAAATGATTTATAATCAGTGCAACATCCTCTACGAATAGTATAAAAGTAAATCCAAAATTCAAGGGGTTTCCATTTCAATTTAAGGATTCGCGGTAAGTGTAACATGTGCTTTTTTTTAGTAAATTATTTATTTTAAAAATAAATATATATTTATTATTATTATTTATATATCTATATAGATTATTAAATTAGATGTCCTATGGTATATAATATATACACTAATGTTTAATATCGAGTGTTTAATCGAATTTTCAAAATCGTTAAAATCGTTAAAAAAATATCAATCATTTTAAATATATTTTTAAAATAATTGTGATTTATTAAATCGATTTAACAAGTTTTAATAATTATTTGTTTAAATATTTAATATAATATGTATAAGTATTATATTAATTTATTTTATAGACTATTTAATTATAAAATTAATAATTTATATAAGCATTACAAAATAATGTGTAAATAAATGTTGATTTAGTAAACATTTACAACAAATATCATTTAAAAATGTATAATAGACATTGATTTATGATTTATAAAATTAATTTTTAACGAAAATTAATTTAGATTAATATTATTCTATGTTACATAGACTCTATGTATCAAACATTTCGATAAGTAATACAAATAATGACGATTAAACTCGGAATGTCTCATATTTTTTAATAAATTTAAATTATCAAAAATACTGAATTAATCTAACTCGATTTAACAAATTTTAATAATTATTTCTATAAATATTCAATATATAATATATTAAATATATATCATTAAATAATACAGCTATTGTTTTAATTTATATCATACACTAATTAATATAAATATATACATTTAAATAATTATTAGAAAATTATATTTATAAATAATATAGATAGTTGGTAATAAATAAAAAAATATCATTTAAAAATGTAAAATAGACTTATTAATTTATGATTCATCAAATTAATTGTGGAAACAAATCGTAATTAATTTAGATTAATATTAGTCTATGTATCAAACATTTAGATATTTAATATATTTAGTAATAAAAATAATGACGATTAAACTCGGAATGTCTCATATTTTTTAATACATTTGTATTATCAAATATACTAAATTAATTTTACTATAATATAAAATATACTAAATATATATCATTACCTAATATAGCTATGGTATAAAGATTTTTTATATACTAATACATATAAATATATATATATTTATATAATAATGATCTTATTTATTTTATATTTAATATAATATTACTGTTTAAATTCCTTACAGTATATTTAAAATGACAACGAAGTTTCTAGAAAAGTACCGCTGCCCTCTCGCAAACATCAAAGTTGGTAATGTTTTATACCTTATTAAGAATGGTATGTGTGTTGCTGACTGTTTACAAAAACTAACATTAAATCGTAGTTTCCGTGTAACTGAAATAGGATTATCACGTAGACTATGCAGGACATATAACATGCACAGGAATAATGTTGGATTTATATTTTTCGATTAGTGTGAATAATTAATTCTGTAAGAATGACAGAAAGATTCACTAAAATACCTTTACGGTATAATCAACGATTTTGCGAAGCAAAGATATAACACTCCCTATGCATGCAACGTAATTTAGTAATAGCCCCAACCGCTGCTAGCAGTAGTATCGAAATCACTGAAATAGATTTAGGTTCGGCTCTGTTTGCATACAACAATGTTTTCATTGCTCTATTAAATTACATGCAATATAAATTAGCTTTTACTCACTAAATATATACTTATAGCATTTAAAACATACATATCATATTTGTTTGTTATATATTAGTAATGAACACTTAGTTTTCATCATATAAATATTAATTTAAAGCATATTATTTAACATTTTAAAAGTGTATAGTTAAATACGAATTTACATTATATAAACAACGCATAGTTCCTAAAAGTAACCCGCTATAGGTTGCACCAGGGTATTTTGTATACAAATTCGAATTACACGATTTCGCGTAAGTGTTATATCTTTCCTTCGGAAAATCTTTGGTATAATGAACAGTTAATTTCATTTCGAGTTACAAATTTACAGAAGGCATTAATATTTTTGAATACTAAAATAAACAATTGGAAAGTGATAATTTAAATTTAGTTGAAAAATTAAATAATATAGTTCATGAAAAAATCACACTACTGGATAAATAAAATTCCAATATCTCATATTAATAATGTATGTTGTAATTCGAAAAGAACTATTGAAAAATAAAGCAAATTTTAAATTTTGTAAATTATCGATCCATCAATAATCTAATAATGTTGTATATATAATTGTCTATTATCTGTCTACATAGTGAATTATCATACTAATAATTATCTATGATTTACCTTTAACTTCAATTTTATTCATTACAGATAGTAGATGTATTCCATTTGAGACTAAAGAGGATATCGATATAACTACTGCTGCTATTGGAGACTTGGTATGAAAAGATAACAGTTTTAAATTCAACTCGGAGTACTTCTTCATATGGTAATTATTATTATATTATTTAAAATTTTATATTTACCCATATTAATTTATTAATATTATATAGAGATGATATACTTGCTTAATGAAGTTGGTTCTGAATACTGATGTTCAAGATATATTTCAAATTCGTAGGAAATCGTGGAAATTTGGTATATAGCTATGAATTCTATGTACAAATCTATGTAATGTCGTTATATCATTATGTTGTTGTATTCACATATTATAACTAAACGTATCTATTTATAAACCAAAATAAATATTGAAACACACCTTTAGTAATCATATATCTTATTTATTTATTTTTATTTAAGACAAAAATATAATTGAATAAAGTAAATAATGTAAAGTATATTTGCTAAACTATAACATGCACCTTTGACATAAATAATGTATAACATACTCTATGTAAATATACAGATAAAATGTAAAAAGATGTACAAAATAAATATGATATAGTTAAATATACACAGCAGTGAAATATTTTGAAAATCTTTAGCAGCTTAACATAAATTGATTCTTCTTGGCTCTGTAATCTGTAATAATAAATATATTATAATAGAATTAATTTTTGAAGTTAAAAATATTGAATATTAGTTGATCAAAATATTTGTAACTTTTACTTTTATGTAATAGCTGTCTTAATTATTACCCTCAAATCTGGCCATTCTTAACCATAACTTTTTTATTATTAATTATATCAAAAAAGTAAAATATGAAACTTATATTACTTTTTCATCCTCTTTCCAATGGTATTAATAATTTATTCTAGCTACAAAATAAAAATATCATTGATATACCTATATAATTAAATTTAATTAGTTTTTTTCACTAATAATTAATGTTTAAATGTAACGTCTAATGTTTAAATATACTCTTTATAATAATATACCCCGATTGTATAATTATTATATAATATGTATACAACCATAGATTTAGAGTACCAAGTGATACTCCCGATTATATAATTATTAATATAATACCCTCACACATGGGTTATCAATATATGTAGTTATAACAAAGATTTTGCGAAGCAAAGATATAACACTCCCTATGAATGCAACGTAATTTAGTAATATCCCCAGCCGCTGCTAGCAGCAGTATCGAAATCACTGAAATAGATTTAGGTTCGGCTCTGTTTGCATACAACAATGTTTTCATTGCTCTATTAAATTACATGCAATATAAATTAGCTTTTACTTACTAAATATATACTTATAGCAAAGATTTTCCGAAGGAAAGATATAACACTTACGCGAAATCGTGTAATTCGAATTTGTATACAAAATACCCCAGTGCCACCTATAGCGGGTTACTTTTAGGAACTATGTGTTGTTTATAATGTAAATTCGTATTTAACTATACACTTTTAAAATGTTAAATAATATGCTTTAAATTAATATTTATATGATGAAAACTAAGTGTTCATTACTAATATATAACAAACAAATATGATATGTATGTTTTAAATGCTATAAGTATATATTTAGTGAGTAAAAGCTAATTTATATTGCACGTAATTTAATAGAGCAATGAAAACATTGTTGTATGCAAACAGAGCCGAACCTAAATCTATTTCAGTGATTTCGATACTACTGCTAGCAGCGGTTGGGGCTATTACTAAATTACGTTGCATGCATAGGGAGTTATATCTTTGCTTATAGCATTTAAAACATAAATATCATATTCGTTTGTTATATATTAGTAATGAACACTTAGTTTTCATCATATAAATATTAATTTAAAGCATATTATTTAACATTTTAAAAGTATATAGTTAAATACGAATTTACATTATAAACAACGCATAGTTCCTAAAAGTAACCTGCTATAGGTGGCACCAGGGTATTTTGTATACAAATTCGAATTACACGATTTCGCGTAAGTGTTATATCTTTCTTCGGAAAATCTTTGGTTATAATGTTATTAAATTTGTTATTAAATAGTTTAAATATTTCTATTTATATATAATATATGTTATCGGCTTTATTTATCTGAATGTATTCAATTTTTTAAAATTTATAAATTTCTATAACTTAAATTCTATATATTTCTATACTATAGCTATATCAAATTTCCTATAATTTGTTATACTTGTTATATAAATGACACCTTACATAAGTGTTCGAAATGAACCCAACTACTGGTGCTTCGAAGCTTCACTTAAAAAAAATGTATAGTTCAAAGTTCATGAAAAGTTCATTTGTAAAATAATGCTAAAGTTTGAACCAGCTTCATAAATAAGGGGAATAGTTTTAACTTGCTTCAAAATTCTAAAAATAATAGTAAAGCTTCGAAGCCATATTAATAATATTGTTATTCTATTTAGTGGAGTCCTTCCATTTCATCCAGAGACTTATATAACGTTTTCACTTATAACCATATAGCTCTATAGATACATTATAATGTCCCTTCGAAGCCGTTCCCATGTTAAGACATCCATAATGTTAATGAGAGCTGGTCATTTACTTATACAAAATTATATAAGATCACTTCTAAATATTATTCTAATACCTATATTAATATCACGACGGTATCTACACCCACAAACTAATACCTGTTTATTTGTTTTAGTCAATTTACCGTGTGATACTGGCTTCTAATACTATAATACATATTTGTTTTGATAAATAAAGGTAAGATGCATATATATATTTGATCTGTAAATGTTTCGAATGTTTCGAAGCATGCTAAAAATTGTTTCAAATGTTTCGAAACATCTATATTGGAAAAAATGTTTCGTTTCATATGTTTCGAAACATGAGAAGTTGATGTTTCAAATGTTTCGAAACATCAAAAAGTGTACCCGTTTACATCCCTATTACATACTATTAAGTTTCACATGCATATCTTGTATTGTTATATTCAGTATATGCTAATTTCACTAACTAATATACCATATACAACATTTGTTACATTCTACTTATATCTATACTTCTATATATCCATATTTATGTTTAATAACATTAATTATATTATCCCAGAGGTCATTACTTTCATTAATGTGTTAGCATCACTTAAGTGTTAGAATATATAAACCTATATACCACCTTATTAGATATTTGTTATACATTTTATGTATATTCATGATCCAATTTTGTAATGCTAAAAAATATAGAATATAATATATATTATTTATTTATTAATAATAATATATGTATATATATGGTAGTAGGACCAGGTTCAAACCCCTTATAGGCTAATCAAATATGTCTTAAAATAATATGTAATAGTGATCTTATATAATTTTGTAAAAATAAATGAACGGCTCTAGTTAAAAACATGGATACCTTAATATTAAAGCCGTTTGTATATAAGTGAAAACTTCATAGAAGTTCCTGGATGAGATGAAAGGACTCCACCAATATAATAATATATATATATATATATATATATATATGTATATGCTAGTTATATCTATCTATTTAATTCAAAATTGAAATAAAAAAGAAATAAAATAAATTTTTTAAGAATATATTAATAATTATGATAATAAATATTGAACCCCTATAGTTATTAAAAGCAGTATGATTCAAATCATGTATTCGATATTATTTATTTGTAATTATAATGTTTACTTGATTTATATCTTATATATACATTGCATTTGTAGCGTGGAAGTAGAATGCCAATATTTAAACATAGCATATAACATGACGTATATTATGCTTTCATAATAAATATCATAATAAATCACCCTTAAGATCACCCTTAAGATCACCCTAAAGATCACCCTTAAGATCACCCTTAAGATCACCCTAAAGATCACCCTTAAGATCACCCTAAAGCTGACGCTATATTCGCAAACATCTCACATGTTCTATATATAACCCAAACATCGATTATGATTCATAAATAGTGGCGAATATTATCCTAAAGTGTTGCTTCAGGTTTACCCTCACACACATACACTCACATACTCACACACATACACACTCACACATACTCAGATATTACCATCCGGAGATCAGACTCAAGTAGGCGAGAAGGGCGTGACCTTGAGCGGAGGTCAGAAGGCCCGTATCGCGTTAGCGCGGGCTATCTATCAGGTTAGGTTCTCTAAAGAACATGATTATCTTCATTAACGTACATCCTCTAGCGATAGTGCCAATAAGTAATGCTACTGTTCATTAATTCTTTGATAATGCAACAGTAAACATGTGTGTAGTAGTGATGTAAATGATGCTCACATCTAAAGCATGATGCAGTCTCAGTCTCAGTTACCTAAAGTCTCAACTCGGCTCGAGCTCGCTTGGCTAGAGTATCGGCTCGGCTCGGGCTCGTTTTTTTTCAGAAAATGAAAGTCTCGGCTCGGCATCAAAAGCTCTGCATCATTTACATAACTAGTGTGAACTATCAAAAACTCTACTTTGATTTCATTCTAAACTTATTAGCCCATCATTCTAATCGCCTGATATATGTTATTGTTATTCACTAATTAAACATTCGTTTAAATCTTAAATTGGCACACGCACATGTACACTAAGATATGTGTAAGTATGTCAACGCGTGTATAAGTTAGGGTATCTATTATTAAAACCTCTATAGAGAGTATCATTCTAGTGATACTGCTGTTCTAATCGTGATTGTCTCGCAGCTATTTAACTCCCCTTCCTCCCTATCTATAACCACTCCCTTCCCGCTCATATCTACCCCGCCCCTGCCACTATCCGCCCCCCACTACACACACGCGCGTAGGTCTAACTACCCCCGCCCTCCCACCCCTCCAGGACAAAGCTATATACCTCCTAGACGACCCGCTAGCAGCCGTTGACACCCACGTAGCGCGTCACCTCATGGAGAAGTGTATAGCCGGGCCCGACGCCCTCTTAGCCAACAAGACCCGTATACTGTGCACGCATCACACCAGGTGGCTGCGGGGTGCCGACCTCGTTATCAGGATGAGCAAGGGCAAGGTCATCGCTACAGGTAGTTTGTGATCTATGTATTGTGTTTAACAATAGTATAGCATTGTTTTAGTGTGACTAATAAGTATACTATACCCGTATACTATACTTGTATACTATACTTGTATACTATACTTGTATACTATACTTGTATACTATACTCGTATACTATACTTGTATACTATACTTGTATACTATACCCATATACTATACTTGTATACTATACTTGTATACTATACCCGTATACTATACTTGAATACTATACCTGTATACTATACTTGTATACTATACTTGTATACTATACTTGTATACTATACTTGTATACTATACTTGTATACTATACTTGTATACTATACTTGTATACTATACTTGTATACTATACTTGTATACTATACCCGTATACTATACTTGAATACTATACCTGTATACTATACTTGTATACTATACTTGTATACTATACTTGTATACTATACTTGTATACTATACTTGTATACTATACTTGTATACTATACCCGTATACTATACTTGAATACTATACCTGTATACTATACTTGTATACTATACTTGTTATCGGGTAGTATTGTAAAACTCAATTAAGAAACTTTGATAAGTTTCAAGATTAAATATGTATTAGTGATACATACTGGTAACCATATATCTTCCATATTATGTATTAGTGATTTATTATTATTTTTAAATACTTTCTGCTCATTTATTAGTCTGTCTAGTTTGATAGTAGAGTGATAATGTTATAGTGTTAAGTTGATCAAATAGTCTACATATGTATACTTTTTATTAATATTAAAATAATTTTGTATTAAAAAAATATCACTTTATTATCTTTGTTATATAAGTTATACAAATATTAATTATATTTTGATAATATATTATTAAATACTTTATGATAATATATATTATTTATTATTTATAATATATATTAAATATATATTTAATATTATGTTGAATAATATTAAAATTAAATGAATATATAAATATATGATTATATTTCTATATTCATATTTTCTGTATAACTTACTATTAATTAAATTGTATTAAATATCATTCAGGTGTATTCAACTTTGTCACCCTTTAGTTTTTTATTTATCTTTTAGTAATACATTGTAAAATGTTAACTTATTTTCATTGCGATTGGCTTAGATGTATTAATACAACAATAGCTAGTAAAGGGTAATGGTGTCGACGAGCTTCTACAATTACCCAGGTACTTATACCTAAATCTGATGATAATAAACGCGTGTTACATACACGTATATCTACTTAATACCACAATGATAGACTGCAGAGACACAGTTAGCGTTGTAACTAGTGATGTAAATGATGCTCAAATCTAAAGCATAATGCAGTCTCAGTCTCAGTTACCTAAAGTCTCAACTCGGCTCGGGCTCATTTTGTTAGTCTCGGCTCGGCTCGGGCTCGCTTGGCTAGAGTCTCGGCTAGGCTCGGGCTCGTTTTTTTTTCCGAAAATGAAAGTCTCGGCTCAGCATCAAAAAGCTCGGTATTATTTATACCACTAGATGAAATTTACATTATTATTCACTAAATCCCGAAGTTGGCGCAGATTATTTTTTTAAATTGATGTAAATGTTAAATATATAAAAATTAGTATTAAATTGTAATTTCAAAAAAGCATCATTTCGACTCTGTAATGTATTGTAAAAGTCTCAACTAGGCTCGGGCTCGGGCTCGTTTGGCTAGAGTCTCGGTTCGGCTCGGGCTCGGTTGGCTAGAGTCTCGGCTCGGCCTGGGCTCATTTTTTTTCCGAAAATGAAAGTCGGCTCGGCATCAAAAACCAATAGTCTCGGCTCGGCATCAAAAGCTCGGCATCATTTACATCCCTAGTTGTAACTATAGATAGCAGTGTTGCATCTCTCAATACTATTACACCTGACCTACACCCGTACTAGACCTCAATATCACTAACCTCTTCATTAACTACTACTGCTGCTACGACTTGCATAGGTACACCCGCCGAAATTCTCACCGGCGATGAATTAGCGGATGTGGACCATAGTTCTAATAAAGGCAGCGATACCGATGATTTACGAGTTGAAGAAAAGAAGACCAAAGAATTCACTCCTTCCTCGGTGGATAGCTGTGAGTTCTATTTATAGCCCGCCTGTCAATCATTGATTTCAGTACAATGATTTCAATAAGGAATATACTAGCGACAATAGTTGATATACATATATATATATATAATAATAATTATAATATTTATTTATCGAAACCACATATGTATATATATATATATAGTATACATTTATCTGTATTACCCATTTTCCAATAGTGTATTTATTGAAGAAATTGTCATAGGAACTACTAGCATATCGTAATGTATTAACGTATAACCACCACTGATACAAGCACACACACGCGCCCCCTATGAACAGCTGGTGATAATATAGAAGAGAAGGAAAGCGGTGTGGTCAACATCAGGGTCTACAAGGCGTACTGGGTGTCTGTGGGCGTGCTGCTAGCTCCTCTTATTCTACTATCTTTGCTGTTCGCCGAAGGTAAACTACACCGCAGTGCGAAGCCTGTCACACCCCCCCCCCATAATAGATCCCAGTTGATACCCCCTAACACACCCCCCCATGATACATCCCAGTTGATACCCCCTATCATACCCCCCCCCATAATAGATCCCAGTTGATACCCCCTATCATACCCCCCCCATAATAGATCCCAGTTGATACCCCCTAACACACCCCCCCATGATACATCCCAGTTGATACCCCCTATCATACCCCCCCCCATAATAGATCCCAGTTGATACCCCCTAACACACCCCCCCCATGATACATCCCAGTTGATACCCCCTATCATACCCCCCCCCATAATAGATCCCAGTTGATACCCCCTAACACACCCCCCCATGATACATCCCAGTTGATACCCCCTATCATACCCCCCCCCATAATAGATCCCAGTTGATACCCCCTAACACACCCCCCCCATGATACATCCCAGTTGATACCCCCTATCATACCCCCCCCCATAATAGATCCCAGTTGATACCCCCTAACACACCCCCCCATGATACATCCCAGTTGATACCCCCTATCATACCCCCCCCCATAATAGATCCCAGTTGATACCCCCTAACACACCCCCCCCATGATACATCCCAGTTGATACCCCCTAACATACCCCCCATAATAGATCCCAGTTGATACCCCCTAACACACCCCCCCCATGATACATCCCAGTTGATACGCCCCGCTCATACCTCCCCCTTCTCCCAATACAGTTTCCGTAGTTTCCAGTGATCTCTGGCTATCTTATTGGGTGTCTAAAGTTCCTAAAGCTATTCCACCCATTAATGCAACCCATCTAGTCTATATGTTCCTTCCTCAGCAAAGCTATCTACAAATGAGGTTAGTGGTGATACCTTTAACCTTGACAATAACCTTTAACCTTGAAAATAAACTTTAACCTTGAAAATAAACTTTTAAATTGTCAATTAACTTAAACTTTGAAATAACCTTTAACATTGACAATAACCTTAAGATATTTATTTTCATTTTAAACTATTACGTAGTTAAATTTAAACATTAGACGATATTTAAATTTTATTTTATATTTGTTGTAAATTACTTTTTTAATATTCTATTATATTAATGTTTACTATTGTCTTTATGTTTAAAATATATATTAGAAATAATATAATATTTAAACTATATTAATTATAAACTATAGATCTATATGATGGGTTAATAGTTCTATACATAATTAAATTCAAAGATATACAAATCATAAATATAAATGACTATATTTATTTTTATAATAAAATAATATTTCATTAAAATTAAATAATTGTTAACTAAATGTAAAAGTTAGTATTTTATTTCAGTGAAATTTTACAAACAATAACATAATGTTGTTCGGTATGCATAAACCAAGGCGTTTTTTTATTAATTATAAACATAATGTTAATTTTTGTACCATGTCGTTTTGGGTATCAATTTATATCTATTTTTTCTTCATTATTTTTGTTTATATATGCATTGTTTGTTTACCTAATAAACTATATATTATTATTATATTATTATAATGTTAATGGCCATTCCCAGTAATGATTATATTCTAACGTTACAGTCGAATGTCCGGCACCCTCTCCGGTAACCACACCCCCTCCGACGCCCCCATAGACTATACGTTCTACTATCTGGGTGTATACGCTTCTATAATCGGTGCGAACACCCTGTTTACGTTGGCGAGGGCTTTTCTGTTTGCTTACGGAGGCATCAGGGCCGCAGTTAATGTTCACAGACTTCTGTTACGACGCATTCTACGGGTTTGTACGCGCGCGTGTGTAGGTGTGTGTACACGCGCATGTATCCAAAGTGTATACGCACTGCATCTAAGCCGCGTTAAATTTCAATCCTCCGAGAGAAATTAAAAAATAAATTTTTTTTAAAAATTAACTTCATTGAATTATTATAATAATTATTAACTATATTTAGGCGTATAATGTAACAGGCTACAGCTTAGTGTAGTCACGTGTATGAGAACGCGTGCCTATACCGTAACGGGGCTCATCATAACTAGAAGTCCTCGTTACAGTGTGATACAAACAGTGTGACGCACTGATGACTGTTCACACGGGAACATTCTCATAATCATTACGTTAACTCCTCGTATGTTAACTCCGTGTATGTACAGCCAAGTATGTACGGCCAAGTATGTACGGCCAAGTATACAGGTGTAGGCTAGTTAATGTTTACGGTATTTGTACACATTGGCATCTCGTAGCCTGCATAACGTAGCCCTACCCTACCCTATCCCTCGACACACACACAGGCGCCTATCTCTTTCTTTGATATAACTCCGGTGGGCAGAATACTAAACCGGTTCTCGGCCGATCTCTACTCCATAGATGACAGCCTTCCGTTCATAGTGAACATACTAATGGCGGCTGTATTCGGTTAGCGATCTCTCTCTGATTCGGTCTGTATCATCCACACTAGGTATATCTCACATTAGCGGTATCATCTCTCTCTTCTACGCCGGGTGACTACGTTGTAGATTATCGGTATCATCTCTCTCTCTTCTACACCGGGTGACTCTGTTGTAATCCATCGGTTTCATTTACGTCGAATCGAAATAATGTATTTCAACTACTAATTATAATTCTCGGATTGTCAGTGAAAGTTGCGTTACGACTAGATACGTGTAAACTTTCGAATACGAGTATATCTTTTCAATGAAGTTAATTTAATATAAATATTTATTTTTGATTGCGTAAATTTTATAAATCCTAATTATAATAATAAATACAATGTTGTATACATCGTTGCTACTTACACATAGATACACGTAGTTAGTGTACGGTGCCTCCGACTTCATTAATAATCAGACTAACCTACGAGAGTATTCCTTCGTTAAAGCATTACAATAATATGATGAAATGTGTATTATAACTAGTATGTGAATCACTACAGAAGTAGAAGAACCAGTGGTGTAGATTACATAATGTATAGTCTGCTAGAATCAAAAAAACATATATTTAGTTACCGTGCATAATTGACGGCGATATCAAAAGGGGCGGGATTATGATCGTGGTTATAGCCGATATACTGTAAACGCTAATTCGTTTATATAATAGTGTAGCTATTTTTTGTGTTATTTTATTTTATTTGCACTCGCTAATTCGATTATATAATAGTTAAAAATGTTATACCCATTTAAAATAACTATAACATTTTTAACCATTATATAATCGAAAACAAATTATTTTATTTGCATGCGTTACTCGTGTTCTATTTATAGAATTGTACACGTAAATAGTTAGGTGTACATAGGTAGTCTTGTTAATAGTCACTGATATTTAATATTTTTAATTAATTTTTATATAATATATTCACAATATATAGCACTGATTTATTCTTGTTATTAAACTAAAATGAACTTAAACTATATTACAAACAGTGATGGGCACCGATCCTTTTTTCCTGGATCGGCGATCCCGATCCCGATCCTCTATTTATTCTCTTATTCGATCCTTTTCCTGATCCTAAGTTTCTTACCCGATCACTATCCCGATCCTGATCCCTATCCTGAACCGGATCACGATCCCGATCCTGATATTATTTATATATTTAATTAATAAGATTTTATTTCATAATTAAATATTTCATTATTAAAAAATACAAATGTAGGTATGTAGGTACATAAATATAATATGTACCTATTATAAATTGTTAATATTTGTAAATAATATGTATTAGGTAATTATAATACATAATATTATAATATTATAATACCTATTAATACATTGTCTTATATTTCAATAATAAGTCCATGGACTCATTGAATTAAAGTATTTATTGAATGTATCACCTAGGCTAAACTATATGATATAGTGAATTAATATATAATTTATTTTTTAAATCCATATTGGATACAAATATCTACTCATTGTACGACGTACAATGTATGTTGAGTCATAGTCGGTGGTTTACTTATAGGACTACTTATTTACGTAGGCCTTTACTTATAGGACTACCTATTTACCTATAATCTACATTGATTAAATTATATTATGGTCAAAATAACAGTTGTTATTTAAATACCACGTGATAATTCAATACCTTGGAAGGTATAGAAGTAACTTATGTCAAAGGCGCATAACAAATAGTCACGTCACTAATTTACCATTAATTTACCTATATATTAAATACACTAATGTATTAAGTATTATACAATATGTAATTATGGGCACCGATCCTTTTTTTCAGGATCATCGATCCCGATCACGATCCTCTATTTATTCTCTTATGCGATCCATTTCCCGATCCCGATCCTCCATTCGTTATCCGATCCTTTGCCGATCCCGATCCCGATCCTCTCTTCCTAACCCAATCCAGATCCGGATCGGATCGCCGATCCAGGATCGCGATCCTGCCCATCACTGATTACAAACAAGATACAGTAAATCTTAGTAATAATCTATTTACTTTAGGAAAATTTTACTAATAGTTTTACGTTGAGTACCTACATTATTTAAGTAAATAAGATAAAGTATCAATGGTTATATAATCTTTATTAAATATATGTATATATATATAGAAATATTAAATATTAAAGTTAGATAAATAATCAAATATATAGTTAAAGATAATGATATATGTATACGTATAAGTATACGCCCGATTTATATATATATATATATACTTTATATCCATTCGATATCTACTCTAAAAACATTCAAAAGCAATATTAATACAACATCACTAATATAGATGTCTATTATTTGTGCGCACAACGATTAATGAGTGAGAATTGTGTGGGGCGTGGAAGATGAACGGTCTGTTTAACAATAACTGTACTAAACTATGCAATCTCTCTCTCTCTGCTTAGGTCTGATGGGAAGTTTAGCGGTGACGATATACGGTCTACCTTGGATCATTGTGCTTATTGTTCCGTTGTCGGTGATCTACTACAAGATACAGGTTACCTTCGCAACGCGGTATACTAATAACTCGATTATGTAACGCTATATCTATTACCTAACCGTCAGTCTGTATATATATATATAATAATAATATTTATTAGAAGAAAGTTGTACATTTTTTTTCGTATGTATTTACATTAATTATATTGTTATTTCCTCTAAAGGGCTTCAGATAAAGATCAATATCTTTTCTATGCTGTCGCCCGTATATATATATATATATACGTCAATATTATAATATTGTAGAAATAAGTTTTTAATAATACAAATATTTAATATTAACGCATTATTCGCGAAACTGCGATCGATATTCAAACTTCACTGAATTACTAACGTAAATCGTGAATAATTTTATAGTCGCTTTAGTACTGGTTAACACTTTTGTTCGTATTATAATAGAATATTTCCATAATGTATTTTAGAATTCGTATATATTTCTACTTTTTATTCGTACGATATATTTACTTAAAAAGTAGCATACATAAACACACGTGTGTGTATAGTACAATGTCGATATCTTGCATAACCGCGACACTGTAGAATTTCTACCGGAAGACATCGCGAGAAGTAAAGAGGGTACAGAGTGTCACCATGAGCCCCATCTATTCACACTTCTCTGAAAGTATGGCAGGCCTGTTGATCATCAGATCTATGAGGAATACTCAACGGTTTCAATGTTGTTGTCTCCCCCCCCCCCACCCCTCCTCTCTCTCTTCATTTCATTCTATTTTCTCAATCTCTATATATCTCTCTGTACCTCTCTATCTCCTTCTCATCACCTCTCTTCATCCCTATTTTACAACTATAACTTTTTATCACGAGCTTACGAATAATTTGTAATTAACTAAATTAAATAAAATATATATTATCCTATTGATAGTTATTGCTAGTTATTGACTTATATGTCATTTTATTAATACCCCTGAAATTAGATATATTAATAGTATACAAATTAATTAATATCCTATTAAAATAATATTTACATAAATCATAAATATAATATTTATTATTAATTATGTATGAAAAATTATATATTCATATACAATTTAAGAATATAATTTGATATACACATTTATATTATTCATTTTAAATAAATAATCGCATACTAATATAATAATGCCTTTGTGAAACATACGCGTAATAGATTCCGACAAGAGAATCGAGATAAGATTTCCACCAATCAGCGAGCAGTGTTTAGCGGGCAGGCCACCTCGTGTTGGTTGAATGTTTGCCTACAATTTATAGCAGTTGTAATGGTAACTTGCATAGCTTTGCTGGCTGTGTTCGAAAGATCCTACAGAGTGGTTAATCCTGGTGCGTATAACTTACGTATATTTAGCCGTATAAATTCACGATATATCTTAAGTAGTGATTTAAATTCGATATTTAACATTATTTCAAATACGATATTTAATATATTTGAAGATTTATTAATATTTAATTACGTTTATTTTAAATTTATATCTTTCACTTGCACATCGACCTAAACATACACGATGTTATGGTTGATTTATTTTTTAATTTACAAATACATATTTAAAAGTGTATGTTGAAATATGTGCTAACTAAGCGTTATTGAAATAAGCAGAATTATATGTTATATTAACAACATATATATACAAAGTGATTTCTAATTAACGTACAAATGTAGAATGAAATTGTTTAGATATTATAAATATATACTTTGATAAACGAGAATAATTATATTTTGAGACGAAATGGCGTAATTCTAAACTTTATATAGACAATGTAAAGATATACGAATACTCGCATGTAAATAATAAAATATGCATAATGAAACAGAACTCAATTATAATAGACGTAATACAACAGTAAAACACTAACATACCCACAATGCACTACTACACTAATGACATACCCCCCGTAACACCGCCCACTACTACAGGACTAGTGGGAATAGCCCTAACCTACGCGATCTCGATGAGTTGGTCTCTCAGTGCCTGCGTGAACACTTTCGCCGAGACGGAGAAGTACATGGTAGCGATGGAGAGAGCTGACGATTACGTGCACAACGTACCAGTGGAAAGTGATCAGTCTACGCGCGTCGTTAGTGTCTGGTAACCGTGACTCCCTGGCTTACTACTGCCTCGTTACCCACCATCCACGTTGCTACCAACCAGCATATACGTATGTGGGTGTAATAATAATCGACGTAGGTTTAATAATAATAGACGTATATATATATATATATCTGAATAGTATTTAATTGTTAATTAGCTATAGAATATCCTACATATATCTATTAATATACTTTTACATTATAGTCAATATTCATATGTTCGTAACTATATAATATTCATATTTTTCTAAATTTAAATTTAGTACAAGTTATATTCATATAAGAATAACTGAATAAATGATACATGAACATCAATTGTTCTCTATTGTTCATAGTACTGAATAAGATTTAAAATCAGCCTAATTAATACAATACAGCCCCATATTATACATAGTACTGAATAAGATTTAAAATCAGCCTAATTAATACAATACAGCTCCAAATTATACATAGTACTGAATAAGATTTAAAATCAGTCTAATTAATACAATACAGCCCCATATTATACATAGTACAGAATAAGATTTAAAATCAGCCTAATTAATACAATACAGCCCCCTCCTGATTGGCCCCAGAAAGGAGTGATTACTTTCAACAACGTGTCGCTGAAATATCGCAAAAATTTGCCGAGAGCTTTAAAGAACGTAGATTTAAAGATCAACGCGGGAGAGAAGATAGGAATAGTTGGTTAGTGCTGATAGCGGTGTTACCTGTTAGCCTTTGTTCTCTGTATCACTTCATACATTCAATGTGGCATGATGTGGTTATAGTAATAGCATCCCGCAATGCATTAACACAGGGAGAACCGGGTCCGGGAAATCTAGTCTATTTCAATGTCTATTACGAATAGTTGATCCTTTACTGTCGGGCACTATTCACATTGATAACATCAACATTGCTGATATCTCACTGCATGCTTTAAGGTATACATTCGTGTGTTCTAGTCATAACACTTTCATTTCGTTAAACCAAATCTTATTAATATCAATAATTGTAAATTTAGAATTATACTTATGTACTTATCAGTTATATCAGTTGATAGATAATTAAATTATTAAATAATTATAATTTATGATAATTAAAAATAAAATTTATATATAAATACAATTTATTGTTTATCCTAATGTTATAAGATTTAGTATTAAAAATAATAATAAATATATTAATAATTATCATTTTAGTCTATTTCTAATAATGTATGTGATGATGATATAATGTTTATTAATCACTAAAATATAAGTATATGTAATCAAATATTAAATATCATGCTATAAAAATATAAATAATATCACGACTAAAGGTCAAAGGTTGCTATAATTCCTCAAGATCCGTTTCTATTCGTGGATACTATCAGAATGAACTTAGACCCACATAATAACTATACAGATAGTGAAGTTATTGAAGTCATTATGCACTGTGACCTACATGAATTGAATGGTAATCACTGTTATATACAAAGTATAATTAAAGTCTATTTTAATTTTTTTATTTTATTTAATTATTTATTTTTATGAATAATATTTTCAATTTTTTTCATTAGAGATCCTTTATGTGATGTGATATATTAAAACATTGCGAAATTTATATTATAAAATATTTTTTTTAAATTATAAAAATTATATAAATAATGGTTTGAAAATGTGATTGTGTTGTTAATTTATATAATTTGCAATATATATTCATAATTTATTTATATATATTTAATTGTAAATATAACCGGCAGTTATAAAAAATGTCTTATTTAGATTATTCTTCATTATCTTTTATATAAAATTTTAATAATCCATTTAATATATTTTAATTATAAATAACAATAATGAATATATAACTTATAATATATCTATAATTATTCAGTCACATTAATATTAATTATTCATTTTCAGGTGACTTCACTAATTTAGAAACAATACTCGATGCCACTAAACTATCAGTTGGAGAGAGACAGTTGTTTTGTCTAGCAAGAACATTACTCGATAAATCTGAGGTTATAAATGAGCCCATAGTTCAAAGTTAAACAATATGTAAATAGATGTTACTTTAATATTATCCTTGTATAGAATAAATGTATTTATATTCATAAGTTACTTGAACATATCTTTGTATTACATACTTTTAATAGATATGTATATATATATATATATATATATATATATATATATATATATCACATGACATCGATGTATGAGTCACTTCATCTCTACGATCTTTGCAGATATTACTCATAGACGAGGCGACGGCTAGCGTTGATTCATTAACGGACCAAAGACTACAGAAGGTGATCGCAGAGTTATTCCAGCAGCGTACCGTACTCACCATAGCTCATCGCATACACACCGTACTACACTGCGATAGGGTGCTGGTGATGGGTGACGGTAACATCATTGAACTGGATACGCCGGCTTCACTGTTGGCGGACAGCTCTTCCGTATTCAGTGGTTTAGTTAAAGGAGATAAAATATGAATACTATTCTATTACTAGTATTATTACTACTACTATATTGATATTATTACTACATCTATTCTTACCATTATTATTGTTGTTAGGATATTATCTGCATTTCTAGTACATTATTATTGTATATTTGTTATTGTGTAAAAGTGTGCGATGATTTTAGATTCGTTAGAACGATTAATTATTATTAATATTGAACGCATATCAATACTTGCTGTTATGGTCCTTGTGATATTATTAGATAATTTTATATTGATTTATAATGTAATAATCGATTTATATTTATTTTTTATTTAGCTTTTATTGAATTAATAAAATATTTCATATAAATAGGCTTCATTAAAATATATATATATATATATAAGTATTAATAATTAACAATAATATAACAATAATAAAATAGTCTTAGAAAAAGGAATGATAAAAATACTACGAAGGCGGTAGTGTATAATGAATATAGGAACATTATTATTATAAAACTAAAATATATGTATAAAGATATGCGTATATATATATATATGTATGTGTGTATATATAAAACTACTATATTTGATTAGAATACTTGTCGTAGCAGCAGCGATTCTCTAATAATAATCAGAAGGTGACTGTATTCTCTTCGTTACAGTTGAATGTCTTACGTCAGAATTATCTATTAAATCATCAACAATTACTAGAACTTAAATTGAAAATAATATGACTTTTAGAACATTTTGGAATATTAATAGGTAATTAGTTTAAATAATAATAAAATATAATAAATATAATAATACAATTTTAAAATTTTAAAACCATTATAAATAATAATATATTTAATTAGAATATAAATATAGATACATTATTATTTTATTCTTTTCTTTGATTATTAAAAATAAATATTTCTGATCTATTATAAGAATAGTTGATTATATTATTGATAAACTTAAAAACTATATTTTACTAATATTATAAATTTAATAATCATTTTCAATAGTAAAACCAACATATTACTGTTTTAACAAATTTCAGATAATATATATTATATAAACTTTAACATGTCTAAAAAATATAAAAATAATTTTTATTAATTTATATAATATATCAATCTCATAATTTGTTTATCAAATTACTATATACAAAAATTAAACGAACTCAATCTAGATAAAGTTGATTTTAATTAAATTACATAATTTGAACTTTACTATATATTTAGTAAGTTTAATTACGATATAGAATTACTAATACCGTATACAGAAGATTTAGGCCAGTTTGAACGTCTCCTGGATAATATAGCCGCTAGAATACTCAACACTAGCAGGTCAAGCACCAGTACCATGGCCAGAATGAATGACCAGCGAACGTTACATTTTCCTAGTGAATAGGAATCTGCCTCGGATCCTGTAGTGACACAGTTATACATACATACATAGGTGGGTGGGTGCGTGTAAGATATATTATATATCTTATGTAACTTATATTCAATCGGTGTATTAATGTATACTATTGAATGTATGTTTTTCATTTCCATTTGAATTACATATATTCATCTATTGTTATCATCTACATAAGCATTAACAGTTATATACCTAAAGGTATAGTGAGACTAACCCATCACTATACACACTAAGTTAGTGACTAACACTTATTAACATCAATACTAACCACATATCTGTTTTACTGCATGATTATCCCAGCCCAGAGGAAATATTAAACAGCCGATCAACATCAGGATAGCTAGTTCAGAAATGAACCGGGTATTAGGTTATTATGTAATATAATATGATGTAATTATATTACATTTTTTGTTTTCGGACTGAGAACTGTGGTTGAGTGTATATACTATATAATAATTATATACACTGTATATATGGGTTGACGTCGAAAACATCCAGCATTATATTCGATTAAAGTTGTATATTTACGCGTATTTAAGTAATATATATGATAATTACCTATACTATATAGTATCATATACATACAGCTATATAACTGGTGTTTGTATTTATAACTTATAGGCTACTAATAACTTATATAATGTACATAATAAGATGGTAACAAGTCATAAATTGTTGAAATATTTCCAAAACGTAAATCGATCGGCGCTCGCCGAGCTGCGCGGGAGTGTGTTTATATAGCTTTATATAGCCTATAAGTTATAAATACAAACACCAGTTATATAGCAGTATATATATATGTTAATAATCTATAGTTAATTAATATAATGCTGGATGTTTTCGATGCCGGATGTTTTCGACATGTACCTATATATGTATTTGTGTGTATCAGTATTGGTCAGATTATTTTAAATTGTGCCCTAGTGTAGTTAGCAACAAGTAGTCGCATTGTATTTGAGCTAGTTCAAGGTGGGTGGTCCTTATAAATGTCGCTCAAATACACTGCGACTACCTGTACGAAGCAGGCAACCGATTATTATCATTATGAATCTGTGATAATGATTATCACAGATTCATAATGATAATAATAGGTTGCCTGCTTCGTTATTGACAAAAACAAGACATCCAATACTAATGAAATACTCTGTTTATAGGAGCAAGTGATAGGAGCAGGTATGTGATAGAAAAGGGATGAACAGTAATCTAAACGAGATAGAAATAAATAGTTAACAAGGAAAGTTGTAAAATGCCTATTTATATTTTTTTTTCATAAAAAGAAGTTAATTTTCAATGATAAAAATAAAAATGGTTTCGTAGTGTAGTGGTCATCACGTCTGCTTTACACGCAGAAGGTCGCGAGTCCGAGCCTCGCCGAAACCTCATTTTAATTTTTAGATAAATAATATTAATAATGACTTTATATTATATTCTAATATTTATTTATTTTATTTTTTTTAATTTTATATATATATAATTACCATGATTACTGTTATTATGGTTACCACCACCACCACCACCACTACCACCACCCCTATACCGTATGTGTGTGTATTAACCAGCAAACATCTGCAGGACGGAGCACACAGAATACACATGATTACTCCTAACGCAGCAGAAGAAGAACAATGCCACCACTACCACGACGCACACCAACGCTGATATCATCACCAGGGCTGTGGAGAACTTGTACGACAGGGACAGTAAGCTGTGCGGGAGGGTGGGTGGGTGGGTGAATAGGGTGTTAGTCTTTATCGAATAAGGGTGCAGGTAAGCAAAGTAGTAAATATGATTAGAGTAATATTAATTATTAACATAATGTAATCCGTAACTAATTATATACAAACTATTGTGTATTCTTTAAAATATATAAATACATCAAAATACATAGACCATTGTGGACATACACTATAGATTATAATTATTGGTTATAATAATACTAAATATAATACTTATATATAATAATTAATATATTCTATATATATATGTAATCTATATAACTATTTAGTGTGTAACGATATATGATTATAAATGATTATAAAATTATTCATTTTAAAACAATGATGTTATTGTTAAATAAATATTATGTAAATGAACATACATTACCATTATTGTAGTATTATACCTATTGTGGTAATATAGTAAATCAATATGCTACATGAATACAGTGAATCCATTGTATTAACAGATGATGCTAATAAGGATGTATTTACCTTGTGAGTTCACTAGTATTTAGAAATAATATGAGTCATACATATAGGATGTAGTTTATATTGTAAATATATCTTTATATGTATATAACGTATATATGTATTATATATGTATTAAAATATATTATATATATTTTATTACATAAAATATATTAATTATTATTATTATTTAATAAAAAAACACTAGAAATTAAATATTTTATTTATTAGTTAATATTATTATTATCTATTATTATTTATTAAAATATAAAATATTTCATCGGAAATATTTCATAAATCATTAAAATTAAAAATAAAAAAACAAATCTCAAAATACAGAACCGAAATATTTTTTAAAGAGAATAGAATTTAATGAATTATATATGATTCTTTAAATATGTTATGTTATAAATAAATTGTAAAAATATTCATTTGTTTAAATTGAGATTATGTGTGATATATAAAATACTAAATATATTAAAGTAAAAATTAAAATGTTAATAGAATTATGAGACGGATTTAATTTTAAATCATTTTTAATAAATGTAATAAATTTATATTTAAATTATAAATAAATTAAAAACATTCATAAACTCATTGAAATATAGGATTACATAACAAATAAACGCGCGCAATACTTACGTGTTGAATTGGAACAGTTTTCCGGAACATTTCAGCACGGTTCCACTGAAGAGAAGGTCACACCTCTGGTACAGACCGATGTAACCAGCTCCTGGGCTATCATCCGTATCCCCTATCCATTGTGGCTGCGACGTGGGTGGTTTAGATTAGGTTGGGTGATTATATCGTAATGCCATACAAATCTAATGATATACTATTATGAGGGAGTGGAATTCAATAAATTGATGTGTAATTTGTAAATTATAGAAAATTATAGTAATAATAGTCAATTGTACAATAATTTATTAAATAAAATATATTGAATAATTATAATATAATAGAATATATCATATATTATAATTAGATATATTATATATGTGATATAATTAATAATATTGTTGGACATCATATAATAATTAATTACTCTTAATTTTAATTTAATATTAATTTTATAAGAGTAGTAATTTCGAGGATTTTAATAGATTTAATAAAATATTAATTTTAATATATAAATATAATACTAATTATACAGTATACATACTAATTATACAGTATACATACTATATTAGTAAATGCTACCCTAGTGCTATAGTAATAGTTAACAAAGGCGTATACTAAAATGAAAATTAATATTATATAGAATGTTCCGTTGGGCCAATGTATACAATATATTATATAATCATAAAGTAATTCAAGTTTGTGACTTTGACGCATTGAAAAATATAGTAATAAATCACGATATAATTGGACATTATATTTAACATAAAATCTATGGCTATCTTAAAATAACACATGGCCAGTCATCTGTCCACTTCATCAAGAGAGTTAACACACACACGGGGACACTAAGAGTGATTTTAAACATGATGTACCAATTAAAATAATTAATTAATCACTATATATTACAATTTGGCCGAAAAAATAATAACTACTCTGATATTTCTTTAATTTTATTATAATTCATCAATAAATTACCATTTTTTCTCTGGTACCTTTACAAATTTTAAGAATTTTTTTTTCTACCTCATCTTAAGATGTTATATTTTAACGTACTATTAGTATTATAAATTAAAAAAAATAGCTCTTTATAACTTTAATAAATAGTCACAGTGGCCTAATTTTAAGAAAATTTGTATCTATATAAAATTTATTTTATTGTTTAAATTAATTATCTAATAACTAATATTGTAATTAGGGCTACTATAGATAATATGTAATATATATTAATGTTATCTATTAGAAGAATATAGTATTTAAGAAAATTACTCATTATTATATATATACCCATTACAATAAAATACAAATAAAATGTACAGAATTCAAATAAATATCCTTAAGGACATTTGTTATTAAACATATACAATACAATTACATAGGAGTAACGAAATTTCGAGTTTTTTTTTTTTAATAATTTTTTTTTTAAAACCTCCATCGAATCACCAATAATGAACCAAAATGTATATGGTTTAATATAATAGTATTATGAACATTATATCTATAGGATCTAGTATGAAGCTGTATGATCTAGAAAATAAAATCACTCTTAGGGAGCACTGTATTAACCTGCAACAGTACCACTATAGCCATGATAGCTACACACACACTGAACAGCGCCCATAGGAAGGCGATGGCTCGAGAGTGACGGATATAGTTGACGTAGTACACACGGCTGGTCTCGGTGAGCTGGTGTTTCTCTACTGTGCGACTGGACACTACCCTGAGTGAGCGAGGGGGTGGGGCGGGGTTGTGAACGGGTATGTTTGTATGTATAGAGTTCATAATTTGTTATAAAACTGGGTATACATGAAAGAAAAAAAAGCTAATGATCATTCTTTGAAATTTAAATCATGAGAATATTCTAGACATAATATGTATATATAATTCTAAATTATAACTAGTAAATTAAACAATATATATATATATATAAAACGATATAATAATGTGATTAATTTATTCTATTATAATATAGATTTATTATACATATATTTTAATATAAAATCTATTATTAACCGAATGCCACTTTGCAAATGGTATACATTTATATATATAGACATTCATTCATATATATGAAATAAATAACAAAGTAGAAATACCTTTACAACTTTAGCACCTAAATAACAGGAATTTTATGATAATAAATGTATGATGACTCATACTATCTTCAGGCTATAATCGAATTACATAAATATTATTATATATGTATGTGTAATACACATTGGGTATATAAAGTATGATTTATAGTACAATTTAATTATATACATTAAATAATCTATATATATATATATATATTAATAACGAAAAACTGCAACTATCTACATTGGAACTTGAACAAGCTTGCCAAAAATGGGGTTTGAAGATAAATCCTCTTAAATGCGCAATAATGACACCAGATAGTAATGCTGAAATTGAAATCAACAACAACGTGGTTCCCAAAGTTTCCAAGTTCAAATTTCTGGGTAGTCTTGTTCCAGACTTCTCCTCAGATGTTCAACACCGAATATCAATGGCATCACAAGCTTTCGGTCGACTAAGAATGATATGGTCATCAAAAGACGTATCAATAAATCTTAAAACTAGACTCTACGGAGCACTCATTCTGCCTATTGCCACATACGGTTCTGAGTCATGGACTACAAGACGAAAAGAAATAGATGCGCTACTAGTGTTTGAAATGAAATGCCTTAGAGCTATACTCCGGATGACTAGGTCTGACAGACTCAGAAACACCATGATACGAAAGAGACTAAACATAAACGAGACGATAGAAGACATCGTTCTTAAAAGAAAACTTTGCTGGTTTGGTCATGTTATTAGGAATACGTCAACATTAAATTCCAGCTACAAGCTAGATTTCAACAAAAAGAGACCAAGAGGACGCCCGCCAAAAAGATGGTCTGATGGCATAAGGGAACAGTGCGGTGAGCCACTATTAAATATAGAGAGGCGAGCCAAACGACGAGATGCCTTCGGAAACTATGTATTCATGTGGAAAGCAAAGGGACGATAATCCTACGCATTTAAGTCAAGTAAGTCAAGTCATATTAATACATACATATATACATATAAATACATATATATTAAATAATTATAATGGTAAAGTACACATATTATTTCCTATTTACACATTGAATCTAAAGCTGTCTTCACACCAAGAATCCGTTTGGGTTATCCTTACGGATAACCCGAACGGATTGAAAATCCGAGAATATTAGGTGTGAAGTCAATTTTAAATGTACGGATTTATTTACGACATGTTCTATAAAAATCCGAGCACTGAACGGAATTATGAGGAATTTGAATGTAATGTGAATGTAATTATAATTAACTTAATTTATTTAAATATATTTATTCATATTATATTTTTATGTTTACATCAAAGATCTTATTAGACTTGTTTGGATACGCACGAAACACGGCAGATTTTCTGTCCGGATTTATGAATGCTTTAAATATATTTTATTTTAAATATCTATTCGTGCGGGATATCCGTACACATTCTTGATGTGAACTCAGCTTAATGACAATAATGTTCTAGAAGATCTTCAATGAAATTATTGAACAGTTGAATGTTAGCATGATTCAAGTTAATCACGCAGAACATCACACCTGGTAATTACATTAGTACTGGTATAAGGTATGGTGGCATGGTATCGTGTGCATTGTTATAATGTACTTAGTAAGCATGGTGGACAAGCAGTGTACACAAGGAATTACCACCATTTACCCCGCTCATTGATCTGTCAGTAAGTAAGGCAAACTAAACATTATATGTTAGATCCTCATTTAAAAGAATAGCAATATTATATTGCTAAGTTACTAAATGCATCTTTAGAATATCTAGTAGATCTAGAATCAAGAGCAGTAGAATATTTAAACAATTTGTCTCTAAACAAAGTTGAAATAACGATAATAAATATAAGATTATTATGCAAATGAAGAATAGGTTAATCATTAAGAGATAATACAGATATATTAATGAGAATATCTTTAGCAATATCTTATTATACTAAGGTAAGAGTTATATGTATAAGAAATACATTATAAACTTGCAAATAAGAATATATAATACATGTATCAGTTATATCTTATAAGTCTAGTTGGGTTGTAACCATAGAAAAGATACATTTCATTAGATATCATCTGACCCCAGGAGAGTTTTAGGTATATATTATATACCGTATATATATATATATATATATATTATATAAATAGAATCATTTACTAAGTATAAATTAAATAACTAAATATATATAATGAGATTATGTCTAAGATTGGGAATGTCTAAATATATGTATAAGATTAAAATTATAAAAATTTAGATTTAACATTGATTTAAAACGAGTTTTTGTATTGATTTATATCAAATTAAAATTATACTCCTGGACCATGATGCAATACGATAACATCACTCGAGTAATACAAATTTGACAAAATATGCATTAGAAGATGTCCTTGGTTGTAATAAACTTTATTTAAATACATACTTTATATATAGATTTATTTATAAATAATATATTATTAATTTAATTATCAGTCATGTAATCTTTTGATGATTAATATAAAATTTAAATTAGGTTTCAAAATGTTTCTAAGAAGTTAGTCTTGCTTTCAATTTGATGACTGAAATTTATATTTATGAATTTGAATAATTTTGTGGATGTGATGCTATGATTTTTTAAAATTGATGGATTCGAAGCTTTGCAAATATTTTAAATTTTACAATCCTAATATATATATATATATATATATATATATATATATATATATACGGTATATTATGCAGTATACCATCGATATAACTTAAACCATATGTTATGAGTAGATATTCCTGAAAAATATTGCTATTATATTTATCTAATGGTAAATAAATCTGATTTATCTGCTCTCATATTCTGGTTCCAGTAATTTGATATTGTAAATTATTATTTTAATACACAGATAACACTGAACGAATGTATACATGAACCCACTAAACAAAGTCACAATTGAGATTTAGTATTAATTAAAAACTCTATGCAATACATTCAAATTTACGACCATGAGATTTACATACTGTAGTAATTCATAGATGACTATGTGTATGATTTTTAAATTGTAAATATAAGTACAACTGAAATCATATTTTGGAAGAAATAAAGGCAATACTTCTATTGGAAATTTACAATAAGAAAATATTATTCACATTATGTTATGTTAAATTTTCTTTTAAATAAGAAATTGGTTAGCTATTGACTAAAAATATATATATAATAATGATTCAAATGTTTTACTGATAATAAATGAATAGAAATGATAAATATCTATGATATATTATTTTACGTATCTTTATTTAAGCCCATACTTGGTTCAATGAATTATTTTTTATTTTGGTCGATACTTGATTCACAGAATTAGGTTTTATTTAAGCCCATACATGGTTCACTGAATTTGGTTTTACTTTGGTCCATACTTGGTTCTCTGAATTAGGTTTTCGGTTCCACAAGTTACTATAGTAACCTCAAGTTAAACCTGTTATAACGTTTGAAGCAAGTTTGCCTTAATTCATATTGACTTAGTTCTCATAAGTTTTGAACCAAGTTTGTGTAACTTGGGAATTAGAAATAAAAGTAATGGATGAATAGTGATATTGCAGATTTATAACAAATATAAAGAAATTGAATTTTATGCATCACTTTTTAAATATGGCTTGCATAGTATTAATTAATTCTTAAGAACATAATATCATGTACATTATCTACATCATGTAGTACATGATGATCACCATATTGATGTACTACATGATCATAATGATGGTGTAGTTATTATATAACCTAAGTTAGGTTTACCTAACATAAAACAAAACCTAAATTATTTAGTAAATATCAATCGTATAGTTATTATAATAGTACATCATGTACTGACAGTACAGTACAATGTACAGTGTACATTTAGTATACATTGATACTGTTATAGTATGAATGTATACTACATCATGTAGTACATGTACTATTATAGTAACTATAGTAACTATATAATTTTATTTTAAATATATAATAATTCAAATGAACTGTTCTTCCAGTTGTAAACCTATACTGATTATAATACTGTATAGATTCTATATAATAATGTATACAGTAGGTTACTGAGTAGCTTATATTTAATTTAATATAATATAAACTTATAATTATTATAATAATTATATAATTATTAATAATAATTATAATAATTATAATAATTATTCGTATTATTATATGATATAGTGTATCATCGATAAAATAGTGACAATAATTTTAATTGATACATGAATTATTATAATTATATATCTATTATAATAAATTATAGAAATTCCAATTATATTTATTTTGTATTATTATAATAAATAGTGATTATATTAATTGAAACTTAAATGGTCACGCTTCATTAAATAAAGTATATCTAAATATTAATATAATAATTCCTTAATGAAACGCGATGTTATACTTTATGCATCAAACCTCATATTTGATAGTGTGAATCCAAATATTAACTAATAATCTTTAAATAGTAATATATAACTATTTATTTTATATAATAGAATCTACATATATAACTATAGAAACTAGTACAAAAAATATATATCTTATTATAAATTCATAAATTTTGTATATAAATTGATGGAAAGTTTTAAATATAGATGGCGATACTTACCATAAAGATAAGTAATATCAATTTATATCCTAGGATTTATATATTATATTTATATTTATGATTTTAACAAAAATATAATTTAAATAGTAATCATGCCTCATCATAATAGATATATCTAACATTATAGCTAACAATATATTAGGGTCCCGCGAATATTAGATAATAGGGATTCTGCTGTATTTTAAATATAAAATATTTAGTAACCTTTATAAAATATGACGACATTATAATAATTAATCAATAATTAATCAATAATGATTATTGATTAATTGCTATCAAACTTCCAAATATTTTAAAACTAAAATAACTTTAAAAGTATCCAAGATAATTAACTCTTATTGTTAATTTTATATCACCTACTTTATCGTCAAATTTTGATGGATTGATAATTGTTGATAATTGTTTGAAATATGTTAAACAAATTAAATACAAAAAATCAATATACCCAGCAAACAGTAATAGCAGCATAACAGCATATTTAATAGCCTCACATATTTAAATTGTGCTCAAGACTCCGCTAGTGGACCGATTTTATCTAACATCTATATTCGACCTAATCATGAAAATAACACACAAATAAAATTCTATTTATCTGATGACCTGCAACTATATAATATATAGTTTTAATATAATATATGGATGTCGTCTCTTCAACTTATTCTGATATACATACAGTATATGTAACATACACACATTGTAAAATGTTTAGAAGATATTATTTATGGTTTAATTAGAATACTATATAATTATTATTTCACAATATAGTCTATAAATGAATGAAATTAAACAATAGTTTTATAGTATAAATTATAATGTATTATATTTTTTTTAATTTAATTTATTCCATATTGGAAATATCATCAAATACATAAATAATAAATTAATATAATATCTTTATTTTATGCATTAATTACATAAACAAATATAAATATATATATATATATATATTTTATATTTATCCTTTATACATAATTAATTTTTTAAATTACTGGTATAGAAACCAACGAATATATATTAAATGGTGTAATAATTCTTCGGATAGCTTTCCTGTTACAAGGGGTGTTCGTCAAGGTGGAATTCTCTCACCATTGTTATTTAATTTATATACTAATCCTATGATTAAGAAATTAAATGAAATACATTCAGGTTATTGCTTAAATGGAAATATCATAAATAATCTATGTTATGCAGATGATATAGCATTATTTTCACCATCACTAGGGGGTTTGCAGTTGTTGATAAGTTGTTGTGAAGAGTTTGCTAACCATAACCATATAACGTTTAATATTGATAAATCGGTTATTTTACCAATTTATTTTGATAAATCATATCATAAACCTGTGAAATTATATATAGATAATAAACTTCTAAAAGTTGTCAAATCATATAGATATCTTGGACATTGGATTTCAGAGGACTTATCTGATGATATTGATATATATAGTAATATTAAAAAGTTATATAAACAAAGCTATGCAATATCATATAACTTTAATCATTGCTCTAAGGATACACAAATTATTCTATTTAAAACATTTGTTTCTAATATATACCTTAGTAGCATATGGATACCAAATAGATATTGCATGGCTAAACTTAATATAGCTTATAATAATGCTTATCGTATTGTTATGAACTACAGACGTAGAAATAGTGCATCTTTAATGTTTTTTAACGATTATGTTAAAAATTTAACTGTTAAATTACGCAAGTCATATTATTCGCTATATAAACGAATACAATTATCGTGTAATTCACTAATTGTTCAATTATATGAATATAATATTGTGTTCCCATCGCCACTGTTTACCATGTGGTATAACTCATTGTTTGTATAGTATTTTAAATTTCGTTTCTTAGATTAATTGTTTTTTTTTTTAGTTTATTCTTTTTAATTTTCGTTTATATTCTATGGACCTCTGTATTTCATGTCTGATTTAAATAAATAAATAAAATAAATAAATAAATATATATAAATAGTAAGTATGTTGTAAATAATCCAATATAAATTTTAGCATTTGACTTAGTTTAAGAATTCTGACAAAATGTATTTTTATAATAATTATGATGAAGTAACATTATCACTAACAATAATATTACTTAATAATTATGTTATACCAAATTAAACTTTATTAATGAAAAAATAATATTAATTTCTCCTGTGATCCATCCTTCCCTTGCATCAGGAGAGGATGCTATTTACAACACAGTTTATAATGAATATATAATGGAGATTATCCTCTATCAAGTTCAAACTGTCACAATGAATGAGAGATACCCACTAATAATTACAATTAAAAATTACATTTGAAAATTTCCAACATATTTGAACTATAAAAAATGCGATAATAATCAGGAATATTCTCAATGATGGCCCCAGCTTTAAATTAGAATGTATATAGTTAATAGTTAATTAAGTATATAGTTTATAGTTAATTAAGATAAAATAATGATATTGTTTCTTCAAGATATGTGCAGTGAGTATTATTATTATCACGTTAAATATTTATCTATCTGTATGAATTGTAATAATAATTGTCCACTATATATATAGATAAGTAATGTTACAAATGTTAGTTTATAAACATTTTAGTTTGTCCGATATTATTATAAATTGTAATGAAATATTTAATAAATTTGACATTATTACGATTACAATTGATAGATATGCCAACATGATGAAATATGAAGATCTGACTTTCAGGGTAGAACTAATTATTTTATAATTTACTATTCATAGATAATATTATCTGTATCGTTATATTCATATCAACAGATAATTAAAATTATCATTTATTGTGTACATTATTTGTAAATTCACATACACTTGGAGTGAGTATATATTATAGAAGTTAACATTGTGACATGCTGATTAAGAATATATATATATGTATATCAATAATTCAGGATACAAATAGAAGATCACTTAATTTCGTATTATTCTTTGTTTATTTCTATAACGTATGTTATCGTTAGCAAATATTTATACTTTATACTTTCGATTATATTTTCGGCTATGTATTTGCTTAAATAAATTATCAATCAATCAATCAATCACTTTATATCTATACTAAATAAAAGTATGTATCATATTACTAAAATATAATTATTATTCAATGGGTAAATTTGCAATATATATATATATTTATTAATATTTTATATAATAAATATTTATTTATTTTAATAATTTATATTAACAAACTACTTTATTTTTAATTAACAAATTCTCAATTATAAATCTTTTAAAAAAGGTATAAAATAATATATTTATTGAAATATATTCTAATGCGTGTATTAAAATAATGAATATAAATATAATATTTTCAAAAATTCTTATTTAAAAACAATCCAAATAAAAACGATACAAATAAATAGATGTGAAGACAATGAGGACAAGGCGATTAATGGTGATGATTTCATGGCGATTAATCTGTGGATTGGATGAGACCCCATTTCACGGCTCTTACTAAGGTATCTTTAGCTAACTTCCTGGTTGGTTCCGATATACTATCTACTTTCGATAGTGCCATTACAACTTTCAATATGTCATCTGTGATATTATTACAAAATAAAATATAATGAATATTAAAATCTATATACATTAAAATAATCTTATATATATATATATATTTAATCTCATTATAAATCTTATAATTACAATTTGTATATGTTTATAGAAAACCAATGTAATTTAAAAAGAGTGAATACAATGATATTTAATAATGACAGTTTAATATATATATATATATATATATATATATATATATATATATATATATATATGTTTATATATATATGTTTATATATATAGGTATAATATACGTGTGTAATTACAATTTAAACATGAACTCAGTAATACTCAATAAGGCATATAGATGGTAATAGTAACCGGTGAATACAGTTTCAGCTAGTTCCTTGGAGACAGCGATCATGTTCCTGATGATATACATACCTCTGTGTTGTATGCTCACATCATCTGAGACCAGCAGTTGTTGCATGATGGTGTTCCATTGCGTTGTGCTCTGTAGAGATAGAAGTGGCATTGGTATTGGCATTGGTATTGTTCCCGAATAGCGAAGGTACTATACGGAATGATATACAAAATCCTTGACTTAGTTTATATTAAGGATACCTAAGATGCTTTCATGCCAACTAATATAGCCCGATATCGTTGAACATCAAAGGTGACCAGATTCGATGTTAAAAGCTATAATTAGATAACTACATCCGCAGGTCGACATATAAATTAACTATTATCGAATCTTAAATATTTGATTTACTCGATATAGGGCCATCTTTCTCTCTCTCATATATAGAGGTAACGTTAATACTTATAGAAACAATACATGAATAGAAAACATTACTTATAGGTAATGATTTATTATATATGATATAAGTCTGCAAGTTATTAAGTGGTTCGTTTGTATTGTATAAATATATATTATATTTATAGTGATGCAATACATACAAATTATAATTAATTGATAGTAAAGTAGTAAAGGAGTATATTATAGTAAGAAAACAGATATGACAAGAGTTATGGAATCACATTGAAAGTGAAGGCTAACCGTAACGATCTTCTCGCAGATTGGATCTTCGGTACTGAGTATTGCGAGGCATCCGGAAGCAGCTATCACGAGCTTCTGATCTTCCTCACCAGAGAATAGCACCATCAGTTTCACTCGGTCGTTCTCCCCTTGGAACATCTTCGCGATCTTTATGGGTTACGTGAGGAGAAGGTTAATCAAAGTGAGAGGTGTTGATGTGATTCATACGTAAGCGAAGTACATACTTGTTTTAGACGATTGACAAAACAAATCTAAATATAATAATTAATTTGTTGATTAAATTATAAATAAAATTGAAATTTCTATAGATTATTAAAGATGATGTTATTGATAAAGGTGTCTATAGAATATTGACCTCTTCACTCTGTACCAGATTACAGAAACACTCCGTAGCAGCTCTTCTTAGTTCATCGTGTTCTTCGTAGAGGTAGTGTTCAATCATTGGTACTCCATTGTCTTTGATTATGCGTAATCTATGTGATACAAGTTCAATTGTTCAATTGTACCATTTCACAAATGTTTTCCGAAACTCAGATAAAATAATTACTTATTATCATTAAGTTTTAAAATCTGTATATAATGTAAATATTACCATATGTATTTATATATAATTATTAATATTTTGTTAAAAATAGTATATGTGATTTTATAGTTATGGACTTACTATGGATTAGTTATTATTTCTAGTATTATTTCCCATATATAAAACATACATTATTATTAAACTGGGAAAACTATATCATACATACCTGACAGAATCTGACATGGAGGCTAGATTCGTTAAAGCCATGAGGGCTTCGAAATTCTGAATGGCTGTTTTCTCTATTGCCAATAATTGTAGAATAGGTCTGATAACTTCATATGCCTATTTATATTTCATAACATTTTATATTGAATATATATATATATATATAGTATATATATAGTAATTAACAAAATATTAAATAAAATATTGTCAATATATTGATCAATATATATATACTAAACATTTAGAACTATAAAGAAAGGAAAGTAGATTGAAAAACAGATATTATTAATTGGCAAACCCTTTGTCCTGGGAAAGCAATGTTAGGATCTTGAGTGATGGATATCTTAGCAAGGGCTTGAGCGGCGATGGCTTTTCCTACAAAGTTGCCGTCATTTGCCAGAGGAATCAGAGCTTTAGCACCACCCTGTTGCACTATCAGACCACGATGGGATTCATCCATTACCAGAGCTAAGTAGATTCTGTATGGTTAATGATAAATGTATTATATGTTTACGATATGTTGAGTGCGCTTATTATAATAAAATGTTATGGTATAATATGATGTATTTGATTTGATTTTAGATATACAAATAAATAAATTATTTAGTATTTATTATTTATTTTTAATTTTCAATGAGACAAATTTCAATTTAATTAATTTATAAATATATATTTTCTCATATCAAAATATAACTTCATAATTAGAATAAAATGAATCAAATTAAAGATAAATAATTATTTAAGTATAAATATATATTATATTTAAATAATATCAATAGTATAGAGAATTAATTGAAAATTTATAAAAGATTATTATTTATTAATATTTAAAATCTGAAATTAAAACTATAAATATAAGATATAATTTAAATATATATATAATCAGAATAGTAAGAGTGAATAGTAAAGAAATAATATAACCTAGATAATTGCTCTCTGCTACTCTCACTCTCTGATTTAGATAGATATACCAATGCATTTACGATTCCAGTCTTAAGTAGTTTTTCAATTCTTTCTTTAATGAATACTTCTCCATCCTAAGACGTTGAGGAATAGATTAACTAAAGATAAAGATAATAAATTATAACATGGTAAACATAGTATTATTAACAATGGTATATTAAATGGACACATGTAAAAGATAGGGAAGGGGATATTTGTTATAAACTTTTGTATTCATCATTATTCTGTAAATAACAATAATTCTACAAATTAACCAATAGTAAATATAATTTAATTAGGTATTATTGATATTTACAATAACAATTATTCTCTTCAAAAATAACCATTTTGCCTATCTTTTACATGTAAACTAGCGAATGTAGAGAATGTTAATGTTGCAAATAACCCTTAATGTATACTAACTTTTTCATGTTCCTCGGGGACATGTTGTTTAGAGAATCTGGCAAGCTCCACAAGTTCTGGCTCTACTTCTATCTTGTCATAACTGTTAGTGCAGTTCACCAATATTTGACCTACGGGATACAGTATTCCCTTGTCTTTGATCTACAATGGTAATTGAAATTATTACTTGTTTATACAATAGTTATCAATGACATATGCAGCATATATTGTCATGTAATTATGAATGGTAGATATTTATTATTTAAAATAAATGGCTGACAACAAATAATTAATTAAGACAGAAATTATATCACTGAATGTAATTTTTATTAATTATAAAATATAATTTACGAATAACGAAATGTTGTTTATAAAATAAATATCATGGATAGTTTTATATCTTGCTCTTTCATGTATGCTAATTCACATTGAAATAGTTTATAATTAATTCAAATATGATTATAAATAAGTTTTTCATATTGCATAAATATATAATAATGTAATTTATATATATTATATATAAATTAATTTCATAATTATTGCATGTAATATATAATAGATTTCTTAAATTTAAATACTATGTAGTAATTTAGATGCCATGACGATACTAAACAACTATATATCTATAATAAGGGATTCAAAACTACAAGTAGATAATAGAGTTATCTATATTCTATACTAAAACTGAGGTTAAATATGAGAATATTCTAGAGAATTAGCAAATATTCGCCACTATCCGCAAACATAATCGCGATAGATCAAATATGTCAGATGTTTGAGAATATTCACAAATGTAGTTTTTCGATAGAATATATTCGAGAATGTTCACAAGTTTGACCTCAGCTTTATAGTTATAATCTGATAATAAAGTTGAACATCGTAATGATAGCTGTACCCTCTCAACCAGTGAATGGTTAGTGTGGTCAACCACTATAGGATGTTTATACTAGGATACGACCTTGGCAAGGTCGAGTAGAGAATTAATGGCGTCGGTATCATTGCAGAGGTCATGTTTAACATCGGCGTCCAAGGTCAGATAGGCGAGACCTTCGGATGCCCACTTACGAATGTCAACATCCTTCTCCGGGTTCATCAGGAATCTGGGTGTGAATACAACATAGCATAGGTTAGCTGTGGAGTTCAATAAATTAGCAATAATATACAGTAACACGTTAATAAATGGATACATTATTATATATTACATTTAATAATTAATAAAGCCTCCGTATTAAACGAACGGACTATGATTGTTTATTTTTATCAATATTTAAATACGAATAATGTTATGTATAGCTGTGCATGCGCCTACCTATCTGTTAGCATTACAAGCGCATATGTTTGGTAACTCTTTACTATCTTACTATCTTTCAAACACAGATTTTATTCTCTAAAGAGCTTGCCGTATAACTCGGCAACAACGATATAAAAGATAACATCACATTTTAGAGCTATTTAGAATAGTCAAGAAGTGAATATTTAAATTGGTTTTATATTTGTAAAAAAATATCTAATGAATGATTATTATTATTCTTATTTATATATTTATTACTATTATAATATATCTATTCACATACAGTATGATGATATGATATAAGAGTGGCTACCTTCTGCATGCCTTCGATAGAGTCTGGGTAGAACCGTCTGCATAGGTCTTGGAACTCGCGTCATTTCCTCCAAATGATCCCAGTTTACAAAGACCCTGTTCAAGTTAATACAGATACATGTATAACTGCAGTTATCGATAAAACTATAGATTAATTAATCAGTTTATAATTGTATCTATAAATAGTAATACTAATGAATAATTTATCATATATAATATTTACTAATTTATTTTTTATATTTATTTTTGAAATATTAATGTATATATATATATATATATTAATCTATGTGGTTAGCATGTACAATATACGTTGGGGATACAATATATATGAGAATATTGATATTACCAAGGAAAGAAAGTCTAAAGCTGCAATGTTTCAGTGGATAAACCATACTTTTCAATACTTGATTACAAAGACAGTAGGTATTCATTAGCAAATTAAAATGACCTCTAACCCATTATGTAATATAGTACAATTATTAAACTATATCATAATAATGTCTATCAATAATCATAAGCAGAACGTGTAACCTGTATAACACTATACTCAACTATTTATTACTTATTAATAGTGATACTACTACTACTAGTACTACAGTTATATACTGATAAAGGATACCAGAGTATACTATCTCTATGTACTATATACTATTCATTATTGGAGGGCTCATTATGCTTACTAAAGTTTAGCAATAATTATGATACCTATATTGCATGTAAGACATTTATACTTGACCACATAGGTTATTGTACTGACCACATAGGATATTGTACTGACCACTAAAGCTCGGACTTTGATGGAATCTTTAGAGTTCTGATACAGTTTCTTAAGGATAGGAGTAGCCTGTTTAATGACCCCTGTACATCTGTTCTTCTTAGAGGTAGCGTTTACTAATGCTTCAATAGCGTATTTCTGTAATCAATAATGATAGTAATGATTAATTAGCACTGATTATGGGATTAATTATAAATAAAATATTAGTAAACGATAGATATGATATATACTTTTTATATTTAGTAAAAAGATATAAAATAATAAATATTGTTTTAAATAATATATATATATATATACTAAATAAAAAATAATATATATCAAAAAAAAAAGTTTTTGAAAAATAAAAATGTTTAAAATTCATTTTAATAGTAAACGTTTATATTTATATAAGACTACAAAGATAATAAGCGGAATACAAACCACATGGATAGTGTCTCCCCCTTCAGTCATCGCCAAGAGGATCTCAATAACTCCTTCTCTTGCCAGTATCATATTACCTACTTCTATGGGACCCTGAAGTAGAGCCGACATTGCCATGATAGCTTCCAACTTTGATTCAATAATCTGATCTCCAAACATGTCACTGGATAATAGATAGGAAGTTATTTAAAACAACAACAACAACAATAACAATATTATTCATATTGATATTTTAATAATACAAATAATATTAATAACGTAAAAATTTACTTTTATATATATATATATATATTCATTACAAATTATTCGAAAAAATATAAACTATTTATATTTATATGGTGAAGTTAATAATTGGTACAGTAATAACAATTAAATGAAATCAAATATTTGGTAGACTAACTTGAAATAAAGATTAACGGACTCCTTATAGAGATCCCTCTCCTTATCGCTGGTGAGATCATCGTAGATCTTAGACAGACAGAGGGAGGCATGCATTCTAGTGTTCACGGAAGTCTGTAGGGTTTTGTGTTCCGGCACTGTACCCGCTACTTCTAATAGTCTTTGTAATCCTACAACAGCCATGATCGTAATTATAAGCGAGTTAGTTTTAAATCGTGAAATAAACATGATAAGTTAGAATCGATACTTGAATAGCATATTTAGTTTTGTATCTTGTTAAATAGTGAACATATTTAGTTTCTAATATAATTCCTATGGTAATACTAATTTTTGAGAAATTTATGAAATAAATATAATTTATGCTATGTTACTATAATAACTTTTTATACTAATTGTTCTGTTATCCTATCAAATGAATATTCTATTTATTATTATTATTACTATTATTACTATCATCATCAGATGTAAGCATATGCATGATAATTATAGAAGCAATAATGCTTAGCTAGATAATTCCCCTTCACACACACCCATACACATACATAGTAGGCTGGTACTATTGTATCGAAGGTTAAGTATTAATGACCTTCAGCTTCGATGAACTTCTTAGACCAGCCGGCCCCGTCTTGTCTGGTGACAAACTTGAGGATAAGTTCCATGGCAGAGTCTCGTCCGTAATGAGATACCTTACAGTGGCCCAGCATCGTGATCAGGGCGGGGAATACGTAGTCCATGTGACGATGACCTTCTTTATCTGACAGGTAGAGGGGTGGTAGGGGTTGGTTAATGCGTCTATAGGCGCGCACTTGGCGTTCTATGTGAGTATGGAGAGGGAAGGGTTAGCTTAGAGTATGTGTAGTAATTGTAACTCTACGTAGGAAATTTAGTTATCAGTATATGAGGAGGGAAGGAGATGGGTAGTTTAGATGGTTTATAGTAATCTATTCAACTAGAGAATACACCCGAGTGTTGTAAACAAGAGGGATATATGCGGGTTATTCATTAGTACGTTGTATAAATGATAGAGACGGCATAGGAGTAATGAAAGACAGTGTAGGAGGTATAAACCTATTTTATCTAAGATGAATGGATAAGGTCTCAACTTGGAAGTGGGATCATTCCTTCTCTTGGTTTCGAATTCCTCTCGCTCTTTTGAATACCTAGATGCACGAGTGGTCTAGATTAGCTATAAGCTAATGGTACAGGAGGAGGGGGGAAGTGGGAGACTAACACATCGATGTTGGTGATACTGTTGATGATATTCTTGAGGAGGTGGGTAGCAGCTATACACAGCTCTTCGTTATTGCTGCCCATGTGGATACAGATAATCTTCAGACTTAGGCCATCCAGTACTGCATTCGCCTGTAGGTGTGTGTGTGTGTGTGTGCATGTGTGTGTATGTGTGCATGAGTGTGGGAGTGCAATGCATACTGTACATGTGTGTATGTGTGTATGTAACACTCGTTATGTATGGTTACATGGTTGTGTGATATGTGTCAATGCTATATTTCTCTTGAGATAATCTATACAGTAACTTCTAATCATCTAGTATATATATAAATACATATATATATATATATATATATATATATATATAATAGTAATGTTTATACTATCTGGTATAGAAGTGAGATTGTTGAAGTGAATTTACTTTGTTTAAATAATAAAACCTCTGCCCTGCAAATATGGCTAGATGCAATACTTCATAGAGATTGCAAGGAATGTTACTTTGATTACGTATACGCAACAGTGGTATTACATAATCACCATAATGCGTATATATTATTGTGTACAAATATAGATATATTTAAATCATATAATCATATTTAAATCATTATATAATATGAAAGTTGAAAATATGAAAAATTATATATAATATAAATTATTAACTATTTTAAATGTTCGGGTAAAAATGTAAGGGTAGGTGCTACGTCTGAAATTGATAAAACAAGTTAGTGAACGGCTTAAACGAACTATGCCGGTAACATGACTCGATAGATTTTATATTCTTTGGAATTTAAATATTTCTCTACATTTAAAAATATATAAATAAATGTTATGAAATAGATTCACCAATTATTATTATAAAAGAGAGTAATTAAACAACTGCTTAGAAGCAATGCAATTTCGTTTATAATAATATATTAGTTAAATGTCTATAAAAATTACTTTTTTAACAAAAATATTTTAAATTCAAATTTAATGGACGACATTATAATATTGTAATTAAAAATATCTTATTTAAGTTAATAATACAATTGATTTCAATTGATATTATTATAAATAAAAATATTAATTTTAGTATTACTAAATTAGTAGTATTCCTGTATTATATACTGTGTGTAAAATTAATTTTGAACTAAAATATATTAAATTAAAAAAATATCTTATTTAATTTTAAAATACAATTGATTACAATTGATATTATTATAAATCTATAGTCACACTCATGTTCGACAATTTAATACGATAAACTAGTTTGAAAATCAAGTATGATACGATAATCTAATTTTACAATCAATTTCGTTAACCGAGTATGACAAATCGAATCGAGTATGAAAATCTAATCCGATACAAAATTTCGAACAATTTATTTAAAACTTGGATTTTTGTAACTAGATAAATTATACTACCATTACCATTACCTTTACCATTAACGCTACAGGTGCTACTACTGCTACTACTACTACTACTACTACTACTACTACTACTACTACTACTACTACTACTACTACTACTACTACTACTACTACTACTACTACTACTACTACTACTGCTGCTGCTGCTGCTGCTGCTGCTGCTGCTGCTGCTGCTGCTGCTGCTGCTGCTGCTGCTGCTGCTGCTGCTGCTGCTGCTGCTGCTGCTGCTGCTGCTGCTACTACTACTACTACTACTACTACTACTACTACTACTACTACTACTACTACTACTACTACTACTACTACTACTACTACTACTACTACTACTACTACTACTACTACTACTACTACTACTACTACTACTACTACTACTACTACTACTACTACTACTACTACTACTACTACTACTACTACTACTACTACTACTACTACTACTACTACTACTACTACTACTACTACTACTACTACTACTACTACTACTACTACTACTACTACTACTACTACTACTACTACTACTACTACTACTACTACTACTACTACTACTACTACTACTACTACTACTACTACTACTACTACTACTACTACTACTACTATTACTACTACACACACTAACCCTAATCTTATTGTGCTCTGCGAGGCATGCCAACACCCTCATGGCTGTTAGCTTCAGTTCAGAGTCTGTGTCCTTGAGCAGACGTTTCAATTGGACGAGGTTGAAGTCAGCCTTGAAGATCTGGTCTGCTCCACAGCCCTCTCTCGCCAACACTATCAGATTGTTAGCAGCCTGGTACAGAGGGAGTGTATTATGTTAATACATCAGTGGATATAGATATAGTTAATATTTATTACAAAGGTTAGTTTATGAAGAATACATATATATAAATATATATATATACTGTATACTGTATACAATGAAATCACGCTAACTCGGGCTCATAGGGTCCGAACAATTATGCCTGAGATATTGGGTTATGAGATATCAAATTAGTATTAAATGTATTTATATCGGATCAAAACAAAAATATCACTCGTAAAAAGTATGAGTTAGTAGATTTTCTGAGTAATAGGGAATTAACTGTATATATATTTGAAGATTTAATATATATATATAATTCATATTCATAATTTTATGTACTTGTATCACTATATATTTTTAAAGTTACCAAGGGTATCAAATGTCTCATTCGTAAAGGTAATAATTAACGGCGATATGGGAGTACTCCATTCAGGTAGATACATGCGTATGTGTACTTAAGTAATGGAGAATGAAACATTACTTTACAGCGTTACTGTAAAGACGTGACGTATTTGTGTATCATCACTATCTACTTAGCACAAGTAACTTACTTTGAGATTCATTACGGCATTGTATTGTGATGTATGATGTACGCATATATTACGCGATATAAGTACAGCTATATAAACGTATTTAAAAGAGTAGTTTAAAATACGCTATATAAATATATATTTTATGAAATATATACCAGATTAACTAGACAATACTTTTCAATACACAAAAAAATATCGATATAGATAAAAATTTGTATCTTATAATATAATTAAATATTAATTATTATTTATATTAATATTATTTTTTTAACAATACTTATTCTAATATATACAATAAATATTTGATATATTTTATTATCACCTGTATGTGAATATATATTAAGGTTGTTTATATAATTAATATGAGCAATGATAATAAGATATATATGACTGGTATAGTTCGTTATACTTGTTTACGCTTCTCAAGGTCATTGGAGGTATCGAATGTGATCTCAAACATGTCCTTCACCTTATTGTCTGTGGAGTGACTTTTTTGTACCTATGATATTAATTAAACTTGATTAAAAATGTTGAACAGTAAAATAATGAATATATGATTATTCAAATATTAATAATTAATAACAAATAAATTAAATATAACATAATTGATTTAGGTACATTACATATATACTATATATGATCATATTAGTTGATTATAACGACAAATAATGTAAACAAATATGTTAGTCTTAAATAGAATGTATACCCTCATTTGAATGATTGGATTCAATCTCTGAATAATTGGTAGAACGGCAGTGTTTCTAGGTTCAATTTTAATAAGCAAAAGGGCATCTTTGTAGGCCAAATCGACTGATTCTAGAGCTTCGTATGCCTGACATCTACGGAAGAGAGCTTTCGGATCTCCAGGTGTCAGGTCTAAAACTATTTCATCGAATACGCATAATAATTAGAATAAAATTAAAATGTATATTTTAGACGAATATATTATTAATTTTATTGAAATTAGTTTATTAAATTTAATATTTTAATTCACATTCAAATTCACAAAAAAATAATTCGTATAGGTAATATTTACTCAAATTTATCGCATGACGATATTTTACAAATTTATTACAAATTATTATAAAAATATATAACATTCATGAATATCATTGTTTAAAATAAATGATGAATATTATACAATAACATACCTATTGTACAGTCGTCTACGGCTAGCTGGTATTTCTTTAGTTTTAAATAACAGGCGGCTCTGTTCTTTCTATACACATTGAGATTAGGTGCATCACCTGTACATTACAATATATATATATATATATATGATTATTTAATATTTGGAATAGGGTTATTAAAATTAAATATTTAAATATTTTTATTAGATAAATAAATAGTATATAATATATTACTATATAGTATACCCATATATATGGGTACAATGTTATAATAGATTTCTAATCTAATCAACGAGAATGTGATACAATATGAATATAGACTAAATTAATTAATACATGTTATACTTCTCTATTAATAAGAGTATAGTTTTACTAAAAATGATAAGTTACACTAACTCTAGGAACTAGTAAATATTTATCATAAATAATATAATAATTATTTATTAGAAGTTTTTTCGATATTAATAAAATAAATATAAATAAAACTATTCTGTTTCTATTGGTACGTAAGGTCTTCGAAATAAGACTACAATCTTATATATTACTATCGCCCAGGATACTTAAGGGCAGGTGAGCACGCTTTAATTGTAATGTAATAGATAGGTAAAAATGGTTCTACTATTAAAGTATGTGAAAGTTTCTTCGTAGACTAATTTGTACCTATCCATTACGTTACGATTAAAATCTGTCACACCTTCCCTAAATGATATACTTAGTGGTAGTAGTGCTGGTGAGGGGAACCTTTATCGAGTGAAAGCGCTCGAGTATACGCAGATAGTGCTTTCTCGTAATCACCCGCCGAGAAGTGTTTGTTACCCTCTTCTTTTGTACTCTTAGCGGTCGCGGTCATCTTGATCTCTTGGGCTTCTTGTTCGAAGGTTATCTACAGGGGTAAGCGTATAAATACAGTATTTATATATTTATTATATATGTATGTATATATGTAATTAACAAATAGCGATAACTTCAGGTATCGATTAGGTAAGATTATAAGATTGACGTCAACATTTAATATGTATAATATGAGTTCTAAAGAAAATGCATTAAATTCGTATACAAATATTGAGAAAACTATACTTTAGAGGTATGTACGCTATCACGATATACACTGATATATGTTAATGTATATACGGATATTTATTAATGATTGTAGTAGATCGTATCACCGTAAGGTATCGTTTATTCCTAGTTACAATTTACAATCGTATTTTCATTAGTATTCTAAATTATTCTTATTATAAATTATTACCTTCATTATATATAACTGATGTATATTTATTTTATTTTGCTTGTAAGTAAATAAATTTCTAAGGTCACATTAGTTTAACATTATTAGATAATATAAAATACATCAATTTCTTTTTATGAATTAAAAACTTCAATATACATGAACATGTTTATTAAATTTTATAATACTCATTTTTAACATCTTAATTTCTATTCGAACATTTAAGATAACTTGTTTATTTAATTATATATGTTTAATAGGCATTTACTATGCTATATAGCTAATGATATATTCATAATTTATATCGAAAATAAATGTTATAAAAAATTGAATTAATATATAATATAGTGTATATACTCATTGCATGAAAGAGTATTATAAATTTTATAAATCAGTGATGGAATTATTACTTTAAAATTACTAATTTAATTAGAGGTTCTACTGTATACTATAAAATATACATACGGTGATTGTAAAGTTATGGTACCATAATGGTTGTATGGTTACACACATGTATATAAATATTGTTATAGCATTATTATAATGCTATATAATGATTATAATAATGAAATATAATATTTAAATATTGGTATTTAATATCATATTGAATGATATTTAAATATAATATGATATTAAATATCATATTTAATATGATATTAAATATGATTACCATAATGATATTATTATAATAATTATTATAGTGACTAATTGATAAACCATATTAGACATAATGTCGTACATTATTTTTTAAATATACACGTACCTCACTTAGAATTGCCATCGTTTTAATGCTAACAGAAAAATGACAATAAGTATATGTATTTAGTATGTATTTAACTAAAGTTCAAATATAATAACTTGAAATTTTAATTATTATACTTTTTTTAAATGGTAAGATTGTAGTAACAAATGTAAATATCACATGCAATACTGTTTCTATATAATAATGTAACCACTAGAATACACTAGTATATACTCTATTATTAGATTCCCCTAGAAATTCCCATTTTACGTAGCCAGCTGCATGACTACTTATCATTTCAGTGGTAACGAAATACAGGATACATACAGGATGTTTTATAAAATAATATATAATTTTGATATACACGTTGATATTTGTGTTATAAATACTAACGTAGATATACAATAACTTAACTATACACTTTTTTAGATTATAAATTATAGAAATAGTTAAATATGTACTCACTATATATGAAATACAAACGTTAAAAGTAATCTACTAAATCAATTTCAATTTATATTTTAAATTTTAACCAAATAAGGTATTGAAGTTATATTTGAATATAGATGGCGATACTATAATACATACTCAAGAACTGATTCATTCTTTTCATTAACTTTATAAAGTTTATAACCATTTGAGTGAAGTAAAATGTCTATGATTAATTTAATATACCCAGCTAACAGTAATAGAATCATCATAGCAACATAATAGCATATGTAATAGCCTCAACTGTTTACGTTGTGCTATTATGCTGCTATTATGTTGACATTAAATGTATATTATGCTGCTATTAAATTGTTATGCTATTATGCTGCTATTATGTTGACATTAAATGTATATTATGCTGCTATTAAATTGTTATGCTATTATGCTGCTATTATGTTGCCATTAAAAGTCTATTATATTATTAGTATGCTGCTATTCATTTTAAAAGTATATTATGTTGCTATTATGTTGCTATATTATAATAATAGCAACATAATAGCAGCATAATATACTTTTAAAATTAATAGCAACATAATAATAATATAATAGACTTTTAATGGCAACATAATAGCAGCATAATAGCATGACAATTTAATAGCAGCATAATAGCACAATGTAAACAGTTTAGGCTATTATATATGCTATTATGTTGATATTATGAGGCTATTACTGTTATTTTGGGTAGAATCATATGATTCTTATAGATATATAATATATTATAATTCATATAAACTATAATATTATATCGATATAATATGATATAATATGATATATATATCCTTACTAATGTATAATATATTGTAGGTATATTGACAATATATGTTATATAAGTCTATATAGTATATAGTATATAATAGTGATGTAAATGATACTAAAATATAAAGCATGATGCAGTCTCAGTCTCAGTTACCTAAAGTCTCAACTCGGCTCGGGCTCGTTTTTTTTCCGAAAATGGAAGTCTCAGCTCGACATCAATAACCAAAAGTCTCGGCTCGGCATCAAAAATCTCGGTATTATTTACACCACTAGTTGAAATTTACATTATTATTCACTGAAGCGCGAAGTTGGAGCAGATTATTTTTTTTAAATTGATGTAAATGTGAAATATATAAAAATTAGTATTAAAATGTAATTTCAAAAAGCATCATTTCGACTCGGTAATGTTTTGTAAAAGTCTCAACTCGGCTTGGGCTCTTTTGGCTAGAGTCTCGGCTCAGCCTGGGCTCGTTTTTTTCCGAAAATGAAAGTATCGGCTCGGCATCAAAAACCAATAGTCTCGACTAGGCATCAAAATCTCGGCATCATTTACATCCCTAGTATATAAGTATATACTATACTGTATAGTATATAAGCTTATATAGATATACATATACATATATATATATATATATATATATATATATATATATATATATACACAATTACTAATAGTCTATTAGGTACCTATAGGTACTACTATATCTACTATGGTATATAATGTACCTACGTCGTATAAGCTCCTATATATATGCTATATATAATATCAATGATAATGAATCAATGATTCATATATATAAGTCCTACGTTCATTCAATGCACATTATTTAAGTTATAAAACTATATAAGCACTACACATTAATTATAATATCATTTATATTACAATGTGGATCAACAGAACAAGTCGTCAATCTTTAGACATTCTTCCGATATTCTAGATGGTGTCATTTTTAAAGCGAGTTTTTTTTCTAACTCGTCATCCTACATCAGGTTTCTAATTTACATAATTTATGTTTAAATAGGAATCCTTCAGATATTTCGGAAGTATGTATTAATGTAAAGTTATATACATATACATATATTTAGGGGCGCAGTAAAAGGAAGTCGTTGGTGTCCGGAGCCCCCATGGGCCATTTATAAATAAGGGGTCCAGGTATATTAGGCTCCCCCTGTTCTTGTGCCAATTTTAAAAATATTTTAATAATTTTAATAATAACAAAGATTGTCCCAAGGATATATCAATTGAGCTAGAGAGAAAGTACTCTCTAGCTCTATATATCTAATGCTTCGCAGTATATTTTATAATATGTTAATAATGTAGAGAAAATGCAATGTTAATAATACATACTTTTACCATGACTCTAGAATCGTAAGGGAAATCATCTCGCTCGCTTTCAAAACAAATCTTCTCCATCCTTCTCGATTGTCTACCTGTCGTAGTAATTCACATGTCGGTTTCTGTGTCCACTTGTTTATATTTATCATCCAGTTATTCACCGGTCTTCCTCTTCCTATTTTTACTAGAGTCTGATACGTACCTTCTATTTTGCCATGCAGAATTGTCTTAGCCAAGTTTTCATATCGACAAATGTGACAAAATATTTTAGCATTCTTCTTTTTATAGTGCCAAGGAGAGGTTCATATTTACCGATCTGGTTTAATATTATTTCTTGGACATATTTATTAGTCTTATGTATGCGATATGTGATACATAATAATCTTCTATAGAACATATATGTGCTTTATTATCGTATGCTTGTATCCTTTTTCCTCTCTTTCCATTGTGTTTAAGGTTTTGAACCCGTATAGCAATATCGATCAGATTATAATCTACTATACATAACTTATGTAACATAAGTTATGTAGTGTTATGTAACATAACACTATAGTGACTTGTATAGGTTGTATTTGACGTGAAAAGTGATATTTTTGCTGTTCCATATTTTGTCGAGTCTCACCATTGCCGACATAGCTGTAGCTAACTGAATGCGTAGTTCATTATATAATGCTCCATCAGATGTTAGTGTTGCACCGATATATTTGAAGGTATTTACGTCTTCGAGTAGCGTTCCGTACATAAATATTGTTGCGTTTTCGTTTTCATTGTTTACCATTGTCTTACTTTAATATTTACTTACTCCCATCCAATATTCTTTGGAAGCTTCGACAAATCTATTTGTAAGTTCTTGTAATTCACAGTTGCTACCAGCGATGAGATCTACATCGTCGGCGAATCTAGGGTTTGCTTATTTCTCTGCCACCAACATATATAGATGATTTGTAGTTTGAATTGTATCTTGCATAATTTGTTCCAGAAATATATTGAATAACAAAGGCGATAGTATATAAACCCTGTATTACTCAAACTGTAGTGTGAACAAAATATCCTGTCATGTGATTGAGTATTATCGTACTGTTTGAATTAGTATACCTATTATGATTCTATTATATTTGTAATTTCTTACGATATGCCGAAATTTGCCATGTAGCTCCATAATCCGTTATGCCATACTGTATCGAAAGATTTTGTTATAATCAATGAAGTTATGGTATACATCTTTTTAAATTCCAATGTGCTTCTCAATGATGATTATACTGTTAACGAGTTGTTAAATAGTGTAGTATTATTGTATCCGCTAAAATAATAAGTTAGCGTGACTAATCCACGCCCACTAATATCTGATAAAGATACATATATATATATATATATATATATATATATATATATATATATATATATATACCGTTATACTTAATACTTCAGATGAGGAACCTCCGGACTAGGTTAGTCACGTATTTATGTATTAACTTATATATGAATATGAATCTCAATAATACTACTCGGTGAAATATGCGGCATCAAGACAGAATTATTATAAAGGTGTCGTTATACACATGGACTATGATCTAATAATGGGTAATGACCTAGAAGAACATGAAAATAATTTAAACGAAGTACTCAACAGCATAGAAGAAGCTGGAATGACACTAATTAAAGATAAATGTAAATTTAGAAAAGTTTAAGTATAATTCTTAGGCTATAAAATTGGAAAGAATGGCATTAAAGCGGGAGAGAAGATACAAGATTTAAGAGATTTTTCCGAGACCAACTAATGTCAAAAGTTTTGTTGGCTTGATAAATCAATACGCTAGATTCAGTGTTGAAATAGCGGAGACAAACTATCCCATTAGAGAGCTACTTAAGAAAAACATAGTTTGGATATGGGAAGAAGCATAGGAAAATAGTGCTTTAGAAAACTGAAAGAGATTTTTGAGAAACCGATAATATTAGTATTTTTTGACATAAATAAAAAGAGTACCATTACAAAAGATGCATCAAACCAAGTATAGGTGCTATACTCTCACAAATATATGACAAAGGATATAGACGAATGATTTCAGCGGCGAGCCGATCTCTGACTGTAACAGGAAATAACTATGCAGTTATAGAAAAGGAAGCATTATGAGTTGTTTGGGGATTAGCAAAATGTAACTATTACGTAAACGGATCAACTATCACCATAGCAATAGATCAGAAACCATTGATAACTCTATTTGGAAAGAAGGAAGTAGAAAAAATACCAATTAGAATACAAAGGTATAGATTACGACTCATGATATATGTAAATGATATTAAATATATACAAGGTAAAACAAATATTGGAGCGGACGCTCTTTCAAGATACCCAGAACAACGAGAAACTTAAAATATCCTAGAGATAGAAGCTAATGAATTAGTAAAGTATACATTTAAACCAGTGAGTTCAATTAAATTAAATGAAGAATCTTATAAGACGCTGACCCGATATTACAGACGGTAATAAAGAAGACGGAATAAGGATGGGAAAAGAGAGATGATAAAGACGAGAACATAAAAACATATTACGAACATCAAGCAACTATATCAATAATGAAATGTCTAACGTACAGAAATAGACTCATTATACCTAGGAATCATATACAAGAGGTTATGAAGAATATTCACTAAGGACATCAAGGAATTAACAAATATTATGCAAGAGCTAGAAACAGCGTATGGTGGATAGGAATTAACACATTTGTTTTATCTATAGCTTAATACATAGAAAATATCGTCAGAAATTGCTCAACTTGTCAAATATATGGGCCAAAGATCCGAGAACCTTTAGAGATCATACCTACACCTAAACATGATTGGGAAATAGTTTGAGCATATCTGTATACTCACGAAAGAAGAAAGTATATAATCGTAGTTGATTATAATAATTATTATTCAAGATATTTTGAGACGATGCTTCTAAGAAGTGAAACATCAATAGTAACAATAAATGCTTTAAACTCGATTATCACTAGACATGGTATTCCCGAGACCGTAGTATCAGATAATGGTAATCAATATATTAGCCGAGAATTCAAAGAATTCCAAAAGAAATACGGGTTTCAAGCGATCAAATCCTCAATAATACTACAAATAGTACTACTCATAAAACCTAGGTTTTTTTTGAGTAGCTACTCATTGATTTTCTGAATCCTGCTTGCTCTTTTGCTAGTATTTGTTTTTTTTTATCAGGATGAGTGTACGGTAATTGGAGCATTATTTAGAGTCGTATTTTTATTTCAGAATATGAATTATTATATAGGCTTGATTATTATATACCTACGTTGTCCATAGCAATGGACCATAGTCTGGCCATATCTTTGTTATCATATGTTTTTGAATATAAATATAACAATTGTTGTATATATTTTAGCTATGATTTTTCCTCCATATGTTATCAGTTCGCTTGTAATGTTTTCATTACCAGGTAATTTACCATCTTTTAACATATTGAATGCATTTTCAACCTCACATTCAAGTATTGGCAGTGGATCCTCATTGGCAATACTATTATTTTTGTAATAAATGTATTACTATTTGGTGTAATGGGATAATTATAGAGTTTATTACAGTATTCTGTCCATGTTTTTAGTAGTAATTCGTTATCAGAAATAAGTGTATGATTATGGTATTCTATTATCATGGTTTTTCTTTTTGTAGGGTTTGTAAGAATTGTAAGTATTATATGCTCTATTGTGTGATCTACCTCTTGCCATATCTTCATTTATAGTAATACATTGTTCTTGTATCCAGTTTTTTTTAGATTTTTTCATTAATTTACGAATTAATATATTAATTTCCTTGTATTTTTCTTTTAAATCTGGATTGGATTTTTTTTGATGAGTTTAGAACTCTTCTCCTATCACATATATGTAAGATGTCATAGGTGATCCATATTTAGTAGATAGCGATTATTATTAAAATACATTTTATAATCTTTTATTATTAGTCACATATTATCAAATATAGGAACGATTGGAACGATTTACTAAGACGATTTACCTAGACATGGAAAATCTAATATGCATCGTAATTCAATGGAAGAGGAGAATAATAAGAGTATTAAGATGTATGATTATAAATAATAAAATTATATAAACAATAATAATATTGTTCTGAAAGCTATATTTACATCTATAAGATACCTAGGTATCTTAAGCTAGCTAGCTTAAGACAACATAGCTTTTAGATGTAAATAACATGTTGATGCAAATTCCTCGAACTATTAAATTAAGAAAAAAATAAATTGCTCAATTAGACGCATATAGATTTGTTAAATATGGTAACTAGAAAAACTAAGAAAATATATCTATTATCATGGCTAATTTAAATCCAAGTTCTTGAAATATTTGTGCATGCAGTCGATGAAATGAATAAACACATAGATGACTGCTATAGTATAATGTGTGCATAAAGAGCGCGATACCCCCGTATCATATTCCAATTCCAACTCGTTCAATAATTAACCTAAAATGTGTAGCCTATGATGTTTTTTAATTGAAAATTATTATAGGCCTAATATATTATATACCTACCTAGAATTGGAAAATAATAACTTATGTCGATTCAGAATTTTAAATATTAATGTATTGTCGGTTAATCTGATATTCTAAAATGCATCCCCGTTCTACTTTATATATGTGCGTATCACTTTCTTTTAATGCATAATCCTACTTTGATTTTTCCAAATGTGTGTATATACATATTAGTTATATGTGTTTTAAATTTGAAGCAATTCGTATGTGTATTTAGTGAAATATCACAGTTTTTATAGTCACGTGACAATCGGGGACGATTTGAGTATAGTGATGAATTATTATATGACACTAGCACACAGAACATGTCAGGTCATTTAAATTTTATTTAACGATTATAATTATTATAAATTAATAATTCATTATATTATAAAACTTGCCAGGAAACGAATAAGAATCGATATTTATTCGGCATAACAAAGTAAACCTTAAAGTTACTGTAATATGTATAGGTCTATACGAAAAAGTTAATACAAAGGCAGCAACTATAGCAAATAAGCTAAAATATGCATTGATAATATTTTGTTTGCTGATAGAATATTTAGGTCATTAATAAGATGTAGCAAGTAATATGGCAAGCAGATAAAATGGTGTAGGACTACCTACTGACTTTAATATATCAGGAATAACCTACGGACAAAAATTGTTCTAAAATTCTATAACATTTAGAAATACTTAAACATCTTGTAAATTAAAGATATTATGTCTAACCCGCTGGACAATAGGAAAAGTCGCTATAAAGATACACTCAAATATTACAAAGAAATGCATTTGTATTTAGATGAAATGATGCATATAAATAACATTACATCTGATATAGGAACTTGAACTATCGGCCAAATTACCCGATTTTTCTGTTTTTTATCCATATTTATACAGCTTATTAAAATCTATTATATTCACAAAATATACAAAAATATAAATTATTAAAATATACATATCGTAAATTAATATAATATTAGTTATATAGTATATGATGGTTATTTAAAAATATGTATATTTTGATTTAGAGCACTTCTAGTAACACACATACAAACATCGGCAAATTACCCTTCCTACCCCTATCTGATAAATGCAGATAAATAATGAATCCAGTTAAATTAATCCAATTAAAGATGCAATATATATCTATGAAAATATAAATAATATATATTTACACAGTGACACTATACATAACTTACACATTTATGAATTTATGTCATCATTTATATAGAAAACAGAATCGAGATAGATGTTTTCATCTCTTTAAATCTACCATTTATTAATATTACCTAATAAAATTACATGCAATTTTATATATACTTATTTATTTATTTAATATCTAATAATTTTTAATTAGTTATACACACACATGTATATGTTAATAATATATTATAAATTAGTGGTCCCCACTTATGAAATATATCTTCCTACGCCTCTATATATTAGCATCATTTATCATTATAATATTTATATAATAATATTAATTATTTAATAATGTATTTACTTGTTTATTAGGATACATTTATAATGGTTTGTTTATTATGGAAAAACTAAATATATAAAACAATAACAGAACAAAATAATGTTTAGACTATTAATTTAATATAATTTAATCAATAAATAAATAACTATATATTAAGATATATAATTATTATAAATACCATAATACTATAAGCAGTGTTGGGCGCATTTATTAAGGATCAGTAACCCCTATCCCGATACTATCTTCTTATCCGTTAGGCGAGACATATCCTTAATCACTTATCTTCATAGTAACCACATAGCAACATATACAAGACACTCCAGACATAGTATTTTATTTATAGGAGTTATTTTATATAACAACGAATACAATAGAAGAATACATAAACCTGTGTAAAATGGAAAAGAGCATAACTAACACAATAATAAAGTAGAAGGAAAATAAATATATTATCACAATATAATAAATACTAATAATATAAATAATAGCGATACAGTTAATTATATATAATTATAATAACTATAGTTAAAATAATGTGTTAGCTTATTCGCAAAGAACAATAGTGATTTTATATAATGCAAATCATATGGAAAATGATTCCATATATTGCTCCGGTAATCTAGTAAAATGCACGCGCAACTTAAGTTAAACAATTGTTAATCCGTTAGTCAGCTCGAGAAGATTCCCACTAGATGAACGTATATACTATAGTACACGACTCCTGGCAATCAGCTACTGGGTCGTGTCGGTATCCGGGTTTCCCTACAAGTAACGTATTCTAAATGGTAGACATACACTACTGTCTTGGGGTTAGTCAGTTAGGTATATTGTGATAGCACCACCTAAGCTTTAGTAGTAAACGTATCGAAGAGCGAATGTTCCTGTCTACTTTCTTGACTTCCGAATTCGTAATATATTGCAATTATGTCATCATAGATAATATATCGGTATACTAATATTTAATTATTGTTATAATATACATTTTATAATCTATACACTATATGTAGTATATTTGAGCATACTTTAATAATTACATTATTTAATACTGAAATTAGGTTGTTTGTTATGATATATTTATAATGGTTTGTTTATTTTAACGAAACATTTAATTCCAAAGGATTTAGGAAATTTCATAGAATTATGAAAACAATAACAACAATAAATATAATATTTTTAAATAATATTGTAAAATAAGTTACTATATTAAAAGACGTGTATCATATTTATAATACATTTAATCATAATGGTATCAATTTTTACTTGGTTGTGTATTTAAAATCATATTAATCAAGCTTATATTAAACATTTATATAAAAATAATACAACAAATACATTAATTTAATAAAGAAAGAATAGGACAACTATATTATAATTGTATATTTATAATTTATTTCTAATCATTTTGTCAACACTTTATTTAAATAGGGGAAAGTAACCGAATCGGAAAGTGCCCGAATACGGACACTCTCGGTATCTCAGAAACCATAAATCCTACAAAAAAATTGTAATGAATAAAATATTTATAAATATATAAATAGTCAAAAAAATTATATTTTATTTTTTAATTAATTTAAATATTACTGATATATCCAATATCCATAAACTAAGTTTTTTATTACGTTTTTAAATGTATGAAAAAAATGTCAATTTATAACCTTCTCAATAATATACATATGTATCGATATAAAATATAACACTATATTATTAAAAAAATAAAGCATTCTAAAATTATATATTTAATTTCTATATTTGTTATCACATATTAATTAAGTTATAAGCATATATATAGAGGTCATATAAGTCCCTAATACGGAAATCCTATATAAAAATCCTCGTATAAAAATCGCGTGCGTTATAATATTAATACCACCAATAAAGCTACATCTAAAAATGTTATTATTTAGATACTTAGCTTGTATTATTAAGTAATAAATTAATAAAAATTAATAAATTAATTACTAATTAAATTATTAATAAAATTAATTATAAATAATATAATTGAAAATTATATTCTTTTTGTATCAATAATATATAGTTTATATAGTGGTATATAGTGTGTCCGTATTATAACATATGGTGGTCGCATTCGGACATGGCCCATGTAACATGGGTACAGAATACGGTTACATAACATTTTAAAATTACAATAATATCTATAATCATATAATATTAATATATTGTAATTTTTGAATACAAATATTTAGTCATAAATGTTAAGAAAATGTACTGTTAAAGTGTTCGTATTAAGTTACTTTCCCCTACTTTTATGTAGACTTATTATATAATAATATTTAATTAGTTACACACATATACATGTATTAATAATATATTATAAATTAGTGGTTCCCCATTATAACATATATCTTCCTGCGCCTCTATATATTAGTATAATTTAAAAATTATAATATTTATATAATAATATTAATAATTAATATTATATATTTAATAATGTATTTACTTGTTATTATGAAACATTTATAATGTTTTGTTTATTTTATGAAAAAATTAAATTCTATAAATAGAATTACAAAAACAATAACATAAATCAAAATAATGTGTAGCTATATTTCAAGACTTAGACTTATTATAACAACTATAATACTATAACCAGTGTTGGGCGCCTATATTATAAGGAGCAGTAACCCATATCCCTATCCTGTCCTCTTATCCGTTAAGCGACAACTATCATTAATTTCTTATCTTCATAGTAACCATAGTAACCACGTATACAAGTAACTTCTAACTTGGTATTATATATATTGATATGATAATAGTTTGTTTAAAATACCAATATATTTTATACAATAGAATAATACCCACACCTGTGTAAAACTGAAAATAACATAAATAACACAAACATAAAATAGAAGGAAAATAAACATAATATTATATATATATATATCACTATATAATAAATAAAAATAATATTAATAATAGCGAAACAGTTAATTATATAACTATAGTTAAAATAATTTGATCGTATGAAAATTATATGACAAATGATTCCATATGGCTCCAGTAATCTAGGAAAACCCACGCGCAACTTGTTAATCCGTTCGGCAGATCGAGAAGAATCGCATTAGACGAACTTATATATATATAGGTATATAACCATAGACATTAGAGTGAGACTCACTCTATATCTATGTATATAACGTATAGCATATATGCTATATTACTCGATGCCGGGGAAGCAGCTGATAGGTCATGTCGGTATCAGGGTTTCCTTACAAGCAACGTTTTCTAAATGGTAGACATGCAATTGCACAATATTAATATTGTGTTGGGGCTTAAGCTGATAATTATCAGTTATATTGTGATAGCATTGCCTAAGCTTGACTAGTAAACGTATCGAATAGCGAATGTTCCTGTCTACTTTATTGTCTTCCGAATTCGTAATAGGTCTACCTACATTGTAATTATGTCATCATAGATAATATGTCTGTATACTAATATTTAATTATTGTTATAATATACATATTATAATCTATAGATTATAATCTACATATATATATATATATATATATATATATATATATATATATATATATATGTATATATGTAGTATATTTGAGCATACTTTAATAATTACATTATTTAATAATGAAATTAGGTTGTTTATTATGATATATTTATAATAGTTTGTTTATTTTAACGAAACATTTAATTCAAAAGGATTTACATAGAATTATGAAAACAATAACAGAAATAAATGTTATGTTTTTAAATATCATTGTAAAATGAGTTACGATATTATAATATGAATATGAATATGAATAATTTATTTACTGAATATTTAATGAAGACACAGAAGGATATTCAGAAGCTATACGTATCTTGTATTAATAATATCCTTATAACAACTATATCAAATATTTAATATATAATAATAATTATGAAATAAGAAAATATAATAATAAAAATGGTGTAATACAAGATATTTATATCGAATACTAATCGAATCCTACATGTAATACGTGTATCATATTTATAATATATTTAATCAAAATGGTATCAATTTTTACTTTGTTGTGTATTTAAAATCATATTAGACAAGCTTATATTAAACATTTAAATAAAAATAATACAACAAATAGGATAAAATACCTACATTAATTTAATTAAAGAAAGAATAGGACAGCTATTTTGTATATTTATAATTTATTTCTAATCATGTTGTCAAAACTTTATATATAATTGTTATATGTTATATTTGTTATCAAATATTCATCAAGTTATAAGCATATATCTAGAGGTCATATAAGTTCCTAATACGGACACTCTAGATGTCTTAATACGGACACCCTATAACCAATCAGCGCGCATCTTATGAACTATTCTGATTTTCATAAAAATCGCGTGCGTTATAATATTAATACCACCAATAAAGCCAAATATAAAAATGTTATCATTTAGATACTTAACTTGTATTATTAAGTAATTATTAAGTAATACAATAATAAAAATTAATAAATTAATTACTAATTAAATTATATTAAATTATTAATAAAATTAATTATAAATAATATAATTGTAATTTATCTTATTTTTTTCATTAATAATATTTAGTTTATATAATAGCTTTAGTAGTAAACGTATCGGAGAGCGAATGATCCTGTCTACTTTATTGACTTCCGAATTCTTAATATAGACATATAATCTAACAATAATTAAATATACCGAAATATTATCTATTATGACATAATGGAAATGCATTAAGAATTCCTATAAGTATACGTATATAATTGAATTAAGTATATTTTAATAATTACATTATTTAATACTGAAATGAGGTTGTTTGTTATGATATATTTATAATGGTTTGTTTATTTTAACGAAATATTTAATTCTAGAGTATTTAACCCATATATAATTATGAAAACAATAACATAAATAGAAGTAAAGTTTTTAAATACCATTGTAAAATAAGTTACTATATTAAAATACGTGTATCATATTTATAATATATTTAATCAAAATTTTATCAATAGGTATCAATATCCTATTTACATGGTTGTGTATTTCAAATCATATTAACCAAGCTTATATTAAACATTTAAATACAAACAATTATTTGTATTAATACAATGTATAAATTAAGTTAATAAAGAAAGAAAATAAAAACTATATTGTATATTTATAATTTATTTCTAATCATTATGCTAAAACTTTATTTAAATATATTAACTATTATACATTTAAAATCTAATAATTGTGTATTCTCCTGGTTAGCAGTTATATATTTAGCAAATTAGTTACATTATATTGATTGAATACATATATGTTTAAATTTAAATAATTTAAATCCAAATGTTAATATTGAAATAGGAATTATAATATTACTAGACTACCTAATTAAATATGTCTTCACTTTATAATATAATATCTTAATATATATTTTAATTAATTATAATATAATTTAATTATAATATCACATCTGAGGTAATTAGATATATGATTACTACTTAATAATATCTCATATTTATTTCAACTTATTTAATAAATATAAATTATATATAATTTAAATATAAACTATATTAAGATGGCTATCATATTTTCAATAGTAAATAATTTAAATATTAAAAACAAATTATTAATTTATTAATTAATATACAAATATACTGAGTATTACCAAAGCCCAGGGCTTTGGTATTACTAAAGTTTTTTTGTATTCTTTCGAAATTATATATACAAACATAAAGATAAAATATTATTATTTGTATTGTATTGTCCACAAATACTTATAATTATTTAGAAAATATTATAAATCCACATGTTAATATTATAAATCCACATGTAGGTATAAATCCGCTAGTTTAGCATGTATAATATACATTTTATATTCAGTATGATTATTAATCATATATAGTAAAATTAACCACATATAACTAATATATGACTATCTTACTGAACTTCTTACGAATTACAAGTCATCCCGACAACAACGAACAATACATAAATACAAACTAAATATACCGATAACTTTATAACTTAATAAAAAACAGGAATCTCTTTTTCTATAATAGCACCTAAACTATGGAACTCCCTACCTCACTCAATTAGATCTATAGTTTCTGACCACACATTTAAAGTCAAATTGAAAACACATCTATTTAATATAGCTTATAATAATTAATATACGATACACCGCCGGAAATTCATTACTGATGTTGATCGCAGTGTCTAAACAAATTGGTTACAAGGTTACAGTAGAAGCTCGGTAACTCAACATGCCGATAACTCAACATTGCCGATAACTCAACATCCAACAAATATTTGGTTGGATTCGTATCTTTTACATGTTAACAAAAACCCTATTACTCAACAAATATAACTCAACATCGTTTTTATAATCATAGCCTATACATTACATGTAAATATACATCCGATAACTCAGCATTTATGAAAAATCAAAATATCACAAACATATGTTGTTGGATTCGTATCTTTTACATGTACATTGCTCAACAAATATAATTCAACATACATTATTCAACATGCATGCAAAAACCATGGTTTTATTTAATAGTATATGGATATAAATATATAAACGTAAAAATACAATTACACTTATTATATTATCATACGAGTACTATTTTGAATGCATTTATGTGAACAAAACATTAATTAAGTCATTAATTTATACATCCGATAACTCAACATACTCGCTAACTCAACATGAAAACTCCGTCCCGTCAATGTTGAGTTATCGAGCTTTGACTTTATTCATTAATATATTGCCTTATATCATCACAGATAATCTTTCAGTTTTCTATCGAATTATTATTTGTGTATTATTATTTTTATATGTAGTATATTTAAGCATAATTTAATAATGACATCATTTACTAATGAATTTAATTGTTTATTATGATACATTTATGATGGTTTGTTTATTTTAAGGAAATAACTAAATTTTATAAATAGAATTATGAAAACAAAAAAATATACTGAGGAAATAAATTATTTCGTAATAGTAGGTAATATATAATATAACCATTTGTTAATTTTTAATTAAATAAATATCAATATTTATAAATTTAAAATGTATGCATTACTAAATGTAATTAATTACGATCTAAACAAAAGTAAATACCATGTACCCATTAATCATGTTGGTCATGTACAAACTAGTACTGAATTATATATCCTACAAATAAAATATCAATATAAATTATATTATATTATATTAAATTATATTATATAATTATATATATGGTATTGTATGAAGTAAAGTGCTTCTCGAATTAAATTATAACTTTTTTTGTCTCATTTTCGTATGTTTTCCTACTTGATATTAATAAACCTATAGGTTATATATATGTATGTTATACCTATATACCTATGTTGTTATACTTTCACAAAGGTGTGTTGTGTTCCTACATGGTAATTTTTTACTACGAACCCTACTGATACTTAAAAATGCAACAAAATCTACTTATTATTTACAAATATATAAATGTTTAACTGGATATACAATTTATATTATACATCTATATATGTTATTATTATTATATATTATTATTATTTAAAAAAATGTGTATTATTTAAACAAGTAACTCTAGATGGTCAGTTTATTATCGAACTGGAGATTATTATATATAGGTATTAACTATAGTTAATGATATAGGATAATTGTACTATATCCTACTATAATTCTATAACATTTAGAAATACTTACAACATTATGTAAATGTAAGACATTATGTACAACCCGTTGGACAATAAGAAATGTCGCTATCAAAGATATTAAAACTCACATATTAAAAATAAATACATTCGTCTTTAGATTAAATGACAACTAGACATTATATTACCCCTGATCTCTCTTATGAATATAGATCAATTATGAATAAACTTGAAAGTGGCAACATAAACTGAATAGTGTAATTATACGTATGGGAAAGTAACCGAATACGTATAGTGCCCGAATAGGACACTCTCGGTATCTCAGAAAACATAAATCCAACACAAATTGTTTAATGAATAACATATTCATAATTATATAAATAGTCTAAATAAGTATTTTTTATTTTATAATTATTCAAAATAGTGCTGATATATCCAAAAACACTGATTTTTTATTACGTTTTTAAATTCATGAAAAAAAATGTCAACTTAAAACCTTCTCAAGAATATACAATTGTATTGACATAAAATATAACAATATATTATTAAAAAATAAAGTATTCTAAAATTATATATATAATTTATATATTTGTTATCACATTTTCATTAAGTTATAATCATATATCTAGAGGTCATATAAGTCCCTAATACGGACAGTGTCCGTCGGACACTATATATGTCTTAATACGGACACCCTATAACCAATCAGCGCGCAGCATATGAACTATTCTTATTTTCATAAAAATAACGTGCGTTATAATATTAATACCACCAATAAAGCTAATTCTAAAAATGTTATTATTTAGATACTTAAGTAATTAAGCTAATTAGCTTGTATTATTAGGTAATAAAATAATAAATATTAATAAATGAAATACTAATTACATTATATTAAATTATTAATAAAATTAATTATAAATAATATAATTGTAATTTATCTGCATTTTTCATCAATAATATATACTTTATTTAGTGGTATATAGGGTGTCCGTATTATAACATAGGGTGTTCGCATTCGGACATGGCCCATGTGATATGGGTACAGAATTCGGTTACATATAATCTTAAAATTACAATAATATCTATAATCATATAATATTAATATTTAATTTTTGAATACAAATATTGAGTTATAAATTTTAAGACAATTTATTGTTAAAGTGTCCGTATTAAGTTACTTCCCCCTATTTATATATATATATATATTAAAGTCTTATTTATTTATATAATATATAATACAAATAGTGTGTTTTCAAACACACAAATATACATGTATTAATAATAAATTAGAAATTAGTGACCCTCCCCCCTTATGAAATATATCTTAAGATATAGGAATTCCTGCGCCTCTATATATATATATATTAGTATCATTTACAATTAGAATATTTACTAATATATTTACTTGTTATTAGGATAGGATACCTACATTTATAATGCTTTGTTTATTTTAAAGAAAAACTAAATTTTACAAATAGAATTATAAAAACAATAACAAAACAAAATAATGTGTAGCTTATTAATATAATGTAATCAACAAATAGATACTATATGTAAATATGTATAATTATTATAACAAATACTGTGTTGGGTACCTTTATTAAGGAGCATGCTCCTACTGAAGTAAACCCTATCATGTCATCTTATCCGTTGTGCGATAACTACCCTGCATTCCTTATCTTAATAGTAACCATAGTAACCACATATACACGTTACTTCAAACGTAGTATTCTATAATATATATATATGGGTTAGTTTACTTAAAACACTAATACAATAGAATAATGCCCTCACTGGTATACAACGTAGAAGAACTAACACAACAATAAAGTAAAATAAATATAATATCATAATATAATAAATAGGGTAACAACCTACTAATAATATAAATAATAGCGAAACAGTTATTTATAGTTAAAATAATTTGTTAACTTATTCGAACATCAACATCAAAGAACAATAATGATTTGATATTATGCAAATCGGATGCAAATACTATGTCAACTGATTCCACCTGGCTCCGGTAA
>OZ025240.1:39172214-39227214 GCA_964019155.1 Osedax fenrisi | reverse complement strand
ACATATATGTAAATATTTACAATGTATACATTGTATACATTATAATGTATACTAAAATATACGTCGTAGGTATACATATAGGTATATATATTTATGTATACATATATATTACTTTATTATATTATATTAATAGTGTGCAGTGAAACATATTAGTATATGCAACAAGACTTGATTAATATTATAATAATAATACTCACTAATACCATTAAAAGAAATTTGTAATTCATCAATTATATCGATAAGTACTTCCGGAAATGTAAATTGTGTTTTAGTTATTTATGATAGCATCAATAACATGCATTATGATTAGACACGGCTCTGTCATATTATCTAATCTATACAAACACACACACATATATATAAAGGTATACAAACAATAGCCGATATAGAAAAGATTATATATAAGATTTACTATAGTAAATCTTATATAATATATTGTATTCATTGAATTGTATTTATTGTATTGAAAATGTTATCATAATTATAAATTATAGTTATTACATATATACAAAGCACTACTTTTCTATTTACCACACACACACACACACACACACACATACACACAGACATACAGACATACACACACACACGCATACACACATACACATACACGCATACACACACACACGCATACACACATACACATACACACTCATACATATTATATATATATATATATATATATATATATATAGACGCACACACACATATATACACACACACACATACACACACACACGCATACGCACATACACATACACACATACATATTATATATATATATATATATATATATATATATATATATATATATAGACGCACACACACATATATACACACACTTACACACACATACACACACATACTCGTATACCATCGACCATGGTGTCCCTCAATGTGCAATACTTCTCTCATTCTCCTCTCTATATATCTTATTCCATTACAAACAATTATGAAACGTTATCCATCTATTACTTACAACTTATACGCAGACGACATAGAACTAAACGCAACGATAACAAACTCTATCCAACTACAAGACTGTTTAAACGAACTATAAAACTGGCTAACAAATAATAACCTACTACTGAACCACTATAAAACTGAACTATTAAATATCACTAATGATCCAAATACTTACATCCCTATTATTATTATTATTAATCAACATTCCCACAAATTCTTTTAAATACCTAACCGTCAATTTTAATAATAAACTTAATCATAATAAATATGACAGCTTATTTACTCAATCTACGACTGCACAGCTATTTAATCTTTAAAAAATACCACATTGGTTACTTAAATAAAAATACTACAAAACTACTAACTCAGACTCTCATACTATCCAGACTACAATACTGTAATTCACTATTATCATGGTAAACTGAAAATAGACAACATAATTAAACGCTAAATTAGAAATATATACAGAATACTGACTATAGGTAGAGTACCTACAACTAGCATTAATGACTTATGTAACAAACTTAACTGGCTAAGCACTGAAGACTCTATAAACTACAAAATACTTGCAATACTTAAATACTATTACTTATAACTTACACTATAATTTACGAAATAAAATAAAACATAAACCAAACACTAAACTTTTATGTAATACAAATTCCATTAAACTACACCAACCGATTACCCATTTCATCAAATACGAAAGGAAAAAATTCAGCTCAGCATCATCAATTCGATGGAATAAATTACTTAAATTCGATGGAAACACCCCTTCTATTTCAATACAAAACTCTCGATTTTAATATTCACAAAGAAATTTAAAACATTTCTAATTGACCAACATTGTTTCGCATAGTGATTATTATCGTGTGAATTATATACATTCGCTATTTGTATCTATATGTGATATATATATATTGTTCGATACACATTATAGAACTATTTGCCAATCTAAATTAAATAAATACTTTCAAAAACAAAAACAACAACTATAACATATTCGCACACATTTATAAATGTATATATATACATTAGCTCATATACATGTATATATTAAATGATACATATACGCATGCACACACATCTAATAATGCCCCGTGTGTGTACACATACTTTGATATATAGTACTATAATACTCCTACTATAGTATACTATAGGCTATATACTATAGCCTATAGGCTATATAAATAATGTAGATATTATCAAATTGCAAATTTTGTTAATAATAATTATTTGTGAACTTTATTGAATAATATGAATACTTTATTATTGGATATGTAGTAGTCTAAATTAGTAACTTAAGATAGACATGCATATGTCAATGTATACGTAGAAATGTATACAGTGTACAATGTGCATATATCTACGTGTACATATCAGCATTACTACGACTATACTATATATAGTATACAATATTACAGGAAATATCGTATTAATACGTATACCACGTATATTGAATATATGGAAATATATATATGTATAACATATATACATTACGTTGCATTGATTATGTATGACATTGTTTATAGTTAACTATATGAATTCATAAACATCGCATTAGTAACGTGTCCGTACTACGTACAGGTATTTATAATACCTACAAGTTGTATACGACTATTTATTTTGTAAATTATTAATAAGATATTAATACCTACACACATGTGTATTATATACAATACTGTACCATATAGAAAATGTGTATTATATATATACACATTATTATGTATACAGATAATGCTACTGATAATATGGATACTAATTTATGTTAATTATTGATGTACCCGTCATTATTTAAATTTAGATATATCGGGGTTTGAGAAATTTCCTTTATATAACAAAAATATATATGGTATACAAATAGGATATATACAACTTGATTCATACATGTATATTAATATAATATTCTATATAAATATTTATAGAAAATAAATAATTTTAATTATATATATATATATATATATATATATATATATAATATATATACTCTATAGATTATTAGATTGTTATACAATTATGGTTTTATAAGTGGTAGGCTTATATCCTTTATCATAATAGAATAACCTAATGTTTAGATGTGTACGCATACCAATAGTATTATACCCTGTAGGACATTATAACACCCTATATTGTGTGTATATATACTAATGATATAAATAATGCTCAAATATAAAGCATCGGTGCAGTTACCTAAATTATCAAATCGACTCGGGTTTGTTGTGTAAGAGTCAACTTAGCTATGGATAGTTTGGCTAGAAAATGAAAGTCTCGGCTCGGCATCAATAGCTAAAAGTATCGGCTCGGCATCAATAGCCAAAAGTCTCAGTTCGGAATAAATAGCTAAAAGTATCGGCTCGGCATCAATAGCCAAATTCTCGGCTCGGCATCAATAGCCAAATGTCTCAGCTCGGAATCAATAGCCAAAATCTCGGCTCGGCATCAATAGCCAAAAGTCTCGGCTCGACATCAATGGCCAAACTATCGGCTCGGAATCAATAGCCAAAATCTCGGCTCGGCATCAATAGCCAAAAGTCTCGGCTCGACATCAATGGCCAAACTATCGGCTCGGAATCAATAGCCAAATTTCTCAGCTCGGCATTATTTACACCACTATATACACTATATTGTATACACACTACTGATATAATTTCAATTAGACACAAACTAACGTATACGAGTACAACTATAGTTACAACTATATAGAAGTTTGATTGATACTTTATTAAGCAATACATAGTCTAACATATAATCGAAAGTATAAAGTATACATATTTGTTAACGATAACATACGATATAGAAATAAACAAAGAATAATATATTATTACGTATACGAAATTTAAAAAATTAAAGAAATTAAAACGTTTTATAGTTGTATCATTATTAAAGTTTATTACAGAAATAATCTTTGGATTATATAGCTATATATACATATATAGATTATATATACTTGATACAACTCTATCATGTTACTACGTATATTAACTGTTATACTGTTAACTATTATGTAATTGTCTCACTTATGTAAACGAACACACATATTACCATTGATATATGACGATTATTTTTTATAGAAAATGTATATATAAATGTAGGTATAACTTTATATATAAATAGAAAGGGTATACCCTTCCTATATATAGGATATATGGGAATGGGGGCATTACATGAATTAATAAAAAAAAGTATATAATAAGTATTTAAAAATCCGAAACTCAAATATAGGATAAAATATAAAACTCCTATAAATATATATCTATATATATATATATATATATATATATATATATATATATATATATATATATATATATTATAAAGTAGTGTTATATTTTATCATTAATTGATGTACGTAATTAAATATTACCTAACATACTTACAAGCATTCATTGGCACGCGTTGCCTATAGGCTATATATATATAACTATAGTTACTCTGCTAACGATGACTGGGTATACCCTCATTATAATGAGTCATCATTGATGACGCATACGTCACTAAACTAAACATATACGTTATATTACACCGGGGCATATGTATCATAATAGTATACTATAGGATACCGATACTACGCATGCGCTGCAGAAGTATGCGCCGGTTTAGTGTAACCTCCGTCGCGGGGGTGGTAACGCGATACCCATACGGGTTAACGCGATACCCCTTCTATAGGGTATTAAAGATAACAACATCGCAATGATGCGAGTAAAAAAGACAACGACACGACCGGTCCACAAAGCTCGCATACCACATATAGGATACACGCGCACATATACACGCGCATATATAACTATTTATTATATTAGAATAGTATATTATTATATAAATAATATGTAATTACATATTAATATGTATATATATATATATATATATATATATATATATAACTTATATATTATCCTAATTCTATTAGAATATTATATATAACATATATGTTACTAATATATGTAAACTATATATATATATATATATATATATATATATATATATATACATATATATATATATATATATATATATATATATATATATATATATATATATATATATTTATATTTATAGATATAAAAATAGCCACATTATTATTATTATTATTACACATATATGGATATATCCATTACGATAATATTACCCTAATTACAAAATTTCAAATAAATATATTTAATATTGAATAAGTTATTAAAAATAATCATTTAGGAGTCGGTAATCGGGGACTTTCCCATATATCAACTTTCCGAATGTGCACATGAACCCATGCGTTCATTAAGTCAAAAAACTCAGGGAATATAAATTCGCCAATAGTATATACAGGTAACATTTGCCTATAGGTAGTATACTGGTAACATTTGGAACCAGCAAAGCCATACTACCCGATATAAAATATGGCATATATATATAGGTACCTATACGGGTTTAGAATAATTCACTTGGGTCTCACTTTATACGTATATTATATAATATAAGATAATTTTATTTAATAACAATGCATAACGCTGAATAATTATACCATTATACTTTTGTATGATACCACACGAATTATATGTAAGTTGTACGCAATTATATATAATTAACATAATATATATATATTCACTAATATCATACTATTTTACAAATGAAATTATACTTGTAAATATACCTATATACATGATATGCCTATATATAGGTATACTATAGTATACTTTGCATTATGATATATTATAATACTCGGACATTCAATTATAAATTTAATATTTATTTATAATAGAGGCCTTCTAAAATATCTATGCACGGACAAATATACATTTCTATATATATATATATATATATATATATATATATATGCAGTATACTGCACTATATTGAATACAATAAATATACACTCATTCTTGTAAAATTTAGCAATACACCATAGTTGTTATTGTTATTTGTTGTTTTTATTTTGTTGATTCATTTCATCCCATCCAGGAACTTAGATGAATTTTTAACTTATAACCATATATGGCTCTAATGTCCCTTCGATTTTAGTTACTATGTTAACTTAATACAGTTAACTATACTAACTCTAACAGTACGACTTATATCGGGGATATGTTCGACTATCCTCGGTTATACTATACTTATATAAGAATATGATAGATGTTTTTTGTTTTCACATTATAAATAACCTAATACATAATTAAATAATATTAAATACTAATTAATAAATGTATCTATTTACATATTTCCTTCAGTTATCATATTACTGGCATATCGCTATATTTTCAAATTACCATATTTTTAGAATTAGAAAAATACGTAAATCAATTACCGTGTATTAAAAAACGCTAGTTAAGTCGCTAGTCTTCTCACATATATATTACTGTTCCTCGCTCCTCATCAATATTCCCTTATCGTCTATATATATATTCTGAATCCAGTTAGTCGTTCATCAATCCGTACAACATATAACCTAACCTAGGTATTCGATAACACTCCTCTATAGAGTTACGTAACTATATATATAGTTACTATATAGTTACTATAGAGTTACGTTAAGTAAACTTGCAAGTAAACTAGCACACAACAACACTTACTACAGGGAGACAAGTATTATAACGATGATTCCCATTTAATAAACGCTCCTCTTATCGCGTACTATAGTACATATATGTAATATCAATTATTTAGAGAACGCTTCGAATTGTCACTCCTAAATTTCTGCTTCTCTACAACGATCACCGCTTCTATCACTAAGAGACTGTGATACTATTATTTTATCTGCCCCTTATCCGTCTCTCGAGTTCGATGTTAACATGAATAATCGTTGCATTAGTTATAGCTATAACCACTAGTGGACCTATAGCGTATACGCTGTATAATTCACTACCACCCTCTTTTGCATCCAGTCAATAATACTTAAATAAATATATCTGAAGATTGAACTAAGGTGGTAAACCTATATTATTTGTGATTATTACTAGTATCCTAATTACTTTATTTCCTCGCGGTTTATTTTATTAATTTAAATTATTTGTCTATATTATCTATTTTTATTATTTTTATTTCTATATATATACACTTTTTTGATTTATTTAAGTAATTAAATAAACATTCAATCATCAATAAATGATAAAATGGTCAATTATAATTTAATATACACATATTTTAAAAAATAACAAACTTTTTTAATTGAAAGGTACACCTATGATATATCATTACATAATATAATTCTAAAATGTATAAATGTTATAGACATATTAAATATTGATAAACTTATTATATATTATTGAATTGTAAAGAATATGCTAACATATTGTAACATAATATTTATCGGTATTATTTAAATGATATATATTTTTTAAATAACACATCATACAAATTTATAATATATATATATATTATATTATAAATAATTTATAATTTAAATTATAATTATATATAATACATTTTTATTTATTCTTTATTTGGAAATTAATGAAATCACACCAAGGAACTAACTATAATCCTTAGATGAAGTTTTACTTATAACCAAATGAATATGGCATCTCCTCGAAAACACTATCGTGGTTTAATAGCGGATAGTTTTGTATACACAACAATATATATAATATATTTGTTCTGATGGGGATTGAACAGGTAACACAGCATGTGCGGTTGACGCATTAGCCTGCTGAGTTACACGTATATATATATATATATATATATATATATATATATATATAATTAAACTGGCTGTGTGGCTCAGTGGCTAAGGCGCCAGAGACACAAGCGGTATGAAACGGGTTCGAGCCTCGTTTGGAGATTCCTGGATGGGATGATCATCCTTCCCTTCGCAAGGACTCCACCAAGTAACAAAATAACAATATATATACATATATATTTATTTGTAATTTTATTTTTCTTGAATAAGGTTCTTAGATTAAGGGGACCCCTTGATAATTTAAGTGGTAATATATCAAATACATTTAACCATTTACAAAAAATATATCTTGGCAACGCCAGTTCATCTCTACTATATATATATATATATATATATATATATACGGCAGTAATAAATAAAGATACATATATGTATACACACATATATATACATAAATATATATGTGATATTGAATACATTGTATATATATATATAGTCCTTGATGTTTTTATAAGACAATTCATTATAATGAATTGGCTATAGCCACTTTATTGTTGATTTATATCAACATATAAACATACAAACAAACTCAAATTATATACATATATAAGAATGTGATGTTTATTGAAACAATAAATTAAATTCATAGAAATATGTAAATAAAAATAGCGCGGAAATAGTAATGATTTATTGTAGCGTGTAATATAACGCAATTTAAATGTTGCTAACATACACAACACTAACCTATATACTGCAGCAGTACATGTACACTGTATTACATGTATACTGTTTACTTGTACACTGTATGCATGTATATTATTAGAAACAGAGTGATATAAGTGTCTAAAACCTGCCGAGGCTGTGTATTAACTCGTATTAACAGTATCGTTGCATTATATACAATTATATTAATTTTCGCCATTTTGTAAATGTGTCTAAGTTCATTATAGATAATAGAGCTATAGCTCTATAGAGAGACATTTGTTAGATCTATGCTATAGATACTATATATATCACTGTTATTGTTATTAATTTATTTTAACATTGCTTGCCCACTACAAGAATGCAAATAGTGTTTAAATAACGTATATAGTTATCCACCATTCCCAGGAGATATGCCAGAAGAGCTGCAGCGGTTCCAGCAGAACAAGACTTCTGTGCGGAACTGACGGCGTCACATACAACAGTAGATGTCACCTGAGACGAGCCCGGCTCTGTAGTCAGGTGAAGGTGTATCGTAAACATGGCGGACCTTGTAATGGTACGTGTGCGAGAGTGTGCTGAGGCGTGTGTGTGGTGTGTGGTGTGTGGACAGCTGTACGTGATCACGGTGCGTATACGCGATGTATCAACTTACTGTATACCTGTCTATCTGACCTACTGTTCTGTATCAGTGATCACACCCTTATAATGTATACCAATAAAGTGCAAAGTAACAAAATACAAACACTTTAACAATACATTATCTTAACATTTTATGACTCAATATTTGTATTCAAAAATATAATATATTAATATTATATCATTATAGATATTTTATAATTTTAAAATTGTATTTAACCTTTTAATTCAATAGATAACGGGGGTGTCCGAATTCGGTACCTATGAATATGGACACCCTGTGTTATAATACGGACACCACACATACCACTAGATAAACTATATATTATAATAATTATTGATAAACCAATCAGATAAATTACAATTACATTATTTATAATTAAAATTATGAATAATTTAATATTATTTAATTAGTTAATAATTTATTTATTTTTATTATTTTTTAATTAATAATACAATTTAAGTATATAAATAATAACATTTTTAGATTATTAGCTTTTGTGAGGGTATTAATATTATAACGCACGCGCTTTTTATGAACATCAGAATAGTTCACAAGCTTCGTGCTGATTGGTTATAGGGTGTCCGTATTACGACATCTAGAGTGTCCGTATTAGGAACTAATATAACCTCTAGATATAAGCTTATAACTTAATTAATATTTGATAACAAATATAACATATAACAATTATGCAATTAATGTTTAGATTGCTTTAGTTATTAATAATATATTGTTATATTTTATATCGATACATTTGTATATTCATGAGAAGGTTTCAAGTTTAAGTTTTAAGTTGACTTTTTTTTTATAAATTTAAAAACGTATTAAAAAAATCAGTTTATTGGATATATCAGCACTATTTTGTATAATTAAAAAATAATAAATATTTATTTAGAATATTTATATAATTATGAATATTTTATTCATCAACAATTTTTTTGTAATATTTATGGTTTCTGAGATACCAAGAGTGTCCGTATTCGATTTTATTTTGAGTATTCAACAAATTACGTAGTTTTTAATAGTTACCATAATTATCAATTCAATAATGACATGTACCTGCAGTATTCTCGGATAGAACCCTACATACCTATAACCTATAGGTTATATATAAGCACGTGTGTAACTGTATAGCTGTATCTATACTTAACGTTTACAACCCAACACTATATCAAAGTAAAGCGATGCAACAACGAAAGAGACAGAATCTTGAGGGAGAACAGTCGCGACGGAAGATTCGCCGGCAATGTTTATTTACCTGTTTGCGAGGTTAATTACATAACCTTGTAGAGGTCAAATATCGTTGTAGTCTATATCACGAAATATCGATCACTATAAACTACAGATAAATATAATGTTATATATATTACATCTTATATGTATATATTACTTCCTATAGGATTACAAATATTACATAATACTATCTTATGTAATATATAAATCTCAATGTAAATATGCATTATATATAAAATATAGATACGTACAAGTTCCCCTATATATCGACTACTAACACCACTACTACACGACTAGAACACACGTATATAGTGTGTACACGCGGTACACGTCACGTGACATAACAACCACGTCACGTGACATACTGTCGACCACGTGACATGATGAAGTAATAACGCCCACGTGACGTACGATGACGTAATAACGACCACGTGACATGACGATGACGTAACCCACAGGCTAACGGAGACTACAAGAAGCTGCAGTGTTTCCGGGATCTCTGCTGGTGCGTTAACCGTGACGGAGACAGACCTGACCTGCCTACCTCTACCACCAGGACTACACCTCATTTCTCGTGCTCCGTGTCTGGTAGGTAGCACCCATCCAGCTAGGATACAGTACTATATACGTATATATTTAGAGCATATGATTTATAGTACTATATATATATATATATAGTCTATATATAATTACTTTTATATTATACTCTCAACGAATGATTTTAGGCGTATGTACATATCATTATTTATGACCTCTAATAACGAAATATAGATATACTAAACGATAGGAATGATGTATTCGATGCACGTTAAACAGGTTCGCAGCGTTACACATACATGCCTACCTATACACATGGTTGTACGCCGTACAATGGGTCACACATGTATACGACACGCATCTTCAGTGTACCACACGTTTTTGTGGTCACATGTTGTGGTCATCGATATAAAGAAAAGTGGTTTTGTTTTTCACCTTCCTTTATATTGATCTTGTGGATATTGGATATTGATTGTTGTGGCCAAAGACGTTATATATTTATACAAAAGGCTTCGCCCTTTAGATGTATATGGTTGTGGCACAATGTTACTTTCAAGTCTACCATATTGTATACTATATATATATATATATATATATACTAACCAATATTATAAATTATACATATTAGTGTGTAATTTAGAGATTCTACTACAACTGACTTTATACATTACTATTTTAATTTTAACATTTCATATTATCTTAATCTTAAGTTTATATTATAATCAATAACTGTAACATTGTATATAATGTTGTAATATTACTGTATATCTATATCTAATAGCTATTAGCTATACATGTATAAAGGTAATTTATCAATGCCATGTCCTTGCTTGTATCTATAACTTATAGATATATCCGAAATTAAAACATTCATTTTATACATACAGTAAAGAAGGAAAGAAGAGGAACAAATCAACGAAATAGAGGTATGTGTTATATATATTGTAGATAAAATAAATAGTAATGATATTAAAATATATATATCTAATTTATGTATTGATAAAACAGATAATTCAATACTAAAATATTCAATATGACATACCCCAGCAAACAGTAAGAGCAGCATAATAGCAGCATAACAGCATATGCTAGAGCCTCAAATATTTACATTGTGCTATTATGCTGCTCTTAAATGTATATTATGCTGATATTAATTTGGCACGCTATTATGCTGCTGTTATGCTGCTATTATGCTGCTATTATGCTGTTATTAATTTTAAAAGTATATTATGCTGCTATTATTATAATAGCAGCATAATATACTTTTAAAATTAATAGCAGCATAATAGCAGCATAATGGCAGCATAATAGCAGCATAACAGCAGCATAATAGCGTGACAAATTAATAGCAGCATAATAGCAGCATAATATACATTTAAGAGCAGCATAATAGCACAATTTAAACAGTTGAGGCTCTAGCATATGCTGTTATGCTGCTATTATGCTGCTCTTACTGTTTGCTGGGACATATTATTTGTATTTCATATACAAATTATATATATTATAAATATATTGAATAGTTAATTGTCTTAATTTCTAAGTTCTTTGGTATATTTATTTTCATTAATCAATACATAATAGATTTAAGTGGGTCACAGTATTACAAATGATGTGTAGAATATGTTATGATTATTATCATAGATTTGTAAACATATAAATCTATGATTATTATAAAAACATGGCATAGATAATATCGGAATTAGGTGTATAGATAAAGGGAAACTATCCGAAGCAGTATGTTATATATATGGATAGAATAAATATAATGCTATATATCGGTATATCTATAAATATATTTATATATATATATATAATGCTGTATATATACCTACTTGTTCACAATATATGAACTTCAAATATATTCGTTTTAGCCACATTGTCTAATTGTACTATTTATTATTTGTATTATTGTATTTTATCTATTATTGTCACACAATAAGAATTTTATAATTACATTAGTGTTTAAATAAATCACAATAATCATCATATATATATATATATATATATATACATATATATATACATATATATATACATTATTTATAGCTAGAGCTCTACATAATATACCTACATGTGTTGGTGTTCTATTGGATGCACCCCTAACCTGGATAGTGCCCATCACCCATAGTAAATAGTAGTAGATATATTTGTTTATATATATTATTAATATAATGTTATAGTTACCTATAGAACATTATTTATAAATTAAATACAATATTATTATTGATACATTGACGGCTGCAGCCTCTCTTTATCCGATGACAAATACTCACTCTGTCCTTATAAGGTCATACAGAGGTCGATGTTTGATATAGACAGTAACCATAGGTAATAGTAACCTAATTGAGTTAACACTATGATAACTCCCATAGTTCATATATATATATATATATAGTTCATAACAGGAGGAAAAATCATATAATTATTATAAACTAGAAAACGAAATAGAAAACAAATACAATTCTTCTAATAAATATTATTATTATTATATTTAGAAGTAGTAGATTTACTTTTTAATATGTATATATATATATAGAACGCAAATAGAAACTATTTCTATTTATATAGGAGACAAGGCAGAATGTATTTCTGTAAAAAAATAAATAATATATTATTCGTCGTATTACGTATTTCAATATATCATAGCGCATGCTTATCTAAATAACTCATTGATAATTCATATACTAATATAATATTACTAACAATGCTGATATGTATCTTTTCAAAAGTCAGGGTATTATGAAATAGCATACTTTAAGTATACCATGGTTACTTTACTTTATTTACATTAATACCCTCGTCTGCTAAAACATTGATTATATTATCAGAATATATCGCTCCTACTCCACCTCCTCCTCCTCCTCCTCCTCCTCCTCCTACTCCTCCTCCTCCTCCTCCTCCTCCTCCTCCTCCTCCTCCTCCTCTTCCTCCTATATGATACTGCACATTTCCAATAATTTCCATGTCAACGTAGTGCTATTCTTATCTATTTATCCTATCAATCTGACCGTCCATAGACTCTATCATTCTTCACGATGTATCCTAATTTCTCCCTATGTGTTACCGTTGATAAAGTTGCCTCGACTCTCCTCTCTCTCATCCAACCATCCATAGCTCGTTTATCTCCGTAGTATGATATCCATAGGTTCCTATTCAAGTAAATGTAAGATTCGTGTTACCATTTATCATCTTATAGGGTTCTCAGTGAAACTTCTCACACAATACCAGTTTTCATTTTAGAAATGATACTATTTTTAACGGCTAGCAAATAAATCGACTGATGAAATCGATCATTTTCATAATAATAGGTGTCACTACATTATGTATTATGTAATGTTTACATGCTACAATATATACCAATCGAATGATGTGAGATGGTTAATATTTATCTTCCGCCAATGTCATAAGTTTAAACGGATGAATTTCGACGGGCTGCAAATCCCAAACGTTATTGATGCGAGAATCCTATTATAAATCATTAAATGCGATAAAGAAACTTCACAAATATGAAGTTTACTTATTATTGATTTTATCCTCATATGTATACCTTATTTAAGTATTATAGACAGGTTGTTTATCAAAACAATATAGGGATGATTATATTTCAAAGGACTTATAAATAATGGGTAACTGACCTTAAAACACTTAATAGGAGTTATACGTATTATAGCTTACTGTAGAGCAACGCCTGTACAAATTGATACGAATAAAACTATGCAAAGGGTGATGTAATTAGTATATAAATAAAATTAATAACTGAAATACACATACTAACATAATGAGATATACCTATACAATTATAGTTTTATTAATATTTTAATTATATATATATTTTTATAATAATTAAAATTTGTTTTATAAAAATAATGACCAAATTAAAATATTATTTTTATTTAATTGATATTTATTTTTTAAATATCAAGTGCAAGAAGTCCTTCTTATAATATATAGATATATAGGTAATAGTTATATAATAATATAATAACAACTATATTCAGCTCTTATGTTATAACTATCCTATATTAACCAAGTATGAAACATTTAATAAACTCCTTAAATAAAATTACGTTCGTGTATTTTAGTCAGGCATATAGAGTGAAATGTGATTTAATAATATTTAGATACATATTAATAATTATTAATTCAATAAATAGGTAAAAGGAGAAAATGTAAAAGATCTCAGAAGCCAATGTTTAATTATAATTTAATGATTGTATTTTCGCAGGAATATCACCGAAAATATAATGGTTATTATACTTAAACACAAAAATATTAATGTTTTAATATTTGATTATTATTAGTAACAAAGAATATTAATTACAATATAAAATTGAAGTGGAAATTCACTGATCTCGATAAGAATAAAGACGGATTCATTAATAAAAAGTAGGTCATCCTAAATAATATAATAGGTATGTTGATTACACTGCCATTGAAAACTAACACATATTATATAATAGAGAATTGCGACCTTTGAAGTTACTAATACGAAATATAATAAAACCAAAAACTTGTGCCCACCGATTTCACAAATATTGCGATAAAAATAAAGACAAACGCTTCTCATTGGTTGAGTGGAGGAAATGTCTCGGGGTGTCGAAGAAAGGTTATTTTGTTCTATTTTCGTACTATAATATATTATTTAATCAGGTAATATATATATATAGGATATAGGAAACCTAAAAACTATTTATATTATTTAGTTACTATATAATTAATATATAAATAAATGAAGTTACCTTCTAATTTATAAAATTAAATTATGAACATATAAGTTAAATATATATGTATTTGAAATGAGAGGGAAATACATAATCTGCATAATTTGCATTGACCTAGGTTAAGTGATTCACTCATAAATATATATATATATATATATATATATATATATATATAAACATGTGGTATAACAAAAATAGCATAGATGTAATGCTTATTACTACATAGGTGAATAATAAACACATATAAATATGAATTTATAAATAATAAATGACCACATGAGTAATGTACATACATTGCAAATACATTCGCAATAGTTACTCGTATACATTTAGGTATTAATACAAGCTATTCGTTTATAACATATCAAATGTATATCGTATATTAATAAAATGTATTGTATACGAATGAAAGCAATAACTAATACATAGCTACATAATAACATCTAACTAATAACTTATTAATAGCACACTTAATTATTAACACCTATTTGGCAACAATAATGCATGTTTTGAAACTCTATTTATATCATTAACCAGAGATATCTCTCACAATATTATCCAAGGCGTTAGCTAATTGGCATTACTGTTTTAATTAAGCTAACACCCAGCTACAACCCATCTAATCATCGCCCTCCACTAATCCTCAACCTCAACTTACGACGAAACGCAGACCTGGCGAGGAGAATGAAAAAAAGGAAGCGAACGAAAAAGAGTACGTGCTTATTACGCAATCATATATAACACGCGTGTGCTAATGTTTACGTTATTAATCATCGCCCAGGTATAAGCTTATATAATAACGCATAACGTTAAATAATAAATCTGATGATCGCGCCGCCGCCATAAACATCTCCGTAGCACACGCCCCCTTTAAGTGGGCGGTAACATACGCATTAGTCATAGCATTAGTCATAGACACGCCGGATAGTGCGCGATGCATATATCATGAGCCCGCATCTGTATACGTATATTTGTTTATAATAAATATTGATTTAGGAACGGGTAAATATTACGTTTTATAACGCGTACTGTTCATTCCTATTTATAAATAACATATGTTAAATAATAATATAAGATAAATTTGGTCGAATTGTATATATAGAGGCAATTATAAACATTAAATATTTAAATATATTCTATATAACATAACAGTTATATCAAGGACTTATCTATATTATATCTAGTTATATATATATATATACATATATATTATATATGTAAGAACTTTTAAGTATTTACGCTATAATAAATAGAATAATGTTATCACACCCATATAAGGAGTGCACTATTAGTATGATTCGCTACTAGTAATGATCAAACTAACGTATTTGTATGCCGGGCTAATTATAGCATAGAGCTTAGAGATTCCACTGTATTATCTTCATGTGATATATGTACATGTAAAGGGCACTCACTACCTTCAAGATATCAACGTAATTATTACATTTCTATAATGTGTACATAACTATTTGTATATGTTAGAAATATTGTTACCTCCCCTTATTGGGATTAAAACATTGTACACATCAGTACATTGTAAACTATATATGATGATGATGATATTAAGTTTATTAGCACTAAAATAGGGTCATGTAGACCCCTTCGCTCGTGCGGCTAATATATATATATATAATAGCATACAGACGTTAGTCTATAGTATATAGCAGCCATACATGATATCCGTTTTACCATCTCACTAATGCATAACACATAATATCAATGTTTTACCCATTGAAACTACATACATACATATTATTTAGTAATACAATTATCATTTATTACGTAATCATGAGCAATTAGAATTTCTAAAATTATTAAATATAAATTATGATAATCATATATTAATTATTCAAAAAAAAATGTTTACGAAATAATAAAAATGTGAACATATTAAATGTAACTATATAGTATACAATGTATACATACATATATAATATATATTATATATATATATATAAATATTTTTAACTATTTTCTTAATATTAACAATATACATCTATAATCTATAGAAATATCTGAATTAGAAATTATGTTAAGATAAAATAACATTATATGAGCTTATACCTTATAAAAAACTAATGATATACCTAATTTAATATATTATTATAACAAAATTATATTTTTAAATTTTAATGTTTTATATATATACATATATCTAAATATAAATAATCTATATATCATTTTTTCTGAATTAAAAAAATATAAAATATATACTTGTTTAAAATGTTAGATAAAATATGATTTATTTATCATACAATTATTAATTATATTTGCATATTATACGTTATATATTATATAGTTATATAGTATACTAGCACTATAGTGCTATACTTGTTCTGATTGGTTTGATTAATAATTAATGTTTGATTCAGGACAAAAGATATTACCAAACAACATGCCTTTAATGGAAAGAAAATCTGAAGAGGTTTCTCTGCGTAGAGGTTCCTATGTAATAATGAATATAGCACTATATCACTATATCACAATCAGTACATAACATCATAATATTCATTAAAGGGGTTTCACACCAACTCGAACGCAATTATTAACTCTAATAATTAGAAGTTAAAGTTTAACTCTAATATTTAGAACCAATATTTAAAATAAAATAAATGTTTATCTGTAAAAGGGGTTTCATACCAACTTAAACGCAATTATTAATTCAACTAATTAGGTGTAAAACCCCATTTACGGATATTTAAATAATATAATTAAACTTTAACCTCTAATAATTAGCGTTAATAATTGCGTTCGAGTTGGTGTGAAACCCCTTTTAGAAGTATAGTTTTTTATTCTGTTAGTTTTCTAGTTTATTTATAAATTATTTATATAATTTTTCCTCCTAAATGGCTTTACATTTATTTATTATATTTTCTATTATTTTCGCCCATTCTGTAAGTTTACATGCATTGATATGGTGTTAATAACAGAACAGATATACTATTATTTTGAAACCCTTGGGGAGAAAAACAATCTCATATAATATAAATAACAACAACAACAAAAAAATGTCTTCAAATATATAATAATAATAATTGTAATATATATTTAACATTAATATATTAAATGTTAACCAATTGAATTAACTAACATACATAATTAATGCGCCAGATAAAATAAAGAACTGTAGGCTGCAGAAAGCGAACGCCATACCCAAACTAAGATGTCGGGGTGATCACTACCTACCCCTTCAGTGCTATAAGAATATCTGTTTCTGCGTAAACACCATTACCGGGGAAAATATCAGAGGTCGTTATATCAAATTCGTTTACTATACCAATGTTATCGGGAAGAATTATTCCCTCGTATTTCTCTCGTTTATTATAAAGAATAAACGTGGCACTGTATATAACTTTATTTAACTAAATCTTCCTATGAACAGTACTCTTCTGTGTTTATAAAAAAAATTGTGATTTGTTCATATTCTCTTAGTTAGATAATATATATCTATATTAGATAATATTTATCTCTTTAGTTTCTATTTAAATCTGAATACCATAATGTTACTATGCATAAATCCACCGCAACTTTACATTGTGTATTCAAATATATTATGTTAATACATTTAAATTAAATTATATATGAAAATTCATATTATATATCTAATCTTTCGTCTATCCACTATATACATAATTTTAATTTATTTCTATAATTCAATTCAGGTTTAATTCATAGCAAACGTTTAGATAATACCAAATTCATTAAATTGAATAGTATCGATGTAAACAATTATATTCTAATTACAATATAAATGTAATCTTAATTAAACCATAACCACATCATGACATCTAGGTAGTGGACTCAACGTAACCTATAACAAGAGACCCGATTGCTCGTCTATTGCGAAGTTTACTAAAACATCGGATAGATCTTTCAGAGGATGCAGGAACAAGCGACGAGAGAGATTCCTTCAGAAGATTGCGGATGTGTTTTACTCAGAAATGGACAACAATGAAAGGTATCGTTACAACTATATTTCACTTTAAATATTATAGAAATTAAGTCATTTTATAACTATATATAAATATATAAAAGGCAGGGTTTTTATGTAATTAATTAATAATTAATAAAAAGTAATTAATTATTTATATTTATATATATATATATTAATGAATAAACCACTTATTTTTATCTAAAAATAGAATGAACTAAAATAACTCGCTACTTAGCACTATAATTAATAGATTATATTCCACATTAAGACCAAAGAAAGTATTCGATGACAAAGTAATTTTGAAATGGAAATTTAAACAAATGGACAAAAATAATAATAATGTAAGTTATTTTAAAGCTATAATAATACATGTACTCTTTAATATTCAATAATCAACTTCATTCGTATATCAACATTTAAATATAATAATATTACCAAGGGTAATAAAGTCCCAATATATTATACTATGTATATTATACTGTATATTATAAAATATAAAATATTTTATAAAAACTATATATATATATATGAATTATTGTTATATATAAATTACTAAAATATATTATTATAGTAAATGTCATATGTAACTCAATAGATTATTAAAGTTCATACGTAATACTGGTACCAGCAGATACATATTGTATTATTATTATTTAATTTTTATAAATGAATCAAAAAGATATTTGATATATATATATATATATATATATATATATATATATATATATATATATATATATATATATATATATATATATATATATAACTCAATTACAATCTTACAACTAGATTTTGGAGAGGAAAGAAATACAAAGAACGAAGAAAAACTTATTAAAGATCTTTGCTACGACGAAATTGAAATCGTGTTCAAAGAGATTTGTGAGATTTTGTGATGCGAACCGTGACTACATGATAACTGAGGTAGAGTGGCTGGCCTGCTCTCTAAAGACAGGTTAATACGCGCATGTTAAGTCTATATTTCAATAGTTAACGCACGTTCTAGTATATAAGTAAAGTAATGATAAATAAAAATATATGAAATACATTTTAATATAATTTTTAGAGAATTTAAATCTATATTTCTCAAAAATCTATAAATATAAACTTATATTCGCGGTATATTAATAATATAATATCAATACAATATCAGGTATAAATCCAATCGAGAGGTATTTGAAAAATAACTAAAAGCCATACTCGTAACCCAATGGTTCCACTAAAATGCTATAATATATATAATATGACATATTTATACGTTAATGTTATTATATAATTTTATTGTTGTATATAGTATTTATTTATATAAAAATGAATAAATCTTTTAAATCATTATTATTATTATAATATATTGAATCGGATAGAGTTTAAACATATAGCTTTTATAATAATAATAATGAATATCACAAATATGAATACAATTTAGTTAGGTACTATAACAAATGTATTGTTTTAACAATAATGTCACTCAAAAAATATAAATAGTCTGCAATTAATAACAATGATATATGTTGATAAATCGATTAATATAATAATTGTAATATATTAAATTATTCATTATATTTTTTGATCTCTTTTGCTAATATTTCCAATTGTTTTTCATTTCCATTGTCTCTAATTCGAAAAGTTAAAAATATATAACTATTCTTATAATATATAATATACCGTTTAAATAATTAATCGTGTAATTTGTATAAAATTCTATAAATATCGATGAACATGTTGATGTTAGTGAGATGAGATAGAGAATGACTACTGTTTCACTGGGGGGGGGGGGTTATCCTAGTAGAGAATAGTAACTCAACAATACAGTAATATGTATCATGGTATTACATTATATTGATGTAGATATTGTTTTGTAATCTAAGCGAAACTTCATGTTCACAATTATAATTTAATAATAGATAATAATTTTTAATAGATAAAGGATATATATAAACATATATATATATATATATATATATATATATATATATATATATATATATATTTAGTTTATCACTATAATGAAAATATAATAAAAGTGTTCATATTACACATGATATATACACTTAACTGTATTGTGTACTAATAATATATAATTAACTGTAGTGTTAACTATACTTTTAGTGTATGACTAACTTGGCTCTTTGCCTAGAATCTGTTAAGTCTTGAATGTACACCATTTGTCTGCATTTATCGTACTTTATACGATCATTTGAAACACTGCAAACGTTTGTACGCGTTATCGATTGAATAGCAACAATAATGTATTCAAAGTAAAACCTTAATGCCATCAGAAATAAAAGAAATCCACAGAAAATAATTACCAACGATATCAGACTTATTTTTAAATTTGATACCCTTTTCACTCCCTATAAAATAATTGTGAATATTTATTTATATCTAATCATCTTATCAACAAATTTATAATAACAAATACTATTAATGAATTATAATGATTAGTAATTAGTAATTATAACATTTCTATATATTAATATAATATTTAAATGAAATATAGATACTATAAACTATATACTTATAGATACTTATAATATAAAATGTAGTTAATATTCGTTAACTTTGACTCCGTAATAAGAATCTTTAGCATAGAAAGCATTATGATCTTTAGACTTATCTCTCATCGAAAATATTGCATCGTCGTGAAATCCAGTACTGAAAATTTAAATACAATATATTTAGTAAGTGAACTGATTTATAGCGTAAAAGCATATATTACAATATTTACCAGCTCTTGTGTAACTGATAGTATTAATGAAAGGTAATATGTATTTCCTATTTAAAGAATTCTCTTCAATTTCACAACTTATTATATAAGATATCAATGTAAATTGTATCCATTCGTTATTATAATGATTATTTAAATTATATTTATTAACAAATTAACATTTTAAATTAGTTTGTTTAATATTTATATGTGTTGTTAACTTAATAGAGAATTAATTAAGAATTAATCAAGAGAAACAATAAAATAAACTATGTTGAAAATTTGATAACATTCTGATACAATATTAAAATCTAATAATAAACTTTTGTATATAATATAGTTACATTAACAAATCAGTTGTAGATAACTTCATACAGATATTGATGCATAATCACAAATATATCATATCAATCCTATTTTCTGTTCATTTATGTATGTCTTATTAATTATTTTATATAAGATATATAATATATTTATATTTATTGAAAATATTTCCATGTTATAAAGAAATTATTTAATGTAAATTTTTAATTGTCAGCATTTATAAATATAACAAATCATGAAAATACAAATATAATTGAAAATTAAAAAATATTAACTTATACGTAAATTAGAAAGTAACGATAAAGTTCATAATAAAATAAACCAACGTATATTTCACCCGAGAGCCCGATTGCGAAGGATTACCTCCGAATTGGGCGGTTCCATCTAAAGGGGCGTGGCTCGCGGCTAGAGTGGTGTCGTAAGTGTGGCGGGTTTTAACGTCGTTGAGAATCTGGTAGGCTTCGTTGAGTTTAATGAACTCGGTGTGATCGCCTTGGTTAGCGTCAGGGTGTAACTGTTGGTCGTCGTACGGTTAGTACAGGACAGTAGCAGTGGAGATACAGCTAGTAAGTACAGATGGCTAGTAGGTAGTAGCAGTGGAGATATAGTAAGTACAGATGGCAGGTAAGTAGTAGCAGTGGAGATACAGCTAGTAAGTGCGGATTGCTAGTAGGTAGTAGCAGTTGAGATATAGTAAGTACAGATGGCAGGTAAGTAGTAGCAGTGGAGATATAGTAGAGCTATAGGAGTACAGATGGCTAGTAAGACGTAGCAGTGGAGAGATGATAATATATAGGGGTACAGACAGGAAGTAAGTAGTGCATATCTAATAAGTTGTAGCAGTGGAGAGATAGTAATATATAGAGGTGCAGATTTATAAGTATTATATCTATGGCCGTGTAGATCTACTAGGTAGTAGATATTTGTTATAATTACACAAGTTTATTCAGATTAATACTATTATTACATCGTTATAATAGTTCATAATTTTGAATCGTAGTCTAAAAATAATGTTTCCTTCGCTAACTCATTCATTCATTCATTTGATCACGACTAATCTAAAATAGTACATTTTTAAGATTTGTATTTTAACATAGTAAATTTGTATTTTAAATAATAGTATATATTAGATGTTATTATTAAATGACACACTATCGTAATAATAAAGGTTACAAGGGTACCTTTTTAGAGAGCTCGATGAAAGCTTTTCGTATGTCTTTACGCGAACACGCCTGTTCTACGTTCAACAGATCGTAGTGAGTCTGTTTAGCTGATCTCGAATACCTGGTGGATGGAATTCACGATTAATAAAAATCGGTTTTTAAGGGGAGATGCGTGATAGTTTAATAATTATTATTATTCAACACAAAAATAAAATTATAATCATTGGTAGTATAATATATATATATATATATATATATATATATATATATATATATATATATATATATATATATATATATGAACATAGTGTTTATGGTGAGATTAAATTATTAGAAATGGGGTCATAAAAATATGTGTACATACTCGACTATGTTTTAATTACACAAACTTCATGCCTAGCAGTACAAGCGATAACTACAATTATAGGTCATTTGAAATTTAATTTATACAAACGATTTTAAATGAAACTTTCTGATTAACAAAAGACGATAGTTTATTTTCAATACTTTATCCATAGCTTAGCGATGTTGCAATGTCCTGAATCCTTCGTAAGTTTTCATCTGTCGGAGAGTATTAATATTATATTTCTTAATATTTATATATAAATTATATTACTAAATAAATAAATAACGTTTACTAAAATCTTCATTGCAGGCATTTACATGTACATAGATAGACGAAGGTGCCATCACTATAACTTTACTTGTAAGTACTAGTCGACTAATTACCATCATGTACAATATTATACTTTTCTATAAATATAAATATAATATATATCCGTGATAGTATGATGAAAAAAGGTAATAATTTTTTACATAATTTCATCAATATAGTCATTATTAAATAAAAATATACAGCAGAATAATATTTAATATTAGTATATAGATAACTACTAAGGATTTAACTTCGTATACACATTTATAAATAATATTATTATAAATACATAAATTACTTCGCTATATTTAAAAGGTTATTTGTACCTATTCTCATATTACGTGTACCATAAAATACGTCATTATAATGTTATTCTTTAATATATTTTTATAAATTATAATTTTATAAAAATTATTAATATCATTCTTATTAAAAACTAAAATATTTTCTATATAAAATATAGATATCAAAAAAACTGTTTAAAACTACATCTCGGATTAATAATTTTAATACAAATACATAAAATCAATGTATTTAAATAAAAATACGTATTTGACCCACCCCTGAGTAATATATAATAAAAAAAATAGATACATTTTTAATAAACCACTGACTAATAATGTGTATTTCTTGATAACTTTGTAAATAATTAAAATTACATATAATACATATTTACATAATTTGAAATAAACACATTGAATATACTATCTAGGGCATATTTTTAAGGATCATTATTTAATATTAGACATCTTAAAAATACCAAATTAAAGTATTCCATAATAAATTGAATTATTAAATATAATATAGGTTAATACCACTTAATATAGAACTCATAAATTAATATTTAATTATGAATTTAAAAATAAATCTATTCTTTAACACAGATGCTAATTATAAAGGTTGTTATCTATTATATAATGGGATCTGATAATCAATTCGACGGCATGAACATGGGGCAGTTGTTATTTTTATATTGAGTATGTTCTTTGATAATTTACACTGGTGGAATTGGATACGCCTCTAAATGAATCATCATATATGCTATTTATATATTTATTTGCTATATATATATATTTTGGGTTTGGTTTGGATTTTCTGTTTTTTTAGCTTAATTACATCCCGAAGTGAGCTTATTAAAGTTTGTGAATAGAACAAGATTTATGGACTCACTTCTGATTACAATATAGCTAAGATCAACAGTTAATCCATACCAAAATTTAAAAAAAATCTCAATATATGTAATGCGTATATTTATATATATATTTCATACACACTTCATATATAATGCAATAATAATATTATATAATATATATGGTGTAAATAAATGTTTGTATAATGTGTATATATATATATATATATATCATTTCATCATTTAAAAATGTCATGTCCTAAAACCGAAAACCTGATATATATAATGATTATCATAATATGTATTCTAATTAATAAGCAATTGCCTTAAGGCAGGTTGCTCATTTCAAATACTATTCATAATAGTATTTGCGTTTCAATCACCATTTGGTTATTATTCAATTATCAGTAGTTGTATAAGACTTATAATACTATAAGTGATGTTAAGCGTGAATCTCGAAGAAGGCCGCCGATTATTATTATTAGAATGTCAGAGTTCAATATGGATGCTACTTGTATATCTAAATCAATTACATCTGTTGCACACTACTGCATAACTTAAAATATTCCGGGTCAGAATTTCTTACCGATATGATATAAATATATGTGTTGTTCGGTCAAAATATTTTAAATTGTGCAGTAGTACAAAAGAGATGTATTTGAGTGATATCTATAAGTACAGTGTTATTGTTATTGTTATTGTTATTTTTATTTGGTGGAGTCCTTTCATCCCATCCAGGAAATTAGATGAAGTTTTCACTTATAACCATATATGGCTCTAATGTCCCTTCGAAGCCGCTCTCATGTTAAGGCATCCATGGTTTTAACGAGAGCCGATCATTTATTTATACAAAATTATATAAGATCACTTCTAAATAATATTTTAAGACCCATTTTATAAAATTAATTAATGGTCCGGACGAGGCTCGAACCCGTGTCCTACTGCTTGTGTGTCTGACGCCTTAGCCACTGAGCCACACAGGCAGTTTTTAGTGTACATTGAACTCTGAAATTATAATCGGTGTCCTTCTTCAAGATAATTCACAGAGATTGAATTTAATCGATGAGTCAAATATTACACCCAAATTGCGGACCGGTTTATCACAAGTGAAGTTTAGACCATTTAACATAATAGAATCCAATGATAGATGCTTATGGGAGGGATGTTTGAAAAGTATCACTTCAGTTTAGTAGGATTTACAGCTAGGGAGTTTGATGTGAACCAGTCTGTGACATCATTAATACATGTATTTATACGTTCAATTGTAGAATGTAGTTGATCTATTTCATCAAAGCTCGTATAAATTTGTAGGTCGTCAGCGTAAAAATGATATTTAAAATCGTGTCTTGAAAGGATTTCTTTAAGCGGGTTGATGAATATCAGGAATATAATGGGTCCGAGGACCTAACCTTGTGGAACACCATGATGTAATGGGTATCTTGTTGAGTAGGCATCATTAATTTTCACTCTAAAGTGTCGTTCTTCAAGGTAGGAAATACACCATTTGAAAGCAATTCCAGAAACTCAAATGTCCTAGTGACAGAGTCTGCAGAGAATTAAATAATGATTTAACGTATCGAAAGCTGCTGAGAGGTCGAGAAGAGTGAGAATGGTATGTTTCTTTCTGTCAAGAGACACAAGTATATCATTTGTTATAAGTGTCAGAACCGTTTCAGTACTTTTGTGTTTTTGGAAAGCACTTTGTAATGAGTTGATAATATTATTAGATTCAAGGTAATTATTTAGCTGTTCTGCAACGATTTTTTCGATTATTTTGTCATGTGTAGGAAGTTGTGAGATCGGTCTGTAGTTGGCAAGCACATTTTTGTCGAGTATTGGCGAGATGCATGCAGACTTTAGGCACGGGAAGACAAAATCAGAATTGAGAGAGGTGGAAATGGCAGAATGGAATGTTGATATTGATACAGTTAATATGATATTAATGCAATCTGTAGTATATAATAGTCCTTTATATTATTTAGTATTGTTGTCCGTGGTATATTGAACGTATATTATTATTAAATTATTATCGTATTACTATTATTTTATTATTATTTTGTTCCCGCACGAGCGAAGGGTCTACATGACCCTATTTTAGTGCTAATAAACTCAATATCATCATCATCATCATATAATGTAAGGGGATATATCACATAGTGTTTTAGTTGGTAGAGAATCACTTGGGGATGTTTTTAATAAGGATTGTATCAGTATTAGAAGATCGTTTGTTGTTGGAGGCAGGAACAATGAAAGCTTGTAAGAGCATGTAGCAGGAGTCTGCCAATACGAGTTATTCGTAATGACAGGAGGAAGTAACTCAATGATGTTTATGACTTTGTTCTGGAAAAATTCCGTAAAATTATTTGCAAGTATCAAATCAGGAACGTCTGGTAGAGATCGAGGTGTGATACGGCCAAGGAGGGAATCAGCTGTTTTATACATCTGTTTGCTGGTCAAAGTAGTAGACTCGAAGATTTGTTTGTAGTATAGTTATTTACGCAGTGATTTGACGTAGTTATTTCTTGCTAAGGTGAATGAATTTGCACAAGACGCTGTTCTAAGTTTATTAGATTTCGATTCAAGAGAGCGTAACTTGTGTTTAAGTGGACGAAGTTCTGGAGTATACCATGGAGTCGAGGTACGACTAATAATTTCAATTTATTTTAGTGGTGCTAACTTGTTTATCATCATGGACAGCGATTTATGTATCAGTTTAAAAGGATCATCAGAGAGAGCAGGATCACATGTATTTATAGATATAGTGAAGAAGAAGAAATTGTATTTAGACATCGTTTAAACAATTAAGTTAACAATAATGTATAATGAAATAATAAGAAAGTTATAGTGTAAATAAATATGTTTTTAAATTCTTTTTGAACTTTTCTGAATTTCTTTCAGCAGGGAGTGTTGCAGGTAGTGAGTTCCAGGCTATCGGTGCATATGGCGAGAAGGCGCGTGAACGGGCAGCAGTAGAATGTATTGTTGATCTAGGTCGTATACGATTAACATGACACGGCCTGAGACTTCTTGTCTGGTCAATTCTCTCTATCAATTCATATAAATATATCGGCGTTTCAAAGTGGAGTGCATTATGAGTCATGACATATTTTATAGATGATTCTTTCTTTTATGGGTAGCCAGTGTAATTCCTTCATTAAGTGTGTGATGCTGATATGGTTATTTTCTTATCAATGAGGTAGATTGTGAATTATACGTACAGTATATCGTTGAAGGGAGGTAAGTTCAGCCAATGTGATAGCTGGTAGACCTATAAGCAGCACATTACAATAATCGAAAACTCCTAATACTAAACTAATCACTAAAATTTTACAAGTGAAGAAATTTAAAGATTTTCTGATTTTTTTAATTCTACATATAGTCTTGTGGAAAAGTTCAGCAAAAGTTGATGGATTTATGGATTTAGTTTTTCTAAATGTTATCTTATTCTTAGGAGGTTTTGGTTTAGTAGGTATATTAATATAAAATTGAATAGCAAAATGATCCGATATAAGGCTACTTATTCAAGATTTGATAGAATGTTTGATTTGGATGGTGTACTGACAAAATCAATAGTATTACCTTGATTATGAGTTGGGAAATGAGTGTGTTGGGTAAGTGAAAAGCTATAGAGTAAGGATAGTAGTATTATTTTGTCATGGTTGTTTGAGTTCCATTTTATATTGAAGTCATCAAGAATTATGGTATTGTCAGTGTGAAGGTTAAGTAGTAAATCATGAAATTCAGAGAAGAACGTTGAGTAGTTATAGGATGAAGGTCTGTAAAGTAAGATAATGTCAAAGTGAAAGTGATTTTCAGTCGGGAAACAGCAATGTAATGCTGCATCCATTGATTTAAAATCCGGTAACAGTATTTTTGAGAATTTAATGGATTTCTTAACAAGTAATCATACGCCACCACCACCACCACCACGTGATTTCGTCGTATCAGATCGGTGTGGTGTGAGTATAAGTTGAAAGTATTTCTAGTAAGTATCAATAAAATAGTATGATATCTTCAATTTAAATACAATACATTGAGCGGAATGTTGATATGATGTATTTTAAATATATAATTTTATTTTTTGTATAGATTATCTATTAGATAGTACATTAAAATTGATAGTAATTATCAATATATATGTATAAATAATTATATTAATTTAAAATTGAGGTATTTAGTAGTAGGTTTCGACTGCAGCGTCTCTATCGCAAAGTGCCATACATGCAATTGCTTATCCACTTTCTTGATATCGATGTGTGTTACTGATAAGCTGTTGTATGTACGATGTCTATAAATAAACATACTCTAATTATAATAACTAATCATAAAATATTTTTAAATCACTAAATTAGTGACTAATTTAAAAAAAAAATTAAATTTGCGGGCGTTCAAATCTCGAAGCTTTTGATCATGTACTTATTGAATATGTTTAATATGTCATTTATTGTATAATTATTATATTAAATATGAATACTATTCAGAATGTGGATTAAGTTAAAAAAGTTTAATTTGGCTATATGAAAGATCAGCCATATACAATAAATGACATATTAAACGTATTCAATAGGTACATGATCAAAAGCTTCGCGATTTTTATATTTTATAATATTTAAAAAAATATATAATTATTTACAATGTCCTTGGTATTAGATAATGTTGATGCTTATATTAAAGTGAATATAGTATGTACATAGTTAATTACTTTTTCGGAAATTATAATCTAATCTAACCATACTTATGCAATATAAATATACATAATTAATTTTAATATTATATTATAATTAAATATTTAATTTTTTTAAATATATATTTATATTAACACAGACTTTTAATAATATTTATATGGTAATCCATTTCAATGATATATTAATAACCTATTTTTCGGATTTGTTGATTTATATATATCTATATTATTCAGTGGATTAATTTGTATGTTATTTTATATTTTTTATTTGTTTATTATTATTAAAGTAGAACTTTAACAAATTCTATAGATACTTTATAATTGAGATAATTAATCTTATATGTGTACATATTAAACCTATTATACTTCTTAATTAAAATATTTTAGAAGTTTTGTAAACGAATATTTAAACATATTTGTATTTTATTTATTTTAATTTTTCCATAAGTTTTGTAATTATGATTTCAATGGTAAAATATTTAAATAGATTTAGAATATATGCAATATCCTCAAATGAAGCTGTTATCAAAGTATTATCAAGGTATATTTATTTAATTTATATTTTTACACAAGTTCCAAGAATTATTCTAGTTCCAAGAATACATTTTTTTATTTATATTTTAAAATTATGTATTACTCAGTAATTTACTGTAATTACATGATTATCATGATGATATTACTTCATGATGATGTAATCATGATTATTGATGAATTGCCCTACTTATAATAATCATTATTATAATGATACATAATTTCAAATTATTTGTGTACTGATTATTTTTTTAGCTGCATTACATCCCAAATGAGCCTATACAAATTTATTTCACATTTAAAATTTAACCTTTTCAACTCAGCTCGTCCTTTTTGATCGTAACCCATTGAAACCATTTATAGTTATTAATTTACAAATTTAATTTGTACGATCAAAAAGGACGAGCTGAGTTGCAAAGGTTAAATTTTAAATGTGAAATAAATTTGTATAGGCTCATTTGGGATGTAATGCAGCTAACAAAATAATCAGTACACAAATAAACCCATCAAACCAAATAACCCACAAATATCAATACAAAAAAAAAATATATATACTATTAACTCCTATTTAAAATGTAACCTTTAACCCTCAACTCGTCCTTTTTAAGCGTCTACCGTTTCCAATGATAACTTTATCATCGGAAACTATTTATATTTATTAATTTACACACTATGTATCATTACTGTAATGAGTACATGTTAAACATATGTTTTATAATTATTTATTACAATTTAATCTTTATCTCATATCAAATAAAATGTATAGTTATCGATATAGTCTTAGATTAAGTCTATATATATTAAATAAACTTATTATTTTACAATCATAAATTTAATAACTTTATTTTTATAAATTACTTTATTTAAATAATAATTAAATATATTTTGAGTTTATTTGATTCTGTATTTAATCAAATACATAAAATACAACAATCAATATAAGTACGTATTTGACCTCATCCATGCTATACAGTCAGGGTTTGCAAGGCTTTGAAAAACATAATTTAGGTTTTTAGGTTTTTCATTTTCTAATATTTTTAAAATTATAAATAAGATTTTTTTGATAATTATATATATTTTACAAAACGAATATTATATTATATAATATAATATATATATATATATATTATAATATATAAAGGCCTAAAATAATTATTTAATAAATTGTATTACTATAATATTTATTTAGATGATGATGATGTTACTATTTGTATTAATGATGATAATAATACAGAAGATAATGAAATATTAATTAATTAATATATTTAATTATACAATATTAATATAATTTCTTTTTATAATTTATTCATTATAAATATTTATATACATGTATATAGCATATACTATATTCCCTACAAACTCTTTTTCTGTATATCCAATTAATATTTATATATTATTATAGGCTGAAAGTTATGCTTGTATATTATATTATTAATATATCTTGTATCTAATTTAAATTCTAATAATTATCAATATATATATTATTATAATCAATATTTAAAAAAAATATGTAGATGTATACATAGAATATATCCTATTAAAAAAGGAAAAACCTAAGTTTTTCGACTAAAAACCTATTCAAGTTTTAGAAAAAATAAGTGTTAACTAACACGTGTTAGATATATTATACGGTATGCAATTGTCACAACAATCACTGTACATTAGGGGTGATCATAGGAACCGAAATTTGTGAAATTGTTGAAGTATACAAAATACTCTATTAAATATCTTATAGAGAATACATCAAAAAGTAAGTTACAAAAAAATTTGACTCAATTTGAACAATTTTTGATATTGCACCCGCGCTTTTAAGATTAATTTTTAAGTATAATTTGCATTGAAAAAGATACGATTTTCATTGTTTTTTACCAAAATATATAAATATTGGAATTAAATCACGAATAAAGAATATATTTTGATGAAACATTGGAAAAATTGTTTATCATATAAATATATAATAAAATATTAAAAAATGTTATTTGTAAGAAAAAAATCCTAGAATTTGCGAGGATTTTCCTAGAAAGGCAAAAATACTTGTTTTTTCCAATTAAATATTTTTTAAATTTAAAACATATATAAATACAATATAAATATGATATAAATACTTTATTTACAAAAAAAAATAATCAGTTTTTATTAATAATCATTTTTGCAAAATAAATGGTTTTTTTTTCCTAGAAATTTTATATATTTTTTATAACTAACTTTATAATATCATTATTTTTTTTATTTTGTGATCACCCTTACTGTACTTATTCACTTTAGATCTCAATCGACTTCTCCGAGCATTAAGAAGGACTACTACGACATACTGCGAGTTGATAAACTAGCTACCAAACAAGAAATAAGAGATGCATACGTTGACCTATCTAAAAAGGTTACATTTGCAGTCATCGATGCTAATTAGTCTACAATATATATTAGAAATGTTTAGAATTATATATTGAGGTTACTTGAATAATCTATATTTAATTTAGAATTTACTTATATATATGTAATATAAAATATTTGATAATATTTACCATAAATAAAATGTGAAGCACTTTAAAAATAAATTTAATTCAATAACTATTTTTTTGGATTTTTCTCTTATTTAGTTATTCTCTTATTTTAAAAATGTACTATTATTTATTGGTAACTATTTACGATATACAATACTTATTTAGTTTTAAATATCATCATTTCATAAACATCACATATAAGTGATCTTAACGTAAAGTTGCTATACTTAATCGAATAACTACGTATAACTTGTCTAAAAGATATACTGAATGTTTTCATTACACGCGTATTAATGGACGCCATACTTGCCTTATTTCAGAGTCATCCCGATAGTTTAACGTTTGATCCTCTATTGAAAACTCATTTCTCGGAGATATCGAGAGCCTACAATATTCTCTCGAGATCGTCTTCTCGTCTTCAGTACGATCAACGTATTTTAATGCATTCGGATGGTTAGTTTTTACCCATAATGCAACATATATTATTGTAGTTTTACTAGTACAGTGCATCTATTTCTTTAAATTTCGTTGAGAAGGTGTAATATATAGGTAGATGTTGAAATCTTATTGAAGTTATAAGTGGGGATACAATTATTTAATCACGAGGAATTTAATTTAAATTATTTATCTTATATAATAATTTTAATTGAAATAATAGTAAACATATTTATAAATAATCAAATTAATGAAACTATGTAGCGATAAATAAATGTAATTTCTCTTTAATGTTAAAACCTTATATATATAAGTTATATAACTAAATATATATAATATAACTAAAATATATATATATAAAACTAATATTCTTTAATATAAAATAATTCTTTCTCAGTTTAAAAAATGATTTCCAAAATATAATAAATATTACTATAAAAGCTGATAACCTAATTAAAAAGTTAGTCTATAATACTGATATATCATTAGTTTAATATAAAGAACAATCTTTCAACTTCATTCGTTAATATATCTTTATGCTAACCCTAATATGTAATGTAATTTGTCAATATATATATATATAATCTCATCTATATATTAATTAATGAATTAAAAATTATCAATATATATATATATATATATATGATTATAAATAAATCTAACATAATACTGTGTGAAAAGCAGTGACTACGCATGACTTCTACACAATCTACCGAGCTAACCAAGAGAGTGCTAACGAAGGCGGCTCGAAAGCAATGCAAGTGATATTATATTGTATTTTTACGCTTGCAATGGCCATGATTTCTATAATATTCATTATGGATATAGAGACGTTAGTAGATCTGTGTCGTGGATACTATTGTTATTGTAGAGTAACGGTGAGGCCATACTTGCGAATCATCAAACCTATTAGATAGTGGCCTCACTTTAATACAAGAGCAGTCATTTTTAATTAAATTTTATAATCTAATTAATTAAATTATTCGCATATAATAACAATTTATAATAGTTATTTATAGTGAATTAGTTTCTTTTGTTCCAAAACCTTTATGTCCTTAGAGAAATCTATCCAACTCGTGTTAGAGGAAATTGTATGTGGTTTTATATCATAATACAGTTACGTTATTCTCTTAGCTTCGATATATAATATTTCTTTCACAATATTTTGAAAATCCATATTAAAATTTATCAGATTATAAAAAATAAAATAATAAATAAAAAACCATTATACAAATTATCTTTTTAAGGAAATATGACAGTTGTTTAATTATCAATTCATATTATATTCTAATATTAATTGTTTCATTTTAATATTTTAAATTAGATAATAACAAAAGCGTACTATCATTGTATTTATCACATGCATACAGTTTGTGTAATTAAAGCATATTGACTATATAGTAAGCTTATTTTATTTTTTTTAATAGTTTTTATATTCATGAATTTATATATTCTGATATACACATTATTAGAGAAATTCAATTTCTCAATAGCTATTTATTATAATTTGCAATTTTATAAATTTAATTTAATATTAATTTTTTTAAATGTATGTATTTGTAATTTTCCTTTAAATTTATTAAATATATATCCTATATTTTCTTATATGCATTACTATCCTATACTGAACATCTATATTATTAGTATATATAAATGCTATTTATACTTTATAAATCATTATTAATATAATTCAATAATTAGTATACAATAATATATAGAATTAGTTATTTATAAATCACTACAATAAAATCAATTATTATTTATCATACCCTTAATCTAGAATTATATACTAAATATTAATAAGAATATACAAGTTTCTGAGCTAATATCTAAATATAATTATTGCACAGAAATAACGATGAGATTTTTATGAAAGAAATTGGGCTTATACGTAGAGAACCAAGAAGTGGAAAAAGAAGGTAATGTGAAATTTCATAAATGACTATTTTGTAACTTTATAACGAACTGTAGAGGAGAATAAGTATTGAACACGGAGGAGAGCAGTCGCAGCATTTCAAATACAGAACAATAGATATATTTTTATTATTCAACTAGTATTATTTGTGTATTATTTATTTAGCATTGGTTTTCAAAATGATATATTCAATAGGTATTACAATATATTTATTGCAAGCGATACAATAAATGATTTCTATGATCATTATTATTATTAATACGCTATTAAATTTTACTTCTGATTTTAATTATATTTTCGTAAATAAATCATTAACAGATCTTATTTTATACATTTATTAATAGTAGTTTATACATAGAATAATAGGGAATAAATAAGGTGAATCTATTTGTAAAAGCAATGCTCCATTTCGTCCTTCTTGATGTTGTTCTTGTAACCCTTCTCGAAGTCCTTTGCTAGTACGACGTAACGATTGTCTCTGACGGCTTGCATTCCAGCCTATTCAATAGTATGTTAGTGTTAGTAGTTAGAATACTGGTGGTTATCATACACACCTCTTGGCAAATGGCATTGATATCGGCACCACTGATCTTGTCCGGACGGGAGATGAATTCCTCCAAATCTACATCGTCGCTGATATTCATCTTGGCTACATCGATGATGATGATGATGATGATGATTTAAACACTAATTTAATTATCAAATTCTCAGTATGACAATAATAGCTACAATACAATAATAAAAGTAATAAATAGTATGGATAAGAGTTGATATGGATAACATTGTGTATAAATCAGTGGACCAATCAGCAGCGATAACTAACCGGTAATTGTGGAGAATATAAGCCTCTTCTGTCTACGGTCGGGTAGGGGGAACTCTATCTTACGATCGAGTCTACCTGGTCTCAGTAGGGCTGGGTCCAGGGTGTCCGCACGATTAGTTGCCATAATGACCTGGGCAGTGCATATTAAAGTAATGTATGTTAACACTATGTATACACATTAATAATTTAGCATTTATTTAAAAAATGTGTATAAATGAATATTAAAATAATTATTTACTTTAAATATAAAAATATATAGAGTAATTTAAAAAAAAATTAATTTAAATATATTTGAAATTTGTTGAATCACAATCATTGTGAATGAGTTAACCTTGACATTGACTGTCTGATCGAATCCATCCATCTGGTTAAGGAGCTCCAACAGAATGCGCTGAACTTCTCTGTCGGCTCCAGTCTGAGCATCAAAACGCTTAGTCGCGATAGCATCTATCTCATCGATGAAGATTATAGCCGGGGCATTCTCTTTAGCTAGCCTGAATACATCTCTTACCTGACAATAGTAGTAGTAGTTAGAACAAATAGTGGTATCACTAGTAGTAGTAGTAGAGTGGTACTAGTAATAGTGGTAGTGGTAGTAGAGTGATAGTAGTAGTAGTGGTAGTAGTAGTAGTCAGGTAGTAGTAGTAGTAGTCAGGTAGTAGTAGTAGTAGTCAGGTAGTAGTAGTAGTAGAGTGGTACTAGTAATAGTGGTAGTAGAGTGATAGTAGTAGTAGTAATAGTTATAGTAGTATTAGTAAAAGGGATAATAGACATAGTCATATAGTAGTAGTAGTTCGTTAACATACCATCCTAGGTCCTTCACCGAGGTATTTCTGTACAAACTCCGAGCCCACGACCCTAATGAAGGCAGCGGTGGTATGGTGAGCTACAGCTTTAGCCAGCATAGTCTTACCGCAGCCCGGGGGACCGTACATCAATACTCCACGGGGTGGATCTATTCCTGTAGGCGAGGGAGGCATGGGTTAGATACACGTAGGTCTCATGTGGAGTGATGTTTGTTAACTGATATAGGTGTGAATAATAGGATGGCATCTAACATCTTTATCAACTACACGTATTTTTTCCCAAAGAATCGAATATAAATATATATGTAGTTTTATTAAAAATAATTTTTTTTTAAATACTATAATCTATTGTCATTACCATTTGATGTAATGTTTGTATATAATAAATCATTATTATTATTAATAATAAAACATAAAATATATATGTAAAATACTGTTGTTATTTAATGATTTATTTTGCATTCATAAATTTATAAATTTTATTTTAAAATTAAATGTCTAACATTAAATTATTAATTAAATATATTTTGAGTGTATTTTATAAAATACATTAAATAAGAAATTACATTATGTATTTTACCCTGCCATGGGTCAATATTAGTTTGATCTCCTATTCAAGTACATACAAAAATCTGACCTTCTACTTATTATAATAATGTATTAGAACTTATTATATACATATCGTATTTGTTTACAGATTTTCCTATAAGTGAAGTTAATTTAAAATAATTAAATACAGATACCAAACATTCGCGGAAATGTCAACTATTGCACATATACTACAAGAAACAATTGAGACCTTCATAAAGATTACTTTTTGATGTATTTATAGATTTGATATATGATATTGATATACTATATTGTGTGTATGATAAGGTCTATACATTTTTATTTAATTTATTGTTAAAACTTTAAAAAAAGAACTAATTTAACCCTGATAGATATAATTAGTTTTTAAAAATGATGTTATAAAATCAAGTGTTCATTTTTTGTATTAACAAATGTAATTTTTTAATTTTACCTAGAACTTAATTAGAAAATATTTGAATATTATTTGTGTTATGTGAATATCTAATTCAAATTACCGATTATAATGTTTAGTACATTGTACTTCTATAGAATAATATAATTTATTAATATTTAAATTTTATTAATTTGTTAAATTTTCATATAATCACATTAAAATTTATAAATATGCAAATTTATTACATATACAATCGTACAAATAAAATATAGTAGTATAAAATTTATATATTAATTACGTAATTCAATAATAGTTATATACATATATAAGGTTATGAAACCGATTTGTTTGTAGAGTTCGTAATGTGTGAGCGGCAGTTCGACAGCCTCGCGTACTTCCTGTTTCTGAATGTCCATACCACCGATGTCTGCGTAGGTCATGTCTGGTTTCTCATCAGCTCCGAGCATCGTAATGGAGCTGTCGGCCTCGGGTGGCAGTACATCTACCAGGGCATTGCTGTGCTTGTGTAGAGCTACACTGGCCGACGGTTTTAACAGTTCACGGTCGATAGTGGACAGGATACGTACGTAGTAGTTGGAACCTAACAACGGGGGGTGAAGCACGGTTATGTAGCGAGTAGTTTATGATACGCTTTATTCATCATATATTTACGGCGTAGCGTGTATTATATGAAATGATGCATATTTTATTAGTTTTATAAAATATATCTTATTAAATCGTTTCTATAGAATATATCTGATTAATGATGTTATCGATAAATTAATAATGAATTATTAATACATTGCAATACTTATTCTACCATTTTTAATATAATGCATGTCAAAATATTTAATTAAATATATTAAACTATAATACATAGTATTTAGTAAATACTATTTACAATATTTCAATTATAAGAATATATTATATAATTATCAGCATAACAATTATAATTCTATATATTTTTCATTTGAAATTATATAAGTATATATTACATGTTCATCTCAATTTTCTATATTTTTTAAATAAATCCATAAGAAATCATATTGTATCAACTTATATTCTAATTAATTAATACACGATACCTGTAGTAGATCCAACGATGCCAGTATGTTGATCGATAGCTTCCAAGAATTGACCAATCACGAGTGGAACACTCTGTATACGCTTAACCTCCTCCTGAGCATGCAAGTATTCTTTCTTTAGGTTCTTCTGTTCATCTTTAATGTACTCTTCTTGAACTTGTAGAAATTCCAAGTGTTGTTGGAGTTTCTATTAATAGAACGCAATAGTCACATTTATAAGATTTAATTAAAGAGAGTGATTTAAATAATATAGCTATACAGAGTTGTATAGCTTAAAATAGGCAGTTCCTATGAAATAAAAATATGAATTAAATATACATCCAAGTAAATCTATAGAGTATTTTTAAACAAATATTACTTAACTAAATTACTGATTGATTAAATAATAGAGATTAATATAATATCATAATTTCGGTATTATTCCATATCATCATAACATAATTATTATAAACCTATATAAATAGAGTGTACTGTAGGATGATAGTTACAGTGAATGAATTATAAGAATATTATAAACTGATAAATAAAATGTGAAAGTTTCAAATTAATAAGTGAGAGTTAATAATCTCATTGAAAATAGATATCAATAAAATCTATGAATTAATTTCTATTACAGTGTAGGTAAATATATATATATATATATATATATATAATATTATTATATATTATGTACGTTCATTATTGTCAATCACTGAACTGAAACTATATTTAATCTTAAATAAGTATATAAAATCAAGTAAAAATTCAGTATGAATTAATTGATAATATATATATTCGTAGGTATAATTTTCGACTCAATTAAATTATAAATATATTTTTTCCTGGAATTATCTGAAAGAAGGTGGCCACTTATTATTATAAGAATATCAGTGTTAAAGATGGGCGGTATATATATGCACTACTACTACACATTATACGATATTTTAACACAGTAACACAATATTTTATATGCTAACTTAGATATATAAATTATATATACTATATAATATAGCTAAAAAAATAGAAAAATAAAACCAACAAAAGAAACAAAAAATAAAAATGTTACTCTGAAATTATAATAATAATAATCGGCGGCCTTCTTCGATATTCACGATTGCGTATATAATTATTATAAGTAAGTGTGATCGTCGTCCGTAGACTCGATATACACTACTACATAATACATTAAACAGTATAATGTATACTATAATTTAATTTAAAATAATCATATACATTCATACAAGTATATTAACATTATATTATAAATCTTTAAAATATTATATGTTTATATTTAATATTATATTATTTAAATAAACCTTATATTTGACAAATAAATCATCGATATCAAGAGATTTAGTATCAGAAGTCGGTGTACTATTAACAGTTTTAACTTCGGGGAGAGTAAATATTTCTGGTTCCTAAATAATAATTATGTGAATATATTAATAAATATATATATAAATGTTTAAATTAATTATATTTTAATTATAATTATTAACTTAAAATAATTATTAATAAAATAGTTGTAAAATCATAAATGACTTGCAAAATAAATTACATTGATAGTATATTGATACTATTTAATTTTAAATTATATAAATATAATATAAATACATAAATATACAGTTTTATATTATAAATTGAATTTATATAACACTTACGGCAATTGTAATCCCTATCTCTTCCATTTCAATATTATTATAAATATTAAATAAATATATAAACAAACTTTAAAATAAAATGTAAATATTATACAATAATAATAGAAATATTTAGGAATAAATGTAGAAAATTCCAAATGATTTTGCGAAGCATTTATTTAAATTTATTTCGGAAAATCTTTGAAAATTCATATAAATGTAGTGGGGTATACTCTCTACATAGACATATAATTAGGTAGAATGCTATTTGTATAAATCTGCAATGTATTTTTTTTCACCATTTGAATAATCTTCATTCAATTAGAATATCATTGAATTAAATATATTAATTTAAATTTAATTCAATGATAATTTGTCAATTGATATGCAAGATATATAAATAGTAGTTGTAAATATCTAATTATAATATACATTTAATTGGAATTTTTCATATATTCAATTATTTATATATTAACTATATATTAATCTAAAATTGTGTAATCTTCATTTTATATAATTTAATCTAATTATTCAGTAAATTGATATTTAGTCATAAAATTAAAATATTATTTTTAAATATTTAAAAATAAATATTATATAACATAATTTTTTACTATTTTTGGTACAATTATTTTATAATTGTATATGATCATAGATATAGAGTGAGCCCTCACTCTAATGTCTATGTATATGATAGGTGTACTTATTGTTATAATTGTAATCATTTGGTTTATTTTTATAGATATAGCGTACTTATTAAAGTAATTACGAGTCATAGTAATGTAGGTGATTTTTACTTCGTAGGCGGATTGTCATTCAAATTGGTGAACAAACTGTTTCTCTAATAGCCATCTACTTACTTCTAATACGTCTATAAATGTCTATGAGAAAAGTTAAGGAAATATTTAAAATTCAAAACCCAAAATATGATATAATATTACCAGAAGGCTACTCTAATATTATAATTAAAATATACTAGTAATATATATTACTATAAATATATTTAAGATGATCGTATATAATTATATTTGTTAATAACATACACTTTATTTTCAGGATTTGAATAACTTGCAATATTCATGTTTTTCCAACACAAAATTATTTGAAAATATAATTCCAGGATTGTTTCTTTACATTTATTTTTATATTTAATATTAATTAAAATAATTATTTCTTATTTAAATAGTTTATTTATTATATTTATATTTATTCACATGAACAATAATAATATTAAATAATAAACTTACCAAAATAGATAATAGTATTAATGTAATAATGGGGATGCAAGAGTTGGGAACGGCTTTTCAAACAATTGAGTCGGACACCGAACGTGGGACCATCGGTAATTATTATCGACACTATTTCTTTATATCGATCCGATATCAACAAAAGATTTCTTTATATCCATTCGTGCGACACGTAACAGTTCTAAATAGAGTAGGTTTACATTCACGCATCAATACATATTCCGTATGAATCATACATTGTATGATCATATTGGTAAAATACTATTGCTAATTAAACTAAACACATATGTTTATACACTCACAATGTCACACATACATAAATACATACATACATATATGTATACATACTTACATATACACACACACATATATATATATATCTTTACTCATATATCTCCATTCTTAGCTAAACTCCATTGGCTACCTGTACACTGTACAGTGTACAGTGTACACCCTATATAGTCACTAAGAGGGAAGAGAAGAAGAGGACGACTTCGGAAATATTGGAACAGCAATATGTGTAAATGGTCTAGCATGAATCAAAGAGAGGTCCTCTCGATGCTGCTCACAACTGGAAACAATGGATAAGGGTACGCGTGTCGTTGTTAAGTCCCCCTTACAATCAACAGGTCAAGGGACTAAGTAAGTAAACAAAACACCATATAATCCTCTATAAAACCCTACTACTGGCACATAAAGCAATTCACCATGACTCTCCTGACAACCTAGAATCCCTACTCAAACTTAAATTACCAACTAGTACCACTGGGGTACTACCACTACAAGCTCCACCAATACGTTTATACTTCAACTACCTCCTAAACATAACTTACATTCAAGTAACACTCGCCTGAACAATATCCATTCCCTACTGCTGGAATATTTTCTCTAGATCCCGCCTTACTACACCATCAACTTTAAATTTCAAGAACTCATGAAAACACATTTCAATCTAAAAAATTAATTCACACGTATATCATATAGGCCGATTTTTTCCTAAACACAGCTTGCAGTCCGAAAACAGACAAATGTAAAATCTACGTAATATACCTACCTAGATATAGTGTATTATATTCATTTTTATATATTTTTATACAAATATATTTTATCCCTAATTACTCTAGTTGTTGTTGTTCTCAATACTTTATGTCTATATTAGGCTATCTTATTATCTTACTTAATTTTCTAGTCTTCATTCACTATTTGTTTATATAAAGGATGATTTTCGGATCTGTATCGAATATGGTCTCCGCTTGTTTTGATTACGATATGTAAGGTCAAATTCAAAATACTCTTAGATATTTTACATACTAGCAAAGATATAACACTCCCTACCCTATGCAAAGTAATTAATAACTACTACCTTACGCTGATAGCAGTAGTATCTATTCACTGAAATAGATTTATGTTTCGTGCAATTTCCATACTACAATGTTTTTATTTCTCTATTAAATTACATTATAAATTAGTTTTACTCGTCATATAGATATGTATAGCATTTAAAACTTACATATCATGATATGCATATTGCTTTGTTAAATATTATAAATGAATACTTAGTTTTCATCATATAATAACATATTATTTTACATTTTAAAGTGTATAGTTTGATACAAATTTAAATTATAAACAACACATAATTCTTAAAATTAACCCGATATAGGTGGTGCTGTAGGTGTTTTATGTACAAAGTGGAATTAAATGATTTCGCGTAAATGTTATAATTATTTCCTATTTTTGAATACAATAATCATTATGATAATCAAAAAATAGGATAACAAATAATAAGTAGATTTAATAAGAGTAATAAATTTAATATCTGATGATTAATCGTTGAAAATATTAACAAATTAGTTATAGATTAATATATATTTAAAAAATAATTTTCATAAAAATGAGCTTTATAATAGACCTGTATACATATTAAGTATAGGAATATCTTACTATCAAAGCTTATAGGCTATAGTGTGTACCTATTACATTTATTTTAGAGTTTAAATCACATATGTTAATATATATATATATATATATATTTCAGAGAGAGTTCCACACTCTTATTTAATATAATACATATTATTATTATCATCGATATGAAGATTAAAATATTTAAATTATTTATTCTAATTCTAACTCATATGTTGTATCATATATGTTATTCCTAAGATGAATATATTCCTACTCAAATTGAAGTAATAATATATTTTCTATGAGGAGATAATGTATTATTATTATTTGTGAAGTGATGATACATTTGTATTAGCTCTGTGATTACTTCAAATGTGAGGTTATATAAGTACAGGTGAATTATAGATGATATACAATTTCACAAATAATCATTAATAATGAATTACGTGTTATGTTAACGAGTAATGTAACACTAATGTCATCTGTTTAATTAAAACTAGGTACAATTGAAGTTCAGCGAATGTGTCTATTATTAATGTGTATTCTAATAACCCAGTAAGCATTGTTGTTATATTAACAAATAGTCATATTTTGATCTCACAATAAACTAAATTTTACTGTCTTACAGTTCAGATCACTTTTTTTAGTACTAAATAATTTAAATTCTCGTCGTTGTTTCGGAGTTTCTTATTTAGAAATTAAAAATATTTTAATAATCACAAATTTATTTAAATTTGATAACATATGTTAAGGGTGATCATAGACATTTTTTTTGTGACACATTACATCTTTAGCTATTGCAATTCTAAGAATATATGTATAACATTTTTTTTTGAGTACTTTTTTATGACAAAACAGACTAAAAATTCCAAGAAATTTCCAGGAAACTTTTTTTTTAATTCTATTTTTTATATTTTCTATTCCATTATTATAAAATAAATAGTGTGTTAAAATTTGATAACACATTATTCATTACAAAGGTTTAAAATGCTTATTTGTTAATAATTTATTTTATATATATCAAAATTTGTATCTAACTACATGTTAAACTTCACGAGGCTGTCGTGTGACCTTAGATTAATAAAAATTAAAAAAAATGTGTGTGCTTCATTTTAAGGTTATATTTATTAAGAAAAACATAGTCCAATGTTAATCTGTTAATTTTCAATATTCTATGATCGCCCTTAACATATGTCCTCCTATTTACTTGGTATTATAATAAGTTCGGACAGTGGTCAACTTATGTATATTCTCTTATTATCTTGTTTATTCTCAGAGGTAAATTGAAATATAGTTTATATCAAAAATTTAAAATTAATTTAAATATTAATTTGTATATCATTTTATCTACTGAGAATATATTGTGATACATGATGATGATGATGATATTGAGTTTATTAGCACTAAAATAGGGTCATGTAGACCCCTTCGCTCGTGCGGGAAGAAAATAATAATAAAATAATAGTAATACGATAATAATTTGATAATAAATACATTCAATATACAACGGAAAAACAATAATAAACAATATAAAGGACTATTATATACTACAGTCTGCATTGATATGGTGTAGTTATATATATACTACAGACTGCATTGATATAGTATAGTGTTATATAATAATAAGATAATAATAATACAATAACAATTTAATAATGATATAAATTTAATATAACACGGATACAAATAATAAGTTGGATGATTTAATGATTATGGGTAGAGAGAAAAGAAGAAGTAAGATTTATAAATCTTTTGTGGGATCTAATAGAACGAATGGTAGGAGGGAGGGAATTCCATAGGGTTGGACCGGAATTTTTAAAAGCTCTAGAATTTAGGGAAGTTTTACTAGAGTTCTGGGAGATAAGTAGAGGAGCATTTTGGTAACGAAGAGAAGATAATATAGTACGTTTTTTAATTAGATCAGAGATATAGCTAGGGGTAAAAGAATATATTGATTTATGGATTATAGATAGTATACGTAATTTACACCTGAGGGAGAAGGGTAGCCACATACGAGATGATTGATGAGATGTTGTAGTAGAGTGATCCAGTCGAGTTAAACAGTAAGTAGTACGTATTGAGGAACGGATAATCCGATTAAGTGGAGCAGTAGCTTTAGCAGGAAGTAAATTCAGTAGGGAAGAACAGTAGTCAATACGTGAAAGTACAAGAGCATTAATTAGAGTTTTAGTAAGGTTTCTGGAAAGTGATGTCCGTATTTTTTTAATTCTGAAGAGATGAAAGTTGGATGATTTTGTAATGGATGATATGTGATTCTTAAATGATAATTTGTCATCAAATACTAATCCTAGGTTTTTGGAGGAATGAGAAGGAGAAATAATCATGTTATTTAGAGTAAAGTTTGGAAAGGAAGTTTCAGAAGTAGATATGTTAAGTACAGTAGTCTTAGAGGAATTAATTAGTAGTTTATTGGAGAGGAGCCATAATCTTATGGAGTTAGCACACTCGATTAATTCAGAGTTAATGGTATTATGAGAATTTATAGGGAAAAAGGTAAACAGTTGGATATCATCAGCAAAAATATGGTAGTGGATATTTGGAAATTTCTTAATTAGATCAGCAATAGGGCGGATATAAATAGAAAAGAGGGATGGACCTAGAACAGATCCTTGGGGAATACCGTGGTTAAGAGAAGAAAGAGGCGAGTAAGATTTGTCAATCATAATAGAGATATTCCTGTTAGTGAGATATGAAGTAAACCATTTTAATGCTAAGCCAGATATACCCATTAAAGTAAGTCGCGAGATTAATATGTTATGGTCCAGGGTATCAAAAGCAGATGATAGATCAAGTAGGATTAGCTGGCAACACGTGTTGCTATTTAAGGTAGATAATATAGTGTCAGTAATACGTAGGAGAGCTGTTTCGGTTGAATGACCCTTACGAAAAGCGCTTTGAAACGGGTCGAAAAGATTATTTTTATTTACATGGGCTATGAGTTGTTTGGAAACAATTCTTTCTAATATTTTACTTAATAAGGGTAGGTGGGAGATCGGGCGATAATTGCTAAATGAGTTTGGGTCTAAGTTTTGTTTTTTTAGAATAGGGGATATTATGGCAGTCTTGAGACAGGGTGAAACTTGGCCAGAGTTTAGTGAGTTCGCAATAATATCCAAGAAAATAGGAGAAAATAAGGGTGAAAGTTTGTGATATAATGATAAAGGTATGGGATCAGTGGGGGAGGTACAGTGAGATTTCATGAGTAGGTCATTTACTTCATACAGTGAGGGAATAGTGAATGTACTTAATGAGTCAATATGATGGGTAATATATATGGTAGGATTGAGTATGGGTTGAGTAGATGCGCAAATAATATTATTAATGCTTGCAATTTTATGTTTAAAGAATTTTTCAAAAAGAGAACACAGTTGAAAATTTGACGTGTTAGGTAAAATAGGGAGGATTTTTTCATCTGGAGGAGAGAGAATTTTATTTGCTATTTTAAATAATTTGCGAGGATTGGAGGATATCAATGCTATCTTTTTGTTATAATAGATAGATTTTGAACGAGATATAGTAGATTTGTAATTTTTTCTAGCTAGTGATAGTGCTAATTTAGTTTCAGTAGAAGGATTTTTAAGAAATTTCTTCTCAAATTTTACGAACACTCTTCTTGAAGATGAAAAGTTCGTGGGAGAACCAGGGAGAAAAAGGGCGGTCGGTAATTAATGTAGTTTTTGTAGGTGCATGTATATTGATAATATTTAGGAGAGTGGAGTTTAGGAGTACCGGACAGAGGGAAGTTGAAGAAGAGAGCTCAGTTTTGATATTGTTTACAAATCTTGGTAGGTCGATAGACTTAAAATCTCTATATGTAATACGTTTTCGTTTAATATTTGTGAATTTTAGATTTATAGAGAATTCAATAATAAAATGATCAGTTAGTAGTTCAATTTTTTGAAAGGAGTTAGGGTTTATACATCTAATAAGAGGACTGGATAGGGGTGTAAATATCATATCAAGTGTATTGCCACTAGAATGGGTAGGAAATGATATATGTTGGCACAAGGAAAGAGACTCAGTTAGGAGTTTAAAGTCACCATGGGGATAGATGGGAGAATTATAGTGATAGTTTAAGTCACCAAGAACTATTGGTAGATAGGATGAAGATGAAGGAAGTTTATGGATAAAATCATGAAATTCATCAAAGAATAAACTGGTTTCAGGTTTTGGGGGACGATAGATAACAGTAAGATGTAGAGTTAAGTTAGGAAGCTTGAGGGTCAGCGAAATACAATCACTATATGAAAAGGGGGGGAATGAAATGGATGGAGATAGGTAAAAATCATTACGTATCATAAATCCTACCCCACCACCACGGCCCGTTTGTCGTGGAGCGAGATAGAGTGTATATCCAAAGTCCAAGATGGAGGCAAATATATCAGAGTCATTATTAGAAATCCAGGTCTCAGTCAATGCGATTATAATAAATTTTTGTAATTTAAGGTATGGGAACAGAAGGGATATATTTGATCTCAAGGAGCGAATATTGATCAAGGCTATATTAGAGGATAGTCAGGCTTGAGAGGAAGAATTATTTATAAATGATTTCTTATAGTGATCAAAAGAATCAAACCATTTTGTTAGATCAGATTCAGGGATGAGAAAAGGGGGATATGAAAGAGGATTTTTTTTATCCCTAAGTTCAAATGTTTGGGAACGATTATTAAAAAATACTTTATACAAAATGGGCGTGAGTTTTTGTTTTAGGGCATGATATAGTACCTTACCAAGAAGTCTAGTAGAGTCAGGTAAATAATGACGAATAAATATATGCTTAAAATTACTATGTGGTGAGATTTTTAGAAGGGAGGAGAAACATATATCACGAGCAGAAATATTAGTGAAACGTAATATAGCAGTACTGGTAAGAAATGAGGCAGAAGTAATATAAGAATGTGGAAGTTTTATATAGTCAATTAATGATACTATGAAATTATAGTTAACTTCATAAGGAAGAAGGTGTTCAAGTACTAGTATGAGGGAATTATCTATGGAGCGTATGGATGAAGACTTTGAGGAAGTTGAACTAGATAATATAGGGGTTGGTGTGTGATTTGAGGAAAATTTTAAGTCCATTAGCTTTGGAATGTTTCTATAAGTATTAGCATTGGGCTGATGCTTGGGCTGGATATTAATAGTCGTAGTAGAAGAATATATATCAGATGTTATATTTGGCGTTACCTTGGAACAAGTATTATGTATAGATTTGTCAGTTAAAGTAGAAGGTGAATATGGCATAGTAATGGGTGGAGTAGTTGTATGATTAGTCGAAGGAAACTTATTTAAGGCTAGGCATGAGGAACATGAGAAGATGAAGTTAGGTGAATTAAATATAGCAATAGCATAAGCGGGAGGGGGGTTTTTAGAATGAAACCAGGATTTAGAAATAATAGCTGCGGGGTATAAACAATTATAATGTAAAATAGATGGACATGTTTTACATTTGAGATAATATTCGCATGCGGGAAGGTTACAATGTGAACAATTTGAGGACATGGTATACTTGAGATTGTGGGATTAAATTGAATGAAATAGATAATAATAAATATAATAATAAATGTATAAAAACTGGTCGTAACAGGGATATTTTTGAAGAAGTTTGGTATTCAGTCCGTTTTGCTATATGACGAGTTGACTTGACAAGCACCGGTTGACTTTAGTAGGCTCCTTGTATGCTTGGTGGCAGCCGGGCAATGATGGTCCGATTGTCTGAGATTTAAGGCAGTGTATCGTCCGAGGTAGAATTGATGGATCTGTATGTAAGTAAATACAGCAGTAGACTATCTAGGTGTAAGTTGGTAGCTAACCTCAAATGAAGGTTGGTAGATCCGACTACCAAAAGCAAATTCCCAAGGGAGATCCACGGGAGAATATCAGTTATAATATTATTATAAACTACTAGTTAATTAATTTTATAAATAGTGACATTGTATCATTGTATCAAATACATGATACATATAATTTGGTAACAGTACAAGTAAGTTATTAATTGATATTTATTAAATACATTTTAGTCATACAGGTATTTTTCTCTACAATATGTAAATTAGAAATATCATTTAAAGAATACATATTTTACCATTTTAATTTTCAAATATAATATTATAAAATACATTAATTATAAATAAGTAATATTATCAGGTAAGTTATTATAAGTAAGTTACCAGTGTTCAATGGTATTATTACAATATATATTTTGTTAAAACAACTAAATATTTATTTCAATCGTTATTTTAATTAATAAATAGTAAATATAAGTGTATAACTATTATTATATATTTCATATTGTAATACACTATTAATATTTCATATTATAATATATGTTTATGTTATAATACATATTATATATATTGATAAATAAACATATTAATTAAAAATCATTATATAAAATATTTGTTAATATTAAATATGATATAAAAAATATCAATATATAAAAATTACAATCAATAACATATTACTGTATATTTATTAACATTTGATTAAAATCCACTAAATAGTCTTAATATGTAAAGAAGGTAAATAATTTATGATTAGAATAATTAATATGGTAAATTTAAAATTTTATTTTATCGTAAAGTATTACAAAATTTGCATATATATGTTAATATTCTAAATAAATCATTAACAATCTTTAATTATAAATATATATAGAGTATTACAAAATTAAAAATAATTTGTAGTATATATATATATATATATATATATATTATATATATAGATATATCAATTAATGTGAGTAGGAATCACTGTAATCATAGTTGCAATCGCTGCTAAGTACCCGTTATAGAATAAGTCCACCTAGATAGTAACGCATACGTGTTCACTAGTAGGCATCACAACTTATTAATGCTGTCGTAGTAGTCATTATCGTCTCAGGATGTGAATTCTGTAGGAAGAAAAGGTGGACAGCTGGCTATCACGCGATGTATCCACTTGTCCACCCGTCCACTTGTCCACCTGTCAATCATCAGCGCTTCAGTCTTCGTTTAGCCGACAGCATCGTATTTCTGACGATGTTCGACGAGTACATGTGTAACGCGAGCTGTTCGTGACTGACGGCGCACCTGTCAATCACCCGTAGCCAGATGTCATTGTCCTCTTCGCAGAGGTCGCCGCACGGCAGCAGTTCATTGAGGATGGGTCCTCCTGAGACGGAGGCGGGGTTAATGATCGGAACAGAGTATTAGAGATATCGATATATTGGAGTTTTAGAATATTTTAATATTAGAATTTTAAATATTGAAATATTTGAATAAAAGAATAATAGTAGATTATTATAAAATAATATTAGAAATAATTAAAGCTATAAGTTTACAAAAATATTTACATTAATTTATGTATTTTAAATATTAGAATACATAATATTATTTCATTTATTAAAATTATTATAAATACTCATTGTTATTTTTTTAATTGTTTTAATACGATATTTATAACCTACTAATTATCATATATTGATATAAAAATATTTAAAATTTATAAAGCTAATTATTATTAACGTTTATAAAAAATAAATATTTAAAAGTAAACTAATTTTTATCTCATAATTTTTTGGATCAGTTACAATATTCTATGAATATTTTTTGATCGTCTAAAAAAATCATACTGGATAAAATATATATATATAAATATATATATATATATATATATATATATATAATAATAAATAAAATAATACATCAACCATAATAATATGAAATAAAAACCTTGTTCATTATTCATAATAGCAAGCAGGTAATCAAAAAGAAAAAGTGTTTTTTCTTTTTTCATCAAAATCTTTGAAACGTTGAAAGTATCTATTAATTTATTCTTCATAATCAACTGTTAACAAATATATTGAATTATTATAATTATATATATATATATTATAAAAATTAAAAAAAAAGAAGAATAATATAAGGTATATTATTAATTAAAAGTATGAATAAAAGTGATATACTGCTAATGTAAACTATTAAGGAGATCTTTAGGTTCTACAAAATGTCAGAGTAATTTCAGGAGTTAACATGTAAATAGATTGGCGAGCTCAACAACCACAATGAATCAGACATATTATTCATTATTAGGTGAATTAACAGCAAATTGTTACTGTTATATATAGATTATACATATATTTATAAGTGATTTTTTTTCTATCAATTCTATTATTTCTATATATTTGTACGTGTAATAATTTATTAAAAATAAGTAAAATATTGTATTTGATTTATATTTAATTTTATTGATGGAAAATTATATACATACACAAATTCTACAATTATATAATCTATAGATTATAGATATATACCCTACATATTACTGATAAAATATACATTATTACAACTTTCTGGTGATTTTGAATACAGGCAAATGGAGAAATATAATTATTCACAGAAAACTGATTTGAAAATTACTATAATTTATATAAATTTATCTTAGTATATAATAAAAATATTATTAGAATAATTGAATATTTTTCGGTTAATTTACTAATAATTTTATATAATTTTTCTTCCTAAAGTACTTCAAAGTAATATTTTATGTATAATATGTATATAATTATATATATATATATATATATAATATATTATATATATAAAATGTATACATTATATACATGAGAATATTTATTGTTTATATATGTTGCAAATATAGTAAGTATACAAATATTATGAATACAAATAAAATAGAAATTAGGAAAAAGCAATAATACATTTGAGCAATACCATGTTGGGTTGTATACAATATATTTAGCTATTAAAATTCAACTTAATTTATAATTGCAAATATTTATAGTTGATATTTTAGGCACATTTATAAGGCTCAATTGTTCATTAAAAATATTAGATAATTGTAATATTTAGTATGATGTACATTTGTATGATGGTAATCCTTAATGAAAAGAGAAATATATGGACAATTCTTTACAAATAGTTGATATATAAATGCAGTTAAGGGCACAGGGCACGGGTTTTTCGTTTACATGTAAAAGATACAAAAAAGGACTCATTTTCAAAACTTAATTCACTAAGTAATTTATATTAAAATTATAAAAAAATTGTTTAGTTGTATACTAATTAATCTGATAATTGTTATTCATAATTTTCAAGTTTTTTTTTTTAATAATCTAAGAGTTATGCATATCTATGTATATGACATACAAAATATTAACAAAAATGTTACAAAAATACCATTTTAAAATAAATATAAATTCTTATCAATACAAAAACTAGAATAATAAAGCTACATATGTTATGGATATAATGCAACAAAAATTAAATAGAATAAAGTAATATTACTAAACTTATTGAAATTATAGTGAACGTAATTGGTCAAAATAATTATTTTGTATAAATCAAGTTTAAAGTTAAAGTTACATTTTATTGATATTTTACATATAAATGACATATTATATATATATATATATATATATAAATGAATACATGTATTTAAATGTAATATATATATCAGTATAGTTATATAAAATTAATATATATATATATATATATATAATGAATACGAATAATAATATAATCAGTATAAATCAGTATAAATAATACATCATATAATCATAACAAAAAAGCATATATAAATTTTATATATAAATGAATACATGAGTATATGTATATAAATGTAATATAGATATCGTTATAGTTATATAAAAATAATATATATATATTATGTAGAATATATATAATGAATACGAATAATAAACAGTTATAAATAGTATATGAGTATATGTATATAAATGTAATATAGATATCGTTATAGTTATATGTCAATATGTTATGATGCCAGCTGTCACATTTTATATTTATAATAATAAAAACGCCACCTATACACAATTGAATCATATAATAATCTTTGCTTCAGTTTTTAGATTTTGAAATTTGATTTTATAACCATGTAAATATATGCATTTTACGAAATCACATATATAATAAATCAATTATTTCAAAATATTTATTACAAATATTATTTTTTCTTTATAGTTGTTTTAAAATGCTTCTTTTTATTAGTTTTATTTTACGTAAATAAACCATTTTGGTACCATTTTAAAGATAATATTTCAAATATTATAAATAAATAATAAAATAATATTACAAATAATTTTTTTTTTCATGATTTTTATCCGTGCCCTGTGCCCTTAAACAATATCACTATGACTATATAGAGAGAGAGAGAACAATTATGAAAACTATGTAAATATATGAAGAGAAAAATAATGAAGAATATGGTTTCAGCAAAATTACAAATATGTAGAGATTTTCAATTTATGGAGTCAACTTATAGAAATGTTACTCTATATATAATGTATATATATATAAATATAAAATATATACTATAAATGATATACGTCATAATTCGAAGCAAATTTATTTCTAAGTAATTAATATTAATTGAAATGGTGTGATTTGAGTTTATAATTTACTAATAACTGTTGTGTATTAAATGACAGAATTTATTTAAGTAGTCACTCATTTATTATTTATTCTCTATATTAAAATAAGTATACAAATATGTGTATAAATACTAAAAACCTTAAAAAAATGTAAATTAGTGTAGGATTCAAATAACAAATATATTTCACTCTTTGAGATCGGGTTGCTCTTGATATAATCCACAGCCTAGAATAAATGGTATACATTAACTTAACAACAATAACATAACTATTTTACTATTTAAACTATATATAGATATAAATATGTAAATAATACAGTTTTGATCCTATAATCAAATATTATAATCAATATAATTTAATTAAATAGAATTAATTTTATTTTCTATATTGAATGATATCTAAATATTAATATAAATAATATAATACTTGTTGTTATTTGCGCATTATTGGTTATTTATTACAATAAGGTAGGTAATCATTAACTATTATTTCAAATATATATTTGTTCAAGCAAAAATCACCCAACTAAAAATAAATATAAATGGATACAAATATTTATAATAAAATTGTAATAGGTTAAAAATTAGAAAGCGGATGGCCTGCATATAAGAGGATTATCCCATACAAGAGATGGCTCCTATACAAGATACAGCTCCTATACAAGAGATGGCTTCTATAAAAGAGATCGATCCTATACAAGAGGGGGGTTGACTAACTAAACCAAGGGTGACATGTTTGTACCAAGAAAGTTTGTCAGATGGCAACATTCCATGCTACACA
>OZ025240.1:38814714-39169714 GCA_964019155.1 Osedax fenrisi | reverse complement strand
ATGTAAAATTATAATTATACTGAAATAATATTACACACACATCATTCAATACCAATATATTATTTTTTCCCATATATTAATAACTTCTAATCAAATTATTATATTTTATTATTTCAGAAATCTTTGAAATTTTAGTTTATAAATTTTAAAATTTATATTTTCGTCAGTTTTAAAAAATAGTCTAAATTTGTTATAGTTGATATGAATGCTCATATTTTTTGATGGTATAATTACATTTATCGGATATTGAATTATTCCAATATAATGAAATCATATTACATACTTAAATAACTGTGTTAATAAATGTTAATAAATAAATGTAAATTAAATATATCGATTCTAAAACTATATTGCATAATGTATTATGTTAAATATTCACCCTTGAACCGATTCAGTGTTTCTATTGTCTTCAGGATACCTTTAGGAGAGTTGGCGGCATGTAACGCTGCTTCTTCAATGCATTCGGAATCAAGCAGGTCACTGAATCGTATGAAGAAGTGTTATCGTTAGGAGTTATTAGTAATAACTTATTATCTATTAGTAGTAACAAGTGTATATCATAATATTGTATTGCATTCTCACACTATATACTAGCATATTATAATTATACCATATATAAATAACTAAATAAATCAGATTTATTATTTCATGTTGTAAAGCATGACATAATGGAGAAGTTAATAAACAAATGAATTTGTTTTTTTTTGCGAGAAATTCCCCAATCATTATATTCTAGATAAGTTAGATTCTCATGAATAACAAAAGGTAAATATAAATAATTAAGATATAAAGAATGAAAATATGTATCAATAAGTCAAGTTAAAAATAAATTATATAAAGAATAAAAAATATGTATCAATAAGTCAAGTTTAAAAATAAGATGTAAAATTAAATAAAATTATATAAAAAATCACAGAAACGAGTTGAATTCTGAATGCCAAATTATAAAAGGAATAGAATAGTTAAACAAACAAAAATGAAAAAATAAAAACTAAAACAAATAAGTTGAAGCTATAATAAATAGTATCCATACAAAATAATGAAATTTGATAATAAATTATTTAATTGATTTTCATATTTTGATAAAAGATGTTTTTTTAATATTTTGTTGAAGTTTTTTATATACATTTTTGTAAATAATAATTCATTTAGACATAAACTATTCCATGATTTAGGGCCTTTAAATGATAATGATTTATGATGACTGCTTGACTTTATATTAGGTAATTTGAAATTATGAAAAGTATTTTTATATACATTTTTATATCTAGGAAATAATAATGATATTTTGCTTGGAAATTTCTTTAAATGTACATTTTGCATGAATAAAATATTTTTACAAGTTATTAAATCTTTAAATTTTAATATATTAGAACATAAAAATAAATTGTTAATATTAGTCAAAATAATATTATTGATAATTTTAAAGATATTTTTATTTACAATTCGAATAGCCTTTTTTTTGTAGAGTTGAAATACATTGAAGGTTATTATTAAAATTATTTCCCCACATTTCTAAACAATACACGATATGAGGCAAAAACAAAGAAATGTAAAGTAGCTTTAAAATATATATTGGTAAATAGCTCATCTTTCTTAATATATATATAAAATATGATAACTTCAATTGTATTTTTATTATATGTACTTTAAAATTTAAATTATTATCTAAAATAACTCCAAGAAAAGTATAACTAGATACTAAGCATATTTCAATTGAATTAATTGATATACTTTTATTAATGTTTTAATCTTTATAAGGTAAAACTTTTGTTTTATCAATATTTAATATTAATTTATTATTAGTAAAACATTTAAAATTTAAGATAACTTAATTTAAACTTTTGCAGTCTTATTACTTGGTTCACTAATGCTAACCGATGTATCGTCAGCAAAAAGTATATGATCAAAATTTATATTTAAATTATGTAAGGTTATAATATATCATTTATATATAAAATAAAAAATAAGGGACCCAAAATGGATCCCTGTAGTACCCCAACATTGATGATACTTCTTCCAGAAAGTTTGTTATCTATATAAAATACTAATATTATTAACTGCAATAAAAATAAATAAATATATTATAATAAATATTTTCAAACTCATGAGTAATAATTTTAATTCTCTATATTTTGAAATTTTCTTGAAGGCACAACTCAAAATCGCATTGTTATATATATAACACTTATATTTAATACAATAGTTTGAAGGTCGTTTAAGTAATAAATGAGAATTTTAAGTTACATATATATATATTTATATATAGTGCGGTGTATTATTATACTAATAACCTGAACTTCTCGATGTACGAGACCATATTTTCAGCTTCGTGGTCATTCTGAAGGTCTTCGTCACTAAAATCGGATGATATTTCTAGTTCATCATCGGTTTCAGCAGCTATATAATAATTAAAATAATAATAAATATATATTATAAATTCTTATATTTTGTATTTGATGTTTATTATTTGTATTTGATAAAGAATATTTAATTAATAACATTTTAATAATTAATCAAATTATCAATAAAATAATATAAATGATTTACGATACATGTAATGAATAGTAAATATATAACATACATACAATTTATATGTACTTTTAATAAACTATTTGTGCATAAAAATTAACTAAATTAATAAATAATAATTAAGTAAATAATAAACATAATATTTAATTATATCGACTGAATAATCGATTTTAAAATCCGCATTAATTATTTATTAAAATTTAATTAATAATTAATTTAATTGAACAATAATCAAACATTCCGATATCCTGCCATTTTCACTATCAGCTAAACTTGTGAGAAGGTGCCGAGACAATGTGAAATTGTTATCTTTACTGCTGAAGTACTCGTTGCAAGCTTGAAGACAAACTATAATAATGTTTATTAGAATAATTATAATAATATATAATATCTAAATTGTATTAAAATAACAATTATTATATAAATAGATTTTTGTTATCTACGAAAATTATATATTTGACTTAAAAATAGATTTTCTTAATAAATGTGACTTTTAAATATATTAAGCCAATATGATATTATATATGAAATCTGAATAAGATATATGAACTTAATAAATTTTTATAATCTAAGTATATAAATAAAATACAATCAATATTCTTTAATATGAAATATTATTCATATAAGCAACTTATTAAAAGTATAAACAAATGTCATTATCGGAAATTCGCAGATGTGAGAAACCTTTTAGTTTAGAATTCTTCGACTTTAATTTAGTAAAATCATCCGATATATTATCTCGTATTGTGGACTTCATATTCAATTGTTTCTTTAATTCTCTCGCTTTCTCCTTCTTAGTATACCTAAAAATATATTATATTATTTTACTGATATCAACCTAATTTATATTTTAGAAACTTTATTTTCTTTGCAACTTTTAAGTCATTGAGTTCATTTCGTTTTATTTGCAATTCTTTCATCAGTCTTTGTACGTCCGTGGACTGTTCTAAACTTAATCCTATATAGTATATTACAAATCATTATTTCTAATGTTTATATTATTTGATAGTTTTATATCATTTAATGTCATAAACCTGTTTTGGTGAAAATAATTTGTATTTACATTTTTTTTTATTTCATAATACTATTCTATAATATGTTTTTCAATATCTGTAAACAAATTATTTATGAAAACCATCAAGAAATTAAATAAAAAGTGATTTATATATATTCATTATATATATTAAAATGCTGTATTCTCTAATTAATGAATTCAAACTAATAGTGCATGTATAGTCTATTATTATAAAAACAAATATATATTATTATTTTTTGTATTATACAAATAAAATATATTTATATATTTTCATAGATATATTTCATAAATATCATTTTCTAATAATAGTAAAAATACAATATATATATAGAATAAATAACAATTAAAAATGGTAATTTATATATATAATGGACTATATATAATAAATATAATAAATATATGTCTATTTGGTACACATTATATTATAAATAGAATACAAAAAAAAACAGATTGATTCAATGAATAGAATTCTGCATGCATAGTTTTATTTAGACCCATTATTTTCTATCTCTATACATATAATGGCTATGGGTATCATATGACTTGCCCTTAATATTGTATAATTAAATATATACGATTATGATTAATATATTGAGGATGTAAAATAATAATTTATATTGAATTGCCTATTATGGCAAAAAATATAATAAAATGATGGTTTGAGTAATATGACTATGTAATTTGATTTAATCAATATAAATAATATATATATATATAAATAAATATATAATAGTCAATTTAATTATTCAATATTTACTATTAGCATAATTAATGTATATTATTTACAATGTTGTCTTGTTTTATACTATGTATTACATACTTTGTAAGGTATCACATTCCTTTATGGTATAAATTATTGTTAAAATCTTAAATTTTTGTTGTGATATCTATTGAGTCGTTACCTTAACTTTTAGACTAATAACATTAGTATTATAATAATAGTTTTAAGTATATTAATTTATTAATAATTTATATATGTAATAAAATGAAAAACCAGTTTTGAAATGAAATAAAAATATACAAATAATTTGTAAAAATTGCATACAATACTCAATTTGAGATTATTATTTTCGATACTTTATCTATCAGTTGTATGTAAATAAACATAAATACTACATATTAAAAGATTTAATTTGTGGAAAGATTGATTATTACAATATTAGGAATAAATTTAAATTATGAATATTATTTTTTTTAAATTAATATTATTTTCATAATTTAAACATACAGCACACAACACACTACATGAAAAACATACAGATATATTTATTTAATAAATCTGTACTATAATATTAATATAGCTTAAACGAATGACACCGATATAAACCTGGGATACATTTGAGTTGTAGCTCAGTGGCGACCTCTTCAGGTTCATCTGGAACTGTATCACTAACAGTAGACGAGTAATCCCTATTTTTATTGTTCTTTCCTATCAACATATCCAATTTATGTTGATAGATTTCACTTTCAGTATCAATTCTCGCCAAACTATAATTCGTTATTTATATGTATGTATTTATACACGTACAATATACATTTTACATATTTAAATATTTGATAATAAATGTTGAAGTTACTATAATATTATATTATATATGAATTATATTGTGTACAGAATGTATATTTTAAACTTGTAAATATAATGCTATCATAGGTATAGCATGTTTATTTGGCATGGTTTAACTGTCTATAAATCTATATATATATATATATATATATATATATATATATATATTTGTTTCATTTGAAAAAAATTAAATTAATCTAAATATAAATGCGTGATAGATTTATACAAATATATAATTTATTACATGAATGATATAATATTAAAATAATTCTACTAATTATAAATAACGCATATATTTATTTGTATATATTTGTGTATATATGTATATGTGTATGAACAATACATACATTTACACGTACGGCGCGTTACCAACGTGTCCTCGAGTTGGGCGATCCGCTTCCTATAGTTGACCAGCGTGGCCGGAGCGTTGGCGAGACCCTTCAGCTGACCGGACAGATACGCCGAGTTGGCGTCGCCCGCCCGTATCGACTCGATGAGGTTCTCGTACTCTTGCTTGATGCGCGTCAGCATCGGTCGATAGTCGGTCACGCTCTCGATTAACTGAGCGCACGCGTGGGCGAGCGGGTATATATTAAAGATGTACTATAGATATTAAATATGACGATGTATTAATGATTACATTATTATAATAATTATATACTATATTATATAATAGTTATCTCTCGATTAACTGCACGCGCGAGCGGGAATATATTAAAGATGTACTATAGATATTAAATATGATGATGTATTAATGATTACATTATTATACTACTTATATACTATATTATATAATAGTTATAATAATATATATATTTTATATATATTTACGAATTATAATAAACATATCTTGACATAAGTTTACTAGTAAGATTTATATAATACACATATTAATTGGAAACATAGTAGTGATATTTTCATAATGATATATTATATATGTGATTAATAATTTATAATATATTCTTTCACCCATAGCTATATTTGTGTTTTAATTAAAAAACGTACTATATTATCTTCTCTTCGTTACCAAAATGATCCTCTACTTATCTCCCAGAATTCTAGTTAAACTTCCCTAAATTCTAGAGCTTTTAAAAATTCCGGTCCAACCCTATGGAATTCCATCCATCCTACCATTCGTTCTATTAGATCCCACAAAAGATTTATAAACCTTACTTCTTCTTTTCTCTCTACCCATAAACATTAAATCATCCAACATATTATTTTTGTCCGTGTTATATTAAATGTATATCATTATTAAATTGTTATTGTATTAGTATTATCTTATTATTATATAACACTATACTATATCAATGCAGTCTGTAGTATATAACACTACACCATATCAATGCAGACTGTAGTATATAATAGTCCTTTATATATTTAGTATTGTTGTCCGTGGTATATTCAATGTATATTATTATTAAATTATTATCGTATTACTATTATTTTATTATTATTTTCTTCCCGCACGAGCGAAGGGGTCTACATGGCCCTATTTTAGTGCTAATAAACTCAATATCATCATCATAATATATTATATAAACAAATTATTAATTTATTATTATAATCTGATTATCAGATATTAATTATCAATTTTAAATTAACTTTTAAATTGATAATTTAATATCTGATAATCAGATTATAATAATAAAGTAATAATTATTTATATATAGTATATAATATTATATCATATATAATATATGTACTAATTAATAATTAAATTATATATACTAATTTATTTATATATATATATTATAATCATAGTTGGCATCGTGAGGTTTTTTGCTAAAATATAAAATAAATAGCATATATTAAATATATGATATATTCTATTTTATTATTATAATAATTATATATACATTAATTAATAATTCATTTTAAAACTTCAATTTTATTAAATAAATAATAGTTAATTAAGCCAATTTTTTTTTTTTGTGAAGGTTTTTTGTCAAAATATAAATTAAATCTCATATAATATTATATACATTTAAATGTATTAAATTTAACTCATGTTTAAACTTTAATTAATAGAGTATATTATGTTTATACTTGTAGTTTATTTATATAAGTAGCAAAGATTTTTCTAAGGAAAGATACGAGTTATATGTATAATATTGAATCACACGATTTTATCGTAAGTTTTAGGTGCATTTTTTGTGACATACAAACGTATCAACATATCAAGCTTTTTTTGTAATGTACCAACGTCCCATCTGTATTCTTATACATGTAAATGCAGATTGTGCATTGGGACAATGGTACATTGACATGTTACAAAAATGCAATATCCCAAAGATAATATATATTATGAATGCATTTTCCGTAGACATACCAATGTACCATCGGACGTTGGTATATTACAAAAAAAGCTCTCTTATATAAAACTTACGAGAAATCTGTGTGATTCAATTTTGTATACAAAATACCTAGAGCGCCATATGAGATACCAGCGAGATACCTATATCGGGTTAAATATGATTTTAAATGATATACATATCTATGTAGTGAGTAAATTCTAATTTATATTGCATGTAATTTAATTGAGCTATATAAATATTGTTGTATGGAAACCGCGCAGTACCTAAACTATTTAGGTGATTCGATACTACAGCTAGTAGCAGCATTATTAGTTATTAATTATGTAATATATATGTTATATATTATGTTGGATATATACTATATATATTATATAGGGAGTGTTAGATATAAGCTTAAAACATTTTTGTTAGTAGTAAATTAACTTGATTATTAAGATTAAGTTTTTTTTTTAAATATTAGATTTTTGGTTTTTTGATTAAATATAAAATAAATAGCTATTCTATTATATATAAATATTATGTATTTACATACTATATTAAAATAACCATATATTACAAAATATAATTTTTATATTATACAATAATTATAATTTATTTAATAATTATTTTCATCAATGAAAAAACCAAAAAACCTTAAATAAACCTTGAAAAAACCATAAAACCACAAAAAAAACTAGCAAAAAACCTATAAAAATTAGGAAAAAAACATAAAACCAAAAAACCTGGAGCTATAAAAAAGTTTTTTTGCCAACTATGATTATAATATATTATATATATTATATAGTATTATTATAATAATTATACTATTACAAATACTATTAGTAATACTATTAATAATCATTATAATAATGGTATTATTAATATATTAAATGATTTAATATAACATTAATATAATGATTATAATAATTTATTAATAATAGAAAGTTTCTATAAATTCTAAGAAACTCAAATACATTTGATAATCAAACGTCATATATATAATGTTATTAGATTCTATGCAATAGTTCCAAGTGGAAACCTTATCAAAAGCTCCTTTATATATTATATATGCTTGTTCTACATTATCTTCGTTAATATATTCAGTTTCGCTCTCTATATGTTGCGTAATTTCTTTTAGAATATTACGATCTCTTTCACAAAGTATTATAGGCGGTAAAACTTTAGCATCATTTCCAAGACTCGATCTCGGTGAATGTGGAATAGGTTCTAAAGGAGTACTTGATCTCATAGAAAGACTGGAAAGAATTCTATGAGATTCACTCAATTCCTCCCTAGTATATTCAGACATAATTTATAAATATATATAAATTGTGAACATTATTTGTTTATCATGGTTTCAATATTATTACCGGATATAAAAAAACTGATCATAGAAAATTCGTCCAATCTAAATTCAGTATAAAAATGTTTCAAAATAAAATTTCTTGTTTAGTTATTTTAATATTAGGATTAGGAGCAGAGATTTGTACCGTTTAGTAAACTGTAAACGGTATACCTTCTATCTGGTATTCTACAAATTGTAGGGGGTATTTTTAAAGTTTGCGGCATATGAGTTTATGGTTTAAAACGATATTATAAACACACTAATATATATTCTAATTATGTACTTGGATTATGTTAATAATATTCTCTATTGTCCCTGCTAACAGTAATAGCCTCATAATAGCAACATAATAGCATAACAAATAGCCTCAAATGTTTACATTGTGCTATTAATAGCATATCATTATGTTGCGCAATTAAAAGTATATTATGCTACTATTAATTTGTAATGGTATTATGCTGCTATTATTTTGCTATTATTAGAAGAGCTACATAACAGTAGCATAATAGACTTTTAATGGCAACATAATAACAGCATAATAATAGAATAATATACTTTTAATGGCAACATTACCTTACCAGGTCGAGCTTGCTCGTTAGTCCATGACATACTTCCTCCAACCTTCTCTATCATTCATCGCTGTCTTTATTTCGTCTGTCGTTAGCAGATCGGTATCATCCCGCAGTTGATCTATGTACGTTTTCGCTGGGCGTCCACGTGAACGGTTACCATGCTGTGGTTGCCATAGTATCAGGTCGCTCGCTACTTCATCTTTGCTTCTCCGATAGTGACCAGCGAACCTCAGCCTTTGCATGCATATAGATTTACTAATTTTGGTATATCTCCACAGAGTTGCTCATTTGTTAGATGATCTCGCCAGGACTTGTTTGTTACGGCTCGGATCATGCGAATGTATGTTCCATCAATCTTTTTCTCTAACGAGGTTGTTAGAGTCCAGGTTACAGAACCGTAAACGAGCACTGATTCGACTGCCGCTCTGAAAAAAAGTCTTATAAGATTTGTACTTAGTCTTGATTTCCAGATTGTATTCATACTATTTAATGCTGCCCAGGCTTTAGCAATCCTTATATTAACATCACTTTTAGTTGATCTAATATAGCTTCCTAGATATTTAAAATCTTCTACTTCATTTATTATACTTCCACAGATACTTTTCATTTGCATATTGTTATTCTGATTGATATTCAGTTTTGTCAGTGTTAATGAAAAGTCCAATTTCTTTGGCGGCTGATTCTATTTTTTTAGCAATAATATATTAGCATCTTTCAGAGTATTACTTGTTACGGCGATATCATCGGCGTAGTCCGTATCGGTAATTTGTTCAGCTGGATATCGTCTACTCTTTCTCTCTGTTAGAGTAAAACCTAGTTCTCGATTATTATCCAATGACGTCTTCAGAATATACAGATTATAAAGAGGAACGGCGCAAGTGTATCACCCTGTAAGACTCCAGTTGTGATTTAAAAGTAAGGTGTATCTCCATCTGGTGAGCGAACCATTGAACGAGTATTCTTGTAGAGCATCATAATTGCACAAACTGTCTCTTCTGGTATACCATACTTTAAAAGTATTTCTTTCATCTTTTTTAGATTTATTGTGTCAAAAGCTTTTGAAAAGTCAATAAAGAGTAGAGTTAGTGTCAGGTTTTTAGATTTGACTCCTTCTATAATTCGTCTGATAGTCAGTATTTGTCCCGTTGTTTATCTATTTGTTCGGAAACCATTTTGATTTTTTCTTAGGATTGGATCAAATTCTGGTCTAATCCTGTTTAATAACATCAGGTTATATATCTTTGCGGCGATTGCTGTTAGAGTTATTCCTCTGTAGTTTTTTTGTGATGGAGAGGTCTCCTTTTTTAGGAAAAGGAAGGATACATCCATTGGTCCAACTTACTATAGGTTCCTGGAAATAAACACGATTACAGGATTCTAACAGAAATTCTTTAAAATAATCTAATTTCCAAACTTCTGCTGGAATTTCGTCCAAACCTACTGCTTTTCCATATATCATATATGATATATTATTTGTAGCTTTCACAACTTCTTCTTTCGTGAAATGGCCGATTTTTATATCAAGATTATTCAATGTATGATCTGAATTTTTACTATCAATTTTTTTTTTTGTCGATTGGATATTCTTGCCAAGTAAATCTTTGAAATGTTTATGCCAAAGTTTGATTCGTTCATTATCATTGTTTGCTTTTAGTTTAGATGGCAACATAATAGCAGCATAATAGCACAATGTAAACATTTGAGGATATTACTTATGCTATGTTGTTGTTAAGTTGCTATTATGAGGCTATTACTGCTTGCTGGGTTTTTATATTTTCTAATAGTTGTAAAGAACATTTATGTATAACAAGTTGTTATTAACAGCTAGGTATAAAATATTATTAAAATCCTACAACATACATTAAAATACAACTATATGAGTGTTCAGGAGGAATAGGATTTAGAGGTTATAATCAAGATATTGACTCAAATCATGGAAACTACTCTGGTATATTGGTATTATTGTCCAGTATGATCCATTATTGACTAATTATATAGAATAAAAATGTTAAGCCTATATATAGGGGAAAGTCTCCGATTACCGACCTCTAAATGATTATCTGTAATAACTTATTCAATATTAAATATATTTATTTGAAATTTTGTAAATAGGGTAATATTATGGCAATGAATAATGTTGCGGTTTTAAATTTTTGAAATAATTATATTTACAAGAATAAATAGGGGGTTGGTAATCGGATACCTGTTCCTAATACCGACCCCCTTCTCCTATTACCGACCCCCTAAAATAATCGTGGTATAAATAATGTTAGTATTATAATATCCAATCAACATAGTAGGATATTCATAAATATAATTAATTATAACATGCACGCAATATTTTTTATTGAATTTATGTTTTAATAGTAATATTAAATTTAAATTAAAACTTTATAGTAATTATATTAAAATAGTGTATATTATTATTTAATATTTATGTATTAATCAGTATGTATATAATCGAATGGAATCATGAATCCTTAATATATATCAATGATTCACAAATAACTTAAGTTAATTATGACATATTTTAAAGTAAAATACTGATCTATTTTGATTGGATATTATAAATCACATGGGGTCGGTATTAGGGTAATTTAGGGGGTCGGTATTAGGAAAATCATACGGGTTACTATATAATTAAGATATTTTGGTTAATAGTTAATTAAATTGAATTATTTTTATACAAGTTATAAACATTTTATTGATCTACAATATTATGCACAGTATTACGTTTTCTTTTATAAAGCCTTATAATATTTATAATATAATATCTTATAAATATTTACAATGATTTAAAAAAAGTTAATATTCAAATATTTAAAAAGTAAAAACAGAACTATAAACAGACTTTCCCCTACATATACATTTATATATTACATATATATAAATATATATATATATAATATATAATATATATATATATATATATTTAGTAGATAAACTGATAAAAAATCGTTTTGTAATTCAATTATTAGCCCAAAATTACGGAATTATTATTATAATATGATAAATATTAAAAAAAATATTATTATTTTAAAAAAAAACGTCAACAACATGTTTTTAAAGTTTTACTAATTTTTTTATATTGTTTATTTATCACTATTTCTTATTTTAAAGAATATTTTTATATTTATATTATATTTTTATATTTATACTCTTTTATATTATAATTTCTACCAATTACTATTTTATATGTTATTTAATAATGATGAAATTTGAATATGAAATTATGAGTACAGTAAAATGTATATATGTATGACGTTATACTTTAATTACATCAATACATCATATACTAAATATGTTTATTTAAATTTAATAATGTGCTTCAATACAATTTATCGATTTTAAATTTGAATGAATGATATGAACATTGTTCCGTCTTGTATTCAATCGATGAGAGGGTTTGACTTAATGAATATAACTCACTTTTTTTTAGTTTGCATGGGTTGTAATATCAGGTACCTATTAACATTGAAAATATGTTATTATCGTGGCAAGTGTAGCTATGACTGTAGTGTATTGTTTATTGGGTCATGCTCATCTTATGTTGTTTCAGACTTGGAAAATGTATTATCTTATTCATCCCTAATTTTTGTTACAAATTTTAAATTTATTTATAAGAATTATTTTTTTAATATTTTGTTTTTAAGTTTTATAATACTTATATTTTACCATTACAATTTAAATACAATCTCCATAGTTACTTTTTTGTTATTACTATACTATAATTTTTTTTTCAACGGAAGATCATAAGCTTTGCTTCTATATCTATCCGGATTCTTATAACAAATATGGAATATGAATTAATTATCTAAGAATATCAGCCAAGGGACTATTGAAATACTTGCATAACAGGTGATGATTAAGTTAATACAAGAAATAAAAAACAACCGCAGATATTTCAAAAGTAGATACGTTAACAATCATAGTTAGATATATAAAGTAATATATGATTATTGAAATATTGTTACCATTTTTTAGATGTATATTTTAGACTATAATCATTATCATACTGGTTAATATTTAGTTAGGTTTTATTATAATATTTTCAATAGAATATAAATATAATATGATATTTTAGAAATCAAAGTTATGACAACGCCATATATATATATATCTATAAGATTCACTAGTCCACTATATAGATAAGACTATAGTCCACTAGCAACACATTGGAGCTTCTCATTCCTTATAGGACATCCTATCCGACTGAAAACAATTCCGTTGAATCTTAAACAACTGTAGCAACATTCTTTGCTTTCATTCACATATGAAAGCAAAGAATATTACTACAATATTATATGTATCTATTGCATTCACAATATCTATATAACATATATACATAATATATAAATAGGAGTAAGTAGGAGTATCGTCCGACTTAAATATTGTGTACCTACTGCTAATTGTGAACATCTAATATGTATGTATGTATATATATATATACAAATATATATATATATATATATATATATATATATATATATATATATATATATATATATATTTATAAATATATATGCCGATATAATCAGAATTACATAACTAAATGAGATGATTCATTACAAAAATACCTTATAATATGAGTAGGCCTATGGCTTAGGCCTGTTAGCCTATTCAATAGGCCCTATGTACTCATATATATAGATCATAACATAGTATACTATCCAAATGATGACATATAAAATATATGGTATATATACATTCAAATATAAAATTGTATTTAGATTATACATGTATTTAATGGAAATTAATTTTATACAATTTAGGGACATATGGGTAATGTGACCATAAGGGTAATGTGACCAGCTTGCTTATCTCATAAACTATAAGTCAAATCAAAAAAAATGTAGATATATATATACATGAAATATACGAATTGGTAAACATTGTTCAAATAAGTAAATAATAATTTGTATGTCTATTAATTAACAACAATTATGTAACAAATAAAAAAGCCTATTTACTTTTTAAATAATTGAAATAAAAGTTCAGTAATACAGATATTAAATCACTAATGTATAATATAAATTGAAAATTTAAAATATATATTAAAGAAAATTTTAATTACAACAAAGTATGTTATACATTTACTTTAGTGAATAGTATTCATTATTATATATATATATATAATAATTAATATAGTGCTTAATATAATGTAAACACTATAGTGTACAACGACGTGCGTCATCTTATCAATATATCAACATATTATTTCATATCATATATTTAATATGATTGGCTTAAATCATCGTGTAGTGTCCACATTACCGCTAAAATATGGCCACATTACCCACTTCTAGGTATCACGCTATGCATAGCGTGTACATGCATACATGTACACTGTACAATGTACAGTGTACATTGTACAATGCGTCGCACGACGTCGTTATATGAAAACGTTGATTGAATCAACATTAACTATACAAATAAATTTCCATACATATTATAATCGTGTAATAATTTTGTAAATTTATTTAGTATATTTAATTATCTATCAATACAATTGTATAGGGGAAAGTAACCTAATACGGACACTTTAACAATAAATGGTCTTAACTTTTTATGACTCATTATTTTTATTCAAAAATTACAATATATTAATATTATATGATTATAGATATCTATTATATAAAAGAAAGTCTATTTAATTATATATATATATATATATATATATATGTGTGTGTGTATCTGGTGAGGTAACTCGAGAACCGGGGTACGTCGCGAAAATATTTTATACCCGATCTTAATAAATTTGCAACAGTATGGTCTTGGTCCGGAAAATTTTTTGAATTTTATACCGCGTACCCCAGAAAAACCTGAAAAATTGACTTTTTGCCATTAAAATGATTTTTTGTCGTCCAAAATCTTCGGCGTCGCATTTTTGAAATATTTTTTTTACAGTTTTTCGAACTATTTTTTTGAATTTTTTTTGATTTTTTTTTGAAATTTTTGGAAATTTTGGAAATTTTTTGAAATATTTTGAAATATTTTTGACATTTTTTGAAATATTTTTGAAGTTTTTTTTAAATATTTTTAAACATTTTTTTGAAATTTTTTTAAAATATATTTTGTAATATTATTTATATTTTTTGTATTTTAAAAAATATTATTTGAAATAATTTTTTATATTTTTCAACTATTCGTTGAAATATTATTATTTTAAGATATAATTAAAATATTATAATTATATAATAAATATATAAATATTATAAGATATAATAATATACTTTTTAAAATATTTGTAGAACATTTATAAAAAATATATTTTGTAATATTTGGAAATATTTGTTGTATACTAGGAATACAGAATCAGGAATAGCTATAATTAATAAATAATAGATAGGCAAACAATCAAAAATCGATCAACGCGGGGTGCGGTTTGGGTTTTCGATATTTATTAAGTACTATTTTGTAATATTGGAAATATGTGTTGTATTTTTTTAAATATTATTTGAAATATTTTTGAAATATTTTTCCACTAATTTTTGAGATATTAATATTTGTATAAATTTGTTTGAATTTTAGCAACAATTTATGTTATTGTATATGAAAAGCAGAATCATGAATAGCCATAAATAATAAATAATAGATAGGTAAGCTATCAAACAACGAGTAAAGCAAAGTTGGGTACGGCAAGAAATTCCAAATCAGGAATAGTTATAATTAATAAATGATAGATAGGCAAATAATAAAAAACCGAGCAACGCCGATTTGGAACTGTTTGGGTTTAGGTTTTCAACATATTTTGGAATATTTGAAATATCTGTTGTATTTTTTGAAATATTTTTTATCTAATTTTTTAAATATTAAAAAAAATATGTTTCTACATATGTTTAATTTTATTTAATTGTATATACTAGAAATCTAGGATCAGGAATAGCTCTAATTAATAAATAATAAATAGGCAAACAATCAAAAACCGATAAATGTCGAGTCGAGTACTGTTTGGATTTGGGTTTAGGTTTGAGTTTTCGACATTTTTTTAAAACATATTTTGTAATATTTTAAATATTTTTTGTATTTGTTAGCAATTATATATTTTAGAATAATCAGGAATAGCTATAATTAATAAAAATAAATAGTCAAACAATCAAAAACCTAGCAACGCCGGGTAGGGTATGACTGCTAATATGTTGAAATATTTTTTATATTTAAAAAATATTTTTAGACACTTTTTAAAAATATATTTTATAATATTTTAAAGTATTTTTGTATTTTTGTATTTTTACAAAATATTTTACGAATAAGTCTTAAAAAGAACAACGCTAGATCTACATCGGATACAGTTAGATTTATTAAATATTAGTTAGAAGACAACAATTAAAGAATAGCTATGCATAATTAGGAATAACTATAATTAATAATTGATAGGCAAATAATAAAAAAACGAGCAACGTCGGGTTGGGTTCGGCAAACAATTCTAAATCAGGAATAGTTATAATTAATAAAGTATAGATAGGCATATAATTAAAAACCGATCAACGCCGTTTTGGGACGGTTTGGGTTTGGGTTTTCAACATATTTTGTAATATTTGAAATATTTGTTGTATTTTTTAAAATATTTTTTGAAATATTTGTTCACTAATTTTTTAAATATTATAAACAATATTTGTCTATATTTGTTTGTATTTTAAATAAACTTTATTTAATTGTATATACTAGAAATATAGAATCAGAAATTGCCCTAATTAATAAATAATAAATAATAGATAGGCAAACAAACAAAAACCAAGAAATGCCGGGTCGGGTATGGTTTGTTTTTAAAACATATTTTGTAATATTTTATATATTTTTTTGCAATTTTTAGCAATTATATATTTTAGAATAATCAGGAATAGCTATAATTAATAAAAAAAATTAATAGGCATTAAAAATCAGGTATGGCTACTAATATGTTGAAATATTTTTTATATTTCTTAAAATATTTTTAGACACTTTTTAAAAATATATTTTGTAATATTTTAAATTATTATTTGTAATCTTACCAAATATTTTACAAATAATCTTAAAAACGAACAACGCTGAGTCTACATCGGATACAGTTAGAATTAGTAAATATTAGTTAGAAGAAAACAATTAAATATTAGCTAAGTATAATCAGGAATAGCTACAATTAATAGTCAAATAATCAAAAACCTAGCAACGCAGGGTAGTGTACGGTTTGTGTTTGGGTTTAGGTTTGGGTTTTAGACATTTTTTTAAAACATATTTTTTAATATTTGAAATATTTGTTGTATTTTTTAACATATTATTTGAAAATGTTTTCTACTTTGTTTTGTATGTCAGCTAACATTTATTTTATTATATATATATATCAATTAAGAATCAGGAATAGCTATAATTAATATATAATATATAGGAAAATAATCAAAACCGAGCAACGCCGGGTCGGGTACGGCTAGTATATATATATAATTGTGATTTTAAAATTTTATTTAATCTTTTAATTCCATAGATAACGGGGGTGTCCGTATTCGGTACCCATGTCCGAATACGGACACCCTGTGTTATAATACGGACACCCTATATACCACTAGATGAACTATATAGTATTGATGAATCAATCAGACAAATTACAATTAATTATTTATAATTAATATTATGAAAAATATATTGTAATTTAATTAGTTAATATTTTATTTATTTTTATTATTTTTTATTAATAATACAATTTATGTGTCTAAATAATAATTTTTTTAGAATTAGCTTTATTGGTAGTATTAATATTATAACGCACGAGATTTTTATATAAATCAGAATAGTTCATACGCTGCACGGCGTGCAGTGCACGCTGATTGGTTATAGGGTGTCCGTATTAGGGACATACATGACCTCATGATATATGCTTATAACTTAATGAATATTGGAAAACAAATATATAAATTAATTAACCATACCAAGATGGGAAATTAAAACTGATCTAATTAAGAAATTATGAAAAACTATGTCATAATAAGATTATATAAATTAATAATAGATTACTATTATAATATATATATAGATAAAGAAATAAAATTAATTATATTTAAATTATTTGAAAATAGAGCTACCAAAATGATGAATAATTAAAATGAATAAAAATAATGAAATTTTGTTAACTAAGACTCAATCATAAATAACTATTTACACTTTAAGTTACGTTTAGTATATCTACAATCTATGTTTATGTGATAGAAGTATTTCTATAAATGAAATAAAATTGAAAAAATGGCACTAATTAGGCACTAATCACCTACTTCTTTATTTATTTATATAGATTATTTTATAACTTAATAAGATATAACTTTAGTAATATATAATTAACAGCTTATCTATATTAAGTAATTATGTTACCATTATTGTATATCCACTATATACCTACCCAACAAGCATTATATTAAAATCTTATATATAAGATCCTATAGGATTAACATATTATATAAGAAAATTCATCTAATATCTATTTTTGTAAATAATGTTGATAAATAATATTATATTTTTAAGATATTTTAGGAATATGCATAGGCATGAATATGCATATTATATGAAAATACATGTATTTTTAATAAATTCTAAAACCTAATAAATATAATTGTATGACATGGTATACCATTAAATCTATAGAACCTCATTAATCAGAAAATTACAAAATACTTGAATTATATTTATACATATATTCTATAGAATGTAACAGCATAATGGATATACTATTTTATTATATCATCATATTCATTTAATATATCAGCATCATACATTGTATATAATCGTAAGGTAGTTATTTAATTCATTATGATATTTCTTATATAGAATAATTATTAAAATTAAATATAATAAACATAATCACAACTGTTGATTATGTTTAATACAACATAATTAATATATATATATTATAATTATTATAATATTTAATTAATAAATTCTTTCATTATTATATTTAATTAGTATATTAACGTAATCTACTATTACTATTTAATTGTATGTATTACACTATATTTTACAAAATACCTATTTTCACCATTAGTTCCTACTATTATACTATTCCTGTCTACATGTTACTGATAATTTAGCAAGTTAGAAGATTATTAATTGATCATATTTTTACTATAGATTACATATTTTTATAAATATATTTGAATATATAATTATATTAGATCATTGAATAAACAAATGTATTATAATGTATAATTTATTTGTAAGAAAATGCGTTCATCATTGTATTTATTGAAGTGTTCATCTGTATAAATACTGATAGAATGTTATTATTAATATATCTGAGAAAAGTGTTATCATTTATTAATATGTATTAACCTATCTTAAGATAAATCAAGTGTTGTAGTAGTATTCTTGTTAACGTTCATAGTAATAGGATATAAACAACCAAATGCAATAATCTCAAAAACTAAGGCAACTTGCAGGTCTTCATATACAATATACTGTAATAAATAATTATTAAAAAGTAGTAATTATATATATATATATATATATATGTAATACATATTAAATATGTATATATATATAATAGTAATAGAATATTTAAGTAGTTGTGTATCTTTCAGTTTATTTAATATTAATATGTTTTGCATATTTTTTATAGAATAAATATAAATGTAAGTACGTATACAATTAGAATAAATTATAATTTAAAGAACATTTATTTATGTTTAATGTTTTCTTATATTAGTATATACTATATACTGCAGTACCATGGTATATAAGAAATATAATTTTACAATGAAAATTATTTTAAAATAAAGTATACCTTATATGCCTATAGGCACTTAAGCAGTAATACAACATATAATATCAATGTGAAAAAATATCATATAATGGTCAAATACTGCTTATAAATGATGTTATGGTGCCAGACTTTTACATATTTGACATATTTTGCATATTTAAAATGTTTATAAATGTATATAAATTATATAATATAATATAAATATAATAAAATAAAATTTATTGATTGATTGATAATTTATTTAAGCAAATACATAGCCGAAAATATAATCGAAAGTATAAAGTATAAATATTTGCTAACGATAACATACGTTATAGAAATAAATAAAGAATAATACGAAATTAAAAAATTAAGGAAATTAAAACGTTTTACAGTTACCGTAAAAATAAACGAAAAACAATCGAAAGTAGAAATAAATCATATAGTAATTATAAACGAAAAATGATCAAAATAGAAATAAAATATAGCGTAAAAATAATCGAAAATAGAAATAAAATACATTATTTTGTAAGTGGCATCGAAATATTCAATTTCTACTTTAACTTTATAGAATTCTTCATCTTGTATCCTGTTTTAGTAATAAATTATTAGTTATATAATTTAATATTTAAATGTTAAATTTTAAATATATTATAAACAGAACATATTAAAAATCAAATAAACCAATACTAGAATGAAACAAACAAATAATGTAATACTTACCAAAATCTGTAATAATAGTAGGTACTTTATTAATTTATATTTTAATTGTATAATCAATTTGAAACATATATATATATATATATATATATATATATATATATATATATAAAAACAGAACAAGTTACAAATACAATAAACCAATATACATATACAAAAACAGTTAATAACAAAATATACCAATAATATTACGAAACAAAATAATATAATACTTATCACTATAATCTGAAATAATAGAAAATTATTAATATTGTATTTTAGTAATATAATACATTTGAAACATATTTACAAAATATATATAACACAAACATATAATACCGAACAAACAAAAGTAAAATAATACTTCACACTTTATCTGTAATAATAATGAATTATTAATTTTATATTATAGTATATTTGAAATATAGATATAAAAAATCCGAATTTTCTATAACAAAAATAAATTTATAACAAAATATAATACAGAACAAACAAAAATAAAATAATACTTCCCACTTTATCTGTAATAATAATGAATTATTAATTTTATATTATAATATATTTGAAATATATATATAAAAACCTAAATTTTCTATAACAAAAACACATTAAAAAAAAACCAGAAGAGATAATGCAATAATTTAGATACAAAATGAAACATAAATCAATATAAAATTATAAATTTCTGTTAAAAAAAAGTAGTTTGTCGAAACAGATTTTGTTTATTTTATTTTTAAAAGATGAAACAGATACAGATTTTATTATATCATTATTTAATGAATTCCATATATTAACTGATCTATTATTAATTATATTTTTAATTGTATTATCATAATTATTTATTACATTTAATTTTTTACAATTACCTCTAGTTCTACAATTATTCGAAATGTTAAGAATATCAGATATATTTATATCTGTATAATTATTTGAAATTTTAAAAATTGTAGTTAGATCTATTTTTAACCTTCTAAGTTCAAGTGATTCTAATTTAAAATATACCAATCTCTCTATATATGATTTATAATTAATATTTGATGAATTTGTATATCCTACGCATCTTGTAATTAATCGTCTAGTAAATAATCTTTGCACTCTTTCAATTTGGTCTATGAGAATACGAAATTTACTAACCTTTGAAAAAGGTGACCAAATTATGGATGCATATTCTAAAATTGGTCTGCAATAAATTGTATATGCATTTAATAATGCTCTAGGGGATAATGCATCTAAAAATTGAATTCAGAGAAAAATAAGCTTTTTTTACAAATATAATCAATATGTTTATTAAATAAAAGGTTATTTTCAAATATTATTCCTAAATCTTTATAAAAAGTAACGTTTTCTAATTGAATATTATTTATAAAATATTGTAATGGAGTTACCTTCCCTAAATCATAACTGCACATTTTCATAATGAAATATTTAATTGCCATTTATTTACCCATTGTTAAAATAAATTTAAATTATTTTGTAAAAGAAATCTTTCACTCTCAGATGCGTAAGAAAAAAATATATTTATGTATCATCGGCAAATAAATCAATATGAATTTTTGAAGAGAATATACTAGGACGATCATTAATATATAATACAAATAAGATTGGACCTAAAACCGATCCTTGTGGTACTCCAGATTTTACAATAGAACTATTTGAAAAAGAATTTTCAACCCGTGTAATTTGAGATCTATTCGATAAAAAATTATAAAACCATTTTATTATTTTATTAGATATACCGTATGATTTTAATTTAAATATTAGTTTTTCATGAGAAACAACATCAAAAGCTTTTGCAAAATCAATATATATTATATCTACACATTTTTTATTATTCAATTCATTATACCAAAATTTTAAACATTTTGTTAATTGTAATTCTGTGGATTTTCCACTTATAAAACCATATTGATATTTTGTTAATAAATTATTAGATTTTAAATAAAAAATTAATTGTTTAGAAATAATACGTTCTAATACTCTACACATTACACATGTTATTGAAATAGGCCTATAGTTATTTGAATTTGATGGTTCACCCTTTTTAAAAATTGGTGTGATTATAGATTTTTTCCAAATTTTCGGTATATTACCCGATAATAAAGATGAATTAAAAATAATATATAAAGGCCTACATAATTCATTAGATAATAATTTTAACATAGAAGATGGTATCCCATCAGTTCCGAAAGTATGTGTAATTTTTAATCTATTTAAAAATATTTTAATTATTTCAAGATTTAAATCAATATTATCAAATTTTTGTTTAGTTAAATTATAAAATTCGGGTAAATTTCCATTATCATTTTGTTGAATTGAACTAAAATATGAATTTAACGTATTTGCTTTGTCGAGATCTGAAAATAAAATATTATTATTTGATATATCAATTAGAGGAGATACTCCAGATTTTAAATTTTGTCTTTTTTTCATAAATTTATAAAACTTTAATTTATTTTTTGAATTAATTGCATTAATCTCTCTCTTAAAATTTAAAGATTCTAATTCCTTGGATAATTTTTTGTTTGCTTCTATCCAATTATATTTATATTGTAAATTAGTTTTAGATTTTCGAAATAATTTTTTTACTTGCTTCTTCAATTTCAATATATTATTCGGAAGTACCTGTTTTATTGTATTATTTATATTAGGAATATGTGATATAAATAATTTATTTAGAACATTATTAAAATATTATACTTTTTGATCGATATTATAATCATTTGAATTTAGATATTCCCAATTAAATCTAGAGAGATGATATTTAATCAATTTTATATTAGCATTATTGAAATCAAAATTGTTTGATTTTAAAATCTGTTTACATGGGTATTTTTCAATATTTACATTAAATGAAACAGAATAGTGGTCACTTATATTTTTGTATAATCCGAAATAGTCTCCAATATTTATATTAGATAGTAATTGTTTTTCATTAGTAAAAAGTAAATCAATTATATTATTATTACGAGTTGGCTTATTTATTAATTGTGAAAATGAATTTTTAATAATCGAATCGAAAAGTAATGCATAACTTTTTGGGTAACTAGGAAATGTATAATCTTTCCAATTAAAATTTGGTAAATTAAAATCTCCTATAATTATAGATGAATTATAATTTTGTTGGGTTATATCAAATAATTTACATATCTGTTCATGAGATACTTCATTACAATTTGGGGGTCTATAAACACATATAATATTAAATGGAATTTTTGAATTAATTTTTAAATGTATATATTGAACATCTATGTGTGAAATAAAATTTCTTACAGGACATAAACTAGATTTACAAAATATCGCAACACCTCCTCTATGAATTAATTTATCGTATCTAAATAGTGTATAATTTTTTCCACCGATTAAATATAGAGAATCTCTATCATCTACCGTTAAGAATGTTTTAACTAAACATATAATGTCATATTTATTAGATGAAAGTAAAAATTCCAAAAAATTCATTTTATTTCTAATACTACGAGCATTAGCGTAATATATATTTAAATTGTTATTTTTAATATTTCATCTTTATTGCCGGTTAGTCATCTAGAACCTGTATTTTTATTTTTATTTTTATTAATAATGGAATTTTTATAAGTAATATATGACAATTTCCATACACTAAAATTATCTTCACCAATTGACATATTCCAGTCAATTTTATTATTTATAATATATCTTAGTTCATAGGAACTACTTCTAGAATTATAAATACATTTGATAATTTTTTTACTTTTAATTAATTTATTTTTAACTACATGGTATACTATCTGATGTCGTTCTAGTGATATTTCATCTAGAGATGTTCTAATGAATGAATTTTGTAGATCTCGTAATTTACATAATCGGTTAACATTTGATAAAATAATTTTTTTTGAGACCACATTATCTAAAATTAATTTTAATTTATTAAATGATAATTGAACTATTGATAATACACATGATTTATTAATATCTACTGTTTTACAAATAATATTTACTAAGTATTTAAAGAAATTAGTTTTATCATTATTAGGAATATTTATATTGTGAATAATTATTTCATTATTGCTATCTATATTATTTTTAATAATATTTACTGATTTTACCAAATTGTCAGTAAAGGTATCAGAATTGGTTACAGTAGAGGTTACATTAGCGGTTACATTAGCGTATGATTTTTTAACAACAATCATATCACTTATTTCAGTGATTTTTGATAGTAACATATTTAATTTTGTTTCTGTGCTATTTATTAAAGTATTAATATTACTATTATCAATAATAGTAGACGATGGTAATGAGTTATTTAAACTAGGTTGATTTATTGGTGTATTATCATTATTATTATTTATACATGTATTACATTTAAATGTAAAATTTGGTAATCTAAATAACTGAATAGCATATTTTGGTGGTGATTTATTAGACCAATTTGTTTTCATTATTTTTGCTTTATATAAGCATTTATAATGGTATTTATTACCACATAAACATGATATATAATTTTCGTTATTAATTTCTAAATTACATGTAATACAATCCATTTTTAATGTAATAAATATATTACAATTATATAGTTTTAGAAATTATATATATTTGTAACAAACTGTTTCCCTATGATTTTAAATTGAACAATTGCCGAATTTGATTTTTCTTGTTTACTAAATAAATTAGCGTTGCGATGTTTCAATTTTCTTATTTTCGAAATCGATTTTAAAACATTATCCTTTAATGTAATGACTACCTAAATATCGAATGTAATTCCGTATAATATAGAGAACAAGTTATCCGAATGTATGTCGAAATTAATTAGTTTTAAAGAAATTTAATTTTTTTTTAATTTGTAGAAATAACGCGTTAAATTTATGCGACTTTTAATTTGGTTGCTATGCGTTTATTGGAATATATCTTTAATAAAATCGTAGTAGGTATTTAAGTAGACGTTTTTTAACATATATATGCTTGGACATATTTAAGATGTGCTTCCCCATTGAATTCAACATAGTAGAAATGCCATTTTAATTTTTTTTTTTTAATTTATTAATGAATCACAACTAACTATATATGATATATCAGTAATTTATGTTATTACTACATAGGAAAACAATCTTCAAGTTATACATAGTACTTGGGTATATGGATAATATTTATATAAATATAAATATATATATATATATATATATATATATATATATATATATATATATACTAGCAAGATAAAGTGTATTGCACATAGCGGTTCCCACGTAGTGGATTGGAGAAAATCCTTCAGATATTAATAATAGCTGTGAATAACATAATAAATATTCCAGAACTAACTAGCAGAAGTATCCTATTGCAATACATAATACCCTGAGCAAACGATAGCTTTCAATCATAGGGGAACATCTAAGGTAGATTATATTAAGTTGAACGGATAAACCTATAGTAGACCAATGTTCAAGAACAATGAGTTCAGTGAACAACAGCCAGCTATATATATATATATGTATGCATGTATATATATGTATATATTCCTATTTTCTTAACGTCCTATAGGACTATTAAGTATATTTAAGTATACTTAAAATTTAAATGGGAAAATTACATTTATTATAAATACTTTTTTACAAACAGGATTTTGTGCATATTCGTCAGCAAGTGAAACATATGTGTATATAATCCTGTTATAAATTAAGTATTTAAATAATATTATTAAAAATATAAACACATTATATAGTATATCATATACGTTTTATATTTTATCCATATGTATAATGATGGCTAAATAATAATATACTTAAAACAAAATATATATTAATATATATATATATATATATATATATTATTTATTCGTATATTATATTTATATATGCATTTAATATATTATGAATATTTTCTTAATTACATGTATATTATATATATATATATATATATATATATATATATATATATATATAATATATATTATATACAGTAAAACCTCTCTATAAGAAACTATTTTTTTTCAGTACTTTTTTTCTTATAGAGAGGTTTTCTTATAAAGAGGTTTTTACTTTTCCAATGATTTTAAGAATTAATTTATAATTGAAAATGCATTATACAATCTATAGGTTATATACATTGACTCGTATTGGGCCCAATACAAGTCAATGGTTATATATATATATTTATATATATATAGTATATTTATTTTGTATACTGTTTTAAATGTATACTGTATTGTTTTGGCTTAGACATTTTAATACATAATGAAATTTTATTAGATTTACATTAGAAATTATAAATTATGAATCATCATTGATGAATATAATATAATGAATATTATAATAATCTATTATTTAACAATTAATTGTATAATATAATAAATTGTATCATCAATACATTTTAAGGATATAATAACATTTATTAATTAATTTTAATAAATTTATGTATATACAATATCATTTATTAATTAATTTGAATAAATTCAAGGATAAAAATAACATTTATTAATTAATTTTAATAAATTTATGGATATACAATAACAATTATTAATTAATTTTAATTCATTTCGAGCTATTTATGTTATATAATATTTGTAAGAAAAAAAAATATCTTATATAATAATTAATTTCTATAATTGTTATCAATATATAAAACTTCTATTTATATATAATTATTTTGTATACAATAAGTTTCTTATAGAGAGGTTTTTCTTATATTGTTCTTAAAATATTTTCTTATAAAGAGGTTTTTTTAATATGGAAAAGGTTGAATTCCAACCAAATGTGTGACAAATTTTTTTATAAAGAGGTTTTTCTTATAAAGAGGTTTCTTATAGAGAGGTTTTACTGTATATATATATATATATATATATATATATATATACATATAGCACATATTCTATGCATATATAGCACATATTCTATGCATATATATATATATATATATATATATAGACAAATATGCAATATAACCACTGACATGAATGATTTGTATCAAATATATATATATATATATATATATATATATATATATATATAAAAAGTGTATTATTTATACAAACCTCAACATATTTTAGAGAAATTGCAATAAATAGTATTCCAAATATGTGCACGAATAAGCATACATAGCTCAAGTCGCGTATTAACTGAGTGTGATAATATATAATTTGTTAATTAACATTTTTATATGCAGGGGCGGATACAGGGGGGGCCTGGGGGCTCTATCCCCCTCATGATTGTAAAATATATGATGTGGTTAAATCAGCAAAACTTTCAATGTCAATTATAGGTAGGTTTATACATATTTTTTTTATATATGCATTAATTGTAATATAATTTAAAGATATTGAAACTACTTATAATGAATTAACAAGTAAAAAACATCAAGAAAGGTATCTTCTACTAAAAAAAATACTCGCAAAACAATCCATCAAAGATCACGTTTTTAAACATCATAAAGAAAATGGAAATACTCGGTTATAACCATGTGTTTACACACATACTCTTGGTTATCCTACAGTGAATCTGTAAATGGGGGATTGTGTATACCATGTGTTTTTCATTTAACAATTAATCACAATCAAGTTGGAAAATGTGTACACAGTGACTTCGCCCTTGATTAAATTTAAAGGTGCGATTGCTGTAATTTAAGAATTTAAGAAAATATTAATTTACTATTTACCACAAGAATTCTTTGGAAGAAAATTCTCATTGTATTGCAGTGATAGAAAATAAGAAGCAATCATCTATAACTCAAGTCAACAATTCCATATCTAAACAAATTGAATGCAACAGAGCAAAATTATAATAAATATTAGATATAATCATTCTTTGTTAAATACCAAATATTTCATTACGTGGTAATAATGAGTATTCTACTGATCCAAATTCTAATCTAGGAAATGTCAATGGACTTCTAAAACTATGTATAACCTCTGGAAATGGTACCTTAAAAGAACACTTTTTAATGTGTAATAAAAATACTAAATACACCTCAAAAACAACACAGAAATAATTGATATTTGAATGTGGTAAATATATTAAAGAAAGAATAATTTAAATAAAAAAATCTACATATTTTAGTGTACTAGCTAATGAAACCACAGATATACCTAATACTAAACAAATAGATTTAGCAATTAAATATTTTGATAGTAAGTGTATCACTGAAAAGTTTATTTTTTTCATAGAATATTCTATAAACATATGTGAAAATCTTAGCGGAGAAAGTATATATAGCTATAGCTAACTTGATTATGGATACACTAACTAAAGTTGAATTAAATCTTGAAAATTTAAGAGTGCAAGAATACGATGGAGCAGGAAATATTTCTGGCAAAGAAAAACGAATGTGAACTATAATTCTGAATAAGTAACATAAAGCTACATATGTACACCGTAGATCACACGTATTAAATCTATCAATAGTAAATACATGCAAAATGTCGTTATTTCAAAATATGATGGGCATATTATTAGAAATCTGCATATTTTTTAAATATTCTGCCAAGAGGCAAAAAGAGGCAAGGTTTACTAGAAGAAAATATTAAACAAATTTGTGCTAGACATGATGCTTTGCGAGTATTCATCGAACTGTATCAAGCTATACCTTTAATAATAATAATGTTAGACATATATGAATATAAAACATGGAATTCAGAAAGTATAACAACAGCTAACGGTCTTTACAATTCTATGAGTAATACACAATTTATTATGTAATTAATTAATTACAATTGTATGTAATAATTCACTTAATTCATAAAAAAATGTAAAAACTGCTCTCCAGAGGTCAATAAATGCATATAAGGCAACTCAATATTTTCACAGTGTAATTAAAGGGATATAAGTTTGTAGAGATAATATTAATGAAGTACAATTTGAATGGAATGAAGAAGCATCACATTTATTATCATATTAAAATCAAGTAATTTATTTATCAAAGTTAAATAAAAGACAGCTACATCGTACAAACAAATATACTTGATTCATCAGCTAAAGAGTATTTAAAAAAAGTAATATCTATTCATTTATTGGATCATTTGTTAATGGAGATGAAAGAAAGACTCAATAAACATATAGACATATTGCAGACCTATATATCTATTGGAGCATAATTGCAAAAGTAATAAATGAAAACAAGAATTCATGGAAAGAAAATATATTGTATAAAGTTTTATGAATAAGTCAAATATGATTTACCAAAGATACATTAAATAAAAACCGAATTAATTTGCTGGGAAGTTAAATGGACAGAGACTAAATATTTACCTAATGCAATAGCAATTAGCCTATTCTTAATAACATGTCAAGGTCAATTGAAATTGAATTTACATTCAATTATATATATATATATATATATTAATAATATATAATTTATATATATTATAGGTTTATTTTTCCTATTATCTAGTAAATGCTTGTATTGATGCCTACCCCAATTACCTCGTGTGATTGTGAACGTTCATTTATCCGATTAAGAACAATAAATACATATTTACGTTCGACTATGAGTGTAGATCGACTAAATGGACACTATTTATTATATATACATAAAGACATATAGATCGATTATGATTATATTAGTTCGAAATTTTCAAGAAGAATACAATTGATTAATTTATTGGATTAATAGTTTTTTTTAAATGAAATATAAAATATTATTCTATTTTATTAATATAGTATTTAATTAATTATTTAATAAATTTATATATAGATATATATATACCTATATATTATACAAATGAATATTATCATAGTAAATATCTTATTTTAAAAATATACTTTTAATTGAATGTCAGCCCACCCTTGAAAAATTCCTGTATCCGCCCCTGATATGTGTGTTCAATGTATAGACATATATGCAACATTAATTAATGTAATTATAGTAGAGGTATTAATAATATGTTATATACTATAAATAGGTTATACTATTTCAAAAATAAGATATGTGACTATTATAATAGTTATATATATCTATGTAAATAAACACCATGCAGTGATAGACAAAATGGTTGAATGAGTCTTAATAAGGCTGACAAAAATTGTTTACAAGATTGATTGCAAATTTGAATGTTATTCACCCTATTATAAATGTTTAAGGGGTAAATATTGCATTACACAATGTTATATTGTTATATTCAATCTTGTATTGTTAAACTGTATATTATGCAGTAGGTACTCTATTATATTTTATATTGTATATTTGTTAAATTATCTTTAATTAAATGGATAATAATTTAGAGTTATATTATATTGTAGTCATTACATATTTTTTCAATTTATATATAATAATATCTAATTAAATAGAATAATACTAACACATTTTTCGTGTTGTATAATACGTTGAATAAAACTTATTACTAATAAAGAAATAACCTGTAAATAATAATAATATATGAAACGTTTAAATAATATATAAATATAAGCATATAAATATGTAATGTGATAAAATAAATTAATTTAAAATTCCAAATATAGTTAAATTGAGAATTGTAATTCATAATACATATTATTATTTCAAAAATGTATTAGTTATTTTAATAACAAAATATGAATAGCACATATAGTAGAGAGACTAATGGAATACACATATTCCTTTAATAAAATATTTATATATTTTTAAAATTAAATTTAAAATAGAGAACTGTTTAATATTTCAAAAATTAATTTTAAATATTATTTAAAAAATAATAATATAACCATAAATTATAGATTAATATTAGGCAATAAATTACTATTATTGTAATTAATAAATAATAAATAATACTTTTAATATAATAATACTAACAACAGATTTTAGTACTATATTGATAATTATTCCGACATATAAACTTATATATTCTTCATTTAGCACAAGTATTATTAATATGTAAATTATTATGCTCAGAAACACACTATTAAATAATGTGATGACACTCCAAACAATAGACTTGGACGTAGGTACCTATACAACATAATATTAAATATTTATATATTATTGTTTAGAAATAATAAAAGTTAAATAATATATATATATATATATATATATATATATATATAATGATTGAATGTTTATTTAGACACTTAAATACATCATAAATGATTTCTCAAAAGTGAATATATTCTATATATAGAATACAAATAATAAAAGTAGGTAAACAATAAATACCATTTATAAATAATTAATAAAAATTAATAAATAATAATACAATAAAATAGAATAAGCCGTACGGAAATTAATAAATAAAATAATATATATATATTGAATATATATATATATATATATATATATATATATATATTGAATATATATATATATATAATGAAATTATAAAATATATATAATTATTTATAAATAAAGAAAAATAACCCATTATAAATTATTAATATTAACTCGTAAACATATACACTTACATAGTTTATAATGATAAGTATAATACTGACATATTATTTAATTTAATTGTATTATATATATATATATATATATGTAATTAATATAAATCGTTATCTAACATTCCATAATAAGTATGTCTGGTAATATAGCAGTGGTGTTATTACCATTAAATTAATTTACTTGTAGATACGGCATATACGTATACGTCAGTAGTTTCATATTTTAATAATAACATTATCTTATAAATGAGGCATATATAGTATACTATAGTATATATAAGATATATAAATATATATATATATATATATATATATATATATATATCTTATAACCGAATATTATTATGTATACCCACTTGCATACTTAGTAAAACAATTGTTACATCGGACTCTTCACAAATTCACTCATATTAATAAATAAAAAAGAATCATAAAGATATTATATATAAGATATTATTAATTAAATATTATATAGATATATTAAATATTAATTTTTATTATTTTATTAATTAATAATACAAGTTAAGTATCTAAATAATAAAACATTTAATTTTAGCTTCATTGGTGGTATTAATATTATAACGTACGCGATTTTTTATGAAAATCAGAATAGTTCACACGCTGCGCGCTGATTGGTTATAGGGTGTCCTTATTAAGACATATATATATATATATATATATATATATATATGATATATATATTATATATATGTATAGATATATACTATACATAGTGTCCGTATTAGTGAATTATATGACCTCTAGATATATGCTTATAACTTAATTAATAGTTTATAAAAATATATAAATTATTTTTATAATGTTTAGAATGCTTTAGTAATTAATAATATAATGTTATATTTTATATTGATACATTTGTATAGGTTGGTTTTAAGTTGAATTTTTTTTTCATAAATTTAAAAAGTAATAACAAAATCAGTTTGTTGGATATATCAGCATTATTTTAAATAATAAAAAATAAAAAATTACTAATTATACTATTTATATAATTATGAATATTTTATTCTCATTAATTTTTTTTTGTATTCTGGAAATGTCCGTATTTGGATACTTTACACTATCTGGTTGCATATAGTTAAAAATAACACTCCTTAATTATTATCAACCACCTTTTTAGTTAAGATATCTACGAATACATGAATATTAGCTATTATATCTACTTCCTTTACACTAAATATATTCAAACTTGACATACTTTTCTGATTTTGTTAAAGGTTGTTCTTCATTATTAATTAGTTCTTTCATTTTATTTTCCCTATAATATACACATTTTATCTATATTTTGATTATCATTATATTTATTAAATCACCACCATCTGGTAAGTTTAATGAATTTGCTGGAACTATTTTTCAATTAACATAAATAGGAATACCTCAAATGTAATACAACCTCTAAAAATAATTTAAATAAAATATATAATTTATATATTTATTATATATACAGTAGAAGCTCGGTAACTCAACATGCCGATAACTCAACATTGCCGATAACTCAAAAAATATTTGGTTGGATTCGTATCTTTTACATGTTAACAAAAACCCTATTACTCAATAAATATATCTCAACATACATATAACTCAACATCGTTTTTATAATCCTATAGCCTATACATTACATGTAAATATACATCCGATAACTCAACATTTATGAAAAATCAAAATATCACAAACATATGTTGTTGGATTCGTATCTTTTACATGTAAAACTACATTGCTCAACAAATGTAATTCAACATACATTATTCAACATGGTTTTATTTAATAATATATGGATATAAATATATAAACGTAAAAATACAATTACAATTATTATATTATCATACGAGTACTATTTTGAATACATTAATGCGAACAAAACATTAATTAAGTCATTAATTTATACATCCGATAACTCAACATACTCGTTAACTCAACATGAAAACTCCGTCCCGTCAATGTTGAGTTATCGAGCTTTGACTGTATATACTTTCTAATATTATTTGAGAGTTTGTTATTAATATTTTAAACTATTGCATCTATTTAATTTGAAAAATATTCTAAAGAATATAACCAGGAAGAGGAAGTGAATATATATATATATATATATATATATATATATATATATATATATATATATATTCTTTATAATATTTTTCAAATTAAATAGATGCAATAGTTTAAAATATTAATAACAAACTCTCAAATAATATATATATATACATGTATATATATATATATATTCTTATTATAATAGTTAATACAACACAATTTCATTTACAAATAAACATATAATTATTATTAATATTATTATCATGACATTATTTTACAATATATATAAATACATATTTGGCATAATTAAATTATTTGAAATACTTAAAAAATTTACAGTACAATATAAGCATGCTTAACCATAAATATTACATTTAATATTATAATTAATATTTTTTAATAAATATAGGTATAATCTAATAATGTATTTAATTTTTAGAAATAAATTATAAATTATATATAAATTATATATAACCATCTTTATTTTGTAAAGTAATTATAGTTCCCCTACTCGTGTGAATTATATAGATCGTAGGCTTATAATATAAATGATTATATGTATGTGATAACAAGTGATTAATGGACAATATCTCCAGTGGGCGTGGTTAGGGCGTGGTTAGGGCGTTGTACAGAGTCTACATATAGTATTATGGAATGCATTTACGATTATTTACATAGATAACCATATACAGTAAAAGTTGTATAAGCTGACATAATAAACACCTTTAAACATTGTCATTATAGAGAATCAACTGGTTGGATTTTGAACAAACAAAAGTAATAGATGAAGATTATAAAATTAATACGAACACAAGTATTAAAAGTAACATAGGTAACATACTGAGTAATTAAATGATGTATTAAAGTAATACAATATTTGTTAGTTATATGTTACCTACACTGTTAGAAAAAAGAGTTTTCCAGTGTTTGTTAAAATATAAAAAACTCTTTTTTCATAATGTAGAAAACTCTTTATTTAAAAACAGTTTTCTATCTACTAATACGGCCAAATACTCTACAAAAGAGTATTCCATATCATAACAGATATAAAAACTACCAAAAGAGTTTTCCAGCGTTTACAATTTAGAAAACTCTTTTTTTATAATGTAGAATACTCTTTTTATATGATGTAGAAAACTCTTTTTATATGACGTAGAAAACTCTTTTTATATAATATAGAATACTCTTTTTATATAATGTAGAATACTCTTTTCTGTAGAATTGATGTAAATATTACCTAAATTATAGTTATATTAATTATTTAACATTGAACAAATAAAATATTATACCTTTTATTTATTTTAATATATTGATTATATTGTAGTTTATCGAAATTGATTATTAATAATTTTTTTAATTGTATATTTAAGTTAATATACTGCTTTAATAAATACAATATTTATTTTAAAAACTTAAATTATTTAAGTATCCTATAGATTTTTCAAAATTATCAACTACAATTGTAATCATAATTATATTGATAATACAATTAGAATTCATGTTGAATAATTGATAGATATTGAATATTGTAGCAATTGAATATTGTTTAAATATTACAATTTTATTATTATTGAATTTAAGTTTTAAATATAACTTAAATAAAATTATATAATATATTGTAATATACAAGTTAATACTTTCATTTTACGATACTATTTACTACACTAAGATACTAATATTTATTTTAATATTTTATTTTATATCTAAACCCACACCAACAACTTAACTTATTAATAGCTAGATAATATTTTAGTAAATAGTTTTTATATGTATTAATAACTAGAAAACTCTTTTAGTAAAGAGTTTTTATATTTATTAAAAGTTAGAATACTCTTTTGGTAAAGAGTTTTTATATTTATTAAAAGCTAGAATACTCTTTTGGTAAAGAGTTTTTATATTTATTAAAAATTAGAATACTCTTTTGCAAAAGAGTTTTCTATTTGCTTAATGCTCGAAAAGAGTTCTAATACAGGGACACTTGGAAAACTCTTTTTCGGTGGTATAGAAAACTCTTTTTTCTAACAGTGTATATGTTATACATTTATTAAAATATAAATTTTAAAAATATATTAAAAAAATGTAACTCGTAATAAGTAGGGGAAAGTCTCCGATTACCGACCCTAAATGATTATTTGTAATAACTTATTAAATTTTGAATATATTTATTTGAAATTTTGTAGTTAGGGTAATATTATAGCAATGAATACTGTGGCTATTTTAAATTTTTGATATAATTATATTTACAAGAATAAATAGGGGGGTCGGTAATCGGATATATATGCCTAATACGACCCCCTTCTCATATTACCGACCACCTAAAATAATCTTGGTATAAATAAGTGTAGTATTATAATATCCAATAAAAATTGTAGATATACATAAATATAATTAATAATAACATGCACGCAATTTATTTTTTATTGAATTTATGTTTTAATAGTAATATTAAATTTAAACTTAAACTTTATAGTAATTATATTAAAATAGTGTATATTATTATTTAATATATATTTATTAATCAGTATGTATATAATCAAATGGAATCATGAATCCTAAATCTATATCAATGATACACAAACAACTTACGAAATATTTTAAAGTAAAATTCGGATCTATTTTTATTGGATATTATAAGTCACATGGGGTCGGTATTAGGGTAATGTAGGGGGTCGGTAATAGGAAAATAATATGGGTTGATATAATTAAGGTATATTGGTTAATAGTTTTTCAAATTGAATTATTTTTATAATAGTTATAAACATTTTATTGATCTACAATATTATGCACAGTATTAAGTTTTCTTTTATAAAGCCTATTTACAATGATTTAAAAAATGTTATTATTCAAATATTTAAAAAGTAAAAACAGAACAAGAAATAGACTTTCCCCTACATATACATTTATATATTACATATATATATATATATATATATATATATATATATATATATATATATATATATATTATAAAATATATATATATATATATTTAGTTGGTAAACTGATAACAAATCGTTTTGTAATTCAATTATTGGCCCAAAATTATGGAATTATTATTATAATATGATAAATATTAAAAAAAATATTATCACTTTTAAAAAATACGTCAACAAAATGTATTTAAAGTTTTAATAATTTTTTTATATTGTTTTATTTATCACTATTTATTATTTTAAAGAATATTTTTATATTTATATTATATTTATACTATTTTATATTATGATTTAATAGTTATTAAAATTAATTTATTTTTATAATATTTATATACATTGTATTGATTTACAATATTATGTGCAGTATTAAGTTTTCTTTAAAAAAAAAGTATTTACAATGATTTAAAAAAAGTTATTATTCAAATATTTAAATATTAAAAACAGAATATTACATTTTATCAAATAACAATTGTAGGATTAAATATTTTTAAAAACAAAATACTTATTCATATTTATCATTAAATTACTAACAGTTCATGACATGAACTTCATGTATATATATATATTTTTTTGATATCTCTTATAGTTATTGAGATACGAAAGGGGGTCGGTATTATGAGGGGGTCAGTAATCGGAGACTTTCCCCTATATAATTATGACCAATGATACTATAATACATTATTTACATTTATAATAGATTTATACAAATTATTACATTTCTTTACTATTATATATAATCTAGTATACTATAGTATACTAGTCTATAGATTATATATAATAGTATATAACAATGTATACATTATATATAATGTACTAAAGTATTATATACTGCAGTATATAATATACACAGCTGTATATATATATATATATATATATATATATATATATATATATATATATACTACAATACTGTACAAGAAAAGTACTATTATTAATGTATTACATATAGATAATTATCTATAATATAACCAGGGACATATAATACAGCTCCGGAGGTCAGGGTAGCATGCTATAATACAGATTATATAAAGATTATGATCCATAAATATGATATTCCATTATAATCCTTAAACAAATATTTAGGATTATTTGTAATATTATGAAAAGCTCTTTACTAAACATATATGATACAAAATAATTGACAATTGGTAGTATAATTATAAATAGAACTGTTAACCATGTAATTGTGTATACTTTTATTGTAATAGTATTATAATTTATAATATATTACGATTCTTTTTTATGTATTAGTATAAGTGCATTTATTAGGAGACCAATGTAACAATTTTTTTACTAAGTTTGCAAGGGGGTATACATAATAATATTCGTTTATATGCCTCGTTTATAAGATAATGTTATTAGTAAAACTTTTAAAATTTTATTATCTACAAGTACATTAATTTAATTTGTAATAACACCACTGCTATATTACCAGACATACTCATTATGGAATGTTAGATAACAATTTCTATTAATTACATATATATATATATATATATATATATATTTAATACAATTAAATAAATACAATGTCAGCATTATACACTATGTAAGTGTATATGGTTAAGATTTAATATTAATAATTTATAATGTGTTATTTTTCTTTATTTCTAAATAATTATATATATATATTATAATTTCATTATATATATATTGACTTACTTGACTTAGTTGCGTAGGACTTGGCGTCCCTTTGCAGAACACATTTACACTTGATTTTTGTAGGCCTCTCGGTCTGCTGCCATTCTTACAAAGATTAGAAGTGGAACGCCACTATTCTCTCTGATACCATCCGACCATATATTTAATGGACGTACTCTTGGTCGGATTTGTGAAGTACAAATTGTAGCTAGCATTACTCGTATCTCGGCTTCTTGCTACATGAGCGAACTAACGAAGTTGTCTTTTCACAATTACCTCTTCTATAGTTTCAACTATGTTCAGTGATTTTAGAATCGCTATATTACTGAGTCTGTCAACCCTTGTAACTCGCTGGATAGCTCTTAAACACTTCATTTCGAAAAACAACCGTTAATTGATATCTGTTTGCCTCATTGTCCATGTTTATGACCCGTATACAACTATTGGGATAATGATGGCTTTGTAGAGTCTAATATTGAGTTTTTAAATAGCCTCTGGAAGTCCATATTGTCTCTCTCAGTCTGCCAAAAGCCTGGGATGCCATCGAAATTCTTTACAGAACATCATATTGACAGTTGAGGATGAGGATGTCCAAAAACTTGAACTGGTTAACTTTGGGGGCAATATTATTGTCGATTTTGATGTCCTTTTTTTCAGTTGTCAGAACTGCACATTTAAGTGGATATATATATACATTATTGTATATATATTATTAATAATTTATAATATTAATTATTCTTAAATAACAATATATTTAAATTATTAAACATAACATATATATATATATATATATATATATATATATATATATATATATATATATATATAGTTACATATATGACAATAGGCCGATGTAAAACTCGCAGAGTTTACATGTAAAATATATAGAAAATTGGCCTACGATAAATGCTATTGATCCACATTTTACTGTTTGTAATAGTGTAACCATACATATCTAACAGAATAGCTACTTTATATGATTATATGAGGATCATAATATATTTAAAAGTGCATTTAATAATTATTATATAAATAATAAAATATAGAGGAAAGTAACCGACTACGGACAGTGCCGGAATACTGATACTCTCGGTATCTCAGAAAACATAAATCCCACAAAAAAATGTTTAATGAATAAAATATTCATAATTATATAAATAGTCTAAAAAAGTTTTTTTATTTTTTAATTAATCAAAATATAGCTGATATATCTAATAAACTGATTTTTTTATTACACTTTTAAATTTATGAAAAAATTTCAACTCAACACCTTCTCAAGAATATACAAATGTTTCGATATAAAATATAATACTATATTATTAAAAATAAAGCATTATAAAATTATATATATAATTTCTATATTTGTTATCAACTATTCATTAAGTTATAAGCATATATCTAGAGGTCATATAAGTCCCTAATACAGACACTCTATATGCATATATAAAATACATGTCTTAATACGGACACCCTATAACCAATCAGAACGCAGCGTATGAACTATTATGATTATTATCAACATATTTATATTTGTACAGTTTATAATAAGTGTATAATAGTTACTATTATTAAATAGTATATTCACATGGGATTTTAATTAAAAAGACACGTAATTAAATTATTTTAATTAATAGTTAATTACTATTAATTACTAATAGTTTAATTACTTTAATTTAGGCTTACTTACTTTTAGTTCCGTGATTCGGAAATCGTAGGGGGAATCAAGTCAGTCCTTTCTGCTTTAACAACACACTATCATGCGATGGTGTATTTTGTGCAATAGTTTGTTCGCGTCCATCTTAGTTCAATCAGATATATTGTTGAACCATATACTCATCGGACCTCCTTGATTTCGCGAACCTTCAACCATGTCTTGCATTATAGTTTTGCTGAGACTGTCATATATGGATATATGCCAATACCATTTTAGCTTACGTCGTTTGATCATATATGATATCATACATATATGTACACAGAATTAACAGAGGATCATATTTACCGATTATTGCTATCATATTTTCTTTTACATATGCATTCGTCTTTTTTAACAGCTTTCTGAATGATCTATTTTCAAATTTTTGCAGTTTCTTCTGTATTTCTGCGTTAATGTTCCGGGCCTCAAAATACATATGTTAATAGTGAGTGAGCGACGCTCACTGAGCGTTATAAATTGTATTTTAGCTTAAAATGTATGTATCGGCAGTTCCATATAACATATGGATTAGGCTACCTATAGGTAGCCTAATATAGTATACTATATATATATATATATATTTGTATCATGGGCCATGGTTCATAGCTGAAGTCATAAGAGCCAATTGTATTCTGATGTAAGTTTCACATGAACAATTATTTATCAGATGTGTACCTAAGTAACAGAATGTTGTGACTTCTTCCAATTTATTATCATTTCGTATGATATCTGCATGATGAGATGAGTAATTATTATTTATAATTACTTTATTTCCATACCATATATTATAGCTTATTTAGACAGCTAATTGGTCATACATTGGATATATTTATTGGTGCACTAGTAAATCAAAGTCATATGCAAATTTCAGATTCCACACTGGCCTACCACCAATTTATATTTATGGAGTTAGGTTATCTTGTACTTCCCAAACGTTTCATCGAGAAATTCCTCAATCTATATTAATATAGATAAGAGTACAGGTGACAGTAGACATATTTCTGAGGATATCCTTATCGTACACCTACCATTTTTTGAACTAATTGCCAATAATGTTACTAATCAGGACTGAACTGGAATTGTTACTCTATAAAGCTTTAATAATTTTGATTAATTCGTGATGGATACCACACTTTTCAAGTGTTGATCACAGTCATTCATGATATACCTACTCTGTTAAATACTTTCCTAAAATCAATGAAGTACTTCATTGCAACGTTGCGGAAGAGGTTGGGAATCAATATGTTTTCTAAAGGGTTCTGTCATTTGTAATCTGGTCGTCCGTACTTCTGCTTTTCCGAAACCCTGATTATTTCACAGATATACTTTGTTCACCTCGGGGGTGTTAGTATTTTAAGTATTTTTTAAAGTAATATCTTACTTGACTGACATATTAAGCTAAGGGTTCTGTAGTTTGAACATTTTTTCAGGTCACTTTTCTTGGTGATGGCTATTTCCAATTATTGGGTTCATTGGGTAGGCCAGATTTTATTATCCTAAGATTTTTGGCATATCTGAGTGAGGAACTTTGTTGTCGAACTTCCCCCATGTTTGATTAGTGAGCTTAGTATATTGTAAATTCCTGGCGATTTCCCTTCTGATTTGAGTATTGTCAGATTAAGGTCCGAGTCTTTGCTGAGAATTTCAGTGTGGTTCAGTATATTAACATCCGGTTTTATAGGATAATTATATAAGTTTCGGCAGTATTCAGTCCAGCGGTTTAGAATCGACGAGCCTTCAGATAGTATACTATAGAAACTATAGTTTCTCATTACTGTATTCAATGATGAAAGTATTTCTTCTTGATGATTTTCAGTATTTTATAAGCTATCTTATTATATAGTACACATCACATGTCGTATTCGATATATTTAGCTGTACTTGTATCCAATTGTATTTTGCTTCTTGCATTGCCTTCCGAATATTTACATTGATTTTTCTGTACATGCTATCTAGATCAGGTTTTTGTTTATTTTTATATTTCAGTGATCTTCTATCGTCGCATAGGTAAATAATGTCATATGTAGGGTTGTTTTTTCTTTAGATATTAATATCAAATTTGCCTATTATTTCTGTAGCACTGCAGTTCTTATTATTATTTCTTAACATTTTTAGTAAATAACGGTATTGTCTCAATTGATTTTTTCAATCTTCTCAAGTTTATCGCTAAGTTTATCAGCGTAGAGGGTGAACATTTGGATTTTGTCTGTCTGTCGATATTGAATCTGATTCGTATTGATTGATGATGTTTGTTTGATAGCAGTTTAAGGCGTAGGTTACACAATATAAGATCATGATCGCTATGTATTTCAGCCCCTCAGTATATTATCGTGGAAATTCTAATAATCCTAGACTTAAATATGTGTGGAGTTAGTATAGTGTAAATTTGATTATTTTGTAGACCATTTGGTGAGTACCATGTTGTATTCTTAAGTTTTTGTGAGGATATTGTGTATTTGCAACCACTAGTTTGTGTCTTTCCGTGAATTCAAGTTGCATCTGTCATTTATTATTAATCTCACATATATCAACACGTTCATCGCATCTGTTCGCTTGTACATTTCTTCCTATCTTAGAATTCCAATCTCATTATATTATAATTAATTCTTTGATATATTTATATCTCGGTATCTCAGAAACCATAAATCAAACACAAAAATGTTTAAAGAATAAAATATTCTTAATATATAATTAGTCTAAAAACGTATTTTTTTTAATTATTCAAAATAGTGCTGATAAGTAACCTGTTATATGGTTAATAAGAGGCTACTAATATGTTTATACAAAGTTGATATATGATCGAATATATTTGATATATATATATATATATATAGTTCTATATAGTACTACATTCAAAGATAACTTACTTTACCCAACTACAATACTGTTTAAACGAACTACAAAACTGGCTAACAAATAATAACCTACTAGGGCTACTAATCCACAATACTACTGAAATATTAAATATCACTAAATATATATATATTTATATATATATATATATATAGACTAGCTGTTTTGGCCCGGTGTATGTGCGGATAGTTGATAATTATGAGTTATTATTAAAAAATTGCATGATCTAGGAGTATTTTAGAAATAAGAAATATATTATTTATTTGATTTAAATTAATTATGTTATAAAAAGCAAATATTGAGAAATTAATATAATATACATAATACATGGGAGTTAGCCCTATCTGAATTAGCCCTATCGGAGTTAGCCCTCTTTGAATTAACCCTATCTTAGTTAGCCCTATCTGAATTACCTCTATCGTAGTTAGCTCTATCTGAATTAGCCCTATCTGAGTTAGCCCTATCTGAATTAGCCCTATCTGAGTTAGCCCTATCTGAATTAGCCCTATCGTAGTTAGCCCTATCTGAATTAGCTCTATATTAGTTAGCTCTATCTGAATTAGCCATATCGGAGTTAGCCCTCTCTGAGTTATCCCTATCTGAATTAGCCCTATCGGAGTTATCCCTATCTGAATTAGCCCTATCGTAGTTAGCCCTATCTGAATTAGCCCTATCGGAGTTAGCCCTATCTGAGTTAGCCCTATCTGAATTACCTATATCGTAGTTAGCTCTATCTGAATTAGCCCTATCTGAGTTAGCCCTATCTGAATTAGCTTATCGGAGTTAGCCCTATCTGAGTTAGCCCTATCTGAATTAACCCTATCGTAGTTAGACCTATCTGAATTAGCTCTATATTAGTTAGATCTATCTGAATTAGCCCTATCTGAGTTAGCCCTATCGTAGTTAGCCCTACGGAGTTAGTCCTATCTGAATTATCCCTATTTGAATTAGCCCTATCGGAGTTAGCCCTATCTGAATTAGCCCTATCGTAGTTAGCCCTACGGAGTTAGTCCTATCTGAATTATCCCTATCTGAGTTAGCCATATCTGAATTAGCCCTATCTGAATTAGCCCTATCGGAGTTAGCCCTATCTGAATTAGCCCTATCTGAGTTAGCCATATCTGAATTAGCCCTATCTGAATTAGCTCTATCTGAATTAGCTCTATCTGAATTAGCCCTATCTGAGTTATCCCTATCTGAATTAGCCCTATCGGAGTTAGCCCTATCTGATATAGCCCTTTCTGAATTAGCCTTATCGTAGTTAGCCCTATCTGAATTAGCCCTATCTGAGTTAGCCCTATCTGAATTACCTCTATCGTAGTTAGCTCTATCTGAATTAGCCCTATCTGAGTTAGCCCTATCGTAGTTAGCCCTACGGAGTTAGTCCTATCTGAATTATCCCTATCTGAGTTAGCCATATCTGAATTAGCCCTATCGGAGTTAGCTCTATCTGAATTAGCCCTATCTGCGTTAGCTCTATCTGAATTAGCCCTATCTGAATTAGCTCTATCTGAATTAGCCCTATCTGAGTTAGCCCTATCTGAATTAGCCCTATCGGAGTTAGCCCTATCTGAATTAGCCCTATCTGAGTTAGCCATATCTGAATTAGCCCTATCTGAATTAGCTCTATCTGAATTAGCTCTATCTGAATTAGCCCTATCTGAGTTAGCCCTATCTGAATTAGCCCTATCGGAGTTATCCCTCTCTGAGTTATCCCTATCTGAATTAGCCCTATCGGAGTTAGTCCTATCTGAATTATCCCTATTTGAATTAGCCCTATCGGAGTTAGCCCTATCTGAATTATCCCTATCGTAGTTAGCCCTACGGAGTTAGTCCTATCTGAATTATCCCTATATGAGTTAGCCATATCTGAATTAGCCCATTCGGAGTTAGATCTATCTGAATTAGACCTATCTGAGTTAGCCCTATCTGAATTAGCCCTATCTTAGTTAGCCATATCTGAATTAGCCCTATCGGAGTTAGCACTATCGTACTTAGCCCTACGGAGTTAGTCCTATCTGAATTAGCCCTATCTGAGTTAGCCATATCTGAATTAGCCCTATCGGAGTTAGCTATATCTGAATTAGCCCTATCTGAATTAACCCTATCGGAGTTAGCCCTATAGGAACACCTCGTCTCTCAATAAAATAAGTTATATATATTCGTATAAGAATTGTATAATTATGAAATAAATTAAAATAAATTTAATAAATCGTACGAAATTACCTCGTACGAGATTACTGGTAAACATGAATCTCATTGGATGAAATTAATTGTATTAAAAAGCTCCACCTATTGATTATTAGAGGCGAATTAATTTAAAATCTTAATTTATAAATCCACTTTAATATATGATATCACGGTACAATGTAACATTTTGATAGTGCATATTAAAGAGGAATAAAATATGAGTATAACTGGTGTCTTCCGATCTTGCATTTATTTTTTAATTTCGTAGAATCGTCGCTTCGCGACGATGCCGCATTGTTATATGTTTAGAGAAATATATATATAGACTTAATAATGTCATACATAGCTAGTAAACCTTACAATATTATAGCTTTGACTGAAACTTGGCTGAATGCTAAAAATAAAATAATCCCTGCCGAACTTGAAAATTTAGGTTACACCATGATATCAAAAAATAGAGATGATGGAAGAAATGCCGGTGGTGTTGCTTTGTTAATACAAAAAGACATCATCGTCACATCATCCAAAGTCTACCAATCGACTAACTGTGACTTACTACTTACAAAAATAAAACATAACAATCTTTCACTGTCCCTACTTCTGGTATATAGACCACCACATAATGATTACCGTTCCTTCATTACTGACTTTACTGACATTATACATGACCACTCTACCGAAAATCTTTTAATACCTCGGAGATTTTAACTTTCACGTAAATACGGACTTACTACATCACTATAAATTCAAAATGAATTACAATGAACTCAACCTCACTCAACATGTAAACTTCCCAACGCACATTCATGGAAATACCCTTAACTTAATTCTAACCTTCACTGACTCTAAACTGTTAAACAAACCCCCTTTCAGACATACTTTACTTACTGACCATTATTCCATTGATTTCACCATTACAATGCCATACACTACACCTAAATGAACAACAATCACATACAGAAACATCAAAAAAATAAACTATGATGACTTTAAAAACGATATAAATAAATCAGTTATTTCATGTCACTTAACATCCTACTCACTAACAGAATTACTAACAGACTTATTCAACAAACACGCACCACTTAAAACTAACTACTTAACCAAACACGATAACCAGCCCTGGTTTAACTCAGATCTAGGGAAATTGAAACATATTTTTAGAACTCAAAATAAGAAATATTTAAAACACCCAACAATAATTAACCGAACTCAACTGCATAAATCCAGATACACTTACAGAATACTTTTAAATCAAACCAAAACAGACTACATTAAAAACAAAATAAACCATTCATAACATGACTACAAGAAACTATTCAACATTACCAAAATACTTTTAGGTAAGAAAAATAAAATAAGTCTTCCCACTACAAATCTAGATAAAACACTCTGCACTAGATTTGGTGATTTTTTCTCTGAAAAAGTAGAAAAACTTTGCTATAATCTAGATTTACAACGACAATTACTACCAACTGATACGACAGTCCTAACTACAACCTGCAAACACACATTTACAGAATTTGAATGACCTACTATAACTGATATCTATAACTTAATTGTTACAGCAAAGACAACATCTCCTTCTGACCCTATTCCACTGAAAATGACTAAAATACTAGCTTCTACACTAGCTCCTATTTATAAACAGATAATTGATACTTCATTAATGACTGGTGAAATACCCAACAATTTAAAATACACAATTATCAATCCTTACTTAAAAAAACCAGATTTAGATGTTGAAGTACTGAGTAATTATAGACCAGTATCTCAACTTCCATTACTTTCTAAAATTCTAGAAAAAATTGTAAACAAACAAATAATATCATACTTAAATACTTACGACTTACTAGACAGAAGACAAAACGCATTCCGCAAGAATCACAGTACAGAAACGACACTACTATCACTCTTTGACGACTTATACAAATCACTAGACAGAAACTTACCGATACAACTGATACTACTAGACTTATCTGCAGCTTTTGACACTATCGACTTTGACATCATAATAGAAAGACTTAGATCTATCGGTATAGGGAAGGTACCTATCAAATGGTTTTCAAATTTTATCCGGGGTCATAGTTTTTCTATTAAAATAAACGAAATATTGTCACAACCTTAAGCTATTAAATATGGAGTCCCACAGGGTTTCACTCTTTCTCCCATACTATTTTCCATTTATTTACTTCCACTCAACAAACTACTGACTAACTTCCCACACGTGAACTATAATCTTTACGCTGACGGCATAGAATTACACGCCCAATTCATTCACTCAATTAACTTACAATCATGTTTAACCTCACTGAAAATTTGGCTTACAAAAAATAATGTATTACTAAATCCAACAAAAACTGAACTCATCAACTTTATAACCAATTCCACGATCAATACTACAGTTCCACTAATAAATATAAATAAAATAAATATAATACCGACATAAAATACAAAATACTTAGGTTTCCACTTTACTAACAAACTCGACTTTCTAAACATATCAGTAAAATGAAACAAACTTCTTCCTTTCATATATATAATTTAAAAAAACTAAGACCATACTTAACCAAACAAACAGCTATAATTCTATCAAATTCACTGATAATGTCTAGATTACTATACTGTAACTCTTTACTAACCGGAGAAAACAAAACAGTTACTAACAATATTGACCGATTAGTAAATAGACCTACTAGAATTATTTGTAATCTAAAAAATACAGATTACACTACTAGCATTACGAACTTACGGAAATCACTAAACTGGCTACCTACAATTGACAACATCAACATTAAACTATACTTTACAAAACTACAAAAACAACTCAACCTCATAATTTACATACTTCACAAACAAACCACTAAAATACAACTGAGACAAACATATAGACTTGACATACACGACTACGAAAGTACGGTAACAAACGATTTAGCTGGAGAGGTGCAACTCTCTGGAATAAACTCCCCCAATCCATACGCAAAGAAGATATGTCAATAACCACTTTCAAATATAAACTCAAGGAGCTATTTAAACGTTCCCCACTAAAATACCACTTATCTAACCCTCTTTGAAATGTAATCGTGTTATTATATTATTATTATATTATTATTATATTTAAGAATGTTATTTTATTATATTATTTTTACGGATGATCGTTAAATCATCCGGGAACCCACACCTGTAAACTGTTCGACAAACAGTAAAACACATTGTAGAATGTTATATTAATCTTTGTGTATAAATAAATACTATTACTACTACTACTACATTTTATATAGCCATCGAAAGCAAAAATAACACAACCAAATGTTTATTATAAATGTTTCACTATACAAATTATTATTTATTTTTTTAATAATTTTAAATTTTATAAAATTTTAATTTATAAAAAATATTTTATTATTTACTTTTTATTGTTTACTTATAATACAAATTAAATTAGTTACGCTTATTGAGTAAACTAGAGTTATTTATTGATTGTATTATATATTACGTATACAGTATTATTAGACAAATGGAATTACAGACGAGAGATACGAGGAGATTACGAAGAACGAGGAGGAAGATAACGATACAGGAAATAGAGTGTGCGAGAGATTATTTAAATAGAACGAATTTTAAAATAAAATACGGAGATGACAACAAACTCGATACTTATATCGCAGAGCGTGTAAAACTCACCATGAATAGAGATAAAGGTATTACAGAAGAATCGAGGAGGATATCACGAAGGAGGGGGCAGAGAGATGATGACAAGTTTTATAATTTCGAAAAAATCATAACCGAAGATAATAAAGAAAGCCTAAATAATTGTATAAGAAAGTACGTTAAACTGTTTATGAGTGAAGAGGTTGGAATTAAAATGAAAGGACAGAGGAGATCACGAAGAAGAACGATGTGGATACGAAAAGAACGATATACGAAAGAAGAAGTGCATGTTAAGTGTTTAGAAATAAACGAACACAGAGACGCCAGCCTAAATAATAACATCGGAGTAAAACTCACCTCGCGTAGTGAACTCAGCGCTAGTTTAACAATTAATTCAAAGCTGACTGCAACAGAGGAACGAGAACAGAGTGAATACCGAGAAGCAGAACATGGAAACCTCAGCGAAGATAAGAAAGCGAATACAAACGCGTTAGTTATATATAGAATATCTGGTATAACAATCGCAGCCAATAATATCGTTAAACAGTGCTCTCGTAGTTTAAGTAGGAATTTAAACTCGACTACACAATTATTATATGACTGTAACCCGCCATCGTTTAGGAGAACCCTATCTCCGTGTTCCTATAGATGTAAGGGTAACGACCACTATAAGGTACCAACATCTGAGAATATATCTAATAGTACACATAATGATTGTAGCACTAGAACCAAACAAAATAGAAAATGTATCGATAACAGTGACAAAATTACAAAACTCAGAGCTCATGGACGAAGTGCGAAAGTTAAAAAGTATATAAACGGTAAAGATAACGCATCTTTTGTTGATATAGATATTAGTTCAGATCAAATACAAAAATTATGTAATAGAAGTATAGATATTAAATCTAACGATAGCATTCCAACTAATGATTTCAATAATATACGTGATCATGATTTAAACAAATACACATTTGATATTATCAATAACAATGACGATACAATTGATTCGATTAATGATACACATATTGCTAGTGATGATAATGTTACACAATCTAAATGTAAAAATACTAGTACCGAATTAAATGAAATAAGAATATTAGATGATATAAAAATCATATATAATAACGTAAACCAATCTAAAATTAGTATTGACAATATACAAGATGCTAGTGAAATAAGTATACTAAATGATAATATAACAATTGATAAAACCACGTATAATAAAGCTAATGTAAACGATACATTATCTATACATAATAGTGGCATACATTCGAAAAACAATATTTCATACAAATCAATCAAATCACCAGAAACTATTAAACAATCATTGACAACAAAAAGTAGTACAATTTTAAAAGTATTGAAAAAATTTACCAAAATTCTACCATTAAGAAATATAAAACAAGGCGAAATACACACTAATTATCTACACAAAAGAACTCCATCAATTGATACGATTGGAGAAAGAAAATTAATGCAGATAAAAATAGAAGAAAATCTACCCAATAGAAAATTATCCCTAGTTAGAAAAAAGATTAAATGTTATAGGAGTACAGATAATGATAAAATCAAGAAAAAAAAAATAGAAAAGTACAATTTAAAAATAGATAATATTTACAATGGAAATCAACCAATGAATGCTGAAGAATCCATATATAAAAATACTAGTGCCGAATTAAATGAAATAAGAATATTAGATAATATACAAATCATATATAATAACGTAAACCAATCTAAAATTAGTATTGATAATATACAAGATGCTAGTGAAATAAGTATACTAAATGATAATATAATAATTGATAAAACCACGTATAATAAATCTAATGTAAACGATACATTATCTATACATAATAGTGGCATACATTCGAAAAACAATATTTCATACAAATCAATCAAATCACCAGAAACTATTAAACAATCATTGACAAAAAAAAGTAGTAAAATTTTAAAAGTATTGACAAAATTTACCAAAATTCTACCATTAAGAAATTCAAAACAAGGCGAAATACACACTAATTATCTGCACAAAAGAACTCCATCAATTGATACGATTGGAGAAAGAAAATTAATGCAGATAAAAATAGAAGAAAATCTACCCAATAGAAAATTATCCCTAGTTAGAAAAAAAATAAAATGTTATAGGAGTACAGATAATGATATAATCAAGAAAAAAAAAATAGAAAAGTACAATTTAAAGATAGATAATATTTACGATGGAAATCAACCAATGAATGCTGAAGAATCCATATATAAAAATACTAGTACCGAATTAAATGAAATAAGAATTTTAGATGATATAAAAATCATATATAATAACGTAAACCAATCTAAAATTAGTATTGATAATATACAAGATGCTAGTGAAATAAGTATACTAAATGATAATATAATAATTGATAAAACCACGTATAATAAATCTAATGTAAACGATGCATTATCTATACATAATAGTGGCATACATTCGAAAAACAATATTTCATACAAAGCAATCAAATCACCAGAAACTATTAAACAATCATTGACAAAAAAAAGTAGTACAATTTTAAAAGTATTGAAAAAATTTACCAAAATTCTACCATTAAGAAATTCAAAACAAGGCGAAATACACACTAATTATCTGCACAAAAGAACTCCATCAATTGATACGATTGGAGAAAGAAAATTAATGCAGATAAAAATAGAAGAAAATCGATCTAATAGGAAATTATCTCTAGTTAGAAAAAAGATTAAATGTTATAGGAGTACAGATAATGATAAAATCAAGAAAAAAAAAATAGAAAAGTACAATTTAAAAATAGATAATATTTACAATGGAAATCAACCAATGAATGCTGAAGAATCCATATATAAAAATACTAGTGCCGAATTAAATGAAATAAGAATATTAGATGATATACAAATCATATATAATAACGTAAACCAATCTAAAATTAGTATTGATAATATACAAGATGCTAGTGAAATAAGTATACTAAATGATAATATAATAATTGATAAAACCACGTATAATAAATCTAATGTAAACGATACATTATCTATACATAATAGTGGCATACATTCGAAAAACAATATTTCATACAAATCAATCAAATCACCAGAAACTATTAAACAATCATTGACAAAAAAAAGTAGTAAAATTTTAAAAGTATTGACAAAATTTACCAAAATTCTACCATTAAGAAATTCAAAACAAGGCGAAATACACACTAATTATCTGCACAAAAGAACTCCATCAATTGATACGATTGGAGAAAGAAAATTAATGCAGATAAAAATAGAAGAAAATCGATCTAATAGGAAATTATCTCTAGTTAGTAAAAAGATTAAATGTTATAGGAGTACAGATAATGATAAAATCAAGAACAAAAAAATAGAAAAGTACAATTTAAAAATAGATAATATTTACAATGGAAATCAACCAATAAATGCTGAAGAATCCATATATAAAAATACTAGTGCCGAATTAAATGAAATAAGAATATTAGATGATATACAAATCATATATAATAACGTAAACCAATCTAAAATTAGTATTGATAATATACAAGATGCTAGTGAAATAAGTATACTAAATGATAATATAATAATTGATAAAACCACGTATAATAAATCTAATGTAAACGATACATTATCTATACATAATAGTGGCATACATTCGAAAAACAATATTTCATACAAATCAATCAAATCACCAGAAATTATTAAACAATCATTGACAACAAAAAGTAGTACAATTTTAAAAGTATTGACAACATTTACCAAAATTCTAATATTAAGAAATTCGAAACAAGGTGAAATACACACTAATTATCTGCACAAAATAACTCCATCAATTAATACGTTTACCAAAATTCTACTATTAAGAAATTCAAAACAAGGCGAAATACACACTAATTATCTGCACAAAAGAACTCCATCAATTGCTACGATTGGAGAAAGAAAATTAATGCAGATAAAAATAGAAGAAAATCGATCTAATAGGAAATTATCCCTAGTTAGAAAAAAGATTAAATGTTATAGGAGTACAGATAATGATAAAATCAAGAAAAAAAAAATAGAAAAGTACAATTTAAAGATAGATAATATTTACGATGGAAATCAACCAATGAATGCTGAAGAATCCATATATAAAAATACTAGTACCGAATTAAATGAAATAAGAATATTAGATGATATAAAAATCATATATAATAACGTAAACCAATCTAAAATTAGTATTGATAATATAAAAGATGCTAGTGAAATAAGTATACTAAATGATAATATAATAATTGATAAAACCACGTATAATAAATCTAATGTAAACGATACATTATCTATACATAATAGTGGCATACATTCGAAAAACAATATTTCATACAAATCAATCAAATCACCAGAAATTATTAAACAATCATTGACAACAAAAAGTAGTACAATTTTAAAAGTATTGACAACATTTACCAAAATTCTACTATCAAGAAATTCGAAACAAGGTGAAATACACACTAATTATCTGCACAAAAGAACTCCATCAATTGCTACGATTGGAGAAAGAAAATTAATGCAGATAAAAATAGAAGAAAATCTACCCAATAGAAAATTATCCCTAGTTAGAAAAAAAATAAAATGTTATAGGAGTACAGATAATGATAAAATCAAGAAAAAAAAAATAGAAAAGTACAATTTAAAAATAGATAATATTTACGATGGAAATCAACCAATGAATGCTGAAGAATCCATATATAAAAATACTAGTACCGAATTAAATGAAATAAGAATATTAGATGATATAAAAATCATATATAATAACGTAAACCAATCTAAAATTAGTATTGATAATATACAAGATGCTAGTGAAATAAGTATACTAAATGATAATATAATAATTGATAAAACCACGTATAATAAATCTAATGTAAACGATACATTATCTATACATAATAGTGGCATACATTCGAAAAACAATATTTCATACAAATCAATCAAATCACCAGAAATTATTAAACAATCATTGACAACAAAAAGTAGTACAATTTTAAAAGTATTGACAACATTTACCAAAATTCTACTATTAAGAAATTCGAAACAAGGTGAAATACACACTAATTATCTGCACAAAATAACTCCATCAATTAATACGTTTACCAAAATTCTACTATTAAGAAATTCGAAACAAGGTGAAATACACACTAATTATCTGCACAAAATAACTCCATCAATTAATACGATTGGAGAAAGAAAATTAATGCAGATAAAAATAGAAGAAAATCGACCCAATAGGAAATTATCCCAAGTTAGAAAAAAGATGAAATGTTATAGGATTACAGATAATGATAAAATCAAGAAAAAAAAATTAGAAAAATACAATAGAAAAATAGGAAAAAATTACGATGGAAATCACCCAATGAAAAAAGAGCATATAAGAAAAAATATAATATCAGAAGAATCTCAACCCAGTAGGAAATCATCCTTCGTTAAAAAAAAGATGAAATGTTACTTCAGAGCAGAAAGCGATAACATCAAGAACCAAAAAATATATAATTATAATATAAAAACCGGACAAAATTATGGTGTATATCAACCGATATTTATTACTAAAGATACTGTTATAAATGATTCTATAAAAACACACAAACGTAAAAATAATATACTTCTAAAATTAAGGAATTCAAATCAAAATGATATACACCTTAATTCTCCACACAAAATAACGCAACCCATTGATAGTATTGGTACATCTAGAAAGTTGCAAAACATATATGAACGAAAATCTGTAATTGAAATACTACAAGAAATAAAAGATTCAAAGACATATAAGACATATACCTAATATATGATTATGAAGCGAAAAAAAAGATTAAGAATTTTAACTATTATTAATAAAACTGTTATAAATTAATATTTTTACATTTAAACTATATATTATATTATGAATTATATATACAAAGTAAATATACATAAATAACAAAATATATACACAAACACACACTCACACACATATATATATATATATATGTATATATATATATATATATATATATATATATATATATATATATATATATAATAGAAGGGAAAGGTAAAATCAAATATTGTATCATAGTAGCTTATATCAAAATTTGACATTGATAATGTTTTCTAGTTATCCTACTCTAGATTACTTATATTAACTCTAATATATATATATATATATATATATATATATAAGAAATGTTTACTTAATATTCACTTAATATTCTATAAATGCATTTTAATATGGATAAATAAATGTATATAAAATTATATATAATATTTATATCATATTGTATTACTATCATATTAATGATTATTAATATATATATATATATATATATATATATATATATTATTTATAGTGAAAGGAAGATGATAAATAATATTAATTATATTACAAATGTATATTATTTGCCATCAGAATACGACTGGCATAGATTACGATATAATGTAATCGATATAAATGATGTGATAAGTTAATACGGCGATTATTAAGTTACGCAAAGTTACATCATCATCATGATAATCTCTGCATATAGGAGGAGAAACTGCCAAATTAAGTTTGTTCATTCAAAAGTTGGGATTTTCTCTGCACAATTATATCCTCTACAACCTAAAATGACATATTATATAGTGTTAAATAATATGATTTCATCTGATGATTAATATATATACACATATATGTGTACAAGTATTATTATATTAGAAAATATATTGAGCATACTAAAGAGAATATACAGTGTTAATTGCTAAAATATTGCTAACACAACCCACTAGGTGACTATAATGTTCGTCCTACATCCGTCAGTAAATACGTTTTATTAAAGTCAATACATTTTTATTAGTAACTCATTATTGATTAACATATATATATATATATATAATATTTATTTATTGAAATCTCTTATATATATTGAATACAATACAAATAGCGGATACAAATGGACCCCTCAAGAAGTCATAGACTTGTACATGTTATAAATAAATGTGAGAGGCCCCGGACAATACAATACAAATAGTAACATTTTTTTTTCTTGTGTTTTGATTTATTGTTTATTAAGTTCTTTATAAACACAAGAGAAATTCAAGAACTGCCTGGAGTCGAACCCGGGACCTCTGGCTTACTAGCTTTTGGTTGTCCCACTGAGCCATCGACCCCAGACAAATATGTATATATATATATATATATATATATATATATATATATATATTAAAACTGCCTGTGTGGCTCAGTGGCTAAGGCGTCAGACACACAAGCAGTAGGACACGGGTTCGACCCTCGTCCGGACCATTAATTAATTTTATAAAATGGGTCTTAAAATATTATTTAGAAGTGATCTTATATAATTGTGTATAAATAAATGATCGGCTCTCGTTAAAACCATGAATGCCTTAACATGAGAGCGGCTTCGAAGGGACATTAGAGCCATATATGGTTATAAGTGAAAACTTCATCTAAGTTCCTGGATGGGATGAAAGGACTCCACCAAATAAAAATAACAATATATATATATATATATATATATATATATATCTATTATATAAAAGAAAGTCTATTTAATTATATATATATATATATATATATATGTGTGTGTGTGTGTGTGTATCTGGTGAGGTAACTCGAGAACCGGGGTACGTCGCAAAAATCTGTTATACCCGATCTTGCTAAATTTTCAAAAGTATGGTCTTGGTCCGGACAATTTTTTGAATTTTTTACCGTGTACCCTAGAAAAACCCGAAAAATTGACTTTTTGCCATTAAAATGATTTTTTGTCATCTAAAATCTTCGGCGTCGCTTTTTTGAAATATTTTTTTTACATTTTTTCGAAGTATTTTTTGAATTTTTTTTGAAAATTTTTGACATTTTTTTGAAATTTTTGTAATTTTTTTGAAATTTTTTGAAATATTTTTGACATTTTTTGAAATATTTTTAAACATTTTTTTTGAAATATTTTTAAAAATTTTTTTGAAATAGTTGTAAACATTTTTGTGGACATTTTTTGAAATTTTTTTAAAATATATTTTATAATATTATTTATATTTTTTATATTTTTAAAAATATTATTTGAAATATTTTTTATATTTTTCAACTAATCTTTGAAATATTATTATTTTAAGATATAATTAAAATATTATAATTATATAATAAATATATAAATATTATAAGATATAAATATTATACTTTTTAAAATATTTGTAGAACATTTATAAAAAATATATTTTGTAATATTTGGAAATATTTGTTGTATACTAGGAATACAGAATCAGGAATAGCTATAATTAATAAATAATAGATAGGCAAACAAACAAAAATCGATCAACGCAGGGTGCGGTTTGGGTTTTCGATATTTATTTAGTAATATTTTGTAATATTGGAAATATGTGTTGTATTTTTTAAAATATTATTTGAAATATTTGTGAAATATTTTTCCACAAATTTTTGAGATATTAATATTTGTATAAATTTGTTTGAATTTTAGCAACAATTTATGTTATTGTATATGAAAAGCAGAATCATGAATAGCCATAAATAATAAATAATAGATAGGTAAGCTATCAAACAACGAGTAAAGCAAAGTTGGGTACGGCAAGAAATTCCAAATCAGGAATAGTTATAATTAATAAATGATAGATAGGCAAATAATAAAAAACCGAGCAACGCCGATTTGGAACTGTTTGGGTTTAGGTTTTCAACATATTTTGGAATATTTGAAATATCTGTTGTATTTTTTGAAATATTTTTTATCTAATTTTTTAAATATTAAAAAAAATATGTTTCTAGATATGTTTAATTTTATTTAATTGTATATACTAGAAATGTAGGATCAGGAATAGCTCTAATTAATAAATAATAAATAGGCAAACAATCAAAAACCGATAAATGTCGAGTCGAGTACTGTTTGGATTTGGGTTTAGGTTTGAGATTTCGACATTTTTTTAAAACATATTTTGTAATATTTTAAATATTTTTTGTATTTTTTAGCAATCATATATTTTAGAATAATCAGGAATAGCTATAATTAATACAAATAAATAGTCCAACAATCAAAAACCTAGCAACGCCGGGTAGGGTATGACTACTAATATGTTGAAATATTTTTTATATTTAAAAAATATTTTTAGACACTTTTTAAAAATATATTTTATAATATTTTAAATTATTTTTGTATTTTTGTATTTTTGTATTTTTACAAAATATTTTACGAATAAATCTTAAAAAGAACAACGCTAGATCTACATCGGATACAGTTAGATTTATTAAATATTAGTTAGAAGACAATAATTAAAGATTAGCTATGCATAATTAGGAATAACTATAATTAATAATTGATAGGCAAATAATAAAAAACCGAGCAACGTCGGGTTGGGTTCGGCAAACAATTCTAAATCAGGAATAGTTATAATTAATAAAGTATAGATAGGCATATATTTAAAAACCGATCAACGCCGTGTTGGGACGGTTTGGGTTTGGGTTTTCAACATATTTTGTAATATTTAAAATATTTGTTGTATTTTTTAAAATATTTTTTGAAATATTTGTTCACTAATTTTTTAAATATTATAAACAATAATTTTCTATATTTGTTTGTATTTTAAATAAACTTTATTTAATTGTATATACTAGAAATATAGAATCAGAAATTGCCCTAATTAATAAATAATAAATAATAGATAGGCAAACAAACAAAAACCAAGAAATGCCGGGTCGGGTATGGTTTGGTTTTAAAAATATTTTGTAATATTTTATATATTTTTTTGCAATTTTTAGCAATTATATATTTTAGAATAATCAGGAATAGCTATAATTAATAAAAAAATAAATAGGCATTCAAAATCAGGTATGGCTACTAATATGGTGAAATATTTTTTATATTTCTTAAAATATTTTTAGACACTTTTTAAAAATATATTTTGTAATATTTTAAATTGTTATTTTTAATCTTACAAATTATTTTACAAATAATCTTAACAACGAACAACGCTGGGTCTACATCGGATACAGTTAGAATTAGTAAATATTAGTTAGAAGAAAAAAATTAAATATTAGCTAAGTATAATCAGGAATAGCTACAATTAATAGGCACATAATCAAAAACCTAGCAACGCAGGGTAGTGTACGGTTTGTGTTTGGGTTTAGGTTTGGGTTTTAGACATTTTTTTAAAACATATTTTGTAATATTTGAAATATTTGTTGTATTTTTTAACATATTATTTGAAAATTTTTTCTACTTTGTTTTGTATGTCAGCTAACATTTATTTTATTATATATATCAATTAAGAATCAGGAATAGCTATAATTAATATATAATATATAGGAAAATAATCAAAACCGAGCAACGCCGGGTCGGGTACGGCTAGAAAATGATTTTTGCCATTAAAATGATTTTTTGTCATCTAAAATCTCAGTCGTCGCTTTTTTGAAATATTTTTTTTACATTTTTTCGATATATTTTTTGGAATTTTTTTTGAAAATTTTTGAAATTTTTTTGAAATTTTTGAAATATTTTTGAAATTTTTATCAAATTTTTTTGAAATTTTTGAAATATTTTGATATATTTTTAAAATTTGTTTGAAATATTTGTAAACATTTTTTGAAATTTAAAAAAAATTTATTTTGTAATATTATTTATATTATTTGTATTTTTAAAAAATATTATTTGAAATATTTTTTTACATTTTTCAACTATAACTATTATTTTAGATTATAATCGTTGAAATATTATTATTTTAAGATAATAATTAAAATATTATAATTATTTAATAATATATAAATATTATACTTTTTAAAATATTTTTAGAACATTTATAAAAAATATATTTTGTAATATTTGGAAATATTTGTTGTATAGGAATACAGAATCAGGAATAGCTATAATTAATAAATAATATATAGGAAACAATCAAAAATCGATCAACGCAGGGTGCGGTTTGGGTTTTCGACATTTATTAAGTAATATTTTGTAATATTGGAAATATGTGTTGTATTTTTTTAAATATTTTTGAAATATATTTCCACTAATTTTTGAGATATTAAAAACGAATATTTGTCTAAATTTGTTTGAATTTTTACAAAAATGTATGTTATTATATATGAAAGGTAGAATCATGAATAGCCATAATTAATAAATAATAAATAGGCAATCAATCAAAAACTAATTTCTTAAATATTAAAATTGTCTACATTTGTTTGTATAACAGCTAAATTTATTTTATTGTATATATAGCAATGCAGAATTAGGATTAGCTATAATTAATAAATAATAGATATACAAACAATCAAAAACATAGCAACGTCGGGTCGGGTGCGGTTTGGATTTTCGACATTTTTTTTAAAACATATTTTGTAATATTTGAAATATTTGGTGATTTTTTAATATATTTTTTGAAATATTTTTCTACTAATTTTTTAAATATTAAAATATTTTCCTACATTTGTTCAGCTAACATTTATATTATTCTATATATAGCAATGGAGTATCAGGAATAGCTATAAGTAATAAATAATATATAGGAAAATAATAGAAAACCTAGAAACGTGATCGGGTATGGTTTTGGTTTGGTTTTCGGCATCATTTTAAGTCATATTTTATAATATTGGAAATATTTGTTGTATTTTTTAAAATATTTTTTGAAATATTAAATTCCATCATTTTTGAAGTATTTTAAACAAATATTTGTCTAAAATTGTTTGTATTTTATTATATTTAGCATAAATGTATGTTAGTGTATAGAATTGTAGAATCAGGAATAGATCTAATTAATAAATAATAAATAGTCAAACAATCAAAAACCGATAAATGTCGGGTCGGGCACTGTTTGGGTTTGGGTTTATATTTGAGTTTTCGACATTTTTTTTAATATTTTAAATATGTGTTGTATTTTTCAGCAATTAAATATTTTAGCATAATCACGAATAGCTATAAATTATAGCCTATAAATGATAAAAATAAATAGGCAAATAATCAAAAACTTAGCAACGCCGGGTCGGGTATGGATACTAATATGTTGAAATATTTGTTATATTTAAAAAAATATTTGTAGACACTTTTTAAAATATATTTGATAATATTTTAAATTATTTTTTGTATTTTTACAAAATATTTTACGAATAAATCTTAAAAACGAACAACGCTAGATCTACATCATATACAGTTAGAATTATTAAATATTAGTTAGAAACAAAATTAAATATTAGCTATACATAATTAGGAATAGCTATAATTAATAATTGATAGGAAAATAATCAAAAACCGAGCAACGTCGGGTTGAGTACGGCAAGCAATTCCAAATCAGGAATAGTTATACTTATTAAATGATAGATAGGAAAATAATAAAAAACCGATCAACGTCGGTTTGGGACGGTTTGGGTTTAGGTTTTCAACATATTTTGTAATATTTGAAATATTTTTTGTATTTTTTAATATATTGTTTAAAATATTTGTTCGAGTGATCACAAGTTTTTTAAATATTAAAACAAATATTACATTAGTTTGTATTTTAGATAAACTTTATTTATATAATTAATATACAATATTAATTGTATATACAATTTTTACAATTTTTATATTTTTACATTTTTAAAATTGTATATACTATAAATTTAGAATCAGGAATAGCCTAATTAATAAATAATAAACAGGCAAACAATCAAAAACCGATAAATGTCGGTATGGTTTGGGTTTGGGTTTAGGTTTGAGTTTTCGACAATTTTTTAAAACATATTTTGTAATATTTGAAATATCCACTAATTTCTTAAATATTAAAATTTTCTACATTTGTTTGTATATCAGCTATCATTTATTGTATTGTATATATAGCAATGCAGAATTAAGATTAGCTATAATTAATAAATAATAGATATACAAACAATCAAAAACATAGCAACGCCGTGTCGGGTGCGGTTTGGGTTTAGGTTTTCGAAAATTTTTTAAAACATATTTTGTAATATTTGAAATATTTGGTGTATTTTTTAATATATTTTTCTACTAATTTTTCTACTAATTTTTTAAATATTAAAATATTTTCCTACATTTGTTTGTATGTCAGCTAACATTTATTTTATTTTATATATAGCAATGAAGTATCAGGAATAGCTATAAGTAATAAATAATAGATAGGAAAATAATCAAAACCTAGAAACGTGTACTGGTATGGTTTTGAATTATTTTTTGTATTTTTACCAAATATTTTAGGAATAAATCTTAAAAACTAACAAAGCACATCGGATATAGTAAGAATTATTAAATATTATTTAGAAATAAAATTTAAGATTAGCTATGCATAATTAGGAATAACTATAATTAATAATAAATATACAAATAATCAAAAACCGAGCAACGCCGGGTCGGGTACGCTAGTCTATTATATAAAAGAAAGTCTATTTAATTATATATATATATATATTTATATGTGTGTATCTGGTGAGGTAACTCGAGAACCGGGGTACGTCGCGAAAATATGTTATATCCATTCTTAATAAATTTTCAACAGTATGGTCTTGGTCCGGAAAATTTGTTGAATTTTTTAACGTGTAACCCAGAAAAACCTGAAAAATTGACTTTTTGCCATTAAAATGATTTTTTGTCATCTAAAATCTTCGGCGTCGCTTTTTTGAAATATTTTTTTTACATTTTTTCGAAGTATTTTTTTGAAATTTTTTGGAATTTTTTTTGAAAATTTTTAAAATATTTTGAAATTTTTTTGAAATATTTTGAAATATTTTTTGAAATATTTTTAAACATTTTTTTTGAAATATTTTTAAACATATTTTTGAAATATTTGTAAACATTTTTGTGGACATTTTTTTGAAATTTTTTTAAAATATATTTTGTAATATTATTTATTTTTTTTGTATTTTTAAAATATTATTTTTTATATTTTTTTATATTTTTCAACTAATCGTTGAAATATTATTATTTTAAAATATAATTAAAATATTATAATTATATAATAAATATATAAATATTATAAGATATAAATATTATACTTTTTAAAATATTTGTAGAACATTTATAAAATATATTTTGTAATATTTGGAAATATTTGTTGTATTTTTTATATTATTTTTTGAAATATTTTTGAAATATTTTTCCACTAATTTTTGAGATATTAAAAACGAATATTTGTCTAAATTTGTTTGAATTTTAGCACAAATTTATGTTATTATATATGAAAGGCAGAATCATGAATAGCCATAATTAATAAATAATAGATAGGCAAACTATTAAACAACGAGTAAAGCCGATTTGGAACGGTTTGAGTTTAGGTTTTCAACATATTTTGGAATATTTTAAATATTTTGTGTATTTTTTGAAATATTTTGCACTAATTTTTTAAATATTAAAAAAAATATGTTTCTACATTTGTTTGTATTTTAGATAAACTTTGTTTAATTGTATAGTATATTTATTATTTATTAATTAGAGCTATTCCTGATTCTATATTTATAGTATATAAATATAGAATCAGGAATAGCTCTAATTAATAAATAATAAATAGGTAAACAATCAAAAACTGGTACTGTTTGGGTTTGAGTTTTGGTTTGAGTTTTCGACATTTTTTGTTATATTTTAAATATTTGTTGTATTTTTTAGCAATTATATATTTTAGCATAATCATGAATATTTGTATATTTTATATTATAGCCTATAATTGATTTTTTTACAATTGATTTTTTAAAATATATTTTGTAATATTTAAAAAAATATTATTTTTTATATTTTTTATATTTTTCAACTAATTGTTAAAATATTGTTATTTTAAGATATAATTAAAAGATTATAATAATATAATAATTATATAAATATTATAGATATAAATATTATATTTTTTTTAATATTTTTAGAACATTTAAAAAATATATATTTTGTAATATTTGTTGTATACTAGCAATGCAGAATCAGGAATAGTATAATTTATAAATAATTATTTATTATTTATTATTTATTATAAATGATAGGAAAACAATCAAAAACCGAGTAATGCAGGGTACGGTTTTGGTTTGGTTTTCGATATTTTTAAGTCATATTTTGTAATATTGTAAATATTTGTTGTATCTTTTGAAATATTTTTTGAGATATTAAAAACTAATATTTGTCTAAATTTGTTTGTATTTTAGCAAATATGTATGTTATTTTTTATACTAGAAAGGCATAATCATGAATAGCATTAATTAATTAATAGTAGATAGGCAAACTATCAAACAATGAGTAAAGCAGTGTTGGTTACGACAAGCAATTCCAAATCAGGAATAGTTATAATTATTAAATGATAGATAGGCAAATAATAAAAAACCAAGCAACGTCGGTTTGGGTTTGGGTTTTCAACATATTTTATAATATTTGAAATATTTGTTCACTAATTTTTGAAATATTAAAAAAATATATTTTTACATTTGTTTGTAGATTTAGCATTTTAGATACACTTTATTTAATTGTATATACTAGAGATATCGAATCAGGAATATCTCTAATTAATAAATAATAAATAGGCAAACAATCAAAAACCGAAAAATTTCGGGTCGTGTACGGTTTGGGTTTAGGTTTTAATTTTTTAAATATTTAAAAAAAAATATGTTTCTACATTTGTTTGTATTTTAAATAAACTTTATTTAATTGTATATACTAGAAATATAGAATCAGGCATAGCTCTAATTAATAAATAATAAATAGGTCAATAGACAATCAAAAACCGATAAATATCGGGTCTGGTACTGTTTGGGTTTGAGTTTTGGTTTGAGTTTTCGACATTTTTTTAAAACATATTTTGTAATATTTTAAATATTTTTTGTATATATTAGCAATAATATATTTTAGCATAATCAGAAATAGCTATAATTAATAAAAAATAAATAGGCAAACAATCAAAAACCTAGCAACACCGGGTCGGGTATGGCTACTAATATGTTGAAATATTTTTAATATTTAAAAAAATATTTTTAGACACTTTTTAAAAATATTTTGTATTATTTTAAATTATTTGTTGTATTTTTACCACATATTTTACGAATAAATCTTAAAAACGAACAACAGCAGGATAGTTTTCTAATAGTTAGAAGAAAAAAAATTTAAATTAAATAATAGCTATGCATAATCAGGAATAGCTATAATTATAATTAATAATAGATAGACAAATAATCAAAAACTAATTATCAGGAATAACTAAAATTAATAAATAATAGATAGGCAAACAAATCAACAACCGAGCAACACCGTGTCGGGTACGGTTTGGGTTTTAGACTTTTTTTAAACATATTTGTTAATATTTGAAATATTTGTTGTATTTTTTAATATATTTCCACTAATTTGTTAAATATTAAACAAATATTTTTCTATTTTATTTGTATTTTAGCTAACATTTATTTTATTGTATATAGCAATGCAGAATCATGTATAGCTATAGCTATATATAATTAATAAATAATAAATAATAGGAAAATAATCAAAAACCGAGCAACGCCGGGTCGGGTACGGCTAGTATATATATAATATTGATTATATTTAAATTATTTGTATCAAAACATAAACCTTTTCTCTTTTCTCCGGTCTATCTTGTATCATTTGCTTACGTATTCATCTGTTTTATAATATCAGTAAAGGTTATGTTATAGATATGCATATGTATGTTAACATTGACATGCATGAATATATCAACTACAGACAACTCGCTATAACTCAGAAACACCGATAACTTAGAGATTTACAGATTTTGTATACAAATAGATAAATTAAATACTAGTTCATCAAAACTCTGACACCCAGATGACTCAACTGAGTTTTTCTAGTTCTAGTTTTGTTTTATAAAATATATACTAGTTATTATTTATAATTTATAATTTATAATTTATATAATTTACTAATATAAATATAAAATAATAAGAATCATGCCATTAGAATTATGCAGAATGATATTGAAAATAAAATCTGTTCACCAATTTTAACACAAAAAAAACAATATATATATATACATTATTGTTACATTGATACATTATATTTGTTATAAAAATACAATTTATTTCAATGAATTGTATGATTAATTTATGTAAATTGAAATGTATTAACAATTTGATACAGATCAGCATACATTTTTATTACAATGAAATCAATTATTCAGATAGTGAACACAATAATATTGCAGCTCAACACAAGGATCGTCTACATAAGTAGTAGTAGTAGACTACTACTAGTAGCTACTATAAATAGTATTTATTTATACACAAAGATTAATATAACATTCTACAATGTGCTTTACTGTTTGTCGAACAGTTTACAGGTGTGGGTTCCCGGATGATTTTACGATCATCCGTAAAAATAATATAATAAAATAACATTCATAAATATAATAATAATATAATAACACGATTACATTTCAAAGAGGGTTAGATAAGTGGTATTTTAGTGGGGAACGTTTACATAGCTCCTTGAGTTTATATTTTAAAGTGGTTATTGACATATCTTCTTTGCGTATGGATTGGGGGAGTTTATTCCAGAGAGTTGCACCTCTCCAGCTAAATCGTTTGTTACCGTACTTTCGTAGTCGTGTATGTCAAGTCTATATGTTTGTCTCAGTTGTATTTTAGTGGTTTGTTTGTGAAGTATGTAAATTATGAGGTTGAGTTGTTTTTGTAGTTTTGTAAAGTATAGTTAGTAGTTTAATGTTGATGTTGTCAATTCTAGGTAGCCAGTTTAGTGATTTCCGTAAGTTCGTAATGCTAGTAGTGTAATCTGTATGTTTTAGATTAAAAATAATTCTAGTAGTTCTATTTACTAATCGGTCAATATTGTTAGTAACTGTTTTGTTTTCTCCGGCTAGTAAAGAGTTACAGTATAGTAATCTAGACATTATCAGTGAATTTGATAGAATTATAGCTGTTTGTTTGGTTAAGTATGTTCTTAGTTTTTTTAAATTATATATATATGAAAGGAAGAAGTTTGTTTCATTTTACTGATATGTTTAGAAAGTCGAGTTTGTTAGTAAAGTGGAAACCTAAGTATTTTGTATTTTATGTCGGTATTATATTTATTTAATTTATATTTATTAGTGGAACTGAAGTATTGATCGTGGAATTGGTTATAAAGTTGATGAGTTCAGTTTTTGTTGGATTTAGTAATACATTATTTTTTGTAAGCCAAATTTGCAGTGAGGTTAAACATGATTGTAAGTTAATTGAGTGAATGAATTGGGCGTGTAATTCTATGTCGTCAGCGTAAAGATTATAGTTCACGTGTGGGAAGTTAGTCAGTAGTTTGTTGAGTGGAAGTAAATAAATGGAAAATAGTATGGGAGAAAGAGTAGAACCCTGTGGGACTCCATATTTAATAGCATAAGGTTGTGACAATATTTCGTTTATTTTAATAGAAAAACTATGACCCCGGATAAAATTTGAAAACCATTTGATAGGTACCTTCCCTATACCGATAGATCTAAGTCTTTCTATTATGATGTCAAAGTGGATAGTGTCAAAAGCTGCAGATAAGTCCAGTAGTATCAGTTGTATCGGTAAGTTTCTGTCTAGTGATTTGTATAAGTCGTCAAAGAGTGATAGTAGTGTCGTTTCTGTACTGTGATTCTTGCGGAATGCGTTTTGTCTTTTGTCTAGTAAGTCGTAAGTATTTAAGTATGATATTATTTGTTTGTTTACAATTTTTTCTAGAATTTTAGAAAGTAATGGAAGTTGAGATACTGGTCTATAATTACTCAGTACTTCAACATCTAAATCTGGTTTTTTTAAGTAAGGATTGATAATTGCGTATTTTAAATTGTTGGGTCATCATAATTCATCCAGTCATTAATGAAGTATCAATTATCTGTTTATAAATGGGAGCTAGTGTAGAAGCCAGTATTTTAGTCATTTTCAGTGGAATAGGGTCAGAAGGAGATGTTGTCTTTGCTGTAACAATTAAGTTATAGATATCAGTTATAGTAGGTCATTCAAATTCTGTAAATGTGTGTTTGCAGGTTGTAGTTAGGATTGTCGTATCAGTTGGTAGTAATTGTCGTTGTAAATCTAGATTATAGCAAAGTTTTTCTACTTTTTCAGAGAAAAAATCACCAAATCTAGTGCAGAGTTTTTTATCTAGATTTGTAGTGGGAAGACTTATTTTATTTTTCTTACCTAAAAGTATTTTGGTAATGTTGAATAGTTTCTTATAGTCATGTTGTGAATGGTTTATTTTGTTTTTAATGTAGTCTGTTTTGGTTTGATTTAAAAGTATGCTGTAAGTGTATCTGGATTTCTGCAGTTGAGTTCGGTTAATTATTGTTGGGTGTTTTAAATATTTCTTATTTTGAGTTCTAAAAATATGTTTCAATTTCCCTAGATCTGAGTTAAACCAGGGCTGGTTATCGTGTTTGGTTAAGTAGTTAGTTTTAAGGGTGCATGTTTGTTGAGTAAGTCTGTTAGTAATTCAGTTAGTGAGTAAGCTGTTAAGTGACATGAAATAACTGATTTATTTATATCGTTTTTAAAGTCATCATAGTTTATTTTTTTGATGTTTCTGTATGTGATTGTTGTTCGTTTAGGTGTAGTGTATGACATTGTGATGGTGAAATCAATGGAATAATGGTCAGTAAGTAAAGTATGTCTGATAGGGGGTTTGTTTAACAGTTTAGAGTCAGTGAAGGTTAGAATTAAGTCAAGGGTATTTCCATGAATGTGCGTTGGGAAGTTTACATGTTGAGTGAGGTTGAGTTCATTGTAAGTCATTTTGAATTTATAGTGATGTAGTAAGTCCGTATTTACGTGAAAGTTAAAATCTCCAAGTATTAAAAGATTTTCGGTAGAGTTATCATGTACAATGTCAGTAAAGTCAGTAATGAATGAACGGTAATCATTATTTGGTGGTCTATATATCAGAAGTAGGGACAGTGAAATAACTATAATATGCATAATAGGAATACATAAATGTTCAGATTATGTTGACAGCCCAGCTAATATTGACAACATCGGAACATCATTATTACATATATTAGTCATCATCCGATGTAGACATGGTTGATGTTTTAGACGATGTTGAAATCAGTGTAAACATTGAATATTACATTATATTCTGAGGATATAATTTTATAAAATATAATTTATATATAATTTAAAATATAATTTTAGAATATTTTGAGGATGTTAGTATTCGCTGGGAGTACTTGACAATCACTGCTTGTACCGATACTATAGTGCTATTAATCAGAGGTATAGAGCTATACATTATAAAAATAATAAGCAACTATAATACAATACCTTTATTGTAGTAGTCGTAAACAAAGACATACAGACACCTCCTTTAGCATATTGACGCGTGTCTTTTGTTTTAGTTCGAAATCAAAACATATTTTGTCGATCGTCAACTGAAATGATTGAATTCATTATTAATGATACAAAGTTATCTTAAATTAGCACCTGGATACTATGTATATATATATATATACAAATGTGTCATTAATTCATATATTTTAAACGTTATATAAAATTTAATATAAATAAATAATATAGGAAATATATGATTAGAATATTTATAATGTGAAACAAAACACATTATTTAATTATATCAATAATAACACCACCATTAAAATGTAATTTATATTTATATATATTAATATTATATAATAATAATGTACTTAAGAAAAACTGTTATAATATGGAAAATAAAACTGTCTTAATTTGAAGCCACTTGAGAAAAGAAAAGAATTCAATTGAAAATAAAAGATGTAAACAGATTTTAATTTAATACTCAATATAATATAACCTATACTATTCTATTTTATTCTAATCTGATGGTATTTTAAAATTATTTAAATATATAATTATATTTATCAAGAGAATTATTTATTTAGAATATTTAAATATAAATATATCTTACACATTTAGTGTTTTATTCGATATCTAAACAGGTGCACATATCGAGGAGAATACACACCCTATAGGGTAATTATAATTAAACTCGGTGATTTTTAATGGCGATCCAACCGGATGGAATTTCTACTTCTACCAGAACCATATTGGACATGGGTGATTCTCCTATGTACCTTTAACATAATACTTCATGTGTGTGTATATATATATATATATATATATATATATATATATATATATATATATATATATATATATAGTTTTGCTGTCGAGACAATGTGATTGGGAAATCAACAATTATAGATGTATACCTACACTAATATAAGTAGTGTGTATAGGTTGGCATTAAGTGAAACATTAAGTGGTTGTAACTCTAATATACACTGATCTCTAAATTAATATATATATATATATATATATATATATATTCATTTATAATAAAAAAATACTAATATAATAATCAAATATTAATAATACTAATCATTTGATAGAAGATTTTAATTATAATGATATAATAAATATAAATAAAATTATTCAATATTTTTATATCTAAAAGGCCACAAATTAAGATGTACATATTAAATATAGTTATCGCCCAGCAAACATAATCACACACACACACATACACACACACATATATGTAACATAATATGTGTTGCATTTAATTATATATAGAAATACTCGCTATTTAATATTATAATATTAAAGTAAATACATTTTATAAGAATACAACGATTAGTATGATATTACATCATTTCTTATGTAACACTCTGATATACGCGTGTATATTATTGTATATGTATGTATGGGGTAATCATCTTCTGATCGCTAACTTTCATATTGATAATTGTATATATATATATATATTCTAATATATAATCGCTAATTTTATAATATATCTAATTGAATACCATTTTCCATAATAATACAGTTTTATATATATACTAGCCGTACCCGACCCGGCGTTGCTCGGTTTTGATTATTTTCCTATATATTATATATTAATTATAGCTATTCCTGATTTTTAATTAATATATATATATAATAAAATAAATGTTAGCTGACATACAAAACAAAGTAGAAAAATATTTCAAAAAATATATTAAAAAATACAACACATATTTACAATATTACAAAATATGTCTTAAAAAAATTTCGAAAACTCAAACCTAAACCCAAACACAAACCGTACACTACCCTGCGTTGATAGGTTTTTGATTATTTGCCTATCAATTATTAATTATAGTTATTCCTAATTATGCATAGCTAATCTTTAATTGTTGTCTTCTAACTAATATTTAATAAATCTAACTCTATCCGATGTAGATCTAGCGTTGTTATTTTTAAGATTTATTCCTAAAATATTTTGTAAAAATACAATTAATAATTTAAAATATTATAAAATATATTTTAAAAAGTATCTAAAATATTTTTTAAATATAAAAAATATTTCAACATATTAGTAACCTTGTAACCTTGTAACCAATTTGTTTAGACACTGCGATCAACATTAGTAGCTATATCCTACCCGGCGTTGCTAGGTTTTTGATTGTTTGACTATTTATTTTTATTAATTATAGTTATTCCTGATTATTCTAAAATATATAATTGCTAAAAAATACAAAAAATATTTAAAATATTACAAAATATGTTTTAAAAAATGTCGAAAACTCAAACCTAAACCCAAATCCAAACAGTACCCGACTAGACATTTTTCGGTTTTTGATTGTTTGCCTATTTATTATTTATTATTTAGAGCTATTCCTGATCATACATTTCTAGTATATACAATTAAATAAAGTTTATCTAAAATACAAACAAATGTAGAAACATATTTTTTTTAATATTTAAAAAATCAGTGAAAAAATATTTCAAAAAATACAACAGATATTTCAAATATTCCAAAATATGTTGAAAACCTAAACCCAAACAGTTCCACATCGGCGTTGCTCGGTTTTTTATTATTTGCCTATCTATCATTTATTAATTATAACTATTCCTGATTTGGAATTTCTTGCCGTATCCAACTTTGCTTTACTTGTTGTTTGATAGTTTACCTATCTATTATTTATTAATTATGGCTATTCATGTGTCCTCGGCCCACTCCTCTTCAATATTTACCTCCTCCCCATGTTTAAACTCTTCAATGACTACCCCGACATCTCCTTCCATACTTACGCCGACGACCTTCAACTATATCTTAACTGCACAGACTCCCCTACTTATGCCCCTGACCGACTCTCCTCCTGTATACAGTCCATACACCACTGGCTTACCTCCAACTCTCTAAAACTTAACCCCACTAAAACGGAAGCTATTTTTCTCCACTTACCCCTACACTCCTCCACTCTCCCTGAACCACCCCCCATATCAATCGACAAAACCTCACTCCCCTACTCTCAAAACGTCCGAAACCTTGGCTTCCATCTTGATACCACCCTTTCCCTTGACTCCCATCTTATACATATGCATCCACTACCACCTACACTGCCTCCGCTTAATCCGACGCTCCATCCCCCTCCCCATCGCTATTACCATTGCCTCCTCCTACATCATCCCCCTATTCGACTATTGCAACTCCCTACTCTTTAACCTCCCTGAATATAAACTCACCAAACTACAACGACTCCAAAACGCTGTAGTTCGCTGCGTCCACTTACTTCCCCGTCGTTCTTCTGACTCCATTACACCTCTCCTAAAACAACTACACTGGCTGCCAGTCCCCTACCGCATACAGTACAAACTTTTCCTGACCATCCACAAAGCTATTCACCACAACTCCCCTGACTACCTTGCCTCCCTCCTACATCTACACACACCCATCACTCCACTCCAGACCCGTTCCTCCAACACCTTTATCCTTACCACTCCCCATCTACACAAACTCCACTCTTCCAATATACGATCCTTTGCCCTCTCTGCCCCTTACCACTGGAACTCCCTGCCCAATCACCTACGAACAAACACATCAACCCTCCTTTAAACTCCACCTTAAGACTTATTATTTCTCCCTTGCCTTCCCTCCCACTCAATAATTCTCTCCCACGGACGGCCGATTGCTAACGCACTGATGCAGTCCATAAACCAAAAAAAGTAAAAGTAAGTATTCATGATTCTGCTTTTCATATACAATAACATACATTTTTGCTAAAATTCAAACAAATTTATACAAATATTAATATCTCAAAAATTAGTGGAAAAATATTTCAAAAATATTTCAAAAAAAATATTTTTAAAAATACAACACATATTTGCAATATTACAAAATATTACTTAAACAATGTCGAAAACCCAAACTGCACCCTGCGTTGCTCGATTTTTGATTGTTGTTGCCTATCTATTATTTATTAATTATAGCTATTTCTGTATTGCTACAAAATATATTTCAAAGATTAGTTGAAAAATATAAAAAAATATTTCGAATAATATTTTTAAAAATACAAAAAATATAAATAATATTATAAAATATATTTTAAAAAAATTTCAAAAAAATGTCCACAATAATGTTAACAAATATTTCAAAAAAATGTTTTAAAATATTTCAAAAAATTTTTTAAAAATATTTCAAAATATTTCAAAAATATTTCACAAAATTTCAAAAAAATACTTCGAAAAAATGTAAAAATAAGATTCCAAAAAAGCGACCCCGAAGATTTTAGATGACAACAAATCATTTTAATGGCAAAAAGTCAATTTTTCGGGATTTTCTGGGGTACGCGGTAAAAAATTCAAAAAATTTTCCGGACCAAACCATACAGGTGAAAATTTATTAAGATCGGGTATAACAGATTTTCGCGACGTAACCCGGTTCTCGAGTTATGTCACCAGATACACATATATATATATATATAATTAAATAGACTTTCTTTTATATGTATAGATAAGTATTAGTTGCTATAGAGGCAGTATTCTATCAGTATTATAAATAAATAATATATACAAGTTAGCCTAAACAATACATGTATTAATTACGTGAATATGGTATACCTGATATAAACCACATCCTTTTCCTGTTAGTTTATAAACCAACTTGGTTTTTCTGCCAACATTATTAACTGTCTTCTTCTGTAGGAATATGCATTGCTTTCTTTTAACTGTGAGTCATCTTCATCGTTATTATTATTATTTATTAATAAATCGGTTGTCGACTTATGCGAATTTACATATTAAAATTGCATCAAAGAATGTAATCTATTTATTGTATACAATATATATATATATACAAATACTAAATCAATTTAAATATTTACGATTTTGTTCTAGTATTTTTTCAAGTGTCGAATATAAACATGAATATTAATATGAATATAAATAAGTATTATTATCTAGTATCATTATTTATAAAAAGAAATATATTTTATTTTCTCTCGTTTCTTTTGTTGATATATGTGTTAACTTCTCCGTAAATTGCTTACAAATAAATTACAATATTTTCAATTGTTGCCAATACATACATATATATATTTTAGAGAATGAAATGTAGGTATTTTATTAAAAATTATAAAAAATGTTTAATGAATAAAATATTCATAATTATATGAATAGTCTTAAAAAGTATTTTTTATTTATTAATTATTCAAAATATTGCTGATATATCCAATAAACTGATTTATTTATTATGTATTTAAATTTATGAAAAAAAAGTTCAACTTAAAACCTTCCCAGTAATATAAAAATATTTCGATATAAAATATAATAGTATATTATTAAAAAATAAAGCATTCTAAAATTATATATAATTTTTATATTTGTTATCAAATATTCATTAAGTTATAAGCATATATGTAGAGGTCATATACGTCCTTAATAGGGACACTCTATATGTCTTAATATGGACACCCTATAACCAATCAGCGCACAGCATATTACCCAGTTAAACAAACTGTTAATATAATATGCTGAACATGTGTAATATTTATCAGTTCAACAGTGTTAGTTTTGAATTATCATATATTCAAAATGGTGTATAAATTTATAAATATTAATATATATATATGTTATCACATTATTCTCTCCTTGTATATTTAATTAATATAATATAAACAAAAATTATATTTTTTTTTATCGAAATCTGTTAATCTCATAAAATATACACAACTGTTGAACTCTATACAAATTTAATATGTTGAATATGTTCACTTTACAAATATGTTGAACTCTATATAAATGTAATATATTGAACATGTTCAATTTAACATTTTTGTAAAATAATTATATTATATATAATTACATATATGTAAATATTACATAACCATGTAATTGAATGTATATGATTAACTATTATGAAAATAGTTTACTATAATATACATTTTACATTTATAATACATTTATACAAATTATTATATTTATTTACTATTATATATAATCTAGTATACTATAGTATACTAGTCTATAGATTATATATAATAGTGTATAACAATGTTTACATTATAATACAAATCTATACAAGAATAGTATCAGTATTAATGTATTACATATATATATATATATATATATATATATATATATATATATATATACATATAATTATCTATAATATAACCAGGGAGATATAATAAACCTCCGGAGGCCCTGCTATAATAAATATTACATAAAGATTATGATCCATAAATATTAATAAATATGATATTACATTTTAATCCTTAATAATAAACAAATATTTAGGCTTATTTTTAATACTCTGAAAAGCTATTTAGAACATATGATACACAATCGGTAGTATAATTATAAATAGTACTGTTAACCATGTAATTGCGTATACTTTTATTGTAATAGTATTATAATTTACAATATCTTATGATTCTTTTTTATTTATTAGTATGAGTGCATTTATTAGGAGACCGTTGTAACAATTGTATTACTAAGAATTCAAGTGGGAATACCTTACAAGTGGGTATATGAACATAATAATATTCGTTTATAAGATAGCATGCCTCGTTTATAAGAGTATGTTATTAGTAAAATATGAAACTACTGACGTATGGCTGTTTTATTATCTACAATGGTAAATTATAATCTATTAATTATAATAACACCACTGCTATATTACCAGACATACTCATTATGGAATGTTAGATAACGATGTATATTAATTACATACAGTAAAAGTCGCTTGTATAACATATGTGTTCGTTCGCTTAATCATTATAGTGATATCAATATATGTGGAAGAGTCGAAAAATATATGTATACTATAGGCTTTATGATTAAATTCGTTAATTCTTCTTTCTAGTATTTCTGTTAATGTCCAAGTTTCGCAGCCATAAAGTATACTTTAATTAACGCATTTAAGCATAAAGCCTATCGGCTATATATAGCAGAATACTGGTGATTACCTACAGAGAAAGAAAAACAAATGATTATGTATACCAAATAATTGTTGAGTTCATATGTCAAGTTAAGCATCTCCTATCAATAGTAAAGAGAAGAAAATGTTATATTTTGGTCGTACGATGCGTCAAAAGAGTCAGAATTAAACTGTGATACAACTTGTATCATACAAGGTTACGTTTTTGGTAAAAGAAGAAGATGACGACCTAGAAAAAACTGGATGGATAACATAGTGAAATGGGCGGGGTCAGAAAAGGATCTGATCCAACTAATATACCTTATATAGAACCGTGACGGATGGATAATAACTTGTGTTGCAGCGATTCATATTGCTCCTATGGGTATACGATTAACCGATCAAGGGACTAAGTAAGTAAGTAAATCCAAGATTTAAAATATAAAACTTGAAATATTTGACTTATTCATATTTTTTAATAATATATTTGCAATATATTTTTGGTCATTGGTAATATAATCTAATACTTTATATTCTTTCAGTACATAGATTATACCACTATATTGATATAGTGCTGTTTTAATACATAGTGTTCTCAGTCCATCTTGTTGGGGATATGGTTTCAATGTATTTGCTTTGTTATTATTTGTATTGTATACATTACGGAATTTGATAGTTTGTATATATAATAATCCCAAATCATTAACCACTATCAAGGATTTTCTTATATTTATATTGTTATCTAATGCATACACCAGTGTAAAGACTATAATAGTGACTTGACAGCCATTAGCTTTTTATATATACTTTTAACATACATATTAGCTGCACCGTCATATGACTGTCCTCTTAATTTAGAAATAGGCAGGTTAAGATGTTCAAGTTCAGATAACATTAAATTTCCTATATTTTCTAAGTTGTATCCTCAGTCATATTGAATATTCTAATGCATATTTCTTTAATTTCTAGTTTGTATTTCAAGTAACGAACCTCCAAAATGTACTGCTCACTTCCGTATATATCTTGAATTCCATCACATTGAATTGAGAAAGTCCCATTAATATCTTTCAATACAATATTTTTTAATTCAGTTTTATATAGTTGAATAATTTAATTCTTATAAATAAAAAACAATTTCGAGATCATACAAAAGAATTATTCACATCAAATAAAATACTTAAATTAGATAAGCTAACATATTATAATACACTATAGTGTATATGATAATGTGTGTATAGTATATATTATAATATATATGCAAAAACAATATTATAATCAATTACCAACAAATTTAACTAAAATACACAAACAAAATAATAATAAATATACTCTACGAACAAATAAAACGTATACGTTTTAGTATAGTATATATAGTATATATTATATAGTATATAGTATAGTATATATAATATACCAATTTCAAAATCAACAAGAACAATACATAGTTTACTGATAAAAGGTCCACAACTTCGGAACTTACTTCCAACAAATATATTTTGTATATATACAAAATATACAAAATGAAAATGTGTTCAAGAAAAGAATAAAAAATATGTTACTCAATGATGAATTATATTATAGATAAATTAAAAATTAATGAATTTAAAATTAATTTAATAAAATTAACAAATTAAAACTAAAACTAAAAAAAAAAAAAAAAATAAAAAAATAAAAATAAAAAATATATATCAAAAATATATGTATGTATAAATTATTTGTATTATTATTATTGTTTTGATTTTGATTTTGATTATTATTAATAATAATGTCACATTTTGTCTGTCTACTAATGTATTTTATTTATTTATTATTATCTTTTATATCTTATATTTAAATATGAAATATATAGTTAAATATTATAATTAAACAATCAATGTTCCTGTCCTGTGTACTGTGTGCATGAATCGCTGGCAACAACCTGAAAAGGCCAAGGTCTTATTTTGAAGCCATTTGGATAACGAAGAAAGAAAACGAAAAAGAATAATAAATGAAAAAAATAACGAAATTAAATTACTCCAATAAACTATATCTTTCTATCTATCCCTTTTGAATGTTTTAATTTTTCGATAACAATTTTTTTAATATTTTTTGAAAAATAGAATATCTTATTTATTAATTATAATATACTAAATATGTTCAATGAATAAAATTATCATAATTTTACATATAGTATAAGTTTATTTTAAACAAAATGATTGGTTTAAGTTTCTTCTTCTCTCCCCTAATAATTTTTTTAATTTTACAAATTTGTATAGCCCCTACAATTGTGGGCCCTGTAAATTTCCTGAATTGCTCCTTTATGTTTTCCTTTTTATTAGTAAAACTTATAATTAGTGAACATCTGTTAATATAAAATTAAATTCTAGAAAATATATAGTATTTAAAATATATTGGGGGACTTTCCCTTCCTATCGAAAATTCCTGGCTATAGCCGTATACGGGCCTTATGTTACATATGTTACTTTTAATACTTTTGTTATTATTAACTTTATAATCTTCATCTATTACTTTTGTTTATTTAACATCCCACCAGTTGATTCTCTATAATGACAATGTTTAAAGGTTTTTCTTATATCAACTTATATAACTTTTACTGTATATATGTAAATAATCGTAAATGGCCTCTATAATACGATATGTAGACTCTGTACAACGCCCTAACCACGCCCTAACCACGCCCACTAGAGATATTGTTCATTAATCACTTGTTATCACATACACATAAGCATTTATATTATAAGCCTACATAACATACGTATTACTTATATAATTAACACGAGTAGGAGAACTAGAATTACTTTACAAAATAAAGATGGTTATATATAATTTATATATAAATTATAATTTATTTCTAAAAATTAATTACATTATTAGGTTATACCTATATTTATTTAACAAATATTAATTATAATATTAAATTTAATATGTATGGTTAAGCATGCTTATATTTTAAAGTATTTCAAATAATTTAATAATTTAATATGTATTTATAATATATTGTAAAATAATTATATGATAATAAGTATATCTTTATTTGTAAATGAAATTTTATTTTATTAGCTATTATAATAATAATATATATATATGATAATATATATATATAATATATATATATATATGTATATATATCAGGCCCGTAGCCACGGGGATGGCAGGGCCCCCCTTATAATTGCCAGTCCCCCAATGGATTTTTTTAAATATTTATTTAAGATATTTATTGCCATTTATGTGATGATCAAAATGAAGGATTTAAAAATAATATCTTTAAGATATTATCTTAATGATAATCTTATAATATACAAATACATATATACTGAGTTCTCACAAATAGCCAAAAGGACATATTTAAATTATAAATACACATCATGATGTTATGTGAAAATACTATTCAAAATGAAATAATAAATATAATACAATACATGTATGTATTTTATGTAAATGTATACAGATTTTGAAAATAAAATATCACTTATTAAAATATTTGTAATTTAATAATTATAAAATTTAATTAATACTCTTTAAAATGATATATTGCACACTGCATACATAAGCAATTATATATATATATAATTACTATACGATTACTAATTATTACAATATGCTTATTATCTATTTTCGTGCGGATCTACTTTCACGCGTATTTAGGGGAAAGTCTCCGATTACCGACCCCTAAATGATTAATTGTAATAACTTATTCAATATTAAATATACTTATTTGAAAGTTTGTAATTTGAGTAATATTATGGCAATGAATAATGTGGCTATTTTAAATAATATATACTTATAATTACAATAATAAACATGGGGGTCGGTAATCGGGTACATGTGCCTAATACAGACCCCCTTCCCTTATTACCGGCCCACTAAAATAATCGTGGCATAAATAATTGTATAATTATAATATCCATTAAAAATAGTAGATATACATAAATATAATTAATTATAACATGACGTAATTTATTTTGTATTGAATTTATATTTTAATAGTAATATTACATTTAAACTTTATAGTAATTATATTAAAATAGTGTATATTATTATTTAATATTTATTTATTAATCAATATGTATATATATAACTGGAATCATGAATCCTAAATATATGTCAATGATACACAAACAAGTTATAACATAATTTAAAGTAAAATACGGATCTATTTTGATTGGATATTATAAATCACATGGGGTCGGTAATAGGGAAATCATATGATTTTCTATAATTAAGATATATTAGTTAATAGTTATTCAAATTAAATTATTTTTATAATAGTTATATACATTTTATTGATCTACAATATTATGTAAAACATAAATTTTCTTTTAATTAATAAAGTATTTACAATGATTTAAAAAAAGTTATTATTCAAATATTTAAAAAGTAAAAACAGAATATTACATTTTATCAAATAACAATTGTAGGATTAAATATTTTTTTAAACAAAAAACTTATTCATATTTATCATTAAATTATTAACAGTTCATGTATATATAATTTTTTGATAACTCTTATATTTACTGAGATACGAGAGGGGGTCGGTAATCGGGACTTTCCCCCATATGACATATTTCAACTCCCGCAATATAAATAACTCAAGCAAGTATGTTTTCATGTTTATTAAGTGTTCTCTATATGATGATCTATTATAAATACGAGCTTGTAAAATAGTTCATATAATTATTATAATTGTTGCTAACATATGTACACACAAATTCAAATAATTAGTTTAAGTTAGTACTACTACTACTACTACTACTAATACTACTACTACTACTACTACTACTACTACTACTACTACTACTACTACTACTACTACTACTACTACTACTACTACTACTACTACTACTACTACTACTACTACTACTACTACTACTACTACTACTACTACTACTACTACTACTACTACTACTACTACTACTACTACTACTACTACTACTACTACTACTACTACTACTACTACTACTACTACTACTACTACTACTACTACTACTACTACTACTAATACTACTACTAATACTACTAATACTACTACTACTACTACTACTACTACTACTACTACTACTACTACTACTACTACTACTACTACTACTACTACTACTACTACTACTACTACTACTACTACTACTACTACTACTACTACTACTACTACTACTACTACTACTACTACTACTACTGCTGCTGCTACTACTACTACTACTACTACTACTACTACTACTACTACTACTACTACTACTACTACTACTACTACTACTACTACTACTACTACTACTACTACTACTACTACTACTACTACTACTAATACTACTACTACTACTACTACTACTACTACTACTACTACCACCACCACCACCACCACCACCACCACCACCACCGCCGTTTATATATATATATATATATATATATATATATATATAGATATATCATTGAAGTACTTCATTGCAACGTTGCGGAAGAGGTTGGGAATCAATATGTTTTCTAAAGGGTTCTGACATTTGTAATCTGGTCGTCCGTACTTCTGCTTTTCCCAAACCCTGATTATTTCACAGATATACTTTGTTCACCAAGGGGGTGTTAGTCTTTTAAGCATTTTTTAAAGTAATATCTTACTTGACTGACATATTAGGCTAAGGGTTCTGTAGTTTGAACATTTTTTCAGGTCACTTTTCTTGGTGATGGCTATTTCCAATTATTGGGTTCATTGGGTAGGCCAGATTTTATTATCCTAAGATTTTTGGCATATCTGAGTGAGGAACTTTGTTGTCGAACTTCCCCCATGTTTGATTAGTTAGCTTAGTATATTGTAAATTCCTGGCGATTTCCCTTCTTTTAATGTTTGTATAGTATCACTAACTTCTGATTTGAGTATTGTCAGATTAAGGTCCGAGTCTTTGATGAGAATTTCAGTGTGGTTCAGTATATTAACATCCGGTTTTATAGGATAATTATATAAGTTGCGGCAGTATTCAGTCTAGCGGTTTAGAATCGATGAGTCTTCAGATAGTATACTATAGAAACTATAGTTTCTCATTACTGTATTCAATGATGAAAGTATTTCTTCTTGATGATTTTCAGTATTTTATAAGCTATCTTATTATATAGTACACATCACATGTCGTATTCGATATATTTAGCTGTACTTGTATCCAATTGTATTTTGCTTCTTGCATTGCCTTCCGAATATTTACATTGATTTTTCTGTACATGCTATCTAGATCAGGTTTTTGTTTATTTTTATATTTCAGTGATCTTCTCTCGTCGCATAGGTAAATAATGTCATATGTAGGGTTGTTTTTTCTTTAGATATTAATATCAAATTTGCCTATTATTTCTGTAGCACTGCAGTTCTTATTATTATTTCTTAACATTTTTAGTAAATAACGGTATTGTCTCAATTGATTTTTTCAATCTTCTCAAGTTTATCGCTAAGTTTATCAGCGTAGAGGGTGAACATTTGGATTTTGTCTGTCTGTCGATATTGAATCTGATTCGTATTGATTGATGATGTTTGTTTGATAGCAGTTTAAGGCGTAGGTTACATAATATAAGATCATGATCGCTATGTATTTCAGCCCCTCAGTATATTATCGTGGAAATTCTAATAATCCTAGACTTAAATATGTGTGGAGTTAGTATAGTGTAAATTTGATTATTTTGCAGACCATTTGGTGAGTACCATGTTGTATTCTTAAGTTTTTGTGAGGATATAGTGTATTTGCAACCACTAGTTTGTGTCTTTCCGTGAATTCAAGTTGCATCTGTCATTTATTATTAATCTCACATATATCAACACGTTCATCGCATCTGTTCGCTTGTACATTTCTTCCTCTCTTAGAATTCCAATATCATTATATTATAATTAATTCTTTGATATATTTATATCTCGGTATCTCAGAAACCATAAATCAAACACAAAAATGTTTAAAGAATAAAATATTCTTAATATATAATTAGTCTAAAAACATATTTTTTTTAATTATTCAAAATAGTGCTGATAAGTAACCTGTTATATGGTTAATAAGAGGCTACTAATAAATATGTTTATACAAAGTTGATATATGATCGAATATATTTGATATATATATATATATATAGTTCTATATAGTACTACATTCAACGATAACTTACTTTACCCAACTACAATACTGTTTAAACGAACTACATAACTGGCTAACAAATAATAACCTACTAGGGCTACTAATCCACAATACAACTGAAATATTAAATATCACTAAATATATATATATTTATATATATATATATATATATATATATATATATATATATAATATAAATTTTAATTACTAGAATACTTTTTTTTTCACGGAGAAATAGGTTAATAGATTTAAACTCCAATCCAGCGGTGCCCAGGAGGTGGATAGGGAAATGGCCTTCAGATATGAAGGTTAGCTGCGAATATGTGAATGTTTTATTCAATAAGCAGTACCAAACCAAAATCAGAGTGGTCCTTTGGCAAGACCTAGTACTCTGCAGCCCCCGTGCAGGGTTACGCAAATGTGTATGGAGTGGCGACCGCACATAAATCATTTAAATTTGATCAAACAAAAAATACGAACAAAACGACATGACTATCATCCAATGCAAACTTACTGACCACACTGATAAATGCTATATCTATATCAAAAAATATTGACTTAATAATTTCATACATAGCTAGTAAACCTTACAATATTATAGCTTTGACTGAAACTTGGCTGAATGCTAAAAATAAAATAATCCCTGCCGAACTTGAAAATTTAGGTTACACCATGATATCAAAAAATAGAGATGATGGAAGAAATGCCGGTGGTGTTGCTTTGTTAATACAAAAAGACATCATCGTCACATCATCCAAAGTCTACCAATCGACTAACTGTGACTTACTACTTACAAAACATAACAATCTTTCACTGTCCCTACTTCTGATATATAGACCACCAAATAATGATTATCGTTCCTTCATTACTGACTTTACTGACATTATACATGACCACTCTACCGAAAATCTTTTAATACTTGGAGATTTTAACTTTCACGTAAATACGGACTTACTACATCACTATAAATTCAAAATGAATTACAATGAACTAAACCTCACTCAACATGTAAACTTCCCAACGCACATTCATGGAAATACCCTTGACTTAATTCTAACCTTCACTGACTCTAAACTGTTAAACAAACCCCCTATAAGACATACTTTACTTACTGACCATTATTCCATTGATTTCACCATTACAATGCCATACACTACACCTAAATGAACAACAATCACATACAGAAACATCAAAAAAATAAACTATGATGACTTTAAAAACGATATAAATAAATCAGTTATTTCATGTCACTTAACATCCTACTCACTAACAGAATTACTAACAGACTTATTCAACAAACACGCACCACTTAAAACTAACTACTTAACCAAACACGATAACCAGCCCTGGTTTAACTCAGATCTAGGGAAATTGAAACATATTTTTAGAACTCAAAATAAGAAATATTTAAAACACCCAACAATAATTAACCGAACTCAACTGCATAAATCCAGATACACTTACAGAATACTTTTAAATCAAACCAAAACAGACTACATTAAAAACAAAATAAACCATTCATAACATGACTACAAGAAACTATTCAACATTACCAAAATACTTTTAGGTAAGAAAAATAAAATAAGTCTTCCCACTACAAATCTAGATAAAACACTCTGCACTAGATTTGGTGATTTTTTCTCTGAAAAAGTAGAAAAACTTTGCTATAATCTAGATTTACAACGACAATTACTACCAACTGATACGACAGTCCTAACTACAACCTGCAAACACACATTTACAGAATTTGAATGACCTACTATAACTGATATCTATAACTTAATTGTTACAGCAAAGACAACATCTCCTTCTGACCCTATTCCACTGAAAATGAATAAAATACTAGCTTCTACACTAGCTCCTATTTATAAACAGATAATTGATACTTCATTAATGACTGGTGAAATACCCAACAATTTAAAATACACAATTATCAATCCTTACTTAAAAAAACCAGATTTAGATGTTGAAGTACTGAGTAATTATAGACCAGTATCTCAACTTCCATTACTTTCTAAAATTCTAGAAAAAATTGTAAACAAACAAATAATATCATACTTAAATACTTACGACTTACTAGTCAGAAGACAAAACGCATTCCGCAAGAATCACAGTACAGAAACGACACTACTATCACTCTTTGACGACTTATACAAATCACTAGACAGAAACTTACCGATACAACTGATACTACTGGACTTATCTGCAGCTTTTGACACTATCGACTTTGACATCATAATAGAAAGACTTAGATCTATCGGTATAGGGAAGGTACCTATCAAATGGTTTTCAAATTTTATCCGGGGTCATAGTTTTTCTATTAAAATAAACGAAATATTGTCACAACCTTAAGCTATTAAATATGGAGTCCCACAGGGTTTCACTCTTTCTCCCATACTATTTTCCATTTATTTACTTCCACTCAACAAACTACTGACTAACTTCCCACACGTGAACTATAATCTTTACGCTGACGGCATAGAATTACACGCCCAATTCATTCACTCAATTAACTTACAATCATGTTTAACCTCACTGCAAATTTGGCTTACAAAAAATAATGTATTACTAAATCCAACAAAAACTGAACTCATCAACTTTATAACCAATTCCACGATCAATACTACAGTTCCACTAATAAATATAAATAAAATAAATATAATACCGACATAAAATACAACATACTTAGGTTTCCACTTTACTAACAAACTCGACTTTCTAAACATATCAGTAAAAGGAAACAAACTTCTTCCTTTCATATATATAATTTAAAAAAACTAAGACCTTACTTAACCAAACAAACAGCTATAATTCTATCAAATTCACTGATAATGTCTAGATTACTATACTGTAACTCTTTACTAGCCGGAGAAAACAAAACAGTTACTAACAATATTGACCGATTAGTAAATAGAACTACTAGAATTATTTTTAATCTAAAACATACAGATTACACTACTAGCATTACGAACTTACGGAAATCACTAAACTGGCTACCTACAATTGACAACATCAACATTAAACTACTAACTATACTTTACAAAACTACAAAAACAACTCAACCTCATAATTTACATACTTCACAAACAAACCACTAACATACAACTGAGATAAACATATAGACTTGACATACCGACTACACGACTACGAAAGTACGGTAACAAACGATTTAGCTGGAGAGGTGCAACTCTCTGGAATAAACTCCCCCAATCCATACGCAAAGAAGATATGTCAATAACCACTTTCAAATATAAACTCAAGGAGCTATTTAAACGTTCCCCACTAAAATACCACTTATCTAACCCTCTTTGAAATGTAATCGTTTTATTATATTATTATATTATTATTATATTTAAGAATGTTATTTTATTATATTATTTTTACGGATGATCGTTAAATCATCCGGGAACCCACACCTGTAAACTGTTCGACAAACAGTAAAACACATTGTAGAATGTTATATTAATCTTTGTGTATAAATAAATACTATTACTACTACTACTACATTTTAAATAGCCATCGAAAGCAAAAATAACACAACCAAATGTTTATTATAAATGTTTCACTATACAAATTATTATTTATTTTTTTAATAATTTTAAATTTTATAAAATTTTAATTTATAAAAAATATTTTATTATTTACTTTTTATTGTTTACTTATAATACAAATTAAATTAGTTACGCTTATTGAGTAAACTAGAGTTGTTTATTGATTGTATTATATATTACGTATACAGTATTAATAGACAAATGGAATTACAAACGAGAGATACGAGGAGATTACGAAGAACGAGGAGGAAGATAACGATACAGGAAATAGAGTGTGCGAGAGATTATTTAAATAGAACGAATTTTAAAATAAAATACGGAGATGACAACAAACTCGATACTTATATCGCAGAGCGCGTAAAACTCACCATGAATAGAGATAAAGGTATTACAGAAGAATCGATGAGGATATCACGAAGGAGGGGGCAGAGAGATGATGACAAGTTTTATAATTTCGAAAAAATCATAACCGAAGATAATAAAGAAAGCCTACCTAATTGTATAAGAAAGTACGTTAAACTGTTTATGAGTGAAGAGGTTGGAATTAAAATGAAATTACAGAGGAGATCACGAAGAAGAACGATGTGGATACGAAAAGAACGATATACGAAAGAAGAAGTACATGTTAAGTGTTTAGAAATAAACGAACACGGAGACGCCAGCCTAAATAATAACATCGGAGTAAAACTCACCTCGCGTAGTGAACGCAGCGCTAGTTTAACAATTAATTCAAAGCTGACTGAAACAGAGGAACGAGAACAGAGTGAATACCGAGAAGCAGAACATGGAAACCGCAGCGAAGATAAGAAAGCGAATACAAACGCGTTAGTTATATATAGAATATCTGGTATAACAATCGCAGCCAATAATATCGTTAAACAGTGCTCTCGTAGTTTAAGTAGGAATTTAAACTCGACTACACAATTATTATATGACTGTAAACCGCCGTCGTTTAGGAGAACCCTATCTCCGTGTTCCTATAGATGTAAGGGTAACGACCACTATAAGGTACCAACATCTGATAATATATCTAATAGTACACATAATTATTGTAGCACTAGAACCAAACAAAATAGAAAATGTATCGATAACAGTGACAACATTACAAAACTCAGAGCTCATGGACGAAGTGCGAAAGTTAAAAATTATATAAACGGTAAAGATAACGCATCTTTTGTTGATATAGATATTAGTTCAGATCAAATACAACAATTATGTAATAGAAGTATAGATATTAAATCTAACGATAGCATTCCAACTAATGATTTCAATAATATACGTGATCATGATTTAAACAAATACACATTTGATATTATCAATAACAATGACGATACAATTGATTCGATTAATGATACATATATTGCTAGTGATGATAATGTTACACAATCTAAATGTAAAAATACTAGTACCGAATTAAATGAAATAAGAATATTAGATGATATAAAAATCATATATAATAACGTAAACCAATCTAAAATTAGTATTGACAATATACAAGATGCTAGTGAAATAAGTATACTAAATGATAATATAACAATTGATAAAACCACGTATAATAAAGCTAATGTAAACGATACATTATCTATACATAATAGTGGCATACATTCGAAAAACAATATTTCATACAAATCAATCAAATCACCAGAAACTATTAAACAATCATTGACAAAAAAAAGTAGTAAAATTTTAAAAGTATTGAAAAAATTTACCAAAATTCTACCATTAAGAAATTCAAAACAAAGCGAAATACACACTAATTATCTGCACAAAAGAAATCCATCAATTGATACGATTGGAGAAAGAAAATTAATGCAGATAAAAATAGAAGAAAATCTACCCAATAGAAAATTATCCCTAGTTAGAAAAAAGATTAAATGTTATAGGAGTACAGATAATGATAAAATCAAGAAAAAAAAAATAGAAAAGTACAATTTAAAGATAGATAATATTTACGATGGAAATCAACCAATGAATGCTGAAGAATCCATATATAAAAATACTAGTACCGAATTAAATGAAATAGGAATATTAGATGATATAAAAATCATATATAATAACGTAAACCAATCTAAAATTAGTATTGATAATATACAAGATGCTAGTGAAATAAGTATACTAAATGATAATATAATAATTGATAAAACCACGTATAATAAATCTAATGTAAACGATACATTATCTATACATAATAGTGGCATACATTCGAAAAACAATATTTCATACAAAGCAATCAAATCACCAGAAACTATTAAACAATCATTGACAAAAAAAAGTAGTACAATTTTAAAAGTATTGAACAAATTTACCAAAATTCTACCATTAAGAAATTCAAAACAAGGCGAAATACACACTAATTATCTGCACAAAAGAACTCCATCAATTGATACGATTGGAGAAAGAAAATTAATGCAGATAAAAATAGAAGAAAATCGATCTAATAGGAAATTATCTCTAGTTAGAAAAAAGATTAAATATTATAGGAGTACAGATAATGATAAAATCAAGAAAAAAAAAATAGAAAAGTACAATTTAAAAATAGATAATATTTACAATGGAAATCAACCAATGAATGCTGAAGAATCCATATATAAAAATACTAGTGCCGAATTAAATGAAATAAGAATATTAGATGATATACAAATCATATATAATAACGTAAACCAATCTAAAATTAGTATTGATAATATACAAGATGCTAGTGAAATAAGTATACTAAATGATAATATAACAATTGATAAAACCACGTATAATAAAGCTAATGTAAACGATACATTATCTATACATAATAGTGGCATACATTCGAAAAACAATATTTCATACAAATCAATCAAATCACCAGAAACTATTAAACAATCATTGACAAAAAAAAGTAGTAAAATTTTAAAAGTATTGAAAAAATTTACCAAAATTCTACCATTAAGAAATTCAAAACAAAGCGAAATACACACTAATTATCTGCACAAAAGAACTCCATCAATTGATACGATTGGAGAAAGAAAATTAATGCAGATAAAAATAGAAGAAAATCTACCCAATAGAAAATTATCCCTAGTTAGAAAAAAGATTAAATGTTATAGGAGTACAGATAATGATAAAATCAAGAAAAAAAAAATAGAAAAGTACAATTTAAAGATAGATAATATTTACGATGGAAATCAACCAATGAATGCTGAAGAATCCATATATAAAAATACTAGTACCGAATTAAATGAAATAGGAATATTAGATGATATAAAAATCATATATAATAACGTAAACCAATCTAAAATTAGTTTTGATAATATACAAGATGCTAGTGAAATAAGTATACTAAATGATAATATAATAATTGATAAAACCACGTATAATAAATCTAATGTAAACGATACATTATCTATACATAATAGTGGCATACATTCGAAAAACAATATTTCATACAAAGCAATCAAATCACCAGAAAATATTAAACAATCATTGACAAAAAAAAGTAGTACAATTTTAAAAGTATTGAAAAAATTTACCAAAATTCTACCATTAAGAAATTCAAAACAAGGCGAAATACACACTAATTATCTGCACAAAAGAACTCCATCAATTGATACGATTGGAGAAAGAAAATTAATGCAGATAAAAATAGAAGAAAATCGATCTAATAGGAAATTATCTCTAGTTAGAAAAAAGATTAAATATTATAGGAGTACAGATAATGATAAAATCAAGAAAAAAAAATAGAAAAGTACAATTTAAAAATAGATAATATTTACAATGGAAATCAACCAATGAATGCTGAAGAATCCATATATAAAAATACTAGTGCCGAATTAAATGAAATAAGAATATTAGATGATATACAAATCATATATAATAACGTAAACCAATCTAAAATTAGTATTGATAATATACAAGATGCTAGTGAAATAAGTATACTAAATGATAATATAATAATTGATAAAACCACGTATAATAAATCTAATGTAAACGATACATTATCTATACATAATAGTGGCATACATTCGAAAAACAATATTTCATACAAAGCAATCAAATCACCAGAAACTATTAAACAATCATTGACAAAAAAAAGTAGTACAATTTTAAAAGTATTGAAAAAAATTACCAAAATTCTACCATTAAGAAATTCAAAACAAGGCGAAATACACACTAATTATCTGCACAAAAGAACTCCATCAATTGATACGATTGGAGAAAGAAAATTAATGCAGATAAAAATAGAAGAAAATCGATCTAATAGGAAATTATCTCTAGTTAGAAAAAAGATTAAATGTTATAGGAGTACAGATAATGATAAAATCAAGAAAAAAAAAATAGAAAAGTACAATTTAAAAATAGATAATATTTACGATGGAAATCAACCAATGAATGCTGAAGAATCCATATATAAAAATACTAGTACCGAATTAAATGAAATAAGAATATTAGATGATATAAAAATCATATATAATAACGTAAACCAATCTAAAATTAGTATTGATAATATACAAGATGCTAGTGAAATAAGTATACTAAATGATAATATAATAATTGATAAAACCACGTATAATAAATCTAATGTAAACGATACATTATCTATACATAATAGTGGCATACATTCGAAAAACAATATTTCATACAAATCAATCAAATCACCAGAAATTATTAAACAATCATTGACAACAAAAAGTAGTACAATTTTAAAAGTATTGACAACATTTACCAAAATTCTACTATTAAGAAATTCGAAACAAGGTGAAATACACACTAATTATCTGCACAAAATAACTCCATCAATTAATACGTTTACCAAAATTCTACTATTAAGAAATTCAAAACAAGGCGAAATACACACTAATTATCTGCACAAAAGAACTCCATCAATTGCTACGATTGGAGAAAGAAAATTAATGCAGATAAAAATAGAAGAAAATCGATCTAATAGGAAATTATCCCTAGTTAGAAAAAAGATTAAATGTTATAGGAGTACAGATAATGATAAAATCAAGAAAAAAAAAATAGAAAAGTACAATTTAAAGATAGATAATATTTACGATGGAAATCAACCAATGAATGCTGAAGAATCCATATATAAAAATACTAGTACCGAATTAAATGAAATAAGAATATTAGATGATATAAAAATCATATATAATAACGTAAACCAATCTAAAATTAGTATTGATAATATACAAGATGCTAGTGAAATAAGTATACTAAATGATAATATAATAATTGATAAAACCACGTATAATAAATCTAATGTAAACGATACATTATCTATACATAATAGTGGCATACATTCGAAAAACAATATTTCATACAAAGCAATCAAATCACCAGAAAATATTAAACAATCATTGACAAAAAAAAGTAGTACAATTTTAAAAGTATTGAAAAAATTTACCAAAATTCTACCATTAAGAAATTCAAAACAAGGCGAAATACACACTAATTATCTGCACAAAAGAACTCCATCAATTGATACGATTGGAGAAAGAAAATTAATGCAGATAAAAATAGAAGAAAATCGATCTAATAGGAAATTATCTCTAGTTAGAAAAAAGATTAAATATTATAGGAGTACAGATAATGATAAAATCAAGAAAAAAAAAATAGAAAAGTACAATTTAAAAATAGATAATATTTACAATGGAAATCAACCAATGAATGCTGAAGAATCCATATATAAAAATACTAGTGCCGAATTAAATGAAATAAGAATATTAGATGATATACAAATCATATATAATAACGTAAACCAATCTAAAATTAGTATTGATAATATACAAGATGCTAGTGAAATAAGTATACTAAATGATAATATAATAATTGATAAAACCACGTATAATAAATCTAATGTAAACGATACATTATCTATACATAATAGTGGCATACATTCGAAAAACAATATTTCATACAAAGCAATCAAATCACCAGAAACTATTAAACAATCATTGACAAAAAAAAGTAGTACAATTTTAAAAGTATTGAAAAAAATTACCAAAATTCTACCATTAAGAAATTCAAAACAAGGCGAAATACACACTAATTATCTGCACAAAAGAACTCCATCAATTGATACGATTGGAGAAAGAAAATTAATGCAGATAAAAATAGAAGAAAATCGATCTAATAGGAAATTATCTCTAGTTAGAAAAAAGATTAAATGTTATAGGAGTACAGATAATGATAAAATCAAGAAAAAAAAAATAGAAAAGTATAATTTAAAAATAGATAATATTTACGATGGAAATCAACCAATGAATGCTGAAGAATCCATATATAAAAATACTAGTACCGAATTAAATGAAATAAGAATATTAGATGATATAAAAATCATATATAATAACGTAAACCAATCTAAAATTAGTATTGATAATATACAAGATGCTAGTGAAATAAGTATACTAAATGATAATATAATAATTGATAAAACCACGTATAATAAATCTAATGTAAACGATACATTATCTATACATAATAGTGGCATACATTCGAAAAACAATATTTCATACAAATCAATCAAATCACCAGAAATTATTAAACAATCATTGACAACAAAAAGTAGTACAATTTTAAAAGTATTGACAACATTTACCAAAATTCTACTATTAAGAAATTCGAAACAAGGTGAAATACACACTAATTATCTGCACAAAATAACTCCATCAATTAATACGTTTACCAAAATTCTACTATTAAGAAATTCAAAACAAGGCGAAATACACACTAATTATCTGCACAAAAGAACTCCATCAATTGCTACGATTGGAGAAAGAAAATTAATGCAGATAAAAATAGAAGAAAATCGATCTAATAGGAAATTATCCCTAGTTAGAAAAAAGATTAAATGTTATAGGAGTACAGATAATGATAAAATCAAGAAAAAAAAAATAGAAAAGTACAATTTAAAGATAGATAATATTTACGATGGAAATCAACCAATGAATGCTGAAGAATCCATATATAAAAATACTAGTACCGAATTAAATGAAATAAGAATATTAGATGATATAAAAATCATATATAATAACGTAAACCAATCTAAAATTAGTATTGATAATATACAAGATGCTAGTGAAATAAGTATACTAAATGATAATATAATAATTGATAAAACCACGTATAATAAATCTAATGTAAACGATACATTATCTATACATAATAGTGGCATACATTCGAAAAACAATATTTCATACAAATCAATCAAATCACCAGAAACTATTAAACAATCATTGACAAAAAAAAGTAGTACAATTTTAAAAGTATTGACAACATTTACCAAAATTCTACCATTAAGAAATTCAAAACATGGCGAAATACACACTAATTATCTGCACAAAAGAACTCCATCAATTGATACGATTGGAGAAAGAAAATTAATGCAGATAAAAATAGAAGAAAATCTACCCAATAGAAAAGTATCCCTAGTTAGAAAAAAAATAAAATGTTATAGGAGTACAGATAATGATAAAATCAAGAAAAAAAAATTAGAAAAGTACAATTTAAAAATAGATTATATTTACGATGGAAATCAACCAATGAATGCTGAAGAATCCATATATAAAAATACTAGTACCGAATTAAATGAAATAAGAATATTAGATGATATAAAAATCATATATAATAACGTAAACCAATCTAAAATTAGTATTGATAATATACAAGATGCTAGTGAAATAAGTATACTAAATGATAATATAATAATTGATAAAACCACGTATAATAAATCTAATGTAAACGATACATTATCTATACATAATAGTGGCATACATTCGAAAAACAATATTTCATGTAAATCAATCAAATCACCAGAAATTATTAAACAATCATTGACAACAAAAAGTAGTACAATTTTAAAAGTATTGACAACATTTACCAAAATTCTACTATTAAGAAATTCGAAACAAGGTGAAATACACACTAATTATCTGCACAAAATAACTCCATCAATTAATACGTTTACCAAAATTCTACTATTAAGAAATTCGAAACAAGGTGAAATACACACTAATTATCTGCACAAAATAACTCCATCAATTAATACGATTGGAGAAAGAAAATTAATGCAGATAAAAATAGAAGAAAATCGACACAATAGGAAATTATCCCAAGTTAGAAAAAAGATGAAATGTTATAGGATTACAGATAATGATAAAATCAAGAAAAAAAAATTAGAAAAATACAATAGAAAAATAGGAAAAAATTACGATGGAAATCACCTAATGAAAAAAGAGCATATAAGAACAAATCTAATATCAGAAGAATCTCAACCCAGTAGGAAATCATCCTTCGTTAAAAAAAAGATGAAATGTTACTTCAGAGCAGAAAGCGATAACATCAAGAACCAAAAAATATATAATTATAATATAAAAACCGGACAAAATTATGGTGTATATCAACCGATATTTATTACTAAAGATACTGTTATAAATGATTCTATAAAAACACACAAACGTAAAAATAATATACTTCTAAAATTAAGGAATTCAAATCAAAATGATATACACCTTAATTCTCCACACAAAATAACGCAACCCATTGATAGTATTGGTACATCTAGAAAGTTGCAAAACATATATGAACGAAAATCTGTAATTGAAATACTACAAGAAATAAAAGATTCAAAGATATATAAGACATATACCTAATATATGATTATGAAGCGAAAAAAAAGATTAAGAATTTTAACTATTATTAATAAAACTGTTATAAATTAATATTTTTACATTTAAACTATATATTATATTATGAATTATATATACAAAGTAAATATACATAAATAACAAAATATATACACAAACACACACTCACACACATATATATATATATGTATATATATATATATATAATAGAAGGGAAAGGGAAGATCAAATATTGTATCATAGTACCTTATATCAAAATTTGACATTGATAATGTTTTCTAGTTATCCTACTCTAGATTACTTATATTAACTCTAATATATATATATATATATATATATATATATATTATTTATAGTGAAAGGAAGATGATAAATAATATTAATTATATTACAAATGTATATTATTTGCCATCAGAATACGACTGGCATAGATTACGATATAATGTAATCGATATAAATGATGTGATAATTTAATACGGCGATTATTAAGTTACGCAAAGTTACATCATCATCATCATAATCTCTGCATATAGGAGGAGAAACTGCCAAATTAAGTTTGTTCATTCAAAAGTTGGGATTTTCTCTGCACAATTATATCCTCGACAACCTAAAATGACATATTATATAGTGTTAAACAATATGATTTCATCTGATGATTAATATATATACACATATATGTGTACAAGTATTATTATATTAGAAAATATATTGAGCATACTAAAGAGAATATACAGTGTTAATTGCTAAAATATTGCTAACACAACCCACTAGGTGACTATAATGTTCGTCCTACATCCGTCAGTAAATACGTTTTATTAAAGTCAATACATTTTTATTAGTAACTCATTATTGATTAACATATATATATATATATATATATATATATATATATATATATATTAAAACTGCCTGTGTGGCTCAGTGGCTAAGGCGTCAGACACACAAGCAGTAGGACACGGGTACGACCCTCGTCTGAACCATTAATTAATTTTATAAAATGGTCTTAAAATATTGTTTAGAAGTGATCTTATATAATTGTGTATAAATAAATGATCGGCTCTCGTTAAAACCATGGATGCCTTAACATGAGAGCGGCTTCGAAGGGACATTAGAGCCTTATATGGTTATAAGTGAAAACTTCATCTAAGTTCCTGGATGGGATGAAAGGACTCCACCAAATAAAAATAACAATATATATATATATATATATATATATATATATATATATATAATATTGATTATATTTAAATTATTTGTATCAAAACATAAACCTTTTCTCTTTAAACCTTTCTCCGGTCTATCTTGTATCATTTGCTTACGTATTCATCTGTTATATAATATCAGTAAAGGTTATGTTATAGATATGCATATTTATGTTAACATTGACATGCATGAATATATCAACTACAGACAACTCGCTATAACTCAGAAACACCGATAACTTAGAGATTTACAGTTTTTGTATACAAATAGATAAATTAAATACTAGTTCATCAAAACTCTGACACCCAGATGACTCAACTGAGTTTTTCTAGTTCTAGTTTTGTTTTATAAAATATATACTAGTTATTAGATATAATTTATAATTTATAATTTATATAATTTACTAATATAAATATAAAATAATAAGAATCATGCCATTAGAATTATGCAGAATGATATTGAAAATAAAATCTGTTCACCAATTTTAACACACAAAAAAACAATATATATATATATATACATTATTGTTACATTGATACATTATATTTGTTATAAAAATACAATTTATTTCAATGAATTATATGATTAATTTATGTAAATTGAAATGTATTATTTTTTTGATGTTTCTGTATGTGATTGTTGTTCGTTTAGGTGTAGTGTATGACATTGTGATGGTGAAATCAATGGAATAATGGTCAGTAAGTAAAGTATGTCTGATAGGGGGTTTGTTTAACAGTTTAGAGTCAGTGAAGGTTAGAATTAAGTCAAGGGTATTTCCATGAATGTGCGTTGGGAAGTTTACATGTTGAGTGAGGTTGAGTTCATTGTAAGTCATTTTGAATTTATAGTGATGTAGTAAGTCCGTATTTACGTGAAAGTTAAAATCTCCAAGTATTAAAAGATTTTCGGTAGAGTTATCATGTACAATGTCAGTAAAGTCAGTAATGAATGAACGGTAATCATTATTTGGTGGTCTATATATCAGAAGTAGGGACAGTGAAATAACTATAATATGCATAATAGGAATACATAAATGTTCAGATTATGTTGACAGCCCAGCTAATACTGACAACATCGGAACATCATTATTACATATATTAGTCATCATCCGATGTAGACATGGTTGATGTTTTAGACGATGTTGAAATCAGTGTAAACATTGAATATTACATTATATTCTGAGGATATAATTTTATAAAATATAATTTATATATAATTTAAAATATAATTTTAGAATATTTTGAGGATGTTAGTATTCGCTGGGAGTACTTGACAATCACTGCTTGTACCGATACTATAGTGCTATTAATCAGAGGTATAGAGCTATACATTATAAAAACAATAAGCAACTATAATACAATACCTTTATTGTAGTAGTCGTAAACAAAGACATAGAGACACCTCCTTTAGCATATTGATGCGTGTCTTTTGTTTTAGTTCGAAATCAAAACATATTTTGTCGATCGTCAACTGAAATGATTGAATTCATTATTAATGATACAAAGTTATCTTAAATTAGCACCTGGATAATATGTATATATATATACAAATGTGTCATTAATTCATATATTTTAAACGTTATATAAAATTTAATATAAATAAATAATATAGGAAATATATAACTATGATTAGAATATTTATAATGTGAAACAAAACACATTATTTAATTATATCAATAATAACACCACCATTAAAATGTAATTTAAATTTATATATATTAATATTATATAATAATAATGTACTTAAGAAAAACTGTTATAATATGGAAAATAAAACTGTCTTAATTTGAAGCCACTTGAGAAAAGAAAAGAATTCAATTGAAAATAAAAGATGTAAACAGATTTTAATTTAATACTCAATATAATATAACATATACTATTCTATTTTATTCTAATCTGATGGTATTTTAAAATTATTTAAATATATAATTATATTTATCAAGAGAATTATTTATTTAGAATATTTAAATATAAATATATCTTACACATTTAGTGTTTTATTCGATATCTAAACAGGTGCACATATCGAGGAGAATACACACCCTATAGGGTAATTATAATTAAACTCGGTGATTTTTAATGGCGATCCAACCGGATGGAATTTCTACTTCTACCAGAACCATATTGGACATGGGTGATTCTCCTATGTACCTTTAACATAATACTTCATGTGATTATATATATATATATATATATATATATATATATATATATATATATATATATATATATATATATATATATAGTTTTGCTGTCGAGACAATGTGATTGGGAAATCAACAATTATAGATGTATACCTACACTAATATAAGTAGTGTGTATAGGGTGGTTGGCATTAAGTGAAACATTAAGTGGTTGTAACTCTAATATACACTGATCTCTAAATTAATATATATATATATATATATTCATTTATAATAAAAAAATACTAATATAATAATCAAATATTAATAATACTAATCATTTGATAGAAGATTTTAATTATAATGATATAATAAATATAAATAAAATTATTCAATATTTTTATATCTAAAAGGCCACAAATTAAGATGTACATATTAAATATAGTTATCGCCCAGCAAACATAATCACACACACACACACATACACACACACATATATGTAACATAATATGTGTTGCATTTAATTATATATAGAAATACTCGCTATTTAATATTATAATATTAAAGTAAATACATTTTATAAGAATACAACGATTAGTATGATATTACATCATTTCTTATGTAACACTCTGATATACGCGTGTATATTATTGTATATGTATGTATGGGGTAATCATCTTCTGATCGCTAACTTTCATATTGATAATTGTATATATATATATATATATATATATATATATATATTCTAATATATAATCGCTAATTTTATAATATATCTAATTGAATACCATTTTCCATAATAATACAGTTTTATATATATACTAGCCGTACCCGACCCGGCGTTGCTCGGTTTTGATTATTTTCCTATATATTATATATTAATTATAGCTATTCCTGATTTTTAATTAATATATATATATAATAAAATAAATGTTAGCTGACATACAAAACAAAGTAGAAAAATATTTCAAAAAATATATTAAAAAATACAACACATATTTAAAATATTACAAAATATGTCTTAAAATAATTTCGAAAACTCAAACCTAAACCCAAACACAAACCGTACACTACCCTGCGTTGATAGGTTTTTGATTATTTGCCTATCAATTATTAATTATAGTTATTCCTAATTATGCATAGCTAATCTTTAATTGTTGTCTTCTAACTAATATTTAATAAATCTAACTGTATCCGATGTAGATCTAGCGTTGTTATTTTTAAGATTTATTCCTAAAATATTTTGTAAAAATACAATTAATAATTTAAAATATTATAAAATATATTTTAAAAAGTATCTAAAATATTTTTTAAATATAAAAAATATTTCAACATATTAGTAACCTTGTAACCTTGTAACCAATTTGTTTAGACACTGCGATCAACATTAGTAGCCATATCCTACCCGGCGTTGCTAGGTTTTTGATTGTTTGACTATTTATTTTTATTAATTATAGTTATTCCTGATTATTCTAAAATATATAATTGCTAAAAAATACAAAAAATATTTAAAATATTACAAAATATGTTTTAAAAAATGTCGAAAACTCAAACCTAAACCCAAATCCAAACAGTGCTGCCACTGGCTGCCAGTCCCCTACCGCATACAGTACAAACTTTTCCTGACCATCCACAAAGCTATTCACCACAACTCCCCTGACTACCTTGCCTCCCTCCTACATCTACACACACCCATCACTCCACTCCAGACCCGTTCCTCCAACACCTTTATCCTTACCACTCCCCATCTACACAAACTCCACTCTTCCAATATACGATCCTTTGCCCTCTCTGCCCCTTACCACTGGAACTCCCTGCCCAATCACCTACGAACAAACACATCAACCCTCCTTTAAACTCCACCTTAAGACTTATTATTTCTCCCTTGCCTTCCCTCCCACTCAATAATTCTCTCCCACGGACGGCCGATTGCTAACGCACTGATGCAGTCCATAAACCAAAAAAAGTAAAAGTAAGTATTCATGATTCTGCTTTTCATATACAATAACATACATTTTTGCTAAAATTCAAACAAATTTATACCAATATTAATATCTCAAAAATTAGTGGAAAAATATTTCAAAAATATTTCAAAAAAAATATTTTTAAAAATACAACACATATTTGCAATATTACAAAATATTACTTAAACAATGTCGAAAACCCAAACTGCACCCTGCGTTGCTCGATTTTTGATTGTTGTTGCCTATCTATTATTTATTAATTATAGCTATTTCTGTATTGCTACAAAATATATTTCAAAGATTAGTTGAAAAATATAAAAAAATATTTCGAATAATATTTTTAAAAATACAAAAAATATAAATAATATTATAAAATATATTTTAAAAAAATTTCAAAAAAATGTCCACAATAATGTTAACAAATATTTCAAAAAAATGTTTTAAAATATTTCAAAAAATTTTTTAAAAATATTTCACAAAATTTCAAAAAAATACTTCGAAAAAATGTAAAAAAAAGATTCCAAAAAAGCGACCCCGAAGATTTTAGATGACAAAAAAATCATTTTAATGGCAAAAAGTCAATTTTTCGGGATTTTCTGGGGTACGCGGTGAAAAATTCAAAAAATTTTCCGGACCAAACCATACAGGTGAAAATTTATTAAGATCGGGTATAACAGATTTTCGCGACGTAACCCGGTTCTCGAGTTATGTCACCAGATACACATATATATATATATATATATATATATAATTAAATAGACTTTCTTTTATATGTATAGATAAGTATTAGTTGCTATAGAGGCAGTATTCTATCAGTATTATAAATAAATAATATATACAAGTTAGCCTAAACAATACATGTATTAATTACGTGAATATGGTATACCTGATATAAACCACATCCTTTTCCTGTTAGTTTATAAACCAACTTGGTTTTTCTGCCAACATTATTAACTGTCTTCTTCTGTAGGAATATGCATTGCTTTCTTTTAACTGTGAGTCATCTTCATCGTTATTATTATTATTTATTAATAAATCGGTTGTCGACTTATGCGAATTTACATATTAAAATTGCATCAAAGAATGTAATCTATTTATTGTATACAATATATATATATATATACAAATACTAAATCAATTTAAATATTTACGATTTTGTTCTAGTATTTTTTCAAGTGTCGAATATAAACATGAATATTAATATGAATATAAATAAGTATTATTATCTAGTATCATTATTTATAAAAAGAAATATATTTTATTTTCTCTCGTTTCTTTTGTTGATATATGTGTTAACTTCTCCGTAAATTGCTTACAAATAAATTACAATATTTTCAATTGTTGCCAATACATACATATATATATTTTAGAGAATGAAATGTAGGTATTTTATTAAAAATTATAAAAAATGTTTAATGAATAAAATATTCATAATTATATGAATAGTCTTAAAAAGTATTTTTTATTTATTAATTATTCAAAATATTGCTGATATATCCAATAAACTGATTTATTTATTATGTATTTAAATTTATGAAAAAAAAGTTCAACTTAAAACCTTCCCAGTAATATAAAAATATTTCGATATAAAATATAATAGTATATTATTAAAAAATAAAGCATTCTAAAATTATATATAATTTTTATATTTGTTATCAAATATTCATTAAGTTATAAGCATATATGTAGAGGTCATATACGTCCTTAATAGGGACACTCTATATGTCTTAATATGGACACCCTATAACCAATCAGCGCACAGCATATTACCCAGTTAAACAAACTGTTAATATAATATGCTGAACATGTGTAATATTTATCAGTTCAACAGTTCTTAGTTTTGAATTATCATATATTCAAAATGGTGTATAAATTTATAAATATTAATATATATATATGTTATCACATTATTCTCTCCTTGTATATTTAATTAATATAATATAAACAAAAATTATATTTTTTTTTATCGAAATCTGTTAATCTCATAAAATATACACAACTGTTGAACTCTATACAAATTTAATATGTTGAATATGTTCACTTTACAAATATGTTGAACTCTATATAAATGTAATATATTGAACATGTTCAATTTAACATTTTTGTAAAATAATTATATTATATATAATTACATATATGTAAATATTACATAACCATGTAATTGAATGTATATGATTAACTATTATGAAAATAGTTTACTATAATATACATTTTACATTTATAATACATTTATACAAATTATTATATTTATTTACTATTATATATAATCTAGTATACTATAGTATACTAGTCTATAGATTATATATAATAGTGTATAACAATGTTTACATTATAATACAAATCTATACAAGAATAGTATCAGTATTAATGTATTACATATATATATATATATATATATATATATATACATATAATTATCTATAATATTACCAGGGAGATATAATAAACCTCCGGAGGCCCTGCTATAATAAATATTACATAAAGATTATGATCCATAAATATTAATAAATATGATATTACATTTTAATCCTTAATAATAAACAAATATTTAGGCTTATTTTTAATACTCTGAAAAGCTATTTAGAACATATGATACACAATCGGTAGTATAATTATAAATAGTACTGTTAACCATGTAATTGCGTATACTTTTATTGTAATAGTATTATAATTTACAATATCTTATGATTCTTTTTTATTTATTAGTATGAGTGCATTTATTAGGAGACCGTTGTAACAATTGTATTACTAAGAATTCAAGTGGGAATACCTTACAAGTGGGTATATGAACATAATAATATTCGTTTATAAGATAGCATGCCTCGTTTATAAGAGTATGTTATTAGTAAAATATGAAACTACTGACGTATGGCTGTTTTATTATCTACAATGGTAAATTATAATCTATTAATTATAATAACACCACTGCTATATTACCAGACATACTCATTATGGAATGTTAGATAACGATGTATATTAATTACATACAGTAAAAGTCGCTTGTATAACATATGTGTTCGTTCGCTTAATCATTATAGTGATATCAATATATGTGGAAGAGTCGAAAAATATATGTATACTATAGGCTTTATGATTAAATTCGTTAATTCTTCTTTCTAGTATTTCTGTTAATGTCCAAGTTTCGCAGCCATAAAGTATACTTTAATTAACGCATTTAAGCATAAAGCCTATCGGCTATATATAGCAGAATACTGGTGATTACCTACAGAGAAAGAAAAACAAATGATTATGTATACCAAATAATTGTTGAGTTCATATGTCAAGTTAAGCATCTCCTATCAATAGTAAAGAGAAGAAAATGTTATATTTTGGTCGTACGATGCGTCAAAAGAGTCAGAATTAAACTGTGATACAACTTGTATCATACAAGGTTACGTTTTTGGTAAAAGAAGAAGATGACGACCTAGAAAAAACTGGATGGATAACATAGTGAAATGGGCGGGGTCAGAAAAGGATCTGATCCAACTAATATACCTTATATAGAACCGTGACGGATGGATAATAACTTGTGTTGCAGCGATTCATATTGCTCCTATGGGTATACGATTAACCGATCAAGGGACTAAGTAAGTAAGTAAATCCAAGATTTAAAATATAAAACTTGAAATATTTGACTTATTCATATTTTTTAATAATATATTTGCAATATATTTTTGGTCATTGGTAATATAATCTAATACTTTATATTCTTTCAGTACATAGATTATACCACTATATTGATATAGTGCTGTTTTAATACATAGTGTTCTCAGTCCATCTTGTTGGGGATATGGTTTCAATGTATTTGCTTTGTTATTATTTGTATTGTATACATTACGGAATTTGATAGTTTGTATATATAATAATCCCAAATCATTAACCACTATCAAGGATTTTCTTATATTTATATTGTTATCTAATGCATACACCAGTGTAAAGACTATAATAGTGACTTTACAGCCATTAGCTTTTTATATATACTTTTAACATACATATTAGCTGCACCGTCATATGACTGTCCTCTTAATTTAGAAATAGGCAGGTTAAGATGTTCAAGTTCAGATAACATTAAATTTCCTATATTTTCTAAGTTGTATCCTCAGTCATATTGAATATTCTAATGCATATTTCTTTAATTTCTAGTTTGTATTTCAAGTAACGAACCACCAAAATGTACTGCTCACTTCCGTATATATCTTGAATTCCATCACATTGAATTGAGAAAGTCCCATTAATATCTTTCAATACAATATTTTTTAATTCAGTTTTATATAGTTGAATAATTTAATTCTTATAAATAAAAAACAATTTCGAGATCATACAAAAGAATTATTCACATCAAATAAAATACTTAAATTAGATAAGCTAACATATTATAATACACTATAGTGTATATGATAATGTGTGTATAGTATATATTATAATATATATGCAAAAACAATATTATAATCAATTACCAACAAATTTAACTAAAATACACAAACAAAATAATAATAAATATACTCTACGAACAAATAAAACGTATACGTTTTAGTATAGTATATATAGTATATATTATATAGTATATAGTATAGTATATATAATATACCAATTTCAAAATCAACAAGAACAATAAATAGTTTACTGATAAAAGGTCCACAACTTCGGAACTTACTTCCAACAAATATATTTTGTATATATACAAAATATACAAAATGAAAATGTGTTCAAGAAAAGAATAAAAAATATGTTACTCAATGATGAATTATATTATAGATAAATTAAAAATTAATGAATTTAAAATTAATTTAATAAAATTAACAAATTAAAACTAAAACTAAAAAAAAAAAAATAAAATAAAAAAATAAAAATAAAAAATATATATCAAAAATATATGTATGTATAAATTATTTGTATTATTATTATTGTTTTGATTTTGATTTTGATTATTATTAATAATAATGTCACATTTTGTCTGTCTACTAATGTATTTTATTTATTTATTATTATCTTTTATATCTTATATTTAAATATGAAATATATAGTTAAATATTATAATTAAACAATCAATGTTCCTGTCCTGTGTACTGTGTGCATGAATCGCTGGCAACAACCTGAAAAGGCCAAGGTCTTATTTTGAAGCCATTTGGATAACGAAGAAAGAAAACGAAAAAGAATAATAAATGAAAAAAATAACGAAATTAAATTACTCCAATAAACTATATCTTTCTATCTATCCCTTTTGAATGTTTTAATTTTTCGATAACAATTTTTTTAATATTTTTTGAAAAATAGAATATCTTATTTATTAATTATAATATACTAAATATGTTCAATGAATAAAATTATCATAATTTTACATATAGTATAAGTTTATTTTAAACAAAATGATTGGTTTAAGTTTCTTCTTCTCTCCCCTAATAATTTTTTTAATTTTACAAATTTGTATAGCCCCTACAATTGTGGGCCCTGTAAATTTCCTGAATTGCTCCTTTATTTTTTCCTTTTTATTAGTAAAACTTATAATTAGTGAACATCTGTTAATATAAAATTAAATTCTAGAAAATATATAGTATTTAAAATATATTGGGGGACTTTCCCTTCCTATCGAAAATTCCTGGCTATAGCCGTATACGGGCCTTATGTTACATATGTTACTTTTAATACTTTTGTTATTATTAACTTTATAATCTTCATCTATTACTTTTGTTTATTTAACATCCCACCAGTTGATTCTCTATAATGACAATGTTTAAAGGTTTTTCTTATATCAACTTATATAACTTTTACTGTATATATGTAAATAATCGTAAATGGCCTCTATAATACGATATGTAGACTCTGTACAACGCCCTAACCACGCCCTAACCACGCCCACTGGAGATATTGTCCAATAATCACTTGTTATCACATACACATAAGCATTTATATTATAAGCCTACATAACATACGTATTACTTATATAATTAACACGAGTAGGAGAACTAGAATTACTTTACAAAATAAAGATGGTTATATATAATTTATATATAAATTATAATTTATTTCTAAAAATTAATTACATTATTAGGTTATACCTATATTTATTTAACAAATATTAATTATAATATTAAATTTAATATGTATGGTTAAGCATGCTTATATTTTAAAGTATTTCAAATAATTTAATAATTTAATATGTATTTATAATATATTGTAAAATAATTATATGATAATAAGTATATCTTTATTTGTAAATGAAATTTTATTTTATTAGCTATTATAATAATAATATATATATATATGATAATATATATATATAATATATATATATATGTATATATATCTCAGGCCCGTAGCCACGGGGATGGCAGGGCCCCCCTTATAATTGCCAGTCCCCCAATGGATTTTTTTAAATATTTATTTAAGATATTTATTGCCATTTATGTGATGATCAAAATGAAGGATTTAAAAATAATATCTTTAAGATATTATCTTAATGATAATCTTATAATATACAAATACATATATACTGAGTTCTCACAAATAGCCAAAAGGACATATTTAAATTATAAATACACATCATGATGTTATGTGAAAATACTATTCAAAATGAAATAATAAATATAATACAATACATGTATGTATTTTATGTAAATGTATACAGATTTTGAAAATAAAATATCACTTATTAAAATATTTGTAATTTAATAATTATAAAATTTAATTAATACTCTTTAAAAATGATATATTGCACACTGCATACATAAGCAATTATATATATATATAATTACTATACGATTACTAATTATTACAATATGCTTATTATCTATTTTCGTGCGGATCTACTTTCACGCGTATTTAGGGGAAAGTCTCCGATTGCCGACCCCTAAATGATTAATTGTAATAACTTATTCAATTTTAAATATACTTATTTGAAAGTTTGTAATTTGAGTAATATTATGGCAATGAATAATGTGGCTATTTTAAATAATATATACTTATAATTACAATAATAAACATGGGGGTCGGTAATCGGGTACATGTGCCTAATACAGACCCCCTTCCCTTATTACCGGCCCACTAAAATAATCGTGGCATAAATAATTGTATAATTATAATATCCATTAAAAATAGTAGATATACATAAATATAATTAATTATAACATGACGTAATTTATTTTGTATTGAATTTATATTTTAATAGTAATATTACATTTAAACTTTATAGTAATTATATTAAAATAGTGTATATTATTATTTAATATTTATTTATTAATCAATATGTATATATATAACTGGAATCATGAATCCTAAATATATGTCAATGATACACAAACAAGTTATAACATAATTTAAAGTAAAATACGGATCTATTTTGATTGGATATTATAAATCACATGGGGTCGGTAATAGGGAAATCATATGATTTTCTATAATTAAGATATATTGGTTAATAGTTATTCAAATTAAATTATTTTTATAATAGTTATATACATTTTATTGATCTACAATATTATGTAAAACATAAATTTTCTTTTAATTAATAAAGTATTTACAATGATTTAAAAAAAGTTATTATTCAAATATTTAAAAAGTAAAAACAGAATATTACATTTTATCAAATAACAATTGTAGGATTAAATATTTTTTTAAACAAAAAACTTATTCATATTTATCATTAAATTACTAACAGTTCATGTATATATAATTTTTTGATAACTCTTATATTTACTGAGATACGAGAGGGGGTCGGTAATCGGGACTTTCCCCCATATGACATATTTCAACTCCCGCAATATAAATAACTCAAGCAAGTATGTTTTCATGTTTATTAAGTGTTCTCTATATGATGATCTATTATAAATACGAGCTTGTAAAATAGTTCATATAATTATTATAATTGTTGCTAACATATGTACACACAAATTCAAATAATTAGTTTAAGTTAGTACTACTACTACTACTACTACTACTAATACTACTACTACTACTACTACTACTACTACTACTACTACTACTACTACTACTACTACTACTACTACTACTACTACTACTACTACTACTACTACTACTACTACTACTACTACTACTACTACTACTACTACTACTACTACTACTACTACTACTACTACTAATACTAACTACTACTACTACTACTACTACTACTACTACTACTACTACTACTACTACTACTACTACTACTACTACTACTACTACTACTACTACTACTACTACTACTACTACTACTACTGCTGCTGCTGCTACTACTACTACTACTACTACTACTACTACTACTACTACTACTACTACTACTACTACTACTAAAACTACTACTACTACTACTACTACTAATACTACCACCACCACCACCACCACCACCACCACCACCACCGCCGTTTATATATATATATATATATATATATATATATATATATAGATATATCATTGAAGTACTTCATTGCAACGTTGCGGAAGAGGTTGGGAATCAATATGTTTTCTAAAGGGTTCTGACATTTGTAATCTGGTCGTCCGTACTTCTGCTTTTCCCAAACCCTGATTATTTCACAGATATACTTTGTTCACCAAGGGGGTGTTAGTCTTTTAAGCATTTTTTAAAGTAATATCTTACTTGACTGACATATTAAGCTAAGGGTTCTGTAGTTTGAACATTTTTTCAGGTCACTTTTCTTGGTGATGGCTATTTCCAATTATTGGGTTCATTGGGTAGGCCAGATTTTATTATCCTAAGATTTTTGGCATATCTGAGTGAGGAACTTTGTTGTCGAACTTCCCCCATGTTTGATTAGTTAGCTTAGTATATTGTAAATTCCTGGCGATTTCCCTTCTTTTAATGTTTGTATAGTATCACTAACTTCTGATTTGAGTATTGTCAGATTAAGGTCCGAGTCTTTGATGAGTATTTCAGTGTGGTTCAGTATATTAACATCCGGTTTTATAGGATAATTATATAAGTTGCGGCAGTATTCAGTCTAGCGGTTTAGAATCGATGAGTCTTCAGATAGTATACTATAGAAACTATAGTTTCTCATTACTGTATTCAATGATGAAAGTATTTCTTCTTGATGATTTTCAGTATTTTATAAGCTATCTTATTATATAGTACACATCACATGTCGTATTCGATATATTTAGCTGTACTTGTATCCAATTGTATTTTGCTTCTTGCATTGCCTTCCGAATATTTACATTGATTTTTCTGTACATGCTATCTAGATCAGGTTTTTGTTTATTTTTATATTTCAGTGATCTTCTCTCGTCGCATAGGTAAATAATGTCATATGTAGGGTTGTTTTTTCTTTAGATATTAATATCAAATTTGCCTATTATTTCTGTAGCACTGCAGTTCTTATTATTATTTCTTAACATTTTTAGTAAATAACGGTATTGTCTCAATTGATTTTTTCAATCTTCTCAAGTTTATCGCTAAGTTTATCAGCGTAGAGGGTGAACATTTGGATTTTGTCTGTCTGTCGATATTGAATCTGATTCGTATTGATTGATGATGTTTGTTTGATAGCAGTTTAAGGCGTAGGTTACATAATATAAGATCATGATCGCTATGTATTTCAGCCCCTCAGTATATTATCGTGGAAATTCTAATAATCCTAGACTTAAATATGTGTGGAGTTAGTATAGTGTAAATTTGATTATTTTGCAGACCATTTGGTGAGTACCATGTTGTATTCTTAAGTTTTTGTGAGGATACAGTGTATTTGCAACCACTAGTTTGTGTCTTTCCGTGAATTCAAGTTGCATCTGTCATTTATTATTAATCTCACATATATCAACACGTTCATCGCATCTGTTCGCTTGTACATTTCTTCCTCTCTTAGAATTCCAATATCATTATATTATAATTAATTCTTTGATATATTTATATCTCGGTATCTCAGAAACCATAAATCAAACACAAAAATGTTTAAAGAATAAAATATTCTTAATATATAATTAGTCTAAAAACATATTTTTTTTAATTATTCAAAATAGTGCTGATAAGTAACCTGTTATATGGTTAATAAGAGGCTACTAATAAATATGTTTATACAAAGTTGATATATGATCGAATATATTTGATATATATATATATATATATAGTTCTATATAGTACTACATTCAACGATAACTTACTTTACCCAACTACAATACTGTTTAAACGAACTACATAACTGGCTAACAAATAATAACCTACTAGGGCTACTAATCCACAATACAACTGAAATATTAAATATCACTAAATATATATATATTTATATATATATATATATATATATATATATATATATATATATAATATAAATTTTAATTACTAGAATACTTTTTTTTTCACGGAGAAATAGGTTAATAGATTTAAACTCCAATCCAGCGGTGCCCAGGAGGTGGATAGGGAAATGGCCTTCAGATATGAAGGTTAGCTGCGAATATGTGAATGTTTTATTCAATAAGCAGTACCAAACCAAAACCAGAGTGGTCCTTTGGCAAGACCTAGTACTCTGCAGCCCCCGTGCAGGGTTACGCAAATGTGTATGGAGTGGCGACCGCACATAAATCATTTAAATTTGATCAAACACAAAATACGAACAAAACGACATGACTATCATCCAATGCAAACTTACTGACCACACTGATAAATGCTATATCTATATCAAAAAATATTGACTTAATAATTTCATACATAGCTAGTAAACCTTACAATATTATAGCTTTGACTGAAACTTGGCTGAATGCTAAAAATAAAATAATCCCTGCCGAACTTGAAAATTTAGGTTACACCATGATATCAAAAAATAGAGATGATGGAAGAAATGCCGGTGGTGTTGCTTTGTTAATACAAAAAGACATCATCGTCACATCATCCAAAGTCTACCAATCGACTAACTGTGACTTACTACTTACAAAACATAACAATCTTTCACTGTCCCTACTTCTGATATATAGACCACCAAATAATGATTATCGTTCCTTCATTACTGACTTTACTGACATTATACATGACCACTCTACCGAAAATCTTTTAATACTTGGAGATTTTAACTTTCACGTAAATACGGACTTACTACATCACTATAAATTCAAAATGAATTACAATGAACTAAACCTCACTCAACATGTAAACTTCCCAACGCACATTCATGGAAATACCCTTGACTTAATTCTAACCTTCACTGACTCTAAACTGTTAAACAAACCCCCTATAAGACATACTTTACTTACTGACCATTATTCCATTGATTTCACCATTACAATGCCATACACTACACCTAAATGAACAACAATCACATACAGAAACATCAAAAAAATAAACTATGATGACTTTAAAAACGATATAAATAAATCAGTTATTTCATGTCACTTAACATCCTACTCACTAACAGAATTACTAACAGACTTATTCAACAAACACGCACCACTTAAAACTAACTACTTAACCAAACACGATAACCAGCCCTGGTTTAACTCAGATCTAGGGAAATTGAAACATATTTTTAGAACTCAAAATAAGAAATATTTAAAACACCCAACAATAATTAACCGAACTCAACTGCATAAATCCAGATACACTTACAGAATACTTTTAAATCAAACCAAAACAGACTACATTAAAAACAAAATAAACCATTCATAACATGACTACAAGAAACTATTCAACATTACCAAAATACTTTTAGGTAAGAAAAATAAAATAAGTCTTCCCACTACAAATCTAGATAAAACACTCTGCACTAGATTTGGTGATTTTTTCTCTGAAAAAGTAGAAAAACTTTGCTATAATCTAGATTTACAACGACAATTACTACCAACTGATACGACAGTCCTAACTACAACCTGCAAACACACATTTACAGAATTTGAATGACCTACTATAACTGATATCTATAACTTAATTGTTACAGCAAAGACAACATCTCCTTCTGACCCTATTCCACTGAAAATGACTAAAATACTAGCTTCTACACTAGCTCCTATTTATAAACAGATAATTGATACTTCATTAATGACTGGTGAAATACCCAACAATTTAAAATACACAATTATCAATCCTTACTTAAAAAAACCAGATTTAGATGTTGAAGTACTGAGTAATTATAGACCAGTATCTCAACTTCCATTACTTTCTAAAATTCTAGAAAAAATTGTAAACAAACAAATAATATCATACTTAAATACTTACGACTTACTAGACAGAAGACAAAACGCATTCCGCAAGAATCACAGTACAGAAACGACACTACTATCACTCTTTGACGACTTATACAAATCACTAGACAGAAACTTACCGATACAACTGATACTACTAGACTTATCTGCAGCTTTTGACACTATCGACTTTGACATCATAATAGAAAGACTTAGATCTATCGGTATAGGGAAGGTACCTATCAAATGGTTTTCAAATTTTATCCGGGGTCATAGTTTTTCTATTAAAATAAACGAAATATTGTCACAACCTTAAGCTATTAAATATGGAGTCCCACAGGGTTTCACTCTTTCTCCCATACTATTTTCCATTTATTTACTTCCACTCAACAAACTACTGACTAACTTCCCACACGTGAACTATAATCTTTACGCTGACGGCATAGAATTACACGCCCAATTCATTCACTCAATTAACTTACAATCATGTTTAACCTCACTGCAAATTTGGCTTACAAAAAATAATGTATTACTAAATCCAACAAAAACTGAACTCATCAACTTTATAACCAATTCCACGATCAATACTACAGTTCCACTAATAAATATAAATAAAATAAATATAATACCGACATAAAATACAACATACTTAGGTTTCCACTTTACTAACAAACTCGACTTTCTAAACATATCAGTAAAAGGAAACAAACTTCTTCCTTTCATATATATAATTTAAAAAAACTAAGACCTTACTTAACCAAACAAACAGCTATAATTCTATCAAATTCACTGATAATGTCTAGATTACTATACTGTAACTCTTTACTAGCCGGAGAAAACAAAACAGTTACTAACAATATTGACCGATTAGTAAATAGAACTACTAGAATTATTTTTAATCTAAAACATACAGATTACACTACTAGCATTACGAACTTACGGAAATCACTAAACTGGCTACCTACAATTGACAACATCAACATTAAACTACTAACTATACTTTACAAAACTACAAAAACAACTCAACCTCATAATTTACATACTTCACAAACAAACCACTAACATACAACTGAGATAAACATATAGACTTGACATACCGACTACACGACTACGAAAGTACGGTAACAAACGATTTAGCTGGAGAGGTGCAACTCTCTGGAATAAACTCCCCCAATCCATACGCAAAGAAGATATGTCAATAACCACTTTCAAATATAAACTCAAGGAGCTATTTAAACGTTCCCCACTAAAATACCACTTATCTAACCCTCTTTGAAATGTAATCGTTTTATTATATTATTATATTATTATTATATTTAAGAATGTTATTTTATTATATTATTTTTACGGATGATCGTTAAATCATCCGGGAACCCACACCTGTAAACTGTTCGACAAACAGTAAAACACATTGTAGAATGTTATATTAATCTTTGTGTATAAATAAATACTATTACTACTACTACTACATTTTAAATAGCCATCGAAAGCAAAAATAACACAACCAAATGTTTATTATAAATGTTTCACTATACAAATTATTATTTATTTTTTTAATAATTTTAAATTTTATAAAATTTTAATTTATAAAAAATATTTTATTATTTACTTTTTATTGTTTACTTATAATACAAATTAAATTAGTTACGCTTATTGAGTAAACTAGAGTTGTTTATTGATTGTATTATATATTACGTATACAGTATTAATAGACAAATGGAATTACAAACGAGAGATACGAGGAGATTACGAAGAACGAGGAGGAAGATAACGATACAGGAAATAGAGTGTGCGAGAGATTATTTAAATAGAACGAATTTTAAAATAAAATACGGAGATGACAACAAACTCGATACTTATATCGCAGAGCGCGTAAAACTCACCATGAATAGAGATAAAGGTATTACAGAAGAATCGATGAGGATATCACGAAGGAGGGGGCAGAGAGATGATGACAAGTTTTATAATTTCGAAAAAATCATAACCGAAGATAATAAAGAAAGCCTACCTAATTGTATAAGAAAGTACGTTAAACTGTTTATGAGTGAAGAGGTTGGAATTAAAATGAAATTACAGAGGAGATCACGAAGAAGAACGATGTGGATACGAAAAGAACGATATACGAAAGAAGAAGTACATGTTAAGTGTTTAGAAATAAACGAACACGGAGACGCCAGCCTAAATAATAACATCGGAGTAAAACTCACCTCGCGTAGTGAACGCAGCGCTAGTTTAACAATTAATTCAAAGCTGACTGAAACAGAGGAACGAGAACAGAGTGAATACCGAGAAGCAGAACATGGAAACCGCAGCGAAGATAAGAAAGCGAATACAAACGCGTTAGTTATATATAGAATATCTGGTATAACAATCGCAGCCAATAATATCGTTAAACAGTGCTCTCGTAGTTTAAGTAGGAATTTAAACTCGACTACACAATTATTATATGACTGTAAACCGCCGTCGTTTAGGAGAACCCTATCTCCGTGTTCCTATAGATGTAAGGGTAACGACCACTATAAGGTACCAACATCTGATAATATATCTAATAGTACACATAATTATTGTAGCACTAGAACCAAACAAAATAGAAAATGTATCGATAACAGTGACAACATTACAAAACTCAGAGCTCATGGACGAAGTGCGAAAGTTAAAAATTATATAAACGGTAAAGATAACGCATCTTTTGTTGATATAGATATTAGTTCAGATCAAATACAACAATTATGTAATAGAAGTATAGATATTAAATCTAACGATAGCATTCCAACTAATGATTTCAATAATATACGTGATCATGATTTAAACAAATACACATTTGATATTATCAATAATAATGACGATACAATTGATTCGATTAATGATACATATATTGCTAGTGATGATAATGTTACACAATCTAAATGTAAAAATACTAGTACCGAATTAAATGAAATAAGAATATTAGATGATATAAAAATCATATATAATAACGTAAACCAATCTAAAATTAGTATTGACAATATACAAGATGCTAGTGAAATAAGTATACTAAATGATAATATAACAATTGATAAAACCACGTATAATAAAGCTAATGTAAACGATACATTATCTATACATAATAGTGGCATACATTCGAAAAACAATATTTCATACAAATCAATCAAATCACCAGAAACTATTAAACAATCATTGACAAAAAAAAGTAGTAAAATTTTAAAAGTATTGAAAAAATTTACCAAAATTCTACCATTAAGAAATTCAAAACAAAGCGAAATACACACTAATTATCTGCACAAAAGAACTCCATCAATTGATACGATTGGAGAAAGAAAATTAATGCAGATAAAAATAGAAGAAAATCTACCCAATAGAAAATTATCCCTAGTTAGAAAAAAGATTAAATGTTATAGGAGTACAGATATTGATAAAATCAAGAAAAAAAAAATAGAAAAGTACAATTTAAAGATAGATAATATTTACGATGGAAATCAACCAATGAATGCTGAAGAATCCATATATAAAAATACTAGTACCGAATTAAATGAAATAGGAATATTAGATGATATAAAAATCATATATAATAACGTAAACCAATCTAAAATTAGTATTGATAATATACAAGATGCTAGTGAAATAAGTATACTAAATGATAATATAATAATTGATAAAACCACGTATAATAAATCTAATGTAAACGATACATTATCTATACATAATAGTGGCATACATTCGAAAAACAATATTTCATACAAAGCAATCAAATCACCAGAAACTATTAAACAATCATTGACAAAAAAAAGTAGTACAATTTTAAAAGTATTGAAAAAATTTACCAAAATTCTACCATTAAGAAATTCAAAACAAGGCGAAATACACACTAATTATCTGCACAAAAGAACTCCATCAATTGATACGATTGGAGAAAGAAAATTAATGCAGATAAAATAGAAGAAAATCGATCTAATAGGAAATTATCTCTAGTTAGAAAAAAGATTAAATATTATAGGAGTACAGATAATGATAAAATCAAGAAAAAAAAAATAGAAAAGTACAATTTAAAAATAGATAATATTTACAATGGAAATCAACCAATGAATGCTGAAGAATCCATATATAAAAATACTAGTGCCGAATTAAATGAAATAAGAATATTAGATGATATACAAATCATATATAATAACGTAAACCAATCTAAAATTAGTATTGATAATATACAAGATGCTAGTGAAATAAGTATACTAAATGATAATATAACAATTGATAAAACCACGTATAATAAAGCTAATGTAAACGATACATTATCTATACATAATAGTGGCATACATTCGAAAAACAATATTTCATACAAATCAATCAAATCACCAGAAACTATTAAACAATCATTGACAAAAAAAAGTAGTAAAATTTTAAAAGTATTGAAAAAATTTACCAAAATTCTACCATTAAGAAATTCAAAACAAAGCGAAATACACACTAATTATCTGCACAAAAGAACTCCATCAATTGATACGATTGGAGAAAGAAAATTAATGCAGATAAAAATAGAAGAAAATCTACCCAATAGAAAATTATCCCTAGTTAGAAAAAAGATTAAATGTTATAGGAGTACAGATAATGATAAAATCAAGAAAAAAAAAATAGAAAAGTACAATTTAAAGATAGATAATATTTACGATGGAAATCAACCAATGAATGCTGAAGAATCCATATATAAAAATACTAGTACCGAATTAAATGAAATAGGAATATTAGATGATATAAAAATCATATATAATAACGTAAACCAATCTAAAATTAGTATTGATAATATACAAGATGCTAGTGAAATAAGTATACTAAATGATAATATAATAATTGATAAAACCACGTATAATAAATCTAATGTAAACGATACATTATCTATACATAATAGTGGCATACATTCGAAAAACAATATTTCATACAAAGCAATCAAATCACCAGAAAATATTAAACAATCATTGACAAAAAAAAGTAGTACAATTTTAAAAGTATTGAAAAAATTTACCAAAATTCTACCATTAAGAAATTCAAAACAAGGCGAAATACACACTAATTATCTGCACAAAAGAACTCCATCAATTGATACGATTGGAGAAAGAAAATTAATGCAGATAAAAATAGAAGAAAATCGATCTAATAGGAAATTATCTCTAGTTAGAAAAAAGATTAAATATTATAGGAGTACAGATAATGATAAAATCAAGAAAAAAAAAATAGAAAAGTACAATTTAAAAATAGATAATATTTACAATGGAAATCAACCAATGAATGCTGAAGAATCCATATATAAAAATACTAGTGCCGAATTAAATGAAATAAGAATATTAGATGATATACAAATCATATATAATAACGTAAACCAATCTAAAATTAGTATTGATAATATACAAGATGCTAGTGAAATAAGTATACTAAATGATAATATAATAATTGATAAAACCACGTATAATAAATCTAATGTAAACGATACATTATCTATACATAATAGTGGCATACATTCGAAAAACAATATTTCATACAAAGCAATCAAATCACCAGAAACTATTAAACAATCATTGACAAAAAAAAGTAGTACAATTTTAAAAGTATTGAAAAAAATTACCAAAATTCTACCATTAAGAAATTCAAAACAAGGCGAAATACACACTAATTATCTGCACAAAAGAACTCCATCAATTGATACGATTGGAGAAAGAAAATTAATGCAGATAAAAATAGAAGAAAATCGATCTAATAGGAAATTATCTCTAGTTAGAAAAAAGATTAAATGTTATAGGAGTACAGATAATGATAAAATCAAGAAAAAAAAAATAGAAAAGTACAATTTAAAAATAGATAATATTTACGATGGAAATCAACCAATGAATGCTGAAGAATCCATATATAAAAATACTAGTACCGAATTAAATGAAATAAGAATATTAGATGATATAAAAATCATATATAATAACGTAAACCAATCTAAAATTAGTATTGATAATATACAAGATGCTAGTGAAATAAGTATACTAAATGATAATATAATAATTGATAAAACCACGTATAATAAATCTAATGTAAACGATACATTATCTATACATAATAGTGGCATACATTCGAAAAACAATATTTCATACAAAGCAATCAAATCACCAGAAACATTTAACAATCATTGACAAAAAAAAGTAGTACAATTTTAAAAGTATTGAAAAAAATTACCAAAATTCTACCATTAAGAAATTCAAAACAAGGCAAAATACACACTAATTATCTGCACAAAAGAACTCCATCAATTGATACGATTGGAGAAAGAAAATTAATGCAGATAAAAATAGAAGAAAATCGATCTAATAGGAAATTATCTCTAGTTAGAAAAAAGATTAAATGTTATAGGAGTACAGATAATGATAAAATCAAGAAAAAAAAAATAGAAAAGTACAATTTAAAAATAGATAATATTTACGATGGAAATCAACCAATGAATGCTGAAGAATCCATATATAAAAATACTAGTACCGAATTAAATGAAATAAGAATATTAGATGATATAAAAATCATATATAATAACGTAAACCAATCTAAAATTAGTATTGATAATATACAAGATGCTAGTGAAATAAGTATACTAAATGATAATATAATAATTGATAAAACCACGTATAATAAATCTAATGTAAACGATACATTATCTATACATAATAGTGGCATACATTCGAAAAACAATATTTCATACAAATCAATCAAATCACCAGAAATTATTAAACAATCATTGACAACAAAAAGTAGTACAATTTTAAAAGTATTGACAACATTTACCAAAATTCTACTATTAAGAAATTCGAAACAAGGTGAAATACACACTAATTATCTGCACAAAATAACTCCATCAATTAATACGTTTACCAAAATTCTACTATTAAGAAATTCAAAACAAGGCGAAATACACACTAATTATCTGCACAAAAGAACTCCATCAATTGCTACGATTGGAGAAAGAAAATTAATGCAGATAAAAATAGAAGAAAATCGATCTAATAGGAAATTATCCCTAGTTAGAAAAAAGATTAAATGTTATAGGAGTACAGATAATGATAAAATCAAGAAAAAAAAAATAGAAAAGTACAATTTAAAGATAGATAATATTTACGATGGAAATCAACCAATGAATGCTGAAGAATCCATATATAAAAATACTAGTACCGAATTAAATGAAATAAGAATATTAGATGATATAAAAATCATATATAATAACGTAAACCAATCTAAAATTAGTATTGATAATATACAAGATGCTAGTGAAATAAGTATACTAAATGATAATATAATAATTGATAAAACCACGTATAATAAATCTAATGTAAACGATACATTATCTATACATAATAGTGGCATACATTCGAAAAACAATATTTCATACAAATCAATCAAATCACCAGAAACTATTAAACAATCATTGACAAAAAAAAGTAGTACAATTTTAAAAGTATTGACAACATTTACCAAAATTCTACCATTAAGAAATTCAAAACATGGCGAAATACACACTAATTATCTGCACAAAAGAACTCCATCAATTGATACGATTGGAGAAAGAAAATTAATGCAGATAAAAATAGAAGAAAATCGATCTAATAGGAAATTATCCCTAGTTAGAAAAAAGATTAAATGTTATAGGAGTACAGATAATGATAAAATCAAGAAAAAAAAAATAGAAAAGTACAATTTAAAGATAGATAATATTTACGATGGAAATCAACCAATGAATGCTGAAGAATCCATATATAAAAATACTAGTACCGAATTAAATGAAATAAGAATATTAGATGATATAAAAATCATATATAATAACGTAAACCAATCTAAAATTAGTATTGATAATATACAAGATGCTAGTGAAATAAGTATACTAAATGATAATATAATAATTGATAAAACCACGTATAATAAATCTAATGTAAACGATACATTATCTATACATAATAGTGGCATACATTCGAAAAACAATATTTCATACAAATCAATCAAATCACCAGAAACTATTAAACAATCATTGACAAAAAAAAGTAGTACAATTTTAAAAGTATTGACAACATTTACCAAAATTCTACCATTAAGAAATTCAAAACATGGCGAAATACACACTAATTATCTGCACAAAAGAACTCCATCAATTGATACGATTGGAGAAAGAAAATTAATGCAGATAAAAATAGAAGAAAATCTACCCAATAGAAAAGTATCCCTAGTTAGAAAAAAAATAAAATGTTATAGGAGTACAGATAATGATAAAATCAAGAAAAAAAAATTAGAAAAGTACAATTTAAAAATAGATTATATTTACGATGGAAATCAACCAATGAATGCTGAAGAATCCATATATAAAAATACTAGTACCGAATTAAATGAAATAAGAATATTAGATGATATAAAAATCATATATAATAACGTAAACCAATCTAAAATTAGTATTGATAATATACAAGATGCTAGTGAAATAAGTATACTAAATGATAATATAATAATTGATAAAACCACGTATAATAAATCTAATGTAAACGATACATTATCTATACATAATAGTGGCATACATTCGAAAAACAATATTTCATGTAAATCAATCAAATCACCAGAAATTATTAAACAATCATTGACAACAAAAAGTAGTACAATTTTAAAAGTATTGACAACATTTACCAAAATTCTACTATTAAGAAATTCGAAACAAGGTGAAATACACACTAATTATCTGCACAAAATAACTCCATCAATTAATACGTTTACCAAAATTCTACTATTAAGAAATTCGAAACAAGGTGAAATACACACTAATTATCTGCACAAAATAACTCCATCAATTAATACGATTGGAGAAAGAAAATTAATGCAGATAAAAATAGAAGAAAATCGACACAATAGGAAATTATCCCAAGTTAGAAAAAAGATGAAATGTTATAGGATTACAGATAATGATAAAATCAAGAAAAAAAAATTAGAAAAATACAATAGAAAAATAGGAAAAAATTACGATGGAAATCACCTAATGAAAAAAGAGCATATAAGAACAAATCTAATATCAGAAGAATCTCAACCCAGTAGGAAATCATCCTTCGTTAAAAAAAAGATGAAATGTTACTTCAGAGCAGAAAGCGATAACATCAAGAACCAAAAAATATATAATTATAATATAAAAACCGGACAAAATTATGGTGTATATCAACCGATATTTATTACTAAAGATACTGTTATAAATGATTCTATAAAAACACACAAACGTAAAAATAATATACTTCTAAAATTAAGGAATTCAAATCAAAATGATATACACCTTAATTCTCCACACAAAATAACGCAACCCATTGATAGTATTGGTACATCTAGAAAGTTGCAAAACATATATGAACGAAAATCTGTAATTGAAATACTACAAGAAATAAAAGATTCAAAGATATATAAGACATATACCTAATATATGATTATGAAGCGAAAAAAAAGATTAAGAATTTTAACTATTATTAATAAAACTGTTATAAATTAATATTTTTACATTTAAACTATATATTATATTATGAATTATATATACAAAGTAAATATACATAAATAACAAAATATATACACAAACACACACTCACACACATATATATATATATGTATATATATATATATATAATAGAAGGGAAAGGGAAGATCAAATATTGTATCATAGTACCTTATATCAAAATTTGACATTGATAATGTTTTCTAGTTATCCTACTCTAGATTACTTATATTAACTCTAATATATATATATATATATATATATATATATATTATTTATAGTGAAAGGAAGATGATAAATAATATTAATTATATTACAAATGTATATTATTTGCCATCAGAATACGACTGGCATAGATTACGATATAATGTAATCGATATAAATGATGTGATAATTTAATACGGCGATTATTAAGTTACGCAAAGTTACATCATCATCATCATAATCTCTGCATATAGGAGGAGAAACTGCCAAATTAAGTTTGTTCATTCAAAAGTTGGGATTTTCTCTGCACAATTATATCCTCGACAACCTAAAATGACATATTATATAGTGTTAAACAATATGATTTCATCTGATGATTAATATATATACACATATATGTGTACAAGTATTATTATATTAGAAAATATATTGAGCATACTAAAGAGAATATACAGTGTTAATTGCTAAAATATTGCTAACACAACCCACTAGGTGACTATAATGTTCGTCCTACATCCGTCAGTAAATACGTTTTATTAAAGTCAATACATTTTTATTAGTAACTCATTATTGATTAACATATATATATATATATATATATATATATATATATATATTAAAACTGCCTGTGTGGCTCAGTGGCTAAGGCGTCAGACACACAAGCAGTAGGACACGGGTACGACCCTCGTCTGAACCATTAATTAATTTTATAAAATGGTCTTAAAATATTGTTTAGAAGTGATCTTATATAATTGTGTATAAATAAATGATCGGCTCTCGTTAAAACCATGGATGCCTTAACATGAGAGCGGCTTCGAAGGGACATTAGAGCCTTATATGGTTATAAGTGAAAACTTCATCTAAGTTCCTGGATGGGATGAAAGGACTCCACCAAATAAAAATAACAATATATATATATATATATATATATATATATATATATATATATATAATATTGATTATATTTAAATTATTTGTATCAAAACATAAACCTTTTCTCTTTAAACCTTTCTCCGGTCTATCTTGTATCATTTGCTTACGTATTCATCTGTTATATAATATCAGTAAAGGTTATGTTATAGATATGCATATTTATGTTAACATTGACATGCATGAATATATCAACTACAGACAACTCGCTATAACTCAGAAACACCGATAACTTAGAGATTTACAGTTTTTGTATACAAATAGATAAATTAAATACTAGTTCATCAAAACTCTGACACCCAGATGACTCAACTGAGTTTTTCTAGTTCTAGTTTTGTTTTATAAAATATATACTAGTTATTAGATATAATTTATAATTTATAATTTATATAATTTACTAATATAAATATAAAATAATAAGAATCATGCCATTAGAATTATGCAGAATGATATTGAAAATAAAATCTGTTCACCAATTTTAACACACAAAAAAACAATATATATATATATACATTATTGTTACATTGATACATTATATTTGTTATAAAAATACAATTTATTTCAATGAATTATATGATTAATTTATGTAAATTGAAATGTATTATTTTTTTGATGTTTCTGTATGTGATTGTTGTTCGTTTAGGTGTAGTGTATGACATTGTGATGGTGAAATCAATGGAATAATGGTCAGTAAGTAAAGTATGTCTGATAGGGGGTTTGTTTAACAGTTTAGAGTCAGTGAAGGTTAGAATTAAGTCAAGGGTATTTCCATGAATGTGCGTTGGGAAGTTTACATGTTGAGTGAGGTTGAGTTCATTGTAAGTCATTTTGAATTTATAGTGATGTAGTAAGTCCGTATTTACGTGAAAGTTAAAATCTCCAAGTATTAAAAGATTTTCGGTAGAGTTATCATGTACAATGTCAGTAAAGTCAATAATGAATGAACGGTAATCATTATTTGGTGGTCTATATATCAGAAGTAGGGACAGTGAAATAACTATAATATGCATAATAGGAATACATAAATGTTCAGATTATGTTGACAGCCCAGCTAATACTGACAACATCGGAACATCATTATTACATATATTAGTCATCATCCGATGTAGACATGGTTGATGTTTTAGACGATGTTGAAATCAGTGTAAACATTGAATATTACATTATATTCTGAGGATATAATTTTATAAAATATAATTTATATATAATTTAAAATATAATTTTAGAATATTTTGAGGATGTTAGTATTCGCTGGGAGTTCTTGACAATCACTGCTTGTACCGATACTATAGTGCTATTAATCAGAGGTATAGAGCTATACATTATAAAAACAATAAGCAACTATAATACAATACCTTTATTGTAGTAGTCGTAAACAAAGACATAGAGACACCTCCTTTAGCATATTGATGCGTGTCTTTTGTTTTAGTTCGAAATCAAAACATATTTTGTCGATCGTCAACTGAAATGATTGAATTCATTATTAATGATACAAAGTTATCTTAAATTAGCACCTGGATAATATGTATATATATATACAAATGTGTCATTAATTCATATATTTTAAACGTTATATAAAATTTAATATAAATAAATAATATAGGAAATATATAACTATGATTAGAATATTTATAATGTGAAACAAAACACATTATTTAATTATATCAATAATAACACCACCATTAAAATGTAATTTAAATTTATATATATTAATATTATATAATAATAATGTACTTAAGAAAAACTGTTATAATATGGAAAATAAAACTGTCTTAATTTGAAGCCACTTGAGAAAAGAAAAGAATTCAATTGAAAATAAAAGATGTAAACAGATTTTAATTTAATACTCAATATAATATAACATATACTATTCTATTTTATTCTAATCTGATGGTATTTTAAAATTATTTAAATATATAATTATATTTATCAAGAGAATTATTTATTTAGAATATTTAAATATAAATATATCTTACACATTTAGTGTTTTATTCGATATCTAAACAGGTGCACATATCGAGGAGAATACACACCCTATAGGGTAATTATAATTAAACTCGGTGATTTTTAATGGCGATCCAACCGGATGGAATTTCTACTTCTACCAGAACCATATTGGACATGGGTGATTCTCCTATGTACCTTTAACATAATACTTCATGTGTGTATATATATATATATATATATATATATATATATATATATATATATATATATATATATATATATATATATATAGTTTTGCTGTCGAGACAATGTGATTGGGAAATCAACAATTATAGATGTATACCTACACTAATATAAGTAGTGTGTATAGGGTGGTTGGCATTAAGTGAAACATTAAGTGGTTGTAACTCTAATATACACTGATCTCTAAATTAATATATATATATATATATATATTCATTTATAATAAAAAAATACTAATATAATAATCAAATATTAATAATACTAATCATTTGATAGAAGATTTTAATTATAATGATATAATAAATATAAATAAAATTATTCAATATTTTTATATCTAAAAGGCCACAAATTAAGATGTACATATTAAATATAGTTATCGCCCAGCAAACATAATCACACACACACATATACACACACACATATATGTAACATAATATGTGTTGCATTTAATTATATATAGAAATACTCGCTATTTAATATTATAATATTAAAGTAAATACATTTTATAAGAATACAACGATTAGTATGATATTACATCATTTCTTATGTAACACTCTGATATACGCGTGTATATTATTGTATATGTATGTATGGGGTAATCATCTTCTGATCGCTAACTTTCATATTGATAATTGTATATATATATATATATATATATATATATATATTCTAATATATAATCGCTAATTTTATAATATATCTAATTGAATACCATTTTCCATAATAATACAGTTTTATATATATACTAGCCGTACCCGACCCGGCGTTGCTCGGTTTTGATTATTTTCCTATATATTATATATTAATTATAGCTATTCCTGATTTTTAATTAATATATATATATAATAAAATAAATGTTAGCTGACATACAAAACAAAGTAGAAAAATATTTCAAAAAATATATTAAAAAATACAACACATATTTAAAATATTACAAAATATGTCTTAAAATAATTTCGAAAACTCAAACCTAAACCCAAACACAAACCGTACACTACCCTGCGTTGATAGGTTTTTGATTATTTGCCTATCAATTATTAATTATAGTTATTCCTAATTATGCATAGCTAATCTTTAATTGTTGTCTTCTAACTAATATTTAATAAATCTAACTGTATCCGATGTAGATCTAGCGTTGTTATTTTTAAGATTTATTCCTAAAATATTTTGTAAAAATACAATTAATAATTTAAAATATTATAAAATATATTTTAAAAAGTATCTAAAATATTTTTTAAATATAAAAAATATTTCAACATATTAGTAACCTTGTAACCTTGTAACCAATTTGTTTAGACACTGCGATCAACATTAGTAGCCATATCCTACCCGGCGTTGCTAGGTTTTTGATTGTTTGACTATTTATTTTTATTAATTATAGTTATTCCTGATTATTCTAAAATATATAATTGCTAAAAAATACAAAAAATATTTAAAATATTACAAAATATGTTTTAAAAAATGTCGAAAACTCAAACCTAAACCCAAATCCAAACAGTGCTGCCACTGGCTGCCAGTCCCCTACCGCATACAGTACAAACTTTTCCTGACCATCCACAAAGCTATTCACCACAACTCCCCTGACTACCTTGCCTCCCTCCTACATCTACACACACCCATCACTCCACTCCAGACCCGTTCCTCCAACACCTTTATCCTTACCACTCCCCATCTACACAAACTCCACTCTTCCAATATACGATCCTTTGCCCTCTCTACCCCTTACCACTGGAACTCCCTGCCCAATCACCTACGAACAAACACATCAACCCTCCTTTAAACTCCACCTTAAGACTTATTATTTCTCCCTTGCCTTCCCTCCCACTCAATAATTCTCTCCCACGGACGGCCGATTGCTAACGCACTGATGCAGTCCATAAACCAAAAAAAGTAAAAGTAAGTATTCATGATTCTGCTTTTCATATACAATAACATACATTTTTGCTAAAATTCAAACAAATTTATACCAATATTAATATCTCAAAAATTAGTGGAAAAATATTTCAAAAATATTTCAAAAAAAATATTTTTAAAAATACAACACATATTTGCAATATTACAAAATATTACTTAAACAATGTCGAAAACCCAAACTGCACCCTGCGTTGCTCGATTTTTGATTGTTGTTGCCTATCTATTATTTATTAATTATAGCTATTTCTGTATTGCTACAAAATATATTTCAAAGATTAGTTGAAAAATATAAAAAAATATTTCGAATAATATTTTTAAAAATACAAAAAATATAAATAATATTATAAAATATATTTTAAAAAAATTTCAAAAAAATGTCCACAATAATGTTAACAAATATTTCAAAAAAATGTTTTAAAATATTTCAAAAAATTTTTTAAAAATATTTCACAAAATTTCAAAAAAATACTTCGAAAAAATGTAAAAAAAAGATTCCAAAAAAGCGACCCCGAAGATTTTAGATGACAAAAAAATCATTTTAATGGCAAAAAGTCAATTTTTCGGGATTTTCTGGGGTACGCGGTAAAAAATTCAAAAAATTTTCCGGACCAAACCATACAGGTGAAAATTTATTAAGATCGGGTATAACAGATTTTCGCGACGTAACCCGGTTCTCGAGTTATGTCACCAGATACACATATATATATATATATATATATAATTAAATAGACTTTCTTTTATATGTATAGATAAGTATTAGTTGCTATAGAGGCAGTATTCTATCAGTATTATAAATAAATAATATATACAAGTTAGCCTAAACAATACATGTATTAATTACGTGAATATGGTATACCTGATATAAACCACATCCTTTTCCTGTTAGTTTATAAACCAACTTGGTTTTTCTGCCAACATTATTAACTGTCTTCTTCTGTAGGAATATGCATTGCTTTCTTTTAACTGTGAGTCATCTTCATCGTTATTATTATTATTTATTAATAAATCGGTTGTCGACTTATGCGAATTTACATATTAAAATTGCATCAAAGAATGTAATCTATTTATTGTATACAATATATATATATATATACAAATACTAAATCAATTTAAATATTTACGATTTTGTTCTAGTATTTTTTCAAGTGTCGAATATAAACATGAATATTAATATGAATATAAATAAGTATTATTATCTAGTATCATTATTTATAAAAAGAAATATATTTTATTTTCTCTCGTTTCTTTTGTTGATATATGTGTTAACTTCTCCGTAAATTGCTTACAAATAAATTACAATATTTTCAATTGTTGCCAATACATACATATATATATTTTAGAGAATGAAATGTAGGTATTTTATTAAAAATTATAAAAAATGTTTAATGAATAAAATATTCATAATTATATGAATAGTCTTAAAAAGTATTTTTTATTTATTAATTATTCAAAATATTGCTGATATATCCAATAAACTGATTTATTTATTATGTATTTAAATTTATGAAAAAAAAGTTCAACTTAAAACCTTCCCAGTAATATAAAAATATTTCGATATAAAATATAATAGTATATTATTAAAAAATAAAGCATTCTAAAATTATATATAATTTTTATATTTGTTATCAAATATTCATTAAGTTATAAGCATATATGTAGAGGTCATATACGTCCTTAATAGGGACACTCTATATGTCTTAATATGGACACCCTATAACCAATCAGCGCACAGCATATTACCCAGTTAAACAAACTGTTAATATAATATGCTGAACATGTGTAATATTTATCAGTTCAACAGTTCTTAGTTTTGAATTATCATATATTCAAAATGGTGTATAAATTTATAAATATTAATATATATATATGTTATCACATTATTCTCTCCTTGTATATTTAATTAATATAATATAAACAAAAATTATATTTTTTTTTATCGAAATCTGTTAATCTCATAAAATATACACAACTGTTGAACTCTATACAAATTTAATATGTTGAATATGTTCACTTTACAAATATGTTGAATTCTATATAAATGTAATATATTGAACATGTTCAATTTAACATTTTTGTAAAATAATTATATTATATATAATTACATATATGTAAATATTACATAACCATGTAATTGAATGTATATGATTAACTATTATGAAAATAGTTTACTATAATATACATTTTACATTTATAATACATTTATACAAATTATTATATTTATTTACTATTATATATAATCTAGTATACTATAGTATACTAGTCTATAGATTATATATAATAGTGTATAACAATGTTTACATTATAATACAAATCTATACAAGAATAGTATCAGTATTAATGTATTACATATATATATATATATATATATATATATATATACATATAATTATCTATAATATAACCAGGGAGATATAATAAACCTCCGGAGGCCCTGCTATAATAAATATTACATAAAGATTATGATCCATAAATATTAATAAATATGATATTACATTTTAATCCTTAATAATAAACAAATATTTAGGCTTATTTTTAATACTCTGAAAAGCTATTTAGAACATATGATACACAATCGGTAGTATAATTATAAATAGTACTGTTAACCATGTAATTGCGTATACTTTTATTGTAATAGTATTATAATTTACAATATCTTATGATTCTTTTTTATTTATTAGTATGAGTGCATTTATTAGGAGACCGTTGTAACAATTGTATTACTAAGAATTCAAGTGGGAATACCTTACAAGTGGGTATATGAACATAATAATATTCGTTTATAAGATAGCATGCCTCGTTTATAAGAGTATGTTATTAGTAAAATATGAAACTACTGACGTATGGCTGTTTTATTATCTACAATGGTAAATTATAATCTATTAATTATAATAACACCACTGCTATATTACCAGACATACTCATTATGGAATGTTAGATAACGATGTATATTAATTACATACAGTAAAAGTCGCTTGTATAACATATGTGTTCGTTCGCTTAATCATTATAGTGATATCAATATATGTGGAAGAGTCGAAAAATATATGTATACTATAGGCTTTATGATTAAATTCGTTAATTCTTCTTTCTAGTATTTCTGTTAATGTCCAAGTTTCGCAGCCATAAAGTATACTTTAATTAACGCATTTAAGCATAAAGCCTATCGGCTATATATAGCAGAATACTGGTGATTACCTACAGAGAAAGAAAAACAAATGATTATGTATACCAAATAATTGTTGAGTTCATATGTCAAGTTAAGCATCTCCTATCAATAGTAAAGAGAAGAAAATGTTATATTTTGGTCGTACGATGCGTCAAAAGAGTCAGAATTAAACTGTGATACAACTTGTATCATACAAGGTTACGTTTTTGGTAAAAGAAGAAGATGACGACCTAGAAAAAACTGGATGGATAACATAGTGAAATGGGCGGGGTCAGAAAAGGATCTGATCCAACTAATATACCTTATATAGAACCGTGACGGATGGATAATAACTTGTGTTGCAGCGATTCATATTGCTCCTATGGGTATACGATTAACCGATCAAGGGACTAAGTAAGTAAGTAAATCCAAGATTTAAAATATAAAACTTGAAATATTTGACTTATTCATATTTTTTAATAATATATTTGCAATATATTTTTGGTCATTGGTAATATAATCTAATACTTTATATTCTTTCAGTACATAGATTATACCACTATATTGATATAGTGCTGTTTTAATACATAGTGTTCTCAGTCCATCTTGTTGGGGATATGGTTTCAATGTATTTGCTTTGTTATTATTTGTATTGTATACATTACGGAATTTGATAGTTTGTATATATAATAATCCCAAATCATTAACCACTATCAAGGATTTTCTTATATTTATATTGTTATCTAATGCATACACCAGTGTAAAGACTATAATAGTGACTTGACAGCCATTAGCTTTTTATATATACTTTTAACATACATATTAGCTGCACCGTCATATGACTGTCCTCTTAATTTAGAAATAGGCAGGTTAAGATGTTCAAGTTCAGATAACATTAAATTTCCTATATTTTCTAAGTTGTATCCTCAGTCATATTGAATATTCTAATGCATATTTCTTTAATTTCTAGTTTGTATTTCAAGTAACGAACCACCAAAATGTACTGCTCACTTCCGTATATATCTTGAATTCCATCACATTGAATTGAGAAAGTCCCATTAATATCTTTCAATACAATATTTTTTAATTCAGTTTTATATAGTTGAATAATTTAATTCTTATAAATAAAAAACAATTTCGAGATCATACAAAAGAATTATTCACATCAAATAAAATACTTAAATTAGATAAGCTAACATATTATAATACACTATAGTGTATATGATAATGTGTGTATAGTATATATTATAATATATATGCAAAAACAATATTATAATCAATTACCAACAAATTTAACTAAAATACACAAACAAAATAATAATAAATATACTCTACGAACAAATAAAACGTATACGTTTTAGTATAGTATATATAGTATATATTATATAGTATATAGTATAGTATATATAATATACCAATTTCAAAATCAACAAGAACAATAAATAGTTTACTGATAAAAGGTCCACAACTTCGGAACTTACTTCCAACAAATATATTTTGTATATATACAAAATATACAAAATGAAAATGTGTTCAAGAAAAGAATAAAAAATATGTTACTCAATGATGAATTATATTATAGATAAATTAAAAATTAATGAATTTAAAATTAATTTAATAAAATTAACAAATTAAAACTAAAACTAAAAAAAAAAAAAAAAAATAAAAAAATAAAAATAAAAAATATATATCAAAAATATATGTATGTATAAATTATTTGTATTATTATTATTGTTTTGATTTTGATTTTGTTTATTATTAATAATAATGTCACATTTTGTCTGTCTACTAATGTATTTTATTTATTTATTATTATCTTTTATATCTTATATTTAAATATGAAATATATAGTTAAATATTATAATTAAACAATCAATGTTCCTGTCCTGTGTACTGTGTGCATGAATCGCTGGCAACAACCTGAAAAGGCCAAGGTCTTATTTTGAAGCCATTTGGATAACGAAGAAAGAAAACGAAAAAGAATAATAAATGAAAAAAATAACGAAATTAAATTACTCCAATAAACTATATCTTTCTATCTATCCCTTTTGAATGTTTTAATTTTTCGATAACAATTTTTTTAATATTTTTTGAAAAATAGAATATCTTATTTATTAATTATAATATACTAAATATGTTCAATGAATAAAATTATCATAATTTTACATATGGTATAAGTTTATTTTAAACAAAATGATTGGTTTAAGTTTCTTCTTCTCTCCCCTAATAATTTTTTTAATTTTACAAATTTGTATAGCCCCTACAATTGTGGGCCCTGTAAATTTCCTGAATTGCTCCTTTATTTTTTCCTTTTTATTAGTAAAACTTATAATTAGTGAACATCTGTTAATATAAAATTAAATTCTAGAAAATATATAGTATTTAAAATATATTGGGGGACTTTCCCTTCCTATCGAAAATTCCTGGCTATAGCCGTATACGGGCCTTATGTTACATATGTTACTTTTAATACTTTTGTTATTATTAACTTTATAATCTTCATCTATTACTTTTGTTTATTTAACATCCCACCAGTTGATTCTCTATAATGACAATGTTTAAAGGTTTTTCTTATATCAACTTATATAACTTTTACTGTATATATGTAAATAATCGTAAATGGCCTCTATAATACGATATGTAGACTCTGTACAACGCCCTAACCACGCCCTAACCACGCCCACTAGAGATATTGTTCATTAATCACTTGTTATCACATACACATAAGCATTTATATTATAAGCCTACATAACATTCGTATTACTTATATAATTAACACGAGTAGGAGAACTAGAATTACTTTACAAAATAAAGATGGTTATATATAATTTATATATAAATTATAATTTATTTCTAAAAATTAATTACATTATTAGGTTATACCTATATTTATTTAACAAATATTAATTATAATATTAAATTTAATATGTATGGTTAAGCATGCTTATATTTTAAAGTATTTCAAATAATTTAATAATTTAATATGTATTTATAATATATTGTAAAATAATTATATGATAATAAGTATATCTTTATTTGTAAATGAAATTTTATTTTATTAGCTATTATAATAATAATATATATATGATAATATATATATATAATATATATATATATATATATATATATCTCAGGCCCGTAGCCACGGGGATGGCAGGCCCCCCCTTATAATTGCCAGTCCCCCAATGGATTTTTTAAAATATTTATTTAAGATATTTATTGCCATTTATGTGATGATCAAAATGAAGGATTTAAAAATAATATCTTTAAGATATTATCTTAATGATAATCTTATAATATACAAATACATATATACTGAGTTCTCACAAATAGCCAAAAGGACATATTTAAATTATAAATACACATCATGATGTTATGTGAAAATACTATTCAAAATGAAATAATAAATATAATACAATACATGTATGTATTTTATGTAAATGTATACAGATTTTGAAAATAAAATATCACTTATTAAAATATTTGTAATTTAATAATTATAAAATTTAATTAATACTCTTTAAAAATGATATATTGCACACTGCATACATAAGCAATTATATATATATATATATATATATATATATATATATATATATATAATTACTATACGATTACTAATTATTACAATATGCTTATTATCTATTTTCGTGCGGATCTACTTTCACGCGTATTTAGGGGAAATTCTCCGATTACCGACCCCTAAATGATTAATTGTAATAACTTATTCAATATTAAATATACTTATTTGAAAGTTTGTAATTTGAGTAATATTATGGCAATGAATAATGTGGCTATTTTAAATAATATATACTTATAATTACAATAATAAACATGGGGGTCGGTAATCGGGTACATGTGCCTAATACAGACCCCCTTCCCTTATTACCGGCCCACTAAAATAATCGTGGCATAAATAATTGTATAATTATAATATCCATTAAAAATAGTAGATATACATAAATATAATTAATTATAACATGACGTAATTTATTTTGTATTGAATTTATATTTTAATAGTAATATTATATTTAAACTTTATAGTAATTATATTAAAATAGTGTATATTATTATTTAATATTTATTTATTAATCTTATATGTATATATATAACTGGAATCATGAATCCTAAATATATGTCAATGATACACAAACAAGTTATAACATAATTTAAAGTAAAATACGGATCTATTTTGATTGGATATTATAAATCACATGGGGTCGGTAATAGGGAAATCATATGATTTTCTATAATTAAGATATATTGGTTAATAGTTATTCAAATTAAATTATTTTTATAATAGTTATATACATTTTATTGATCTACAATATTATGTAAAACATAAATTTTCTTTTAATTAATAAAGTATTTACAATGATTTAAAAAAAGTTATTATTCAAATATTTAAAAAGTAAAAACAGAATATTACATTTTATCAAATAACAATTGTAGGATTAAATATTTTTTTAAACAAAAAACTTATTCATATTTATCATTAAATTACTAACAGTTCATGTATATATAATTTTTTGATAACTCTTATATTTACTGAGATACGAGAGGGGGTCGGTAATCGGGACTTTCCCCCATATGACATATTTCAACTCCCGCAATATAAATAACTCAAGCAAGTATGTTTTCATGTTTATTAAGTGTTCTCTATATGATGATCTATTATAAATACGAGCTTGTAAAATAGTTCATATAATTATTATAATTGTTGCTAACATATGTACACACAAATTCAAATAATTAGTTTAAGTTAGTACTACTACTACTACTACTACTACTAATACTACTACTACTACTACTACTACTACTACTACTACTACTACTACTACTACTACTAATACTACTACTACTACTACTACTACTACTACTACTACTACTACTACTACTACTACTACTACTACTACTACTACTACTACTACTACTACTAATACTACTACTACTACTACTACTACTACTACTACTACTACTACTATTACTACTACTACTACTACTACTACTACTACTACTACTACTACTACTACTACTACTACTACTACTACTACTACTACTACTACTACTACTACTACTACTACTACTACTACTACTACTACTACTACTACTACTACTACTACTACTACTACTACTACTACTACTACTACTACTACTACTGCTGCTGCTGCTGCTGCTGCTACTACTACTACTACTACTACTACTACTACTACTACTACTACTACTACTACTACTACTACTACTACCACCACCACCACCACCACCACCGTTTATATATATATATAGATATATCGAAATACACTATTTTCATTGCTACAATCATACATTAAACATAGTTGTTGTGGATGATTGTACAAAATAATGAATTCATATTGATTTTTGTATAGAGTAAATTTTTCACAGTATTATACAAAATATAAAATTCTTATATACAAACTATTGGAAACACGATGATCAACCATTACAATATAATACAATCAATAATTAGTTATGATTCATAACAAATTATAATGAGATAAAGTTTTCTTTGTAATATTTTTCAAATTAAATCGATGTAAATAGTTTAAAAGTTTAATAACAAACTCTCAAATCATATTAGAAAGTATATACTTTATTATATATATAATAAATATATAAATTATCTATTTTATTTAAATTAATTTATTAGAGGTTGTATGACATTTGAGGTATTCCTATTTATGCTAATTAAAAAATATTTCCAGCAAAATCATTAAACTAACCGGATAGTGATGATTTAATAAATATAATTATAATCAAAATATAGAAAAAATGTGTAATATTATAGGGAAAATAAAATAAAAGAACTCATTAATAATGAAGAAAAACCTTACAAAAATCAGAAAAGTATGTCAAGTTTGAAGATTTTTAGTGTAAAGGAAGTAGATATAATAGCTAATATGCATGTATTCATAGATATATTAACTAAAAAGAGTGCTGGTAATAATTAAGGAGTGTTATTTTCAATCAAATATATGCAACCAGGTAGTATAAAGTATACGAATACGGACAGTTCCAGAATATCAAACAAAATGTTAATTTATAATTCTAATTAGTAATTTTGTATTTTTTATTATTTAAAATAATGCTGATATATATCCACTAAACTTATTTTTGTATTACTTAAGTAATTTAAAGTAATTTAAAATTTTTTAAATTAATGAAAAAAAAATTCACCTTAAAACCAACCTATACTTAAACATATACAAATGTATCAATATAAAATATAGCATTATATTATTAATTACTAAAGTATTCTAAACATTATAAAAATAATTTATATATTTGTTATCAACTATTAATTAAGTTATAAGCATATATCTAGAGGTCATATAATTCACTAATACGGACACTATGTAGAGTATATATCTATACATATATATAATATATATATCATATATATATATATATATATATATATATATATATATATATATATATATATATATGTTTTAATAAGGACACCCTATAACCAATCAGCGCGCAGCGTGTGAACTATTCTGATTTTCATAAAAAATCGCGTACGTTATAATATTAATACCACAAAGGAAGCTAAAATTAAATTTTTTATTATTTAGATACTTAACTTGTATTATTAATTAATAAAATAATAAAAATTAATATTTAATATATCTATATAATATTTAATTAATATATCTTATGATTCTTTTTTATTTATTAGTATGCGTGCATTTATGATGAGTCCGATGTAACAATTGTTTTACTAAGTATTCAAGTGGGAATATATACATAATAATATTCGTTTATAAGATAGTATTCCTCATTTATAAGATAATGTTATTAGTAAAATATAAAACTACTGACGTATGCTGTTTTATTATCTACAAGTACAATAATTTAATTGTAATAACACCACTGCTATATTACCAGACATCCTCATTATGGAATTTTAGATAACGAAATCTATTAATTATATATATATAATACAATTAAATTAAATACAATGTCAGCATTATACTTTTCATTATGAACTATGTAAGTGTGTATGGTTACGATTTATTATTAATAATTTATAATGGGTTATTTTTCTTTATTTATAAATAATTATATATATATTTCATAATTTCGTCCTTCTTTCCAAGGTCAGCAGTGGAACGTCACTATTCTTTCTGATACATCCGACCATATTTTTAATTTACGTCCTCTTGGTCTTTGATTAACAGAATGCTCGTTTTTCTCAGTTATTTTCAATATTTGTATTACTATAAAATTATAACAGTTAAAAAATGTTAAATAATTTAATTTTTATAATATTTTTTTATTATGTATTATCCAAGTTCTGTATTTTATTTATAATATCCTAAAATATTTTTTAATATTTTTGAGTATTTATATCAATATAAAGTGTTTTAGGAGTAATAAATTTATAAATATATTGTGTATTTATGAAAATACTTGTTATATGTAATCTTATATTACGATTTATTAGAATAATCGTTTAATTTAAAATTTTCTAGATTTATTTTAGCATAGATCATAGATTAAATAGCATTAAATAATTAATCAAATCACATGTTATATATTTGTTTTTATATTGTATTTTTTATATATTTGCATATTTATATATATTATCCATGATTATATATGTAAAAACTTTAAATGTCATTTTCTCAAGTTTTTACTTTTTCACTTAGTAACCACATGTAAATGCCGACTACTTTTTTAATTAATATTATTTTTATCTGAAATTTTTACTGTAAATGTATAACATATAAACCAATATAAATACTAATTTATGTTATATTATATTTTATATTAATTAATATATATTAAATAAATGATGATTATGTAATATATTTATAATAAAAAATATTCATAGTTTTTAAACTATTTTTTTTCATTCTTTTAAATTAATTGAATTTATAAAAATTAGACTATATATGTATTAGGATAGTATCTATTGAATAAAAAAAAATTATGTAATTATCTTTATTAATTTTTTATCCCAAACTTTTTCGGTGGAGCTATAAATAGCATGGTGTAGATGAACTCCAGCGCCTACCCTTACCCTTAAATAACATTTCAATTGTGTTTATTTTTAAATTTTAAATTTGTAGATGTATTGTATATTATAAGAAATTAAAAAAAATATTATTGAAAAATATATCAGCTTTCTAAAAATAGTATGTAAATAGTATGTAAATAAATATCACGTGTCCCATTCAAGCACTACATTAGCGGGCTTACATGTAAATAGTTACGAAAGTGACTAGTTTTTAAAACAATCCAATTTGAAATATTTTAAATATGTGTACATACTTTTTTCGCATTTGTAATAATAATATTTCATTCTATAATAATTTAGATTTTTTTTTATTATATACATTTGTTTTATAATAGGAGTAATTCAAACAAAAATGAAGAAAAACAAATACAATTTTTATTATTAGATTATATTTTTTTTAATCTCAATTATTATGCAATTGAATGTTTTCTAAATATTCTGAAAATTATAGCAATTTTTATAGAATTGAAAAAAAGTTATAGACTTTTTAGTAAAGCAATATTCATAAAATTAACATTCTGAGAACAGCTATCAAAGTATATTGAACAATTTTCATGCAATTATAATTGTAATATGCATATAATGTAGGTATTCATAATACAATCATATTTAGTATTTACATTTAAATGTCTTATAATATAAGTTTGTTATAGTTACAATGAGTTTAAATAATTAAGATAAGATTATATTAGTGTTTTTAAAAGTTTTTACAGATTGAAAATTGGTATTATATTCGATAATAATTAAAGCTTTATAATAAACACATAAATTAATATTATTCACAATAATTAATATTTATTTATAATAGTGGGTGTTATAGAAATCATTTATACTCATAAATATAGTGAATTTATGTATAATCTTTACATGATACATAAATGATAATTATCATTATATAGCATATTATAATAGAACTTATTTTCTATATAATATTTATTTTATTTTTTATTTTCAAATTAAATTTTGAAGGTATACCTTGAAGCACTATAGTGCTTCCCTTTAATAGGACAGTTCTATTCTAATTGTATAAACACACATATACTAGTAGTACTTTTAGTATAGTTTTTATAGGTATTTATAAACTAACAATTTTAAATACCGATACCCAAATAATCAATTCATATTTATATAAAATTTAAATCTAGAATAATATAAATTGCATGTGCTATAAATACTTTTATATATATATATATATATATATATATATATATATATATATATATATATATATATATATACAGTAAAAGCCGCTTGTATCGACATCCCAGGTGATCCAAAAATATGTCGATACATCCGATTGTCGTTACATATGATGAAGGCGTGGCTAATTTTAAATTACGCCCACTTAATAGAATATGTACTTGTTTTATCAAATATCAAATATATGCTATCCTTAATTTCTATTATATCGTTAATTGTGTATATTAAGTTAATACTATTAATTATTACACTAATATAAATTATATATAATTATATAATAAATATATTAAATTAAATAAAAGTATTCTTGAAATATATATTTTATTTTATTATTGATTAAGTAAAATAATTAGTAATATTTGTTTGTCTAGAAGTTATTAACTTTGATATGAAACAATTTTCAATACGTGATCTAATATTTAATAATTGCTGACACAATAACTCAGAGTTGTCGATATGCGTGTATATGGGTAATATATAACAATGTGCATAGTGTAGTCTACAATAATACAAAGATTAATTCTTCATATCATCATAACTTATTTGATAATATACATATATATATATATATGTACTATAGTCCATAGTTTATTAATATGCTCAACTCTATATCATACATACTATAGTATATATGGTAAAAATGTGTAATATTTTCATAATGTCGATACACTTGATGAAATATTCTAAATTGTATACAATTTAGAATACTATATATAGTAAAATTTTGTCGATACAGCCGATTTGTCGATACAGCCGATTGTCGATACACGCGATATTCTGTAACATGTATTAGATGGAAATTCCAACAACCCAGCATTCAACTTACATCAAAACTTAAGTTGAACTTAAGTTATGAACTTAAGTTGAACTTAAGTTATGAACTTAAGTTGAACTTAAGTTGTTGATGTAAGTTGAACGTAAGTTTATATATAATATAATATAATAATAATAATAATATTATAATAATAATAATAATAATAATAATAATAATAATAATAATAATAATAATAATAATAATAATAATAATAATAATAATAATAATAATAATAATAATAATAATAATAATAATAATAATAATAATAATAATAATAATAATAATAATAATAATAATAATAATAATAATAATAATAATAATAATAATAATAATAATAATAATAATAATAATAATAATAATAATAATAATAATAATAATAATAATAATAATAATAATAATAATAATAATAATAATAATAATAATAATAATAATAATAATAATAATAATAATAATAATAATAATAATAATAATAATAATAATAATAATAATAATAGTAATAATAATAATAATAATAATAATAATAATAATAATAATAATAATAATAATAATAATAATAATAATAATAATAATAATATATTATTAAATTATTAATCGTTTATTTTTACTATATGATTTATTTCTACTTTCGATTGTTTTTCGTTTATTTTTACGGCAACTGTAAAACGTTTTAATTTCCTTAATTTTTTAATTTCGTATTATTCTTTATTTATTTCTATAACGTATGTTATCGTTAGCAAATATTTATACTTTATACTTTCGATTATATTTTCGGCTATGTATTTGCTTAAATAAATTATCAATCAATCAATCAATCAATAATAATAATAATAATAATAATAATAATAATAATAATAATAATAATAATAATAATAATAATAATAATAATAATAATAATAATAATAATAATAATAATAATAATAATAATAATAATAATAATAATAATAATAATAATAATAATAATAATAATAATAATAATAATAATAATAATAATAATAATAATAATAATAATAATAATAATAATAATAATAATAATAATAATAATAATAATAATAATAATAATAATAATAATAATAATAATAATAATAATAATAATAATAATAATAATAATAATAATAATAATAATAATAATAATAATAATAATAATAATAAATAATAAATAATATATTATACACTTATATTAAACGACTTAAGTTCAACTTAAGTTCATAACTTAAGTTCAACTTAAGTTATTGATGTAAGTATTATTATTAAGTTTATATAATTATTTTATTATAGAAAGAATAAAATATTATACTTTTTAATTATTTTGAAATATTGATTTAATTTTTATCTATGCAAATTAATTATAAATTATTATTTTAAATTAATATTTAAGTAAATATACTGTTTTTAATAAATAAAATATTATTTTAAAACCTATAATTATTTAAGTAATCCTATGTATTTTAATATATTATCAAAATCTAATTCAGGAGACTTGTGAACTACAATTTTAATCATAATTATATTGATAATACAAATAGAAATCATGTGAAATAATTGCCCAATATTTAATATATAGCAATTGCATATTGATTAAATATTGTATTCAATATTAAAATGATTATATTATTGAATTTAAGTTTTAAATCTAACTTAAATTAAATTATATAATATATTATAATATATAAGTTTATATTTTGCTATGGTAATACTTATACGCTAATATACTATTATTTATTTTACATATAAACTTACGTTCAACTTACATCAACAACTTAAGTTTATTTATTACCATCGACTTAAGTTGAACTTAAGTTCATAACTTAAGTTCAACTTAAGTTATTGATGTAAGTTTAATGCTGGGAAATATATTTGAAATTGTCGTTAGAACCGATATATCGATACATGTGGCTGTCGATACAAGCGGCTTTTACTGTATATATATATATATATATATATATATATATAGTTCGTTTTCAAATATGTTCTAAAAAATAAGGAACATTTAAATTAATTAAAATATATATATAGTACGTTTTCAAATATGTTCTAAAAAAGAAAGTACAATTAATTAAAATATATATATATAGGATACTACATACATAATATTGTATATGGTACATAGGTAAATTGAATTTACTAAATTCCTAATATGTCATATAATATGTGCCCTATATAATTATCATTAACATTTAGTACACTATATAATATATACAAATTAATTATATCTCAGAAGTAGCTCGTATAATTATTTTGCATTGCAATTATTTTATAATTTATCATCATCATTATATATATATATATTATACTATTAGATAATTTATAAAATTAATTATATATATACACACACATATATATATACCATTATAGAATAGTCACTAATTTATATGATATATATATAAGATATATTATATATATTATTTTTAATTATGTATGTTTTTATAAAAAAAATTAAAACAATATTATTGGTTACAGCTAGTTTTGCTAAGGGTGGTACAATTTAGAATTGAATTACAAATGAGGTCACCGCACATACGCATATATATATATTAAAATAAGCAAATTATATTTTATTTAAAAAATATCCATTTAATAGATGAATGTTTCTATATACATTCTAGAGAAAGTATTAACATTAGACATATCCATATATAATTTGTTGACTTATTAGTTTTAGAAATACATTATTAATTATAAATCATTAAAGAACTATTAAAGAACATCACCTATATCATGTAGGCTATATGTGTACAATATATATATACGGATATATGTATATTGTTATACACATTAAAATACAATAAATTCAATATATATATATATAGGTACATCTTATACCTATACGTATATATAATCAATATATATTCCTACACATATATATAGATATAGTATTTAACTTTATCATTTATAAACAATAATATATATATATTTTATATTATATTGTATAGGTACATACGTTCAAGTCTATTGTTTGGAGTTTCATCACATTATGTAATCTTATGTTTCTGAGCCTAATAACTTACATATATATATCCGTAGAACTTTCGCTAAAAGAAGAATATATAATTTTATGTGTCGAATTAATTATCAATACAGCACTAAAATCTATTGTTAGTATTATTATATTAAAAGTATTATTTATTATTTATTTATTACAATAATATTAATGTATTACCTAATATTAAACTATAAATTATTGTTATATTATTATTTTATAAATAATATTTAAAATTAATTTTTATAAATATTAAACAGTCTCTATTTTAATTTTAATTTTACAAATATATAAATATTTTATTAAAGGAATATGTGTATTCCATTAGTCTCTCTACTATTTGTGTTATTAAAATAACTAATAAAGTTTTTTGAAATAATACTATTTATTATGAATTATAATTCTCAATTTAACTATATTTTGGTTTTTAAATTAATTTATTTGATCACATTACATATTTATATATTATTTAAACGTTTAATATATTATTATTTACAGGTTATTTATTTATTAGTAATAAGTTTTATTCAAAATATTATACAACACGAAAAATGTGTTAGTATTACTCTATTTAATTAGATATTATTATATATAAATTAAAAAAATATTTAATAAATACAATACTATATAACCACAGATTTTGCGAAGAATCGGGAAAATTCTTCGGAAAATCTTTTATATAACTCTGAAAATATCCATTTAATTAAATATAATTTAACAAATATACAATATAACAATTATTTAATATAACAATATAACAGTGTGTAATGCAATATTTACACCTTAAACATTTATAATGGGGTGAATAACATTCAACTTTTCACTCAATCTTGTAAAAAAATTTACTGGTCAGCCTTATTATAAGATTCATTCATCCATTTTTTCTAAAACTGCATAGTATTTATTCACACACACACACACACACACATATATATATATATACATATATATATATATATATATATATATATATATATATATATATATATATATATATATATAACTTGTATATAACTATATATATATATATATATATATATATATATAACTATTATAATAGTCACATATCTTATTTTTGTATAAATAGTATAACCTATTTATAGTATATAACATATTATTAATACCTCTACTATAATTATATTAATTAAGTTTGCATATATGTATACACATATAAAATGTTAATTAACAAATGATATATTACCACACTCAGTTAATACGCGAATTGAGATATATATGTTTATTCATGCACATACTTGGAATACTAATTAATGTAATTTCTCTCAAACATGTTAAGGTTTGTATAAATAATATACTTTATATATATATAATATATATATATATATATATATATATATATATACTGCTTATCATACATTTATATTATCCACAATTATTATGTTATATATATTATTATATATTACATATGATATACTATATAGTATACTATACTATAGTATATATATATATATATATATATATATATATATATGTATAGATCACTTCACTCCTAGGAAGGCCAAGACCAAGCTTGGTTCAATTATACAGACATTCATTTATATTTATTAATTAATACAAATCATCAATTATCTACTTTATGATAAGTTTATTATATAATATTATTTTACTATATTGTTTATACATATATACTACACACAATACACCTATTATTTATATATCTAACAATATTATTAACCTATAAATGTACAATTAAGTAGTATTACTTTTATTATTATTGAAATCATTGATGCTTAACATTTAATTTTTAGTTATAAACATTAGTCATTCATATTAATTGCATATATTGTTAATACATACATAGTTGTATTTGTTTGTGTGTGTATATATATATATATATATATATATATATATATAATAAAATAATATATGTGTATATAAATATTGATTATTAAATTCACAATATTTAAAAATAAAATAATATATGTGTATATAAATAGTGATTATTAAATTCACAATATTTAAAAATATACCAATTACTAATCAAGCAATTTTTTATTAAAATAATATTACTAGAAGCAGAATTACATAAATTATCAGATATAATAATATATCAATCTAGAAATATTGAAGAACTCAAAAACGATAATAAAAATTTAATTAAAAAAGTGAATTATCTTGAAGATAAAATCTATTATAATAGTATCATTCAAGCTGTTAAAATTGGCAGTGCTGTCAAACCTATATTATATATTAGTAGTAAACATACACATAACGATATTATATTGACAGCATATAAGTATAATGAAATAGATTATTCCATAACATCTAATTATATAAATTTAGTAAAGGATAAATTAGATATAAAAATAGAGTAAGATAAAATTCATAAAATTACTAAATTGAAACCTCGTGTTTATAGCAGGGATGGTGTCAAATTCGCATTTGTATTTGTATTTGTATTTAAATACGCTGATTTTGTGTATTTGTATTTGTATTTGTATTTGAATAATTATTCATTGATGTATTTGTATTTGTGTTTGAGTGTCGTATTTGGTGTATTTGATCAAATACAGTTTCAAATACACTTTTAAAAATATTTTAATTCAATAATTTAATAGAATGTAGAATTTAAACAATTATTTTATGAATGTAAAAAAATTAACAATAAATGTACCATTTATATTAAATAATACATTTATTAAATAATAAAAATTATATAATAGAATAATACTTTTCAAAGAATGTTATGAATACCCTGGATGAATACTATATAAATAAATTTATAAAGTTATATTTTATATAGAAAATTGGTGTGTTATAAATTATAACTTATAATATCCCAAGCAACTAGTGCTGTAAAATTTCAAATACTTGGTTGTTCTCGAGAACTTCAAATCTTAAAATTGTGTTCTCGAGAACTTCAAATCTTTAAAAAAATATCAAGTTCTCGAGAACTTCAAATCTCTCATATTTAAGTATGTTCTCGAGAACTTTAAATCTTTTAATAATATTTTAAAATACCATAACGAAGAAAAAAATTAGATATTAATTAATTACTTATTATTAATAATAATAAATTAATTAATAAATAATTATTATTATTAATTAAATTAATTATTGATTATAATAATTAATAAATAATTATATTAATTAATAAATAATTATAATAATTAATAAATAATTATAATAATTAATAAATAATTATATTAATTAATAAATAATTATAATAATTAATAAATAATTATAATAATTAATAAATAATTATAATAATTAATAAATAATTATAATAATTAATAAATAATTATAATAATTAATAAATAATTATAATAATTAATAACTAATTATAATATTTAATAAATAATTATTATTAATTAATAATAATAATAATTAATTTATACATAATTATTAATTATAATAAAATAATTAATAATTATTAAATTTTAAATATATAATTAATTATTATTAATTAATAATAATAATTGATAAATAATTATTAATTAATAAATTATAATTGAATAATTAACATTACATAATTATTAATTACTTGAATTATTGAATACGTTACTATTCTAATAATCATATATATATATATATATATATATATGTATATATATATATATATATATATATATATATATATATATATATATCTATATAAACCTATATAGTAATTTAAAACCTATTTAGTAAAGTTGTAAGAGGAATCCTATATACTATATACACCACAGCTTATATATATAGAAGGCTAAATATAAATATTATATTTAGACTATATATAGATATATATATATATATATATATATACCATAGTGTCAAATATTTATTCAATATGTACTTGTAGACAAATATAGTTTTAAACGGTTTATGAATTAACATTTTTATATATTAGTACAGAGTAGGTACGATATGAAGAATATACGTAATAATTTTTAAATTTTGTTATTAATGGATAATAAATAAAGGACACGGTGTCCTTGATAACATTATTCTATTTTAAATATATTATCATATAGGTGGCATAACTGATGATCGAATTAATAGTATCTATACAATTTAATGGATATTTTAAAATAGTTGTAAGAAACTTATTACATAATTATGTTAATCGATCGTTACCCGAACAATTACCCGACATGATACCCGGACCGAAACTAAATTTAAAATAAAGATTTGAGACCATAAAATCTTTCCAAATACCCGAAAATTTAAGATTTGAACCGAACCGAAAAAAAAAGATTTGAGATTTGATATTTGAGATTTGAAATTTTACAGCACTACAAGCAACCAGTCTATTATTTACAGTTTTTTATTTTATTGACTATCTTTAGATATTAAATATATTTTAAATTGATTTTAATTAATTATTATGCAATCTGGTATATATATAAGGATTATTATTTTATATAAAATATAATCATATTATTTAAAATATGATTTAATATTTAATGTATTAATATTTGTATTTTGTATTTGTATTTGTATTTGTATTTTTATTTGTATTTGTATAAAAATATAATACATATTTATATTTGTATTTGTATTGATTCTTTAAAAAAATGTATTTGTAATTGATAAAGTGTATTGACCCCGACCCTGGTTAATAGTACTGAAGAGTTAACTACAAATAAACACAAAAATAAATATACTATAAGTTTAAGTAATAGTTTAATAAAAACCACTATTCTTAAAAATAAAATAAAACTAAAAGATACTAATATATACATTCAAGAATATATGAGTAGAGATATTTTTAATCTATGTTATATTATACGTAAATTATAAACAGAAAATAAAATTAACAAAACTTGTATATACAATAGTTAAATATTTATTTTAACAAATAGTGGTAAAAAGATACAGATTATAAATAAAATACATCTAGATAATATTTCAATTGAATAATTAAATCTCATATTTTAATTATATTTATATTTATATATATATATTATTTTTTATTTGTCTTTAAACTTTTGGGCCTTTAAACCTTTTTATAATATTATAATTTGTACTGTATGAAATACAATAGAAAAAATATTATAATTGATCAATAAGTATTTAACTATACTATTAACGATATAAGTAATAGAATATATATTAATGATGAATTTATAAATGATATACCCAATATAGAATGCAATTATGTAATTCTATAAATAGCGAAATAAATCATTGTATATCTATAATACATATAAATGCACGTAGTTTGATTCATAATATCGATGACATAATACAGTTATTAGATTCTATTCAAAATAAATGTATTGTTATTGTAATAACAGAAACATAGCTACAAGAAAATAATAAAGAAATATATAATAACAACAATTATAATTCTTGTCATATAAAACGAATCAATACACAAAATAATAATAAATATAATATAGGTGAAGGAGTTTCTATATTGATTAAAAATGATTTCCTTTATAATAAAATTGATACCCTATGTATGTCACATAATAGATTGTTAAATATTTTAACAATTTCTTTAAATATCAATAATAAAATCGTTTTAATTAGTGGAATTTATAAATCACCTAAATCCGATATAATAGATTTTATAGTGATTTTATTTATAATAATTTTAATGATTTTTTCATCCAAGAGAGATTTATTTTAGTAGGTGATTTTAATATCAATTGATATCAAAAAATATTAATATTTTGAATAATAATAATAATAAATATTTTTTAAATATTATATATAGCTTAGGCTGTTATCCATTAATAAGTAAACCAACACGATATGGCAATCATTTATATTCATTGATTGGTAACATATATTGCAACTGTACGTTGAAACCAATTAACAATGGCATTATATTTAGTGACCTTAGTGATCATTTACCTATTTATGTTATATATAATGGAAAAGATAAAATAAAAAAAACAAAAAAAATATAAATTCATTAGAAAAATAAATCATAACACAATAAACAAATTAAAGGAAAGTATAAATAATTATGATTGTAATTATATTTATTCTGATATTGATTTAAATTCAATATTTAATACTTTCAATACACAATCTATTAATACAATTATATAATAGTAATTTTCCTTCTATAAAAGTAAAAGAACACACTAAACAAAATAAACCATGGTTATATTCTAGCCTTATTAAATGTATAAATAAAAAAAATAAAATGTATAAAAAATAATAAAAAATAGTACAACGGAGAAATTTAATTATTATTAGAAATATAAAAATATTCTTACCTCTGTATTATGTAAATCTGAATATATATAGTATTCATCTAAAATAGATAATAATCATATATGATGTCATAACAGTAAAAATACATGATCTATAATTAATAATTTAATAAATAAAAATACTAATACAAGACAAAATAATGAAGGATTAAGTTCTCCCACATCGGAGGTATTTAATAATTACTTTAGTAATATAGGGATTGATTTATCTAATAAAATAAAATCAAATACATATAATATTGATATATATATAAACTACAATGAATACTAATAATAAAAGTACATTATTTCTATTACCGACATCTATATTTGAGATTCAGAAGGAAATATTTAACCCTAAACTTAAATATAGTATTGATTAAATGATATAAATGTATATAATATGTATTTAATTAAACAAATTAGTAATGAAATCAGTCCAATATTATTAAATTTATTCAATAGAGCTTTTATGAAATAATTTTTCCTGATATATTAAAAATAGCAAAAATTATACCTGTATATAAAAAATGTGATAGATTAAAACCTGAGAACTATAAGCCCATATCATTATTACCCCAATTTTCTAAAATGTTTGAAAAATTGATCAAAAATAGATTACTTGAATTTTTAAATAAATTAAATATAATTAGCTAATTGTCAATATGGGTTCAGAAAGCATACATCAACAGCTGGCGCTTTAGCTGATGTTATTGAATCTGTATCTGAGCATCTAGAAAATTAAAATAAATGATCATTTGCTCGAGCTATATTATCAATAGATTACGTAAAGATTTCGATACATTATATCATGATAAACATATATTACTGAAAAAGCTTTATATTTATTATTTTGTCGAATTATTAAATTGTTTGTAAGTATTTTATTTTATTTTATTTTATATGTCTTACCTTATATTTTATTTATTACATGATGAATGACATTATGAGGAGTTTTTTTAGAAATGTATTCTATCGATTTTAATATTGTATTGTATTTATAATAAAATATGACTTTTATCTATTAGAATAACACATTTAATAACGTTAACTCTATTTTATATTTTTTTATGACGGAGTGGCTGATGTATTTGTGTTAATGTGGATATGGTACGTATCTAGGAAAAGTATATACTTGTAGTGAGAGGCAAGTATACTTAATATAATATATAATATAATATATTGCCAGTGTTCGTATTATTTGAACACATATGATCCATACGGCATTGAACCTGCCGCACCCATATCCCCGAAGTTGATATGCTATCTATCCTCATTATTTACAAATATTATAGGCTATTCTGGATATAAATTTAATAATTAAATATATCTGATTTTTTATAAATTCATTATTCTAATAATATGTTGTATATAACTTTTACTAACTTTAAATCTTACAATTTTATTTTATTATATTTATTTTAATTTTACTTTTATTATACTTTTCTCCTCATAAATGTTCTTTAGTAAAGTGAAACGGGTAAATGACTAGATACGCATCGCGCTACTTCGTTTACCATGGTCATGATTAAATTATGATATTATTATTATATATTATGTAATTAAGTTATATTCATAATAAATTATATGTATATATAAATATAATATACGAATAAATAATATATATATATATTCTGTTTTAAGTATATTATTATTTATCAATCATTATACATATAAATAAGATATAAAAATTATGTGATTTACTATGTAATATGTGTATATTTTTAAGAATATTATTTAAATTATAACAGGATTATATCATAAATGTGCCAACAACTGCCGAATATCATAATCGTTTAGCATATGAACATCTGGTTTGTACAAAATCTATACACAATTAAATGTTCCCATTATAATATTAAGTACGTTAAGAACATATGAACATATACATATATAGCCGGTTATTGTTCACTGGTCTCATAGGTATTGAACATTGTTCTAGTATAGGTTTATCCGTTCAACTTATAATCTAGCTTAGCTGTTCCCCTATGATTGAGAGCTATCGTGTGGCTCAGGGAATTATGTATTGCAATAGGACATTTCTGCTAGTTATTTCTGGAATGTTTATTCTTTTATTCACAGCTATTATTAATATCTGAACGATTTTCTCCAATCCACTAAGTGGGAACTACTATGTGCAATACGCGTTATCTTGCTAGTATATATATATCTATTATATAAAAGAAAGTCTATTTAATTATATATATATATATATATATATATATATATATATATATATATATATATATATATATATATATATGTGTGTGTGTGTGTGTGTATCTGGTGAGGTAACTCGAGAACCGGGGTACGTCGCGAAAATATTTTATACCCGATCTTAATAAATTTGCAACAGTATGGTCTTGGTCCGGAAAATTTTTTGAATTTTTTACCGCGTACCCCAGAAAAACCTGAAAAATTGACTTTTTGCCATTAAAATGATTTTTTGTCATCCAAAATCTTCGGCGTCGCTTTTTTGAAATATTTTTTTTACATTTTTTCGTAGTATTTTTTTGAATTTTTTTTGATTTTTTTTTGAAATTTTTGGAAATTTTTGAAATTTTTTGAAATATTTTCTAAATATTTTTGACATTTTTTGAAATATTTTTGAAATTTTTTGAATTATTTTAAACATTTTTTTGAAATTTTTTAAAAATATATTTTGTAATATTATTTATATTTTTTGTATTTTTCAACTATTCGTTGAAATATTATTATTTTAAGATTTAATTAAAATATTATAATTATATAATAAATATATAAATATTATAAGATATAAATATTATACTTTTTAAAATATTTGTAGAATATTTATAAAAAATATATTTTGTAATATTTGGAAATATTTGTTGTATACTAGGAATACAGAATCAGGAATATCTATAATTAATAAATAATAGATAGGCAAACAATCAAAAATCGATCAACGCAGGGTGCGGTTTGGGTTTTCGATATTTATTAAGTAATATTTTGTAATATTGGAAATATGTGTTGTATTTTTTAAAATATTATTTGAAATATTTTTGAAATATTTTTCCACTAATTTTTGAGATATTAATATTTGTATAAATTTGTTTGAATTTTAGCAACAATTTATGTTATTGTATATGAAAAGCAGAATCATGAATAGCCATAAATAATAAATAATAGATAGGTAAGCTATTAAACCACGAGTAAAGCAAAGTTGGGTACGGCAAGAAATTCCAAATCAGGAATAGTTATAATTAATAAATGATAGATAGGCAAATAATAAAAAACCGAGCAACGCCGATTTGGAACTGTTTGGGTTTAGGTTTTCAACATATTTTGGAATATTTGAAATATCTGTTGTATTTTTTGAAATATTTGTTATCTAATTTTTTAAATATTAAAAAAAATATGTTTCTACATATGTTTAATTTTATTTAATTGTATATACTAGAAATGTAGGACCAGGAATAGCTCTAATTAATAAATAATAAATAGGCAAACAATCAAAAACCGATAAATGTCGATTCGAGTACTGTTTGGATTTGGGTTTAGGTTTGAGATTTCGACATTTTTTTAAAACATATTTTGTAATATTTTAAATATTTTTTGTATTTTTAAGCAATTATATATTTTAGAATAATCAGAAATAGCTATAATTAATAAAAATAAATAGTCAAACAATCAAAAACCTAGCAACGCCGGGTATGGCTACTAATATGTTGAAATATTTTTGATATTTAAAAAAGTATTTTTAGACACTTTTTTAAAATATATTTTATAATATTTTAAATTATTTTTTGTATTTTTACAAAATATTTTACGAATAAATCTTAAAAAGAACAACGCTAGATCTACATCGGATACAGTTAGAATTATTAAATATTAGTTATAAATAAAATTAAAGATTAGCTATGCATAATTAGGAATAACTATAATTAATAATTGATAGGCAAATAATAAAAAACCGAGCAACGTCGGGTAGGGTACTGCAAGCAATTCCAAATCAGTAATAGTTATAATTAATAAATTATAGATAGGCATATATTTAAAAACCGAGCAACGCCGGGTTGGTACGGTTTGTGATTGGGTTTTCAACATATTTTGTAATATTTGAAATATTTGTTGTATTTTTTAAAATATTTTTTGAAATATTTTTTCACTATATATTATAAACAATATTTGTCTACATTTGATTGTATTTTAAAGATAAACTTTATTTAATTGTATATACTAGAAATATAGAATAGAATATAAATCAGAAATGTCCCTAATTAATAAATAATAAATAATAGATAGGCAAACAAACAAAAACCGAGAAATTCCGGGTCGGGTACGGATTGGGTTTAGGTTTGAGTTTTCGAAATTTTTTTAAAACATATTTTGTAATATTTTAAATATTTTTTGCATTTTAGAATAATCAGAAATAGCTATAATTAATAAAAAATAAATAGACAAACAATCAAAATCGGGTATGGCTGTATTGGCAATGTTGAAATATTTTTTATATTTTTTAAAATATTTTTAGACACTTTTTTAAAATATATTTTGTAATATTTGAAATTATTATTTGTAATCTTACCAAATATTTTACAAATAATCTTAAAAACGAACAACGCTGGGTCTACATCGGATACAGTTAGAATTAGTAAATATTAGTTAGAAGACAAAAATTAAATATTAGCTAAATATAATCAGGAATATCTACAATTAATAGGCAAATAATCAAAAACCTAGCAACGCAGGGTAGTGTACGGTTTGTGTTTGGGTTTAGGTTTGGGTTTTAGACATTTTTTTAAAACATATTTTGTAATATTTGAAATATTTGTTGTATTTTTTAATATATTTTTTGAAATATTTTTCTACTTTGTTTTGTATGTCAGCTAACATTTATTTTATTATATATATCAATTAAGAATCAGGAATAGCTATAATTAATATATTATATATAAGAAAATAATCAAAACCGAGCAACGCCGGGTAGGGTACGGCTAGTATATATATATATATATATATATATATATATATTTATATAAATACTATTCATATATATACCCAATACTATGTATAACTTAGAAGAGGGGTTACCTATGTAGTAATACATACATTACTGATAGTTAATTATAATGCATTTATAAATTTAAAAAATATAGTTAAAATGTTATTTCTACTATATTGAATTCAAGTGGTAAGCACATCTTAAATATTTAGAATCATCTATATGTTAACAAACGTCTACTTAAATACATACTACTATTTTAATAAATGTATATTAAATATATTTATTTGAAATTTTTTTAATTAGTGTAATATTATGGCAATGAATAATATGATTATTTTAAATTTTTGATATAGGGGGGTCGGTAATCGGATACATATACCTAATACCAACCCCCTTATCCTATTACCGACCCACCTGATATAATCGTGGTATAAATAATTGTAGTAATATAATATCCAATATAAATAGTAGATATACATAAATATAATTAATTATAACATTCACGCGATTTATGTTGTATTTAATTTATGTTTTAATAGTAATATTAAATTTAAATTTAAACTTTATAGTAATTATATTAAAAGAGTATATATTATTATTTAATATTTATTTATTAATCAGTATGTATATAATCAACTGGAATAATGAATCCTAAATCTATATCAATGATACACAAACAAATTAAGACATATTTTAAATTAAAATACAGATCTATTTTGATTGGATATTTTAAATCACATGGGGTCGGTATTAGGGTAATTTAGGGGGAAGGTAATAGGAAAAGCATATGGGTTGCTATAATTATGATATTTTGGTTAATAGTTATTCAAATTTAATTATTTGTATAATAGTTATAAACATTTTATTGATCTACAATATTATGCACAACATTAAGTTTTCTTTTAATTAATAAAGTATTTACAATGATTTAAAAAAAGTTATTATTCAAATATTTAAAAAGTAAAAACAGAATATTACATTTTATCAAATAACAATTGTAGGATTAAATATTTTTTTAAACAAAATACTTTTTCATATTTAACATTAAATTACTAACAGATCATGTATATATAATTTTTTGATAACTCTTATATTTACTGAGATACGAGAGGGGGTCAGTATTAGGAGGTGGTCGGTAATCGGAGACTTCCCCCTATACATTTATAACAATTTTAAATATGCAAAATATGTAAAATATGTAAAAGTCTGGATAATACCATAACATCATTTATAAACAGTATTTGACCACTATATGATATTTGTTACATTGTTATTATGTATTGTATTACCGCTTAAGTAATATACTTTATTTTGATAAAAATAATTTACATTGTAAAATTATATTTCTTAATAATATATACCGGTAGGTATGTATATCTATATACTAATATAAGAAAACATTAAACATAAATAAATTTTCTTTAAATTATAATTTAATCTAATTGTACACGTGGTTACATTTATAGTTATTCTATAATTATGTAAAACATATGCATATTAAATAAACTGATAGATACATAACTACTTAAACATTATATCACTATTATATATATATATATATATATATATATATATATATATATATATAATTACTACTTTTAATATTACAGTATTATGTATATAAAAACCTGAAAAATACCTTAATTTTTGAGATTATTGCATTTGGTTGTTTATATCCTATTACTATGAACGTTAACAAGAATACTACTCCAACACTTGATTTATCTTAAGATAGGTTAATACATATTAATAAATGATAACACTTTTCTCAGATATATTAATAATAACATTCTATCAATATTTACTAGATGAACACTTCAAAAAATACAATGATGAACGCATTTTCTTACAAATAAATTATATATTACAATACATTTGTTTATTCAATGGTCTAATATAATTATATAATCACATATATTTATAATAATATGTAATCTATAATAAAAATATGATCAATTAATAATCTTCTAACTTGCTAAATTATCAGTAACATGTATACAGGAGTAGAATATAACAGAAGGAACTAATGGTTAAAATAGTTCTTTTGTAAAATATAGTGTAATACATAAAATTAAATAGTAATAGTAGATACTAATTAAATATAAGAATGTAAGAATGTATCAATTAAATATTATAATAATTATAATATATTAATTATGTTGTATTAAACATAATCAACAGTTGTGATTATGTTTATTATATTTAATTTTAATAATTATTCTATATAAGAAATATCATAATGAATTAAATAACTACCTTACGATTATATACAATGTATGATGGTAATATATTAAATGAATATGATGATATAATAGTATATCCATTATGATGTTATATTCTATGTATAAATATAATTCAAGTATTTTGTAATTTTCTGATTAATGAGGTTCTAACATGTCATATAATGATATTTATTAGGTTTTAGAATTTATTAAAAATACATGTATTTTCATATAATATGCATATGCCTATGCATATTCCTAAAATATCTTAAAAATATAATATTATTTATCAACATTATTTACAGAAATATATATTAGAGGAATTTAATTATATAATATTTTAATCCTATAAGATTTTAATATAAAGCTTGTTGGTTTAAGCATATATGCCTATAGGTATACCTATAGATGATATCAAATAATGGTGACAGCATTATATAATATAGGTAAGCTGTTAATTATATGTTATATTAATAAACTTGTATCTTATTAAGTCATAAAATAATCTATTTAAATAAATATGGAAGTTATAATGTATATATATATACCATCTAATATATAAGTATGAATAGAATAATTAGTTATAACTAATAAAATAACTAATTAGTGAATTTTTTCAATTTTATTTCATTTATAGAAATACTTCTATCACATCAACAGAGATTGTATATATATACTAAACTAAACTTAAAGTGTAGATAGTTATTTATGATTGAGTCTTAGTTAACATTATTTAATTATTTTGATTCATTTTAATTATTCATCATTTTGGTAGCTCTATTTTCAAATAATTTAAATATAATTAATTTTATTTCTTTATCTATATATAATAATAGTAATAGTACTCTTATTCATTTATAAATATATATGTATATATAAACCTATTATAAAATAGTTGTTCATACATTTTTTAATTGGATCGGTTTTAATGTCCCATCTTCATATGGTTAATTACTTTTACCTACGGAAAAATTTGATTAGAAATATTTCTGAATTTTATTCTATTATTAAAGATATTGTCAATGTTATTTATCAATTATATAAATCGATTATTAATTTATAAGTATCTATAATCTGTACAACTAAAATGATCATAATGAACACGGGTATAGCATGGAATAACAACTTATAATGTAAACCATTAAATTATACATAACATTGAAAGCACTATAGTATAATTATTCAAATCTACACGTAAGTATTAAGATAAGTATATTATGGTTGAGGGTATCAACATTATATGAGAGGTCAAGGAGATTATCTTAAGATAAGTGTTTTTATATAAATAAACAATATTTCATCAGACTTGCTTAGGAAGGATGTTTCAATATGGTGTCCCTTACGAAAATCGTTTTGAAATGATTTCATAATAGAGTTACAATATAGAGGTTATACTATTATAATAAAGAGAAAAGTAAAAATAAAATAATCAAAATATGTAATTAAGTTAAAATATAGTGACGTACTATTATAATAAAATAAAAGGTTAAACTTAATTAAACGAATAGATATAATAAAGTTAAAATATAGTTATTGATTATACATTATTGATTGTAATCGATGTGTCATCAGCATATAATTTCACGTGTGTATCAAATGAGTTAATAAATAAATGTTATATGTCATTAATGTATATAATGAATAATGACCCTAGAATCTATAGATCCTCGGTAGGAGTATACAGTAATTTAAGATGATAGTATATCATTAAATAAATTATCGCAGAAAGTTACGCCAAGATCTTTAAAATTATTAAAAATTAGCAACGAAATACAATTTAACATACACAAAGGTCTTACGTTAATAGAATAAATTCTCATAACGAAATATTTCGTAGGCGCCGGTTCCAATTATCATTCAGTCATCCAATTGCAAATAGGTACTAATAGGTACCTACTTTAATATCTACAATCATGTAATCCGATTTCGTATTGAAAACATAAACAGCGATACCTAAATAGTTGATATTTCTGACAATTGTGTTGTTCATAATGTATATTCATAGAAAACTATAGGGGAAAGTAACCGAATACGGACAGTGCCCGAATGCGGACACTCTCGGTATCTCAGAAACCATAAATCCTACAAAAAAATGTTTAATGAATAAAATATTCATAATTATAAAAATAGTCTAAAAAAGTATTTTTTATTTTTGAATTATACAAAATATTGCTAATATATCCAATAAACAGATTTTTTTATTACGTTTTTAAATTTATGAAAAAAAATGTCAACTTAAAACCTTCTCAAGATTATACAAATGTATCGATATAAAATATAACACTATATTATCAACAAATAAAGCATTCTAAAAATTGTATTTTTAATTTCTATATTTTTTATCAAATATTCATTAAGTTATATGCATATATCTAGAGGTCATATAAGTTCCTAATACGGACACTCTAAATGTCTTAATACGGACACCCTATAACCAATCAGCGCGCAGCGTATGAACAATTCTGATTTTCATAAAAATTGCGTGCGTTCTAATATTAATACCACCAAAAAAGCTAATTCTAAAAAAAATATTATTTAGATACTTAAATTGTATTATTAATTAAAATATAATAAAAATAAATAAGTTATTAACTAATTAAATTACAATATATTTTGTATAAAATTAATTTTAAATAACGTAATTGTAATTTGTGTGATTGATTCATCAATAATATATAGTTTATCTAGAGGTATATAGGGTGTCCGTATTATAACACAGGGTGTCCGTATTCGGACATGGGTACCGAATACGGACACCCCCGTTATCTATGGAATTAAAAGATTAAATAAAATTTAAAAAGCACAATAATATCTATAATCATATAATATTAATATGTTATAATTTTTGAATAAAAATAATGAGTCATAAAAAGTTAAGACCATTTATTGTTAAAGTGTCCGTATTAGGTTACTTTCCCCTACATTTTTTAGATTTAATATAAATTGTTTTAAATTATTATTGATCTGCTACAGACTAAGTGTTATCAGACTAAGTGTTATCATTAGGCACAGGACGTCGTAGGCTAAGTCGTGTTTTTATTAATCTAAATTCGTATTTTTAATAAAATATTTATATAGAAATATTATTTAAAATAAGAATTGACTTTTATTTGACATATAAATAAATATACTTGACATCTTTGATTCAAAGATTTAAATTATTTTAATGTAAATAAATAAACCACTGAAAAGTATATAGCCCGAAGTAAACATTTCAGAGATAGATAGCGGAAATCATTGATAATTATCTATTATAATTATTTATATTATAATATATAACAAATTAATACAATATATTGGATTTAAATGATATACATGTATGATGATATATGTGAGTAAAAGCCATTTGTATTTCATGTAATTTAATAGGATACTATTGTTTTAAAGTATATGAAAATATTGTTGCACAAACACCTCGTGAAATCTAAATATATTGCAATGGTCCGATACTAATTCTAGCAGCGAGTTAATATTAATTATGTTGACTATATTTGAAATATTATATATTTGCTTCGCAAAATGTTTTCTATTAGCAATATAGAAATTTTATTAAATTTTATTTTTTAAATAAATGCATAAGTAAAACTTAATTTAAATTCGATATACAAATTCGGTATATTAATTATGTTTTTTTATCAGATATCTGCAAAGATAAATTTGAATGCATATATAATCTATAGATTATACTTAGGAGATATTTTAAAAGAAATGCGACAGAGTTAATAGAAAAACTAATAAATGATGAGAAGATTAAAATATTTAAAAATTTCCTTTTTGAATAAATATGATTAAAAATTAAAAATAGTGTTTCTTTATTTTCAATTTTTATTATTTCATGTTCACTCTCTAGTTGTCATCACGTTGCACTTAGTTATTTTGAGGAATTTATAGGTATTTGTATGCATAAGTATTATTCTCAAAACATCTAGTTATAAACATAGGTATTAAACTGATTATATAGCTGACTATTGACCTAGTTATACACCTATAGGTATACATCAATAGTTAACATATAATCAGCTGGTATCTAGTTACGTATCTATTTAAATTATTTTATGTAGGAGTATTAGCAGTAATATTCATAACACGTATAGTTATATATCTAATGGTAAATCTAACCTAATACCTCTTTATATTATATACATTTCGTAGAGTTGGTACCTAAATCAAAATAACTTTTAAAATTTATTTTCTCCATTTTTGATTTGTTGTCCAACATAGTTTATAATAAATTACAATACATGGATATATTTACTCAATATTGAGTGATTAACTTATTATATGTTAATATAAAGTGTATGATATAATTTATTTAAATAATTTTAATAAATGGTCTTAAAATTGTATGACTCATTAGTTGTATTCAAAAATTACAATATATTAATATTATATGATTATAGATATTATTGTGATTTTAACATTTTATTTAATCTTTTAATTCCATAGATAACGGGGGTGTCCGAATACGGACAGTGTCGGACACCCTGTGTTATGATACTGACACCCTATATACCACTAGATAAACTATATATTATTGATGAATCAATCATACAAATTACAATTACATTATTTATAATTAATTTTATGAATAATTTATTCTAATTTAATCAGTTAATAATTTATTTATATTTATTATTTTTTAATTAATAATTCAATTTAAGTATCTAAATAATACAAATTTTAGATTTAGCTTTATTGGTGGTATTAATATTATAACGCTTGTGATTTTTATTAAAATCAAAATAGTTTATACGCTGCGCGCTGATTGGTTATATGGTGTCCATATTAAGACATCAATAGTATACGTATTAAGGACTTATATGACCGCTAGATTAATGCTTATAACTTAATGAATATTTTATAACATATATAGAAATTATATATATAAATTTAGAATACTTTATTTTTTAATATAGCTTTATATTTTCGATACATTTATATAGTATCGATACATTTATATATTATTGAGAAGGTTTTGAATTGAATTTTTGTAAACAAAATCATAAATTTAAAAACATAATAAAAAAATTAGTTTATTAGATATATAAGCAATATTAATAATGAAAATTCAAAATTTTGAATAATTAAAAAATAAAAAATACTTTTTTAGACTATTTATATAATTATGAATATTTTATTCATTACAATTTTTTTGTAGGATTTATGGTTTCTTAGATACAGAGAGTTTCCGTATTCGGGCACTGTCCGAATTCGGTTACTTTACCCTATACCAAATGATTATATAATTAATGATTAATATTCATAAATTATTCACTATTTATTTAAAAATGAATACGACTTGAGAATATAAAATCATTATTGGCATATCGAATTAATGGCCGAAATGCCCGTTTTCATTCATCTCTCGTCGTCGCAACACTCCTCAATAGCTCTCAGCCAATCATGTATCACCGTTCTTAATCGAGTCGTTTAGCATGGAACGCTTTCGTAGACTCTTCTTGGTGGTCGGTTCCACGTAGGTGAACTTCTCATCGTCTGCACCGATAGACGTCTTCGCCGAGCTGGTATCGAAGGACGCCGCGGTCGTGACCTCTAACCTCTGCGAGTACTGCGAAACAGAACCGTCGGTGCTACGACGCTTGTTCAGTTGTTCTAGGATGCTCATCTCGACGACGGGGAACTCGGAGGCTTTACCCTTGCGGTTACGACGCGCCGGGTCCGCGAAATAGGTGGCAGGCGATTTCTCGCTATCGAAGAAGCTGTACGGCATCTCTTTGCACGGTAGGTACGCGACGAAGTGATCTTTGACCGACTTGTCGACGGCGCCGCGCTTCACGTGCATCGAGTAGGCGTTCCCGCGATGAGGTTGAGTGACGGCTATATCCTTAGGATCTATTAGCTTGTGGCGGGCGGTAAACAATCGGCCGCACTTCTCGCTATCCAAATGGCGGTAGTAAATACCTCCTCTATTGGCTGTTTCATAATGGTTATAGACTTTAATAATAAATAGACTATTATATATTATATATATATATATATATATATATATATATTCAATTAAATTAAATTTGTTTTAACGACGATTAGTGCCAGAGAAATAAAGTGTCGAAATTAAAAACAAAACAAAAACCATATAACTAGAACGTAACTAAACTATTAAATAATAAATAATAAATAAAAACAATCAATGTACTCAAAATTAATATATGATAATACATATTGATAACAATGATAAAAATAGTGATCATGTATATGCATTTGTAAATAGATATGTTTTAATAGAGATGTAATAGAGATTTAAATGAGTTAGTGGATTAGTAGGGCGTAGCTTATCTTGTAATTTATTCCATATATATATATATAGATAAGGGGCCGATATGACATTCATGAATATTATGAGAATGGAGATTAAGTTTAGAGACTAGATATATAAGGTACGAAGTAATATACTATATAACGGATAGAGATATATTGTGAGTGGGAATTGAAATAACGGAATATTCAGGTCGGTTGTGCGTGAAGAGATATGTGAGTTAATAGAATAACTTTAAATATTATTCCAAATTTAATTTGTAGCCATGTCTATTGCAATACAATCCCTTTAGATATAGAAACGTATATGTTTTAGAGAAACTATACATTTTTAAATGTATCATAATAACGCATTATTTAGGTAATAATTGTAATGTTATAGTCACGTTTCGGTAAAGAATACATGATATATTACGTAATCAGAAAGATATTACGTAATCAGAAAGAGGTATATGAGTCATACGAGGCGAGAGTTATAGACATACTTAATGATATGAAGTTACGGATTACACGCAGAGAATAAAGATGAAAGTTTATAGAACGAAGAATATTTGAGATGTGGCGATGAAAATATAAAGAACTGTCGACATCAGAATCAATATATTTAACATTATCACAATATAATATATTATGATTGTTAACCATGCTGAAAGGTGGGACTGTTAACGGGTATTTGGGAGACGAGAGATGAAGAAATGTAGTTATATTTTATCGGGATTCAGTGATATATAGTTATTTTAAAGCCAATTGTGTTTTGATGTAATACAGTTAGATATAAGAGTTGAAGCAGCATTTAAATCAGAAGTTAAGTAGTATATCATGTGAGTGAACTGATATAAAGGGAAAATGAGAAATTATATTAAAAATAGGAAGTTGATAAATATTGAAAATAATAGGTCTTAATACAAAGCCTCGGGGTTCTACATTAAGGATATTTCGAGAAGATGATATATGCCCATTTATAAGAAATACGGTCAGAATATCTTATTCATTTTGTTTGAGATACTTATAAATATCATACACACGCAAAATAATATGTAGCCATACTTTTAATAATATGTTAGAAAATACTTTATAACGACTATTTTCTATGAAAAAAAATAATTTATTCTTTTATGTATTTTTATATACGAATTATATTGAAATATAAAAATAAGACTTCCATTTGTTGTAGCTTTATATTTACTCCGTATTCGGATACTTACCCATAGAGATAGGTTGGGTAATGATACAATTAATATAATATAATATTAAAATAATATTGGTGATTTATTCATTGAAAAGGAATCAAATAAATTAGGTAAGTCATCATCAGTTAAGTCAGGGTATGGCGATTTTTGTCTTCTACCTTTTCCCTCATATTTGCAAACTTATATATATATATATATATATATATATATATATATATATATATACAGTTAAATATCAAGTATTATACTTGTTTGTTATTTATAATATGACCCGACAATGTTTTAATACGTTATAATATGTATTTATTGTAGATGTATATATATATATATATATATATATATATATATATGTCGCGCGTACCCACACATATAAATTATAGTTTATAGTATACACTGTACATGTCAGTACTGAGTCATAAGTACTGACCGGTTTTACTCGTGAAGTTATCATTGTTACAAGACGCTATGTAGTCGGCAAAGTTAAGAATGTCATCCAAGGTTGCTTTCTTCACACCTACATGTGGTATAGTGGTATACGTCGTTTAAGTATGCGTAATTAATATTAGTTATAGGTATATATATATATATATATATATATATATATATAAATATATATATACACAGGAAACAGGTTCAAATCCCGTTGGAACATTTAAATATATCTTAAAATAAGTATACATGTGTCCTATAGGTATACCCGTGTGTCTGACAGCTTAGTTACATGTAGCATACCGGTAGTTATATATATAGTATTAATACTTAGAAGTGATCTTATATATAAACTTATAAACGTGTATAAATAAATGATCGGCCTCGTTAAAACCACGGATGCATTATCACGAGAGCGGCTTCGAAGGGATATTAGATCCATATATTGTTATAAGTTCAAAAAAGCTCCATCTAAGTTCCTGAGTTATATATATATATATATTTATATCTCCTATATGAATATACGAATGTGTACATTCACACCTGCGTACACACGTACCTATACAACTAACGATGTTTGACCCCAGTGGTGGCTGACTTCCGGGTATGTAGACCCTGGACAGCCGAGGACACGTTACTGACCACTTTGGTCCTAGAGAACACGTCTTTAGCGGCCAAATAACCGGGAGGCATGTCTTCGTCGTAAGGGGCGTGTTTAGTGGAGACCCCGCCCCCTATTCCGGCCTTATAGCGGCCGTTCTTACGTAACTGAGCGCTGACTTCCGGTCGAGATAACGACACGCGGTCGAAGTTATCTCGAGTGGTCAGATTAGAGATAGAGCTGCCCCACTTATCGTAGGTCGGCAGACGACCTTTAACGAAGTGTTTCGATGTCACCTCCTCGGTGCTGAAGTCTTCGGCGCGGATTGTGGGCGTTATTCTTTTGTTGTTGTCGTTGTCGATGGTGACGCTCTTAGTGTTGTTGGAGGCGATCTTGTTGTTAGTGGAGATCGTTCTTTTTGTTAGCGACGAGGGGGGCGTTTGTTTGTTTTGACTCATCCTGTAAATGTGTTAACATGACCTTGAGATGTTACGACAAGGGCAAAGTTACGTCCTATATGACTTATGAGACGTACAGTATTAGGTGTTGGTATCGCCGTTTATAAGGAGTGTGTGTGTATGTATAAGTGGGCGTGTCTGAGTGGGCGTGTCTGCATGGGCGTGTCTGAGTGTAACTCGAGTTAGGATTATAGTCATGTAAAGTGAGGTCTTTTAATTATACATTAAAATAAGGTTGTATTAACAAATCAATAATGTACAAAATAATATAATTATAAACATAATTTAATATAATATAATTTAAATATTTGTTATATACTTATCAGACTTATGTAAGTATATTGTATGTATAATTAAGTATGTAAAATGTATGGTACATCGTGTACTACATGTATATCTAGGATTGTATGATATATACACTTATGGATAAAATAATTAACAATAACAAATAAGTGATAGTAGTTGTGACTGATGTAAATAATGCTCAAATATAAAGCATGATGCAGTGTCAGTCTCGGTTACCCAAAGCATCAATGCAGTCTCAGTCTCGGTTAACCAAAGCATCAATGCAGTATCAGTATCAATACATAAATCATCGATGCAGTCTCAGTCTCGGTCACCTAAAGCATCGATTCAGTCTCAGTATCAATACCTAAAGCATTCAGTATCAATGTAAATAACAATAGCATCGTTTAAGTCTCAGAATGGGTTACCTAAAGCGTCGATGCAGTCTCAGACTCTATAAAATGCATTGCTATTAACTCATGCTTATTAAAGGCATCATTTAAGTGTTAGTCTCAGTTTTCATAAGATCAATATAGTTCCAGTGTCAGTTAACAGAATAATTGTTTTTTATATAAAACGAAAATAATTTCATTATAATAAATAATACACAATACAAACTATCAGATAAGGAAAATAATCTCGGAGTGTCAATTGATAAGATTCTTAATATGTTCATAAACTCAAAAATCATATCAGCCAACTATCAATTGCATAATATTATAATTATAAGAAAACAATTACTATTAATTCATGTAAATTGCTAATTCAAAGTTATATCTATATTGGACTATTGTAACATACTTTTAATTGATTTACCTGATTATAAGTTAATGCCATTAAATAAAATAATGTGATCATCAATGCGCGTCCTATTATATAAATTACCACCAAGATAATAGACGATACAGTATAACTGAACTGATGCTACAACAATACCTACTACCAATTAATAAATATATATATGATATATTTTCCGTTCTAAATAAAACTATATTAAATATATTATAGATATAAATTATTGAGAAAACAGTTATATTTTGTAATTTTTAAAATATTTTTAAAATACGAGTGTGACAGATGAGTATATTATAAACAAAATAGCCATATATCAATACAAATAATTAATAATTAATAATCACATAATATAGGAAACATTAATACAAATATGGATAAATATATAAAAATGATGTTTAAAATGTAACTTCAAAAAGCATAATTTCAGTTCGATTATGTTTTGTAAGAGTCTCATCTCGGCTTGGCTCGGCTCGGGCTCATTTGGTTAGAGTCTCGATCGGCTTGGGCTCGTTTGGCTAGAGTCTCTGCTCGGCTCGGGCTCATTTTTTTTTACCGAAAATGAAAGTCTAGGCTCGGCATTATAAACCAAAAGTCTCGGCTCGACATCAAAAGCTCGGCATCATTTACATCACTAGTTGTGACTGTATTGGAATTATATGTATTAAGTTAACACCTACAGTTATATATGCATACTATGAATCCGTGCTATATTATCATTGCGTATAATAATGCCGTAAAGGCAGTTGATTTTACCATTGTTATAATATATTTGTTGATATAGTGGTGTATATATATAGTTACAGTTAATATAGAGCTTATATATACATATATTAATAATTTACATATATAGATATATTAATAATATAATAAATAATAATAAAATATATATCATAATACTTATATTATATTAACTTATTTAGTATTTCTTGTTTGTTTGTTGATTTATTTGTCAGTTATTTTAAAACGTAAAATATATTTGTTGATATAGTGGTGTATATATATAGTTACAGTTAATATAGAGCTTATATATACATATATTAATAATTTACATATATAGATATATTAATAATATAATAAATAATAATAAAATATATATCATAATACTTATATTATATTAACTTATTTAGTATTTCTTGTTTGTTTGTTGATTTATTTGTCAGTTATTTTAAAACGATCTTAGTTATTTGTTTGTTTACAATTGTAATTTAGTAAATACAAATATAATATCGTTATCTAAACTTATTTTGGAATTAATAACAAATAAATAACACGACAATTAGCGTCATAACCATATTACCCGATATAGGCCTTGTAACTAATTGTATTGTTACATTCTCTAGGATGTGGCTCGGTGGAATATTCACTTGCTGGAAGGTGAGGCGTTCCTGATTCGATCCCTGATTATGTATTCTACGTAGAATGCAGTACTACATATATATGTATCAATAACTTAATAAATTATAAATTAAAACACAAGGCAAAAAATATTACTATTTGTAATGTATTGTTCTAATTCCCTCGCAGTTGTTTATAATAGGTATACCTATTGTATACAATAGACTATAGACTATAGATTAATATATGATATCTTGATGGATCAATATTGATAGAAATATGTTATCCGCTAATGTATTGTATTCTATATTTATATTGAATTGAATTGAATTGAAAGTTTAATTAAACACTTAAATAAATCATACAATAAATACCATTAATAAGAATAAAATAAAATAGAATAAAACTTGAGGAAATTAATAAATAAAATAATAATGACAAACAATATTAGTATTAAGGTTGCCACCTCAATTGTTGTATATATTTCTTTATTGTGTTATGCGATTTTATGGATCTAATATAGGGTGGGAGTGAATTCCATAGTTTTAGACCAATGTAACTCGGTGCCTGAGTATTCATTTTTGAGGGACGGATAATAGGGTGGATAGAAGATGAGATGCATGGTTTCTAAGATATGGCAGGGAATATCTTTGTACTAGAGAAGTATAAATATAGGAGGGGCATTTCGAAGAATATATTAACGAATGCACAATAGATAGTATGCGATAAGCAGAACTTTTTTTAAATGGGAACTATGGAGGTAAGTGTTGGTATGAGGAAGTAAGGAATGGTCTCGAATACGTAGGTTATATGTTGTACGGATTGTTGAACGAATAACTATATTTAGGGAGATATAGCGGATAATGGAAGATTAATGAGGAGTGAGGATCAGTAATATATAAGTGAGAGGACAAGGGAAGTAACTAGAATTTAAGAAAGAGATACAGTAATTAATAATCGTATTTTATAATTCTGAAAAGGTGATAATTTGTAGATTTTGTGATGGCAGTAATATGAGAAATGAGTAGAAGAAAAAAGTACACCTAATTTGAATGCAGTAGGAGCAGGAGAGATTACTATGTTATCAATAAGAAAATGAAGGAAGTAAGTAGGCAAAGGATAACGTATAGTTTTGAGGTATTAAAAAGAAGATTATTAGAAATAAGCCATTCTTTAATGTCATTAGTACAATTGGAGAGTTGATTATTATTACCTGGTGATGAATTAGTGGGAAGAAACATATATATTAGTATGTCATATGTATATAAATGGCAATATATTTTGATATTTAGATATTATATATGGTAGTGGATATAAATATATAAAGAAAAAGGAAGGACCGATTATGGATCCCTGGGAAACACTATATTTCATAGGAGAAGGGGAAGAAAAAGAATTATATATTTTTACACTGCTACTACGGTCAGATAGATATGAAGTAAACTACGAGAGGGCCCCTAACTCCAAGCAGGTGTATACGGGACAGTAGAATGTAGTTGTCAAGCATATCGAAAGCACTGGATATTTCCAGTATGACTAGTTGACAGAAATTATTAGTATTAAGGGTTGAAGTTATGACATCAATTACGTTTAGTAGTGCTGTTTCTGTGGAGTATCCTCGGGGAAAACCACTTTACTGAGGAAGATAGATATTATTTGCGTTAAATAGGAGATTAGTTGACGAGAGACAACTCTTTCATAAAATTGTACTCACCAAAAATAACTGCAAAATATGGCGATAATAGAAGTGATTCGAGATCGAGTGAAGGTTTTTTAAGAATCAGAATGATTATTTATTGTTTAAAAATAGAAATGACAGTAACGGAATTTAAGGAATATAAGATGATGTTACATATTGTGGATATAGATAATCAGAGTAAAGTTTAAAAATATATAGTGGAACAGGATCAGAGGAAGATATCGAAGTGGACGCATGTAGAAGTTTAGATATGAGAGATATATATTGCGGACGAAAAAACTTAAGAAGGCAGAAATAGGTTGAGTAACTATTATTAAAGGATAGTTTGCAATAGGGTTATAGTTCGTGATCTTTATTATGATGGAATCAAAAATATTAGAAAATGTTGTAGATAATATACATACTAATTGTAATGGAGAAATGTTAGTTATAGATGGTAGTAACGCAGATTTTGGGGAAGATAACAACTTATTATCTAGTCTGAAAAGTCGTCGGTTATCAGAAACAATATCGTTTGTAACCCAAGTAACCTATAGTTAGCTAAATATGGCATAAGAAATTGCCAACTTGTAGATCTTACATTTATCAATGAATGAAGCTCTAGAAAATGAACATTTCAAGGTTAGGTATGTTCTTTCAGATTTACGAAGTGGTCGTTTCAATGACATGAGGTGGGAAGTAAACCACGGGGTATCAGGATGGAGAGTTTATTATATGGTTGTTGAAGTAGCATGTTTATCCAGTAAATAGAATAGTGAGTAATTTAATAAAACTGGAGAATAACAGTAGTCACCTAAGGCAGAATGTAAGTCAGCTAATAATATCATAGAATTAATATTCTTAATGGGTATGCATGTAATACGTGTTTTATGATTAGGAGTGATAATAATGTTAGTTTTGAATGATATGATGAAGTGATCGCAAAGTAGAGCAAGTCTTGATATATTAACAGGCCCAATTATATATTATAAGAAAATAAACCCAAGGTAGCTTATTTTGGGCTTTTCGAAATCCTTATTTTTTTTATTTTGGGCCTTTTTTATAAAACTTGTTTAAAACTTGTTTAGTATTTTTGTATTCATCATAATGTATGATTAATATTATATATTTAATAACTATCATATTATATATCATATATACCATACTATAAAATATTATATAAGTATAGTATTATTTTATAAGTTATCAATAGACTTTATTTAATTTAAGAAATGATAAGATTATAAAAAAAATTCCAATACATTTTTAATTTGTATTATATAAAATAAGATTAAAAAATAATGAGTAATACTAATGCATTGTTGTTATAATAACTGTCTTTATAAAAGTGATTCTATTAGATTATATTGCCTTGAATGAAGCATACATTCAAGACTAATATTACGTACATTATTCTTATACTTATTATTTATATATTTTAGTATAGAAAATCTGACTCTACAGAAGATGAGTCGTAATGGTTGCTATTCCAAAGACAACTACTTTTAATTTAATATCCTGCCACTCCTCTTCGAAATGTCTACATAAAAATAGTCTTAGTTCTTCTGGTTCTCTTTCATATTCTTCTGTCATTTCTTTATACTCGAACTCAATATAATAGATATATTGTTTCGTAAAAAACTTTTAATCTGTATGACAATATTACCAAACAATTTACTTTCATATTTACAATGCTTTGTTGGTCAATTATAATTTGGCTATGATGTTATGCATTGTTAGAATCTCTTTCAGACGATAGTAATAGAAGTTTCTTTTGTAGTTTTAATATATGTATAGCTATATGTTGATAACATATATTTAGTTGAAAAGTATCAAAGTGAAATAAATGATCATTCATATACAATACAATATCCTATCAAATTTATAGTATACATTAATAATTAATTATCATATATAGCCTATGTAATATAGGTTAGCAGACAACTCACTTCAAATGTGTAACAAATATAAACGATATTATGTAAATATAATATAAATATTTATAAAGCTGATAATGCTCTCTTTCTTTATTGTTTAAATGTATCAACTATTTCTATTGTATATTCCACGATTGAAAACTAATATATTAAAAATATAATTAAAATTTATTTAATTAGGTCAATTTTACACTTACACATTTTTGAAAGTAGTTACTAAATTATCAATGATAATTATTTGTTCGTGAATTATCAAATTAAGTTTCTGTAATTCCTTAAATTAAATTAAATGTTATACCAGTTCTTGTCAAAATCATATTAACAATCCCCAAAAAAACACCATTCCTTCTTTAATAAAGTAATATATTCCTTCTCCAAGTACTCTTCAATTATTATGTGATGACAAATTATCCATGTTAATGATATCATCATCGACTCCCACCGAGTACTGGCTAACTATAAAATATTTTAAATATTATATATTATTAATTACATTTTATAATATCATATATTATTAATTATAATAAATATATTATTGTAACTTTGACATTTCGAACCCATCTCTGATATTAAATTATACTATCTTCGTAAAAATACAAATCAGTTTTGTCATATTATGTATAAAATCGCCATTATTAATTTATTTGTACATTATTCCAACAGCCATATCCAAATGGTGTGCAGAGACACGAACAAAGCGTGCACTACAAACATGTTATAATGTTAAGAAACTCCTAAAAATAATATAAATGAAATTGATTGTTTATAATTATAAGTATATTTATCTGGGAAACGGCCAGTCATCTAATGTTCACCATCGGTGGTAATTCCAATCAATCTCTCTCATCAAGCTGGTGCAAGTATATCAAATATGTTGGAAAACACTTGAAATATAACTTCACAAGTATGATTCTCATAAATATGTAAATAAATTACATTTAGGGAAAAGTTACCGAATACGGACACTCTCGGTATCTATCTAAATCCTACAAAAAATATTTGGTATATAAAATATTCATAATTATATAAATAGTCTAAATAAGTATTTTTTATTTTTTTATTATATAAATTATTGCTGATATATCCAATAAACTGATTTTTTTATTACGTTTTTAATTTTATGAAAAAAATGTAAGCTTAAAACTTTCTCAAGAATATACAATTGTATTTATATAACATATACCACTATATTATAAAAAAAACTAAAGTATTCTAAACATTAGATATATAATTTATATATTTGCTATACAATATTAATTAAGTTATAAACGAGAGTTAAAATAAGAGTTCATATGAGTCCCTATATATAGGTCACTATACAGTATATACATTATATATAGTGTCCGTATTATAATACAGAAACTCTATATGTCTTAATATGGACAGTGACCGTCGGACAACCTATAACCAATCAGCGTGCATCGTAACAACTTTTATGATTTTCGTAAAAATCGCATGTGTTATAATAGTAATACCACCAATAAAGCTAAATCTAATTTTTTGTATTATTTAAATACTTAAATTGTATTATTAATTAAAAAATAATACATATAAATAAATTATTAACTAATTAAATTAGAATAAATTATTCATAAAATTAATTATAAATAATGTAATTGTAATTTGTCTGATTGATTCATCATTAATATATAGTTTATCTGATGGTATATAGGGTGTCCGTATTATAACACAGGGTGTCGAATATGGGTACCGAATACGGACAACCCCGTTATCTATTTAATAAAAAGATTAAATAAAATTTTTAAATCACAATAATATCTACAATCATATAATATTAATATATTATAATTTTTGAATAAAAATAATGAGTCATAAAATGTTAAGACCGTTTATTGTTAAAGTATCCGTATTAGGTTACTTTCCCCTAGTAGATATTTAAATATTTATTTAGTATTTAAATATAAATTTAATATAAATTTAAATATGTACACATATAGGATAACTTATATATAGGCTACTTAATATATAGTTCAATATTAATGTATTATATTTATTAAAATTATAGTTATAAATATAGAATGGCATGTATAAACAGAAGAATATTCTTATAGAATCACATATTGTTTTATATAACTTTTTAAATCTTTTGAATTTAAATATTAAACGCTATTAATTATATATCTGTTCATTTAAAAATAAGTTAACATTAATTATATACAATTATAACTTACGTTAAAATATTATGAATATATATCATATATAAATTATTTTATAATTTTAAAATGTATAAGAGTTATATAAGTATTATAATAACATATTAACAATATACATATTTATACATTGAAATATTTTTATAATCAATAATAATTAATAAATATTAATTACAATATGTATAGCAACTATTTTAATATATAAAATACAAATATATATATTTATATACATATATTCAGCTAATCCATTTATGGTTTTAAATGGTTACCGTGATGGGTATAGTGGCCAGGTGCAGTGGTCAGTAGTAGTGGTCAGTACACCAGTATGGTATGTAGGATAAATATAATATAGAGGAAGAGATGTTTTCGTGATGAACGTAATCACGTGACATTAATATCGAATAGTTACGTAATAGTTACGTAACAGTTATGCAATAGTTACGCAACAGTTACGTAATAGTTACGTAATAGTTACGTAAGAGTTACGTAATAGTTAAGCACTAGTTATGTAATAGTTATGCAACAGTTACGTAATAGTTACGCAACAGTTACGTAATAGCGGTGTATAGTCTTCGTGTATCGTAGTCATGCGTAGTATAATTCGGGTGGTAATTCTCCTATGTGGGGGCAGCGACGTGCGGATAAGTCTCGTATAGACGCTCGGCAGTGGTGATGGCGTGTGTGGTGGGGGTGAAAGTGAGGCCGGTGGGGGCGGCGGTGGGAACAGCGGGTCTCTCAACCGAAACAGTTACATTCGCACTTCTTGAGCACCTTGAACGTGAACTTAACCCAGTGGCAGTTCCTACCCCCGACGGAGCCCCCACCCTGTTCTCCGCAGTTCCACATCAGTATCGGGATGTTCCTCGTGCGAGAAGCCGAACACTTCATGCCGCTGGGTATGGAGCACGATCGCTTACCGTTCACGCAACTACCTGTAGGAAGGGGCGTGACTTATTATATAGGTCACGCGTGTGTGTGTGTATCCCTCTCGAAGTACATCCGCCATTTGCACTGTATTCAATATATATATATATGATATTTGATAAATAAATATTATTATTATTATTATTATTAATAATATTAAAACATTCATCACCACATATTATAGGATTATGTCCTTAGAATTCGAGAGTTGAATACTGTATAGGTTACTTCAAATGTGAACATTACTTATTAAAAGGGTCATGATTGTGTACCAAAGGACATCATTTATTATAATACATTTAATTATGATGTCCTTCAGTAATGCTTACATTATAATAAATACACTTCTCTGTGCCTATCGGTAACGTGTGTGTTAGTATATAGGTCACGATGTTGTATATATACACCTTTAGGATAATATACAATTACATTTAATATGTATATTTGTATATTCACAATATCAAATATATAAGTAGATATTATTATATTAAATGAATTATAGGAAAATATATATATATATCTGGCTAGGTTCCGCCCTGCCTCAAGACTACCATAATATCTCCTCTTCTAAAAAAACAAACATTGACCCAATCTCCCTTAGTAAGTATCGCCCGATCTCCCACCTACCTTTATTAAGTAAAATATTAGAAAGAATTTTCTCCAAACAACTTATCGCCCATATAAATAAAAATAATCTTTTCGACCCGTTTCAATGTGATTTCGTAAGATTCATTCGATTGAAACAGCTCTTCTCCGTATTACTGACACAATATTATCTATTATAAATAGTAACACGTATTGCCAGCTAAGTCTACTTGATCTATCATCTGCATTTGACACACTGGGCCATAACATACTAATTACGCGGCTTATTATGATGGGATTATCTAGTTTAGAATTACAATTGTTTACTTCATATCTAACAAACCGCAATATCTCTATTATATACACTTAACCACGGTATTTCCAAGGAATCCACTCTAGGTCCATCCCTATTTTCTATTTATATCCGCCCTATTGCTGATCTAATTAATAACTTTCCAAATATACACTACACTATTTTTGCTGATGATATTTAACTGTTTACCTCATAAGTTCCCCATAAATTCTGAATACTATATTTAAAATATCTACTTCTGATACTTTCTTTCCTAATTTTATTCTAAACAAAATTATTATTTTCCCTCCCATTTTTCCAAACCTTAGAATTAGTATTTGATGACAAATTATCATTTAAGAATCACATATCATCCATTACGATATATCCTGAAATTTTACCTATTCAGAATTAAATAAATACGGACATCACTATCCATAAACCTCACGAAAACTTTAATAAATGATGTTGTACTCTCACGCCTTGACTACTATTCTTCCCTACTGAATCTTCTTCCTGTTAATGCTATTGATCCACTAAATAGGATTATCCTCAATACGTACTACTTACTACATAACACGATTGGATCATTATATTATAACATAACATCATATATACCCTTCTCCCCAGGTGTAAATTACGTGTGTTCCCTATAATCCACAAATCAATATAGTATTTCACCACTATTTTTATATCTGATTTAATTAAAACATTAACAATACAATACTCTCTTAGTTACAAAACTCCTCTCCTTATTTCCCGCAACTCTAGTAAAAATGTCCTAAATTCTAGATATTTTAAAAATTCCGGTCCCACTCTATGGAATTCCCTCCCTCCTATCATCCGTTCTATTAGTTCCCACAAAATATGTATTAATCTTATTAATTCATTTCTCTCTTCCTCTAATAACTAAATCATCCAACTTATTATTTTTGTATTCGTTATTTCTGTCTCGTTTTATTTTTATATTCCTTATGTATTATTATTATCTAATTGTTATCGTATTATTTTGATCTTATTATTATTTTCTTCCCGAACGAGCGAATGGGTTTACATGATCCTATTGTAATACTTAATACACCTTATATTATCATCATCAGATATATATAAAGTAAATTATAATAGGTATGTATTTAATATATTCAATATTTTGTTTTTGTTTTGATAATATATTTTTTCTGAATATATTTTAACACTATTATTGAGTTTTATATTACGATATATAAAATAAAATGTTGTATATATCATATAAATATATACGTATATATATATATATATATATATATATATATATATATATATATTTCAACCATATTTCTTAATCATCATATATAAACATCATACATCATATATAATTTCAATATATATATATATAATATTAGTTCTAGATTTATGTATTATCCCTTAACGATTGACATGCGATTATAAAATGATTAACGACTAATTGGGAGAGCGGGGGTATATTATGCCTAGATATAAGAATAATAAACATAGTAATGGATACCTTTTTTATGCCACCTAGGCCAGAACTGAATGCCTAAGTCTTGCCAAGTGTACAACACAGGGCAGTAGGTATACGCCGACAGAAATCTTCCGAGTTTCCTACGAGTTTTTCTGTCTTTTATCCTGTCAATAAGTAATACTTTTTTAATTTAAATATATGCGTATACGTGATATATATATACATGAATATTTATAAATCTATAAATACAATTTTTTAAATTGTGTTAAGTAATTGAACTTATGTATTTATTAAATGATTATTGTTTATAAAGTTAATGTATGATACTATTATATATATATATATATATTACTATATATGTTAAACGAATACAGTATTACAACATAATTATTAAATATATTCACTATATACCTGTATGCCCTAGATTTGCCTGGAACTTTGATTTCGAGCCGTTTCAGTTGCTTGGAGGGTTTCTTGGCGTACCCCCAGGAAGAACCGTATTCCAGGGTTCCGTTCGGGTTCAGCGTGTGTATTATAGGCTGCTTCGTAGACTGGAATACTACGTTGTACCGAGGCAGTAGTAGAGGGGCGTGTGCTAACTGCTGGGGGCTGGGTCTCGACTATTGGACAAACGAGGTGTTCGTTAACCAAGTAGCGTATAGGTATGCGTGTGGGTAGAGTAGTGCATAGTTATATAATATTATGTAACCTATTTAATTATATAGTTATTATATATAATACACTATACAATATAGCGCGCAAGGAATGGTAAAGTAAATAGACAATACCTGTGGAACTATCACGTGATACAATAGATAACTTTACCATGTGGCGACAACTAATATGATTACATGTGTATGTCGTTGGTAAGGAGGTATAACTATGGTTATTCTATTTTTATTTTAAGGTAGTAGTATTGTTCCTGAAGAAGTAACTTAGATGAAGTTTTAACTTATAACTGAATGATTCATTACAGTACTATATAATATATACTATAGGAATATATCCCTTCGAACCCGCTCTCATATTATGGAATACATATATTTAATGATTGCCGATCTTTTTGGGATATACAATTATATAATATCATTCTAAATATTATTTTAAGAGTTAAGTTATTGGTCCGGACATGGACTGAAACCGCGTCCTACTGCTTGTGTGTTTGATGCCTCATCCAAATTAGCCACACAGGTAGTATTAATATACATGCACACAACATTATATCCTCTCTTCTAAATACTATTGACTATAATATATATATATATATATATATATATATATATATATATATATATATATAATATTCTTTCACCCCTAGCTATATATCTGATCTAATTAAAAAATGTACAATATTACCTTGTATTCGTTACCAAAATGCTCCTATCTTTATCCTAACTCTAGTAAAACTTCCATAAATTATAGAGCTTTTAAAAATTCCGTTCCCACTCTATATAATTCCCTCCCTCCTACCATTCATTCTATTAGATCCCACAAAAGATTTATAAATATTACTTCATCTCTTATTTCCTATCTCTAATCATTAAATCATCCAACTTATTATGTTTGTGTCGTATTATCTTCAACGTATTAGTATTATCGTATTGTTATTTTCTTCCCGCACGAGCGAAGGAGCCTACATGACCCTAATATATTGCATAATACACCGTTTATCATATATATATATATATTATATATATATTATATATATATATATATATAATATATATATAATATATATATATATATATATATATATATATATATATATATATATATATATATATATATATATATATATATATATATATATATATATATATATAGTATGTATACATACATACATAATAGTTGTATTATAATTTATAATAGATTATTATTCTATACTTACATTTCTATATTAGATTTTGATACGATTAAGCATAATATTTTCATCTATCGACAACACATGATAAATATAAAAAGTGACGCATTTTTCTAACTTAAGTATTATATCAATGGTCATACTCATGATAAAAACTCAACTTAATATCATATACAAATATACAAACTATGTAGGTAATTATCTCCCACGTGCACGTAGGTAAGTGCATAATTCTTGATATAAAGGGGAAAGTAACTGAATACGGAACGTGCCCTAATACGGATACTCTCGGTATCTCAGAAACCACAAATCCTACAAAAAATGTATAATGAATAAAATATTCATAATTATATAAATAGTCTAAATAAGTATTTATTATTCTTTAATTATTAAAAATAGTGATGATATATCTAATAAACTAATTTTTTGAATACGTTTTTAAATTTATGAACAAAAATGTAAACTTAAAACTTTCTCAAGAATGTATCATTAACAAACTTTAACAATATATTATTAAAAACTAGAACATTCTAAAAATGTATACATAATTTCTATATTTGTTATCAAATATTAATTAAGTTATAAGCATATATCTAGAGGTCATATAAATCTATAATACGGATACTCTAGATATCTCAATACGAATATCATATAACCAATCAGCTCGCAGCATGTGAACTATTCTGATTTTCATAAAGAGTGCGTTATAATATTAATACAACAAATGAAGTTAAATCTAAAAATGTTATTATTTAGATACCTAACTTACATTATTAATTATTTAATCATAAAATTAATAAATGAATTACTAATTAAATTATATTAAATTATTCATAAAATAAATTATAATACACATTGTAATGGTAATTTATCTGATTGGTTCATCAATAACATATAGTTTACCTATAGATTATACACCCTATATACCACTATAGTGGTAATTAGGTGTCCGTCGGACACTGTCCGTATTATAACACAGGGTGTCCGTATTCGGATATAGGTACTGAATACGGACACCCCCGTTATCCATTGAATAAAAGATTAAATAAAATTATAAAATCACAATAATATCTATAATGATATAATATTAATATATTGTAATTTTTGAATAAAAATATAGAGTCATAAATGTTTACCATTTATTGTTAACGTGTCAGTATTATGTGTCAAATTTCCCCTATACATGACCAGTAACTAATAATTTGTTTAAATATCCAAACATTTATAATCACTAATATACTTCTTATATTATTATACTGTCTATATAGGTATACCTGTGTATACACAACAAATAATAACTTTTAATTTATATCCAAATACTGTTTGATGAGACATTATGTATACAGTATACTGATAACGCAAACTTACATTATTGAACTTTACAACTGAGACATCAATTCCCTATATTGAAATTCAAAATACTACTATACTATTACCAAGTATATGACGTCTGCTAAAGCATATATTGTGAAACATATATTTTCCGCTTGAGTAATTTTATCATATTGTATCATTGTCCAGAATTACACATTTTTAATATTAGAATTTTTTTTAAAATCAATGTAAAAATTCTTTTTGAATCAATATTTTCAATATGATTATATTTAATTCATAATATAATTTAATACAAATTATATTAATTGGAATATTTATATCAATAATATAAAAAAAGCGTCAAATTCGAACTTACTTCATAAATTCGTATTTTTAATAAAATATTTATACAGAAATATAATTTAAAAATAGAAATGATAACATATATAACAATATGACTATCATAGATATTGCCAACCTATTACAGATATGCAAGACTGATAAATATTTACCAATAAAGTAAAAATATAAATGAACTTTATTTGTCGTGATTGGATTATAGCTCGAGTCGAGTATATCTACTTGCCAACTCACTAAAAAACAACTGTACGTAGGATATAGATTTATTAAATATTCATATATATATATATATATATATATATATATATATATGTGTGTGTGTTTGTGTATTCATATAGATATATACATGAATTCATGCATACACACATATATATGTACACCATTTATACATGTATTCGTAGATATTTATAAATAGTAATAGGAATAGTAATACACATGAACACTGAATACTTTTATTAGACTTTATATTAATTATTATGTGTTAAATTACTTAGGTATCAAGCTCATTTTATAGGTAAATATATTATTATAATTAATCACATGCTAAGGTATCACGACATTTAAACTTAATTAATGTATGATAATGATGATGATGATAATAAAATAAACCGTATAAAGTGATGATACTTTAGTAAGTACACGTGAAATAAATAATACAAATAATTAAAAACAACAACCACAAAAAACTAACGGAACAAACTGGACGTAATAAGAACAACATATAAAACATAATAATAATGTAATGAAATTAGATAGAGGATAGATATGCCTTGAGATGGGTATCGGAGGAGTGGTATATTGAATGGATCTTATAGATGAAGGGAGTATATTCCAGATAGATAATATAATATAGTAGAATGAGCGTTTCTGGAATTTAAGGGGTGATGGCTATGAGATAATGAGATGTATATATATATATATATATATATATATACTGGAAGTTGAACGTGTATCGTGGGTGGTGGAGCGAATTAAAAGTAAGTTAAATATATATGAAGGAGTGGAGGTATATGTATATATTAATGAGCATGCATATATGTTATCATTAAATATAAGTAATTCAATCATAAATAATGTCTATTTATAATTGATTACATTACATCCTAGATTAAATATATATATATATATATATATATATATATATGTTTACATTATAACGTATACTTTGTATTTATGATAGAATATAATTATATAATAATTCAGATTATATTGATTATATATAATGGTCGGTAGACAATAATGTATACACATGTTTATTTAGATCTACATTATTTGAATAACAAAGTAGGTTACGTGTTACTGCATATTACTGCAGTCAATACGTTATATATTAATAGCGGCTTCGGCCCTTTAACATCATTTTATTTAAAATATTAATATTGTTTACTGCATTCATAGAGATCTAATTAGATCTCTATGAATACAGTAAACAATATTACTTTTTTAAATAAATTCTTGTTTAACGTATATAATTAAATTATATTATGGATTGATATATCATTTCATTATGTAAAGCCTATATATATATATATATATATATATATATATATATATATATATATATTGTTAATAATAATGTTAATGCAATATGGTAATAGTAGTGTTATAAATCTGGTAATGTTATAAATATAAATGCAATGCAGAATTGTAATTTAATACATCTACGCTTTATAACTTGTATTCGTTTTAGATTTTTATATAATACAGATTAATATGTAATAAAAGCATTGTATATAAATACCTTTATTGAAATTTAATATAGTAAAATATTTAGTAATAAATATATTCTAACGAATAGTGAATATTATATATATATATATATGTATATATATGTGTGTGTGTGTATTTGTGTGTGTGTTATCGATTGACTTGTTATCCATGTATATGTACACTCAAATACATGTACATTGTACATTTCGACATACAATACATACACCCACACCTACACACACCTACACACATATATATATATATATATATATATATATATATATATATATATATATATATATGTATATATAATTTGTGAGATCACGAGGATAGTATATTGTTATGTTATGTTTAATAAAGCCGTGTCCGCATTACCGCCGACACTGTCCGCATTACCGTAGCGCATGCGCACGCTATTGTTTTACTCGCGCTATAATTCAATAACGCGGCACCGAGACAACTAAGTGAACATTATCGAATTATGGTAACTAGGGACGCCGTCGTTTCAAGATGTTATCTACAACCGGTTACCATAGCAATACACGTAACCACATACGTGTTCGACTACCGAGGACATGTTATACCGTATTATATAACGGTATAATTATTATGTATATATATAAATATATATATATATATATATATAAATATATATATATATATATATATATATATATCAATATATATACCAAACATATAATGTTTTTTCAGTCAAGAAACTATATATTATTATTATTATAGTATAATATATATGCATAGTATGGGAAAGTAACCTAATACGGACACTTTAACAATAAATGATCTTAACATTTTATGACTGAATATTTTATTCAAAAATTACAATATATTAATATTATATGATTAGATATTATTGTGATTTTAAAATTGTATTTAATCTTTTAATTCAATAGATAACGGGGGTGTCCGTATTCGGTACCCATGGATACATGCATATCCGAATACGGACACCCTATAGGGTATATATGCCATATATATATATATGCCACTAGATAAACTATATAGTACTGATGAACTAATGAAATAAATACCATTACATTATTTATAATTAATTTTATGAATAATTTAATGTAATTTAATTAGTAATTAGTTATTAATTTTGATTATTTTATTAATTAATAATACAAGTTAAGTATCTAAATAATAACATTTTTAGATGTAGCTCATTGTTTGTATTAATATTATAACGTCCGCGATTTTTATGAAAATCAGAATAGTTCACATGCTGCGCGCTGATTGGTTATAGGGTGTCCGTATTACATTTAAACAATAAAATGGACTAATATATGATATGTAATAGTATCATAAAAGTTACTCAACAGAAATCAAAAGCTCGGCATTTTGTAACACAACAGAAATCAACAGCTCAGATGCAAATGGTTAATATGCTTATAACTTAATTAATATTTGATAACAAGAGAAATATGTATATAATGTTTAGAATACTTTACTTTTTAATAATATATTGTTATGTTTTATATTGATAGATGTTTATATTCTTGAGAAGGTTTCAAGTTGAATTTGTTTTCATAAATTTAAAAACGTAATAAAAAATCAGTTTATTGGATATATCAGAACTATTTTAATTAATTAAAAAATAAAAAATACTTATTTAGACTATTTATATAATTATGAATATTTTATTCATTAACATTTGTTTGTAGGATTTATAGTTTCTGACTCTGAAATTCTGAGATACCGAGAGTGTCCGTATTAGTTTACTTTCCATTATATATATAGGTACATTATTTAGGTATGCCTAAATATTTATATACTATAGTAATACCAAAAACATACTTTGATATATACATATATACATATAAATATATACATATATTTTCAGAATATATATGTATATATTTTAATCCTCACACTTAATTATCCCATCTAACTATAATTGTTGTCCATCTGTTGAAATTGACAGTAGACCTATCATCCTATCGGCATATTTTCTAAATCTTGCTGTTACTTTGGATGCTAACCTATTCCAAAATTCCCATATAGTTAATATATCTAAATCAGCTAACTATCACTTCTTCATCATTCGTCGTATAAGAAAATACTTAACACGCCCTCTTACAACTGTCCTCATAAACGCACTCGTCCTCTCTCGTATCGACTAATACTCCTCCCTACTCTATAATTTTCCTAATACTACATTATCCACTTTAAATCGTATAATTTATTCATCTATTTAATTAATTATCTCCATTAATCGATTAGATCATTCCAATGCCGACTCCGATCCAACTGTTTCCCTCTAAAAAACGTTCCCACCTACACCTTCTATCACTCGCTCATAAAACAATATATTATATTTCTCCTCCTTATTTGACTTCCCTATAGGTATAAAAATACTAATACGCTCAATAACTTCCTTATGTTCAAATAAAGAAATGTCCCTAATTTGCCCTCGTGTCTCATACCTGAAATACCATAAACGCGCTTTCAGTTATATTGTTACATCCTTATGGAACTTCCTCACTGCCCCTATTAGATCAATCCATCCACACCCTTCCTTTTTTACACACCACAAGGCCTATGTATCATCAATTGTATATATTTGCACTTATTTTAATCACAATTCATTACTATTTTTATTTATCACTATAAAATTATCATGTCCGTATTACCAACCATGTTACAATATATTACGTATACAACTATAATACATATCGGGGAAACTGTGTATACACATTATATATATATATTTGTAAATATATATATATGTGTATATATAATGTGTTTTTATTAATATACATATAATATTATTTCTATATACAAAACATATATATTAAAAGCTTATTTTTAATAAGGGTTATTTCGAAATTCCTTTATAAGTATATAATATAATATAACACTGAACACTGTATTAAATACGAAATTCTATTATAATGACGTTTATAATGACAATACTGTACAGTACAGTGTACACTGTACAGTATACACAAGCAATAGTATTGTCATTATAAACGTCATTATAATAGAATCTCGTATTTAATTCTATATTATTACCGAAATAAAATATAAATTATGACAATAGAAAATAAGTACACACACATACACATACACACACATACACACATACACACACATACACACATAAACACATAAACACACACACACACACATATATACACATTTATATATATATATATATATATATATAAATGTATTTAGTCACAACTTGTTTACACTATATAATATATCATGTGTATTATTTCACATCAATATCATGCTGAGATTAATATTGTATGATATCACTTGATTATATTGTAGATAGTAGATTATACAATGTTCATATAATCACTGAATATGTATTCAACACATATATATATATATATATATATATATATATAAATGATATTCATACATTTGTAATACGTAAGTGAACTGGCTTAAAATATAATTGATGATATCCTATAGGATACTAGAGTATATGGAAAGTAATATATGTTTAAATCCAATATTAGGATAATTTAGTAATCGGTTAATATATATATATATATATACATATATGTATTTGTTTATAATATTATGTTCGAAATATACTATATAAATTCGAAGATATATAAAGCGAGGTGTAAAACATGTTTTGTACGGAGGAAGTGTTCAGGTAAGATACATAATACAATAGTAAGCGAATAACGATAATTAAAATAGATAATAAACTCAACAATAAAAATAATAATAAAACGAACCATAATATCATAGACACAGGAGCGCTCCTATGTCTATGCATAAAATGAACAATGAATAAATAGGCGATGTGTCCTAAAATACTTCACGTGTATTATTTCAGATAATAAATGATGAGTCATCATTTATTGAATGTGAAATGTTGGGATAATATGGTACATGCCATAATAAGTAAGACTATATGTATCTTATTGAGGATATCAGTAATGAGGTACACTACAAATGCATAATTGCATGTTAGATTACATATCTTCTCAATATATATTTATATATATATATTGGGGAGCTATAACGATTCTATTTTTGGATATATTAGAAACATATCAAAATTTTAAGTTACACAAATTACTAATTCATTGAAAATAATTAGTTGTAGGATAACTATAATATTTATTAAAAGTTTACATTAAGAAGTTTTCCAGATAACTGATTAATTATGTTAAGCTAATATAACATTTTACTTATAAATAAATAATCAATGAGCACAAATGTATGTGTATGCAAATTGATATAAGACGACTCGTCCACTTTCTACTAATATATACATATATATATATATATATATATATATATATATATATATATATATATATATATATTTACTATATATTTACTTCAATAACATATTAAAATATTTGTATGAATATATTACAACTAAGGGTTTAGATTTATCCGAAATAAATTAGTTATAGAGAAATGAACAAGTTAAATTAAAGGTGGTATTAACTATAGTACATATATAGTAACGGATTAAGGATTGTAACTTTTTTAGTATACTATTTAAATAAAAATGTATATTGGTCATGGATTACACCATTATGTTTGTACTGAGACTTTAGCACACCTTTATACAGTTCTCCTGGGGAAATGGCAATACTTGGAGAAATATATAACATAAGTTAATATATAGGATAGTAGGTATATTAACCTATATTAACAATAATAACATAATAAGTATTGATAACATATAACATATAAAACATACACATTCAAAAGGTGTATTTCACATATGACTATATATATATATATATTAATATGTATATAATAAATCTAATATTTAGTAATCGCAAAGATCTTAATTATCGAATACATAATATACTTAAAGGTATTGTTATTACCATATAGGGTTATTACCATACACTGTAGTGTTCGTATGATGATAACATCTAGTTTCGGGTGTTTTCATATGTGCGTATTTCGTTAAATATGCACTAAAATAAATGAAAGCAACTAAATGATTATTATATTAATTAACAAAACGTGCAAACGAACTCGTAACGTTACAGAAGGTGTGTGTTACAACCTGCCTGTGTTACTTTGTGTACCCGTTGATATATGAGGCGTGAAGTTCTATACATATATATTGTTACTTTATATCATTATTATATATAGTAGTATATCTAAACTTATATAATTTAAGAAATTATATCTTAGTCAATAAAGTTAATAGTTAGTATATGTATATATATATATATATATATATATATATGCATTAATAGTGTATATATAAACATTTAGTACATATAGTATTATATATAATAATGTTGCATATATGTAATATTTGTGCACATTATTCAGCTGTGTGTATATGTATGCAGACATGTATGTGTATATTTCAGAAAAATTATGTAAAAGTGTTTTCGTTAAATACGATTTAAAAGTACTTATTATACAAATGTTCTCTATATAATCGACCTATATTTTGGTATTGAGGCAATCATTAAATGACGGGAGAAATGATACTATTAGTAATAGTCTATTATTAGGTTTCCTATTTGTTAAACATAAATAATTTCCCCAGTGACCTATTTTTCGTTGAAAAACGATAATTGAATACTACATCCAATATAAACAAGGACATTTTGTATTTACATATGTCCTTTATATAAATAAACATATATGTTTCGTAGTAATCCCTATTTAACACATATGTTTATAATTTATAAAGTATATATATATATATATATATATATATATAGCTTATTTTTAATATAGTATCATGTATGAAAATATATATAGTTCAATGTATGATTTATAATTATATATTAGTATTTGTTATATATATTAAATATTGCATACAATTATTATATAAACAATTAAATTATAATATATATATATAATATATAATATATAAAAATAAATTAACATAATATCAATAAATAGTATACTCTTTATATATGTTCAGATTAACCTATAGGTTATATATAACTTATATATTATTATCTACAATACTAATTATAATTAATACAACTTGGTAAAGTATAATACTAATTAATGAATACTACCGTCTTCTATAGAAGGTATACCTTCATAAGTTATAACTGGGCCTGGTTACGAGTGACCATAGCGGTCAGTGCGACCTTCACAACTTATGCACTGCACATTATGCTTAAGTTTTAAATACGATTGGTGTGTTCTATTTAAACTAAACATTTTCAGCTATAATATAATTAATAATTAATGTGTGTTCATCTTTAATTATTATAAGTATATGTTACAATATATGTTATAATTTATTAGAAATACTAATTAATTAATAATGTATAGGATGTTTTTATATACAAATATATATTATATATTTTTATTTGATAAATAATTGAAATACATATTCGAATATCCGCGCAAATTACTTAACAAATATTACCTTAATAAACTTCAAATATATATATATATATATATATATATATATATATATTTATATACATATATATATATATATATATTTTTTTTCTAAGGAATACATTATGCTATTCAAAATACGTATGTATTGTTGTATATTTATATACGTATTTTTTGTATATATACATTTTTAATTAATAAAATATATTAATTTTAATATAAACTTAATATACTAGTTTTTAATAAATTATTAAACTATATTATAGAGATCATATTACTTAATACTACTTAAGACGTAATACTATAGTCATGTATAGTTCATTGTAACAACCAGTGAAAGAGTTTATATATTATATTAATAATACAATAATAACATTTTGTTTAATTTAACAAGTATCTATAATTTGCATTGTATATATATAAAGTAATATAAGAATAATATAACTGTATATAATTTTATAACAGTATATTTAATCAGTGATAATCTGTTTATTGAAATATTCAAGAAGTATGACCATACAATAATTAGAACGCAAACAGAATATGATACATATATATATAAATATAAATATATACATTCATATAGTACGTTATAACAGTGTAGTATTAATAATTATTGATCATAATTATGAATTAAGACTACGTATTATAATGGTGTATCTGTTAGATATGTTATATGATAGGTATACCTGTTAGATATGTTATATGATAGGTATACCTGTTAGATATGTTATATGATAGGTATACCTGTTAGATATGTTATATGATAGGTATACCTGTTAGATATGTTATATGATAGGTATACCTGTTAGATATGTTATATGATAGGTATACCTGTTAGAGATATAAATACATTGACATATGTGCACCTCGAGCACATTGTATTGTCACATACTGTGCGGTAATAGTACTCGGTAATACAAGTGTGTATTACGTAAGTTAAGCCTAACTACTCACCGAGAAGTGACGTAATATATGTTATGTTCACATTATCTCTTGTATCTCTCATATTTATGTATACATTCAACATAATTAATTACCATATATATATATATGGGATATCCCTTATATGGGATATTGTGTATATATATATTTTATATATATATATATACGGTATATTATATATTATATAGCATATAATACTATTTATAATAATCTATATATTATATATGGTCCATTTATGTATATAATATTATTAGGTTTATATATATAGTATATATTATGTTTACCTATGTTTACCTATGTTTACATACATATATAATATGTAATACGCATGCGATATAAGTAATATTATAAATATATACATTACCTTGATGATGATTAGATCCCTTATATCCGCTATCTCGATTTTATTTTCTTTGAGGGGTAGAGATTTTGTTTTCGCGTTGCGGATATTAGACAAATGGGGCGTCAGATTCAGATTTGTAGATATCAGACGAATCTTTGTCTTCAGTATAGACGACGGGAACTTTAACTTCACCTCGGTTCTGGGTCTGTTCATGGCCAAACTTTGGCCTACAAAGATCACGAACCAAGTCATCCACATGACCGAAAATGTTACCGTTTATTATACTAGTGAGTATATGGTCATAGTTCAATATCGATATAAAAGGGGCGTTACCCAAGACGTGGGCGTATCTATATATAAATATATATATATATATATATATTTAACTTAATTATAAATGATATATATCAAACCTAGTATACTATACTATATACTCTATATATATAGGTAATAAATAATATATAATAATAGATATAATTATGAAAGTTAATTAAAAATAGAATGATAAATTAGAAAGCACTCGAATGAACGTATATATAAATATATAAATATATATATATATATATATATATATATATATATATATACGGTAAATAATATAATTCTATTGTCTATTTGCGCATTTACATATATACGAAGACGGGACAGCTTACGTCGATTAACGAACCGGGACAGCTTACGTTGTACAGTGTACAGTGTAACGGTTCGGTAATCGTGGTCAATAAATACGTGTTCGTGTACGTCGTACGCCGTACGTCGGACGTGAACTTCCCGGTACCGATATAGTGGAACTATTTCTGTTTAGGTTTAGACGTTGGCATTTATTTCACTAAACCTAAACCTAAAGTATGTATACATACCCATGTAATGTTACATTCCGGAAGTGATATCACACGTTCGATATTTATCAATATTATATTTATAATCAATATGTCTACATTCTCGGCTTTTAATCTTTATAATGATACTAATTATTATTATCTATTGTATTTATATACCCATAGGTATATATAATTAAACAATATATATATATATATATATATATATATATATATATAATATGTAATACTGGAGTATGCGCTGAATAGCAGTATCGCATGCGATGAATTTAACATGATACCTATATTCGCCTTAAATACGCCCACTACTAATAAGTCTAATTGTTATTAATTTGAATAGTCGTGTGTTAAATTGGAACGAATATATTCATTAAAATCTATATTGTAACGTATATATATATATATATATATATATACTTTTTGTGTATATATAGACTTGTCTTTATTAAAATATAAAATTATGGTTTTGTTTATAATTCATAAATTTTGATTCTGATTATTGTAAGTGTTAAATTAATATTTTATATATCATCTTAATACAGTATAAAACAGTATTTAAATAACGTGATTTCAGCAATTATTGAAATTTGCATTTATATATATATATATATATATATATATTCTATAATAATAATTATTATTATTATAATATCAAAGTAAAACTTTTATGATTATGCTATGACTTAAATTGTATTAAATATAAACAGTTCACATATGCATATGTGTAATAAAACTTTTATTTACATCGATGGTGTATATAGGCCCTATAGGGTCATAGGGTCACATATGTCATAGGGTCACATATGTGTATACCCACACCCTCACCTCCATACCCATGTGCACACCCCATACCCACACATAAGAATATACGCTGGTGTAGTACTGTATCGGTCAATATTTGCATAACTTCATCTCGTAAAGTTATACCTTTGTATACGGATGGTTTCATCAATCTCGGCCGACTTTCTCAGACGTATACGCATTAATCACGTGTGCAATAATAGCGATATCAGCGGGGGGCGTGTCTAAACACTTAGCAAGGTGTCGATATCCGCAATTAGCTGTCTATCATTAACACCACTTTCGTAAACAAATAAACTTGCGTTTAAAGTCATGGCTGTGTGTACCCGAGTGACCATATTTCACATATAAATCAGCATATGATGCATACACACACACACACACATATATATATATATATATATATATATATATATATATATATATATATATATATATATATATGTATATATATATATAAGTAAATTATAATATAATCTAACCTATATATAGGTTTAACCTATAGGTGTAATTCCTGCTATACTTATTAAGTATAACTAAAAATAACCCCTACATATACTTATATGATAATATATATATGACTGAAATATCATACCTATACAATCATATATGATAACTCTATAGAGTAATATAGATAACTCTATAACTATATAGAGTTTGAATACCATATATGGTATTATGGTGATAAATGTCTATAGACATTTATATATATATATATATATATATATTCATATAAAATAGTGTATAAGATTATTTTTAAGTGACCTATGGGTCTATAGGTTATATATATATATTATGAATTTCTGTTATTGTATGCGATATAATATATATTATTTTATATAATAATTCAACGATATTAAGTATCATATTTTATATGTATACGTTTTGGTACGTGAGTTTTATATGAAATATATTATTACTAAAATATATCCTTTGTAAAAAATCATTATTACACCACTCGCTAGGCGTAAACACCTTCATAGTGCGCAAGAATTCCGCTAGAATTCCGCTAGCTATAAATACACGTGACTGCGATTACACTAACATTGGTAACACTATACGCCGGGCACATGGAACCAGATCGCGCACCACCAGCAGCAGTGCCCGTGTGTAGAGAATGGGGGAGGAGGAGGATGGGGAGGAGGAGATGGGGGGTATATAAGATATGTAACCGGATATCTCTCGTAGGGGGAGCCGTCGTCGAACGTATCACGTGATCAAATGATTCATCGAGATGTAAGTAGGTATAGTTTAGCGAGATGTGCGCATGCTCGGTGCGGTGTGCACACTCCGGTGAAATAAAATTCCATATATATATATATATATATCCTTCTAACATATATTCCATAGTACAAATTACATATATAGAGGTAGAAAGGTATACCTCTATATGTAGTATTATATACCTATAGGTAGACGTATAGGTATTTATATTATAACTGTCAAATCTATCTATACAAATATTGTATTGATATTTACATATTAATAATTGTATATACAAATATATATTTTTTTTAAATTGTCTTTTTTTATAACAGTATAATTTCACATATAAATATTATTTAAAAGGCAATTATGTTTTGTCTGGCACGGATGTTATTTTTAATATATTATGTTCGCTAATATGATAATAGAGTTTATTTGTTATCAGGAAACGTTTACAGCTTAATTAATGCTGTATTTGTTTAAATTAGACAGTTATATTTATGAAAATAATTATTAAATTTATAATTAAAATGTATATATATATATATATATATATATGATGATGTCTGGTAATGACAACTCCCATCCACCGGCTCCACAGGTTGCGGGTAGGGGAACGACCACTAGGTATAGTGGTTAGCTGCGTATACGCAATATATATATAAGCAATTAGCAGTGCTGGACAAAAGTGGACAAAATTCAGGGTGCCCTTTGGCAAGGCATATTACCTGTTAGCCACCCGATCAGGGTTACGTGAAAAGATCACAAAAGATATCGGATGAATGATAAGGAAAACTCACATAAACCTGACGAGAGGAGTTGCGACCCTCGTTAGGGTGCACCTGTACCCACTAGCAATTAATAGCAAAAGTATGAACTAAACAACAACAACAAATCGTATACTTCTAGCAACGTGAGTCCGCAGGAGACCAGCTATCGCAAACAATGCACATCCACAAGGATGTTATGACGTCGCACCTTTAAACCCTACGAGGAAGGGTGAGATTGATACGTGACGAGATGCTAAGGCGAAATTAATAAATTGTAGACAAAATATAAAAATATCAACTTTCAATGTACAAACTCAGGCTATCAGAGAAGTTGATAAGGTACTACAACAAAAAAAACAGAAGAGATGACATCGAATATGCTAAAGTATAATATACCTATATGCGGTATAAAAGAACATAGAAAAGTATACTCATCAGATAGGGAACAAGAAATTAACCTGTACGATGTTGACCCTGGATAATATCTATATATAGATTACACTAGTCTGCATCATTTTTGTTATCAAGGGTTTCTTAGCTGATTATAAGCTACTTTTTGACACTGAATTCAAATCTGAAAACCATTTTGTTCAATCAGCTCTAGTTCTTTTTTTATTCAACTTTTTATTTTTTTGGAAATATCAGAAATTTCCTAAGGAAAATTTAGGATTTCATATAAATTATATAGTATTTTAATCCGTTCATACCTATATATTTAGTTATTTTATTATATAAATGTGTTAGTAATATATAAATAGTGTACCAATGGTACAGGAGTTGATTAGGGGTATTCCCTTAATAAGTTAATTAATATGTAATTACTAAATATTCAGTAATATATTGTATATTAATTTACAATAATTTTCTGACTCTTGTAATTAACACATAAAAATCATTATTTTAAATAAGTCAATAATATCATTACATCATATAACTTTAAATAAGTATAACGTATTTTAAACTACATTTACCATGAATAGAAGAACTTGTATTAACAATCCGGATAAGTTTTGTTACATTTGTGGTAAGTTAACATTGTTGAATCAGAAGTCAAATATAACGCCATTTATAAAAAAAAACCTACAAAGATTATTTCGGAATGCATTTAGGAGACCAAGACAAATTATTTGCACAGCATACTTGTTGTAAAACCTGTACTTTTAACGTACATCGTTGGAACAATAAGAAATTAAAATATTTAAATTTCGGAATACCAATGATATAGAGAGAAGGTCAGAATCATGTATCGGATTGTTATTTTTGCATGTTAAATATTAATGGTTCATATATAGAATACATATGTATGCCTTTATACTATTTATATAATTGTATATGTATAAATAAATATGAAGAATAAAGCACGTGTTATATATCCTGATATACATTCAGCTATACGGCATGTACCTCATAATGATGATATTCCGATACCAATACCACCAGATAATCTTGATTCATCATCAGAATCAGATGATGAACATGAAATTAATGATGATTTATCACAGGAATACATTCCCCATGAAAATAAAAGAAATTTTGAACCATTTAATCAACATGATCTAAATGAATTAACAAAAGACAAGAATCTGCTCAATTATTTGGATCTAGATTAGCAGAACGTCAAATATTATCAAAAGAAACAACATACTCTTGGTATCGACGTCGTGACATTGAGGTTAGGCAGTATTTACTACCAATGTAGAACTTGTATATTGTAATAATAGTATTGGATTGGTAGAAGGCATGGATATTACGTATGCAGATTCAGACTGGAGATTATTTATCGATTCATAAAATAAAAGTCTTAAGGCAGTTTTATTATACAATGGTAATAGAGTCTATTCAATTCCTGTCGGTTATTCAATTAGTATATCAGAAAATTACAATAATATGATTGTACTTCTTGATTCATTAAATTATAATTTTCACAATTGGATGATTTTCGGAGACTTGAAGGTAATATATTATAATATTTATTATAATAATTATAATTATTTAAAATGTTTTATTATTTTAATATATACATTTGTAGATCATCGCCATACTTTTGGGTATGCAATCTGGGTATACCAAATACCCATGCTTTCTCTGCAAATGGGATACTAGAGCTAACCGAGAACATTATTCAAGACGAATATGGCCAGAATGTAATAATTTACATACTGGTTTACACAATATAATCTAGAATTCTCTTGTTAATCCCAATAGAATACTATTCCTTTATTCCTCCATTATACATTTTTAAGATCCCATCTTGAATATATTCCAATCAGTTGTGGTGATTTTAGCGAAGAACAAATGTCCTTAATGAAAGTGCTTACTCCAGGATATTACTATAATGAAAGATAGATATCAAGGAAAATGGGATGTAAATATGCTTTCGGACTACAATTGGTGTTTAAAAAGAGACTATATTAATGCAAAACACAAGAGAAAAGCTACCAAACAGTCATTTATATAGTATTTAAATAATATTCTATAATATTAATACATATTATTGTTATTTTATATTCCTAATAAATTATATTTTTCACCTAAATATATTTTTCTTGATAATTTATTTGAAATATTTCTCATATTTGTTGACAAAATTAAAAGTTGAATACAAAAACTAGAGCTGATTGAGCAAAACGGTTTTCAGATTTGAATTCAGTGTGAAAAAGTAGCTTATAATCAGTTAAGAAACCCTTGATAACAAACAAACAAAATTCAAATTCAGACCAGTGTTATCGGTGCATACACCGTATCAGCATGAGAAATCAAGTACAGGCAGCTAATGGTGGCGTGGATATCATCATTAGCTAAGAGGCAAGTAAAAGTCTAATAAACATAAAACGAGTTACGAATAGAATTATGATAGCTAACTTTTAAAGTAATCCGGTATTAACTACTAATCAAGAATACTCTCTATGAGCAACTTCGAACAACTATTGAACAAGTACCATCCCACAACTGCTTGATCATATTAAGTGATATGAATTCTAGGATGGTACCAGAAGATGTGCAATATACTTACAACACATCAACAAATAATAATATAAGTCGGCTCATAGAAACGATGGAAGAATACCAGCTACTAGCAGCTAACTCACACTTTAGAAAGAAAAGAGGAAAGTTATGGACCTGGATGTCACCACACATGACGAAACACCAACTTGACTATATATTGGTGAGAAAGAAATGGAAGAAAATCATAAGAAACTGCGAGGCATATAACACTTTCATATCTTTGGGATCAGACCACAGAATCGTACTAGCGAATGTAACACTAAGTCTCAGAGCATCAAAGCAGATTGCGAAGCGTAAACCCAAGTATTTTGTTTGGAGCGATTTAAGGGACCAAGATAAAATACAAGAGAGGTATGCAGTTGAAGTACGGAATAAGTTTAACATCCAGGGACTAGATGAAGAAACAATGTCAGAATTCGTATAAGTATGAACGGTTGGTGGGAGCAATTAATGTGACAGCGGTAGGATGCATGAGGCAAGTTACGAAACTTAAAATGAAATTGAATTCTCAAGATCAACGAATTATTAATGCTCGGGAAGCCATAAATTCCGCACATAAAGAAATTGTTAAGAACAAATTTCAAATTAATCGAACTCAATACAAACAAAAGAAAATAGAGATGTTCCAAATATATAAAGTAATTAATGACGAAGAATTGGAAAAGAAAGTTATTGTAATTGAGCAAGCCGATCTGGGTATCAGATATCTAGAAAGTTGGAACTTGATCAATGAAATATCTGGCAGGAAAGTCACCCAGACATCACAGTTAAATGGTAACAACGCAGAGGATAGAGTTGTTCTATGGTATGAACACTTCAGAAAACTTCTCAGGAACTCACCTGAAGTAACAGATGTAAACGAAGAAATACCTCCAGTTTTTGAAAACTTACATATAAAAGATGACATATTTACACTTTATGAATATAAGAGAGCGAATATATCAATAAAATGTGGAAAAGGCATTGGGGAAGATGGTATAATGCCAGAAGTAATCAAATATGTTCCAATTGATGAAATTGTGCTTGATACCATAAACAAGTCATATATAAACAGTGAACAGCTTGACATATGGAACATTTCTAACATAGTATCCCTACCTGTACCTAAATCGTTTTAGCATATATCTAGAGCTCTCTAGCTCTATGCTTTTTAGTGACATACATAGTACTGACATACAAAAAGTAGATAGGATTATTCGCGCTTCTATACTACTTATTTATAATGTTAATAGCCACGACTATATAAGTATACGCTTACAGATATGTATCAATATAATCTTAAGTGTCTTTCATTTAGGAAGCGATGCAAGCACCGTTTACTATGCTTAGCACACCAAACTGTATTAATATGTAAGCCTGGATATGTAAAAAATATCTTGAAACGTCGAGCGATATTGAGGCAATTTAGAACATCGGATGCTAGTCTATTAGACGGGGGTACTACCAGAAGCATTATAAGCTCTCGTGCCTTCTCCTCCGTTGTTCCTCGTACATGGAATACATTACCATATATGATCTACGCAAGATCCATTTATCCTTTTGTTTTAAAATTAAATTGAAAAATCATTTAAACTCTGTATAATACCTTTTTATATATTGTAATATTGTTATCTTAACTAAAATTTATTGAATCAATTAATTTTATTTTGTTTATTTATTTGTTCGTTACGTTATACACCAGTGGGGGCTAAATTCGGTGTTTTATAAATAACCCAATTCATTCATTCATTCATATATATATATATATATATATATATATATATATAATTAAATCTTAAATATAACTATATAGGGAGGGGCGCTGGAAGGGGGGGACCAATATATAGGTGGTCCCCCTAGATTGTAAAGTTGGGGGCCATATCCCCCGTCCCCTTGTTGTATAGCCCCTACTCTGAGGTATAACAAATTAATGTTATATTATAAACCGTGATTAATTCTAGTACAGCGACCTTTAGAATTATTAAATATAGGTAGTACAAGTATAAAGAAATAGTCGAAAAGGATAGAAAATATTATAGTTCTTATGGTTGTGTTTAGAAAAAATTCAGTATCTATACTCAATAGTAAGCAAGAAGCCATAACTGTTGCTAACTCTATGTGACAGAATTGGTCAAATTGGTCCTATAGCATTATTCCACATAGTATAAATACATATTCCATATAATACATCCCACAAATATACCCTGATTGATAGTAACTTAAAGTTAGAGGTTGTATACAACATGGTTGAAAATTTAAACTAAAGGAGCCACCATAATTAGAAGGAAAGGCGAGATCATAGATGTATCTGCTAGATCTGATACACAACATAAGATACCAACTGAGGATGAAGTACATACTTCATAACGTACGTAAGCGTGATATCACCTATTAGATAGGAATGTTCACTATTGTTATCACTAAGTAACATTCTAAAAAAACACTCGCTTATATATATATCCTATAGTAAATAAACTACTGTAGTCAACATAATAATTAGAAGTGAGTAATTCAAGGTTATATGTGGACAATTTGTAGAGAGCTCAGTTTACGTAGGATCCTCGGCCCACATTTCTTCATCTATATCCGTAATTGATATGATGATGTGGTGATGATAACTCCAATCCACCGGCTCCCCAGGTTGCGGATAGGGGAACGGCCATTATATATAATGGTTAGCTGCGAATAATCAATTAGCAGTGCCGGACAAAATCCTGGTTGCCCTTTGGCAAGGCAAAGTTCCTGTTAGCCACCCACGCAGGGTTACGCAAATGTGTATGGAGTGGCGACCGCACATTTTATCTAGCCATCGAAAGTAAACCATGACAAATTGTCATTGACAATACAACACAACAATTATATATCCCGCATCGCTCGTCGCGCGGAACAAGGAGCGCGTCCTGCAATACCACATCAGGTTGCAGTCGAAAAGTTAATTACTGAGAAAAAGAAAGAGAACGAGAAAGAGAAAAGAAAATAAAAATAAAAATAATATGAAAACTGTACAACTATTAAATGCAACTAAACGATTTAAAATCGGATCATTGAATACACAAACACTTCAAAAAGTATATAAAATCCCAGAATTGATAGCCTCAGCTGAATTAACTGGACAAGATATTATTTGCATTCAAGAACATAGATTCATACATGAAGATACAGTCATCAAAGAACATACTTATGATAAATGGAAACTATTAACTCTATCAGCCTGGAAAAATAGCATAAATGCCGCAACTGGTGAAATTGGAATGCTCTTAAGCAGCCAAGCTTATAATACAATCGCTAGTGTCGAAATGATATCACCTAGAATCATGATAGTGAACTTTCAAGGAAATCCACAAACGTCGGTGATCTCATGTTTCAGTCCAACAAATATTAGTGACGAACAAGAAACTGAGATATTCTATACAAAACTTACATGTTTAACAAGACATATACCAAAGCATAATGTTCTAATAATAGGAGGAGACTTAAATGCACACCTCGGAAAAGACAGTGGATATAAATATGCCTATCATCAAACTACAAATCGAAATGGCCAAATGCTCAAAGACTATCTTCAAGAAAATAATATGCTATGTCTAAATACTCATTTCCAGAAAAGACATGGTCAATTATGAACGCACAATTCTCCAAATGATTTTAAATCACAGATTGACTTCATAATAATAAATAAGAAATGGAAGAATAGTGTAAAAAAACTGCAGGGATTACAACTATTTTAATAGCATTTCGTCTGATCACCGTATAATAACAGCAGATATAAAATTGAGTCTAAGAGTTAATACAAAGAAAAATAGTAAATGCAAACCATATGACTGGACAAGACTGACACATGATACTGAAATTAGAAATGCATTTATTATAACAGTTAAAAACAGATTCTTGAGCCTTCAAAATTCTGATGCAGAAACTACGTTATCCGCAAGTACAAGACATACATATTTTGAAAAGGCATGCAAAGATGCAGCCAATAAAGTAATTCCGTAAAAACACAAATTAAAGAAACGAATACCCTGGGAAACCGAAAAAATCTGCCAAAAACGTAACATACTTCACAAAGCAGCACAACTGAAAGGAAGCTCGCCTACACAGATGAATATCAACAAGTTTATAAATGCTCAAGAATCTTTAGTAAATTCATATGATTTAGAACAACAAAATTACATAAATAAAAAGATATATGAAATCCAAATGGCGGCCACAAATAAGAAATATGCACTAGCCTGGCAAACAATAAATGAAATCAGCGGAAGAAAGAAATCAAATAAATCTAAACTAAAAACAAACAATGATAATGAACGAATCAAACTTTGGCATAAACATTTCAAAGATTTACTTGGCAAGAATATCCAATCGACATTTCATAGCAAAAATTCAGATCATACAGTGAATAATCTTGATATAAAAATTGGCCATTTCACGAAAGAAGAAGTTATGAAAGCTACAAATAATATATCATATGGAAAAGCAGTAGGTTTAGACGAAATACCAGCAGAAGTTTGGAAATTAGATGATTTTAAAGAATTTCTGTTAGAATCCTGTAATCGTGTTTATTTCCAGGAACCTATAGTAAGTTGGACCAATGGATGTATCCTTCCTTTTCCTAAAAAAGGAGACCTCTCCATCACAAAAAAACTACAGAGGGATTACTCTAACAGCAATCGCCGCAAAGATATATAACCTGATGTTATTAAACAGGATTAGACCAGAAATTGATCCAATCCTAAGAAAAAATCAAAATGGCTTCCGAACAAATAGATCAACAACGGGACAAATACTGACTATCCGACGAATTTTAGAAGGAGTCAAATCTAAAAACCTGCCACTATCTCTACTCTTTATTGACTTTTCAAAAGCTTTTGACACGTTAAATCGAAACAAGATGAAAGAAATACTTTTAAAGTATGGTATACCAGAAGAGACAGTTTGTGCAATTATGATGCTCTACAAGAATACTCGTTCAATGGTTCGCTCACCAGATGGAGATACACCTTACTTTGAAATCACAACTGGAGTCTTACAGGGTGATACACTTGCCCCGTTCCTCTTTATAATCTGTCTAGATTATATTCTGAAGACGTCTTTGGATAATAATCGAGAGCTAGGTTTTACTCTAACAGAGAGAAAGAGTAGAAGATATCCTGCGGAACAAATTACCGATACGGACTACGCTGATGATATCGCTGTAACAAGTAATACTCTGAAAGATGCTAATATATTATTACTGAAAATAGAATCAACCGCCAAAGAAATTGGACTTTGCATTAACACTGAGAAAACTGAATATATCAATATCAATCAGAATAACAACATGCAAATGAAAAGTATCTGTGTAAGTATAATAAATGAAGTAGAAGATTTTAAATATCTAGGAAGCTATATTAGATCAACTAAAAGAGATGTTAATATAAGGATTGCTAAAGCCTGGGCAGCATTAAATAGTATGAATACAATCTGGAAATCAAAACTAAGTACAAATCTTAAAAGAAAATTTTTCAGAGCTGCAGTCGAATCAGTGCTCGTTTACGGTTCTGTAACCTGGACTCTAACAGACTCGTTAGAGAAAAAGATTGATGAAACATACACACGCATGCTCCGAGCCGTAACAAATAAGTCCTGGCGAGATCATCTAACAAATGAGCAATTATATGGCAATATTCCAAAAATTAGTAAATCTATACGCATGCAAAGGCTGAGGTTCGCTGGTCACTGCTGGAGAAGCAAAGATGAAGTAGCGAGCGACCTGGTACTCTGGCAACCACAGCATGGTAACCGTTCGCGTAGACGCCCAGCGAAGACATACATAGATCAACTGCGGGATGGTACCGATCTGCTAACGACAGACGAAATAAAGACGACGATGAATGATAGAGAAGGTTGGAAGAAATATGTCATGGACTCAAGCTCGACCTGGTAAGGTAAGGTAATTCAAGGTTACTGGATTAAGACAGGAAGTTCCTGTTGATTTTTTAATACCGATATTGTCAGTATCTATTTCTATAGAATACGTGAGAACTAGTGTATTGTACCGTGACAGTAGATGTATGTATTACCAATAGGTTAGTATAGTTATAACTAATGTACTACATTCAAGTTAGGTAGAGTATGTTATAAAGTGTATTGAGTAGTAATGAGTAATATTATAATGTTATATTATATAACCTCTGTTTCTATAGATATCCAGATATTTAAATACTATATTTTAAGTATTAAATAACATATATTTTGTAGATATCTATTCAATATATTTACATATTTAAAGTCTATTACATTAGTTAGTATACATTTTGTTTTCAATAGCGTTACCTAACTGCTGTATATTGTGATGGGTATGTCCATAGATAATGAAGTGATTTTGTTCTCTATGAGTAAAATAATATAAATATTTTCTGTTGTTGTTGCCCATTTCCATAAAAGGAATATAGGGTGAGTAATCTATATTCTGAGTAATCAATATCTGTCTACTCTTCACTGTGTAATACACCCACTGTGTGCATATGTAATTAGTTATTGTAATATGTATAAGGTACATTTATGTTGCTTATATTATTAATTAATTTAATTTAACTAAGTTTAAATATATAATAAAAAAAACTAGATTTAAATATATATATATATATTTATTAAATATCTGTTGAAAGTCTATGAAATGTACTTGAATTTGATAAGTAATTTTAAAAATTAAACCTATTCTACTTTTGTACATTAATTGTATTATAAATAAGATATATTAGAAAAGGATGTAACACATAATATGTGTATGTAATGAGCTGATTATATAAGTAACGTTATGTAATTCATTATAACAATAATTAATAATAAATGTTAACTATTATAAGATTATGATTATAAAATACAATAACTTTTATATTTATATAATGCGTATTAATAATAAAATATATTTATATAATGGAATAAATATTATTACAGATTTTTAAATTTTATATTAATTTTTGTTTCGTATTATTTTTTTTATTTTATTTTTAACATGTTCTGTTTGTAATATATATTTAAATATATCATTTAATTATTAAACTAAATAATTTATAATGTAATATTATTAGATTATAAATTTAAGAAGAATTCAATATATTTACCGTAACAATAGAATATTTCGATACCCTCATTTACCAAACAATATATTTGATTTCTATTTTAGATAAATTTTTGGTTTATTTTTACAATATACTTTATTTCTATTTTTGTTATTTTTACGGTAACTGTACAACATTTTAATTTCATATTATTCTATGTTTATTTTGATTACATATTTTATGTAAGAAAATATTTATATTTTATACTTTCGACTATATATTTTCTTAAATAAAATATCAATCAATAAAATAATATTAATTTATTATTAAATATTTAATTTAAATATTAATATTAAATTTAAATATAAGATTTAATACACATATATATATATACATGTATTAAATTTTAATGTACGCAATAATACGTTGTACAAAACTATATAACAAAATAAAATTATTGAATAATTTAGAAAACAAATTGCGTGGTCTATACGACATGGTAAACGAATAACTTTCGCCGGCAGACGGTGTCGCCACCTACATTCAGCTTAACGATGATCACGTGATCACATGATCGGGCTGTAGAGAGCGGACGGCGCTGATAATGTAGGCCTTCGACGCGATGATACCTCTGCACTTGATCAGCACCGAATACCTGGGGTAGGGCGGGGTATTGGGGGGTGAGAGCAGTACGGGGGATGGAGCATTGGGGGGTCAGAGCAGTACGGGGTAAAGTAGTATATTAAAGTAGGTTAAAGTACGGTAAGGTGTATGATAGTTATAGAATATGATATACATTTGTATTTTTCCGTTACAAATAATTGAAAGTTTAATCACTATAGTAACGTGAACAAATAATATAAATTATTATCAGTTTCGTTTAAAAAAATATTCATAATACAATAATTAATAAATATATAACAATTATATTACAATAAAAAATCAAATGTTCTATTTTATTCCATCAATGCAAGTGACATTAAATTAGAATATAAACCATAGCATAGAAACACTTCTTTACTAAACCCCGATGTCATTATACTAATACCCATAGGGTGTATCGGGCTTACCTGGCTATCCATCGTGGTGTCCAATGTTTGCCATCCTCAGCAGTAAGTTGACCTCCTATGATTTGCTGCAGGGACTCGTGTTCTAGAATGTCTACAGTGGGGGGTGTTGTAGTAGGGGAGGGGAGAGAGAGAGCTCGAGATGTAATTATATATATATATATGTCTTAAAATGATAGCAGCTTCAGAGGGACATTAGAGCCATATATGGTTATAAGTGATAACTTCATCTAAGTTCCTGGATGGGATGAAATGACTTCACCAAAATAACAATAACAATAATATTTAATAATATCGATAATAATTAGCTAGTAGAATTTTGATGTTTTTTAATAATATAATACAAATAAATACAAATATTCAGTATCTTTTTATTTCTAATTTTATATAAACCGTATATCTTCACTATTTTTTTAGCCCAGTAAAAATAAATATTAAATTAATACTATTAATAATATTAATATGTGTATTTAAGGAATGAATATAAGTAATTTAATTTAATTAAAAACAAACAGATATGTAATATTATTGTTACATTGAAATATTGCAATGATAATGATATCGTAATTATTAATTATTAATAGTTTTAATCACTAACATATAACTAAAAATAATATCATTATAAGAAATGTAAATTCTTCTCAATAAAATCTATTATGTATTTTTGATATTTTATTTTGAAATATATTATGTTGTTTATATATATTTTATTATTTCAGCATTGGATTATATAGAGACATATTATACATCATATTAAAGTGAAATGATACCTATATATATAAATTAAAGATAGACAAAAGGTAGAATATATGTGTACACTATACATGTGTTAATGAAGGATATACAATTATTATAGATATTATAGGTATTATCAAGGATAGTTTAACATAAATAATATGATACTAAACAATTATTGAAAATCATATGTGAGCCATTCAATTATTCATTAAATATATTATTAAATGATTAATTACACAAATACAATAATTATTAAAAAATTATATTTCAAATATTATGTGTTTAGTTTATTTAATTAAAAATTTATTCTTACAGAAATTAATAAACTAAAATAAACGTATTTAATTAATTGAATATATAATAATAAAATAATTATTTACATATATAAATAAAATTATCATCTTTAAGAATTAGTATATATCAATGTACTAAGTATATAATATTTACATGATACAAATTGATAACGTATATATAAGCATAATAATGATGTAATGATGACTAACTGCTTGGGTCACTGTGGGTCAACAGTTGTATATCGTTTTGATTGGCGTATTCTATCATCTTTGCAGGCATCACGCAACACGACGCCAGATTCACCTGATTGATGGACGGTTTCACCTGCGTACACACGAATGGACATTAGAGATAGAACTATACGCGCTATAGGGTGGACATTAGAGATAGATTTACACTAGCTAGTGAAGGCATTAGAGATAGAACTACACTCGCTAGAGAGGACATTAGAGATAGATCTATATGCGCTATAGGGTGGACATTACTACATGGGTTATAAGCAGGCCCAGTATATGGACTAACAATGTACCACCACTTATTTTGGTTTATTATGGGCATTTTTTAAAAAACTTCAAAATATGATATTAATATTCATCATAATTTATGATTCATATTTTAAATTTCATATTGTAAACTATCATATTATATACCATATATACTATACTATTATTTTGTATTTTATAATTTATAAAATTTAATAAATGATGATATTATAACAAATATTTACAATACATTTTTAATTTGTATTATACAGAAAGGAGATTAAATAGTAATACTAATATGTTATGGTTATAATAATCATTGTTATAATAGTGATATAATACATGTTATTGCTTTAATTGAAGCATACCTTCCACTGTTTTTTTATTATTCATAATTATTTTTTAATTTATTATAGGTATGATAATAAATGGCAAACTGATAAATAGAATTATTAAACAAATAAATAATAAGAAATAATTGAACTTCATAAAACAGATTTGAAAATTACTATAATTTTGAAAATGATTTATAAAATGAAGAATATCCCTATATATATATTGTATGTATACATAATATGTTATACTAGTATAGTTTTAACTAGTTAAATTGTATAAAAAGTATACTTATAATTTACATTTAATTAGTTAAATGTATAAATTAAGAGAACAAGTTATAATCCCAAAATAAGATAAAAAGTCTAATAACATTTTTCATTTTGGGCTTTAGTCCATATTAACTTGGCCTGGTTATAATAAGGCAGATTTTGTTTACTATACAATATTCTATTTACTTATAGTGGGGATAGGAAATATACATTTATAAACTCGCTTAAATAATCGTAGTAAATGTTTAACGATCGTTAAAATATATATCTACACGACTCATTAACGCTCTATAGAATAGATTAGAAACAATAATAGCAATACATGGCGGGCGGGTATTACGGGCTATCTACAGCGTACACGACATCACAATGGGGCGGGGGGGATTACACTCTGACCCCGCCCCCGCTCGTGCCCCCAGCCCTCTCTCGTGCCCGCTACTAGACTTGTTACAATAACGCAAGTGTTCATTATCGAGTTAGCGCCGCGCCTAATGTAATTAACGCGTTGTTGCATAACACCCCCCCCCTGGTGTGAGCGGGGGATTAATAACAATAATGCCTTTATTAGATTATTAGATATAGGTGTATGTGTAAATTAGCTGATAGCATGTCAGCGTATTCATATATTCACATTAATTACAAATAATAATAGGAATCCATAGTACTACAATAATTATTATAATCTATTATTAGAATCTATAGTATATTATAAGTTTATATATATATATGTATATGCTATCGAAAAACAAACAGATATACATTTATAATCAAATACAGGACATAGTGATTATATTATTATTAGAAGAATGTTATATTATTATTATATACACAAATTGTGTTGCGAATATTATATTAAATAATGTAAAAATAACACATAGAAGTAATGCTAATTTAATGTTAATTTAATTAACTAATATAATAATGCTTATATCTTATATAAAGGATCTACAATTACATTATTAATAATCAGATATACTTCAATATTGATTTACGATATTTCATCAATCTAGAAAGAAAAATCAATTATTTAATAAATAAAGATCTATATCTCTATATTTAATTATTTGTATATAATTTAATATCTGTTCATTATTGTAAAATATATGATGTTTTATTTTAATTATTTATTTATTTTTTTAGGAAAGTAATTACTTCAAATTTATATTAATGATCTTATGTGATTATTTGTATTATATATAACATAGGCAATACATTTGTAGAATTTCTTTTTATTTTTACATTAAATATATATATATAATACAAAATTAATAAATAAAATATGAAACATTCAGAAAGGGGTATAAATAAAGTATATTCTATATTGTAGTCAATATGTTTATTGACAATATACATACAATAGATAATATCCATAGGGATAATATGTGTATATATAATAAAGAACAGTGCACCTGTTTAACTATATTGTTGGAAACTTTTAATATCTCTTGATAACATTTCCTGTCCTTAATATAAGTATATAAACTAATGATATATAATGACAGATGATAATATGTATGATATTAACCTCTACTGCTTCATAAAATGATTCTAATTCAATTTGTGTCAGATCCACTGTTCCAAAGCTAAAAACCTATATTATTATATAAATATGTATGTATATATATATATATATATATATTTTGTTATTTGTGTTAATAGGTTGGTGTTTAATAAGTAGAATAATTAGAAAATGATATCAAATTTTTTTATATTTTACATATATACATGTATGCTATAATTGCATTGAGAAATTGATAACTATAGTTATATATATATACATTCATATAAGAATAGAATTCATTATTTTACGAAACACTAAAATTCAACGCATTATACTATTATATATGTGTACTATAACAAAACCACAGTAGCTATTCAAATAAGTCATTGTAGAGTGTGTGTATAATATTATTCATTAAAACATAATCAATCACTACATATAGTATAATTATTTGTTGACATCCGATAAGCAATATTGAAGAATATAAACTTGTATATGGCAGTATGACATCATGGGTATTACATAATATTACGTAACCATTAACTTGGAATGCATGTTCTCAAGTGTTCTCCAACATTCCAGAAGGTTCTCTTGCGTTCTCTGTTTCTCGGGCAGGCAGATCAGCACGGTTTCAATGTGATTTGTTTCGAGTTCTTCTAGTACTGCGTGGTGGGTGAGGGACATATAGAGGGTGGCAGGGGGTTGGGATGGAGATAGGGGAGAGAGGGAGATAGAGGGTAAGAGGGGTTGGGATGAGGATAAGGGAAAGAGTGAGATAGAGGGTGGGAGGGGTTGAGAGATAGGGGAGAGAGGGTGGGAGGGGGTTGGGAGAGAGGGAGAGAGGGAGATAGGGGAGAGAGGGAGATAGAGGATGGAAGGGGGTTGGGAGATATACAAATAGAGGGAGAGAGGGAGATAGAGGGTGAGAGGGGTTTGAGAGATATAGGGGAGAGAGGGAGATAGAGGGTGGGAGGGGTTGAGAGAGATAAGGGAAAGAGGGAGATAGAGGGTGGGATGGGGTTGGGAGATATAGGGGAGAGAGAGAGATAGGGGAGAGAGGAGATAGAGGGTGGGAGGGGGTTGGGGAGAGGTAGAGAGAGAAAGAAAGAAAGGTAGGGAGAGAGGGAGATAGACATATAGATAAAATGAGAGAAATATATATGATAGGAGGTTGTAGTGATAGGGGGAGAGAGAGCGAGAAAGAGGAAATAGAGTTAGAAAATGGGGAATAGTAAGAGAGAGATTGAGAGTTAGATGTAAAGGTAAGAGGGAGTAGTATTGTGTTATACACGTTTGTGTTTACCTGAGTTTATCGCATCTTTTATCGTAGATTCAGTGAAGTCATTCAGAAACAGTTTAACTGAATTTAAAGTGTATTTAACATTTAATTATCATCATATATATAGCTATCTATTATTATAATATAGTACGGAATTTATATTAGAACATATATTTGGAATACAGAATTAGGTCTGATAATTTGTGTAGAATGAAAGTAAGTTTACGATTATGTACACATCAATATATTTAGACAAATATGTATGTTTTCAATTTAATATGATATATAAATTAATAGTAGTATATTATATCTATAATATATATATATATATATATATTTATAATATAATCGTATTATAATACTAAAAATACAAAACATTAATACACATGTGGATGGTGTACTAGCCTAGTACTACTAGGTTATCTAGACTACTAGGTTATCTAGACTACTAGATTATCTAGACTACTAGGTTATCTAGACTACTAGGTACATAAAACATGTTAATACATAAATAATTAATGATAATTATAAATAGAATTTACAGTGTTACTAATTATGATAAATCATCAAATGAAATCAACTAAATATATGATACCATACTATATATGTGTGTATATATGTGTGTATATATATATATAATTAATTAAAATATAATATAGAATAGAATATTATAATAATAATAAATTATTAATTAAAAATAATATTTTATATATAATTACTTTAGTTATTGGATAGAATATTAATTAATGGTTTGAAAGCATATTTAAATTGTAGAATACAAAAAAAATTAGTATATAAATATTTAAAGTTATAGTATAATCTATATATATATATATATATATCAATATATATATATATATATATATATATATATATATATATATATATATATATCTATATTTATTGATTTATTGATCACATGATGAAATGTTGAATAATTTAATTAAAAGCTAAAACAGAGTGTATATGTGTGTATATTATATATATGTTTTCATGTGTGCATATGTTTACATGTATGTATGCATAAATGTGTGACAGTATGTACATGCATATGAGTGAACTTACCTGTGACTTTATGAGATTCTCGATCATCAACGCTCAATGCGTTCGATTCTGAAGTCGCGCATAGTTTAAGTTTAGATTCATCCTAGTAGCGAATATAGAGATGGATAGAAGACAGAGATGGGAGGAGGAGGGGTAGGGTGAATTATAAGGTTAGAGTATGAGATAGATATGGGGAGGAGTGCGTCTATGGAGGTGAGATACCCTGAATAAGGGAGAATATGAGGGTGTAAGATAAAGATGGGGATGTGAGAGATAAGTGAATGAAATAGACTGTGATTATAAGAATATATAAATATATATATATATATATATATATATATGTATATATATGAGCAAACTTATTTGTGTGATGGATTCTAGCTCTTATAAAACACCTTAATATAAACAAATAAGTGATATTACATAATAATATCATTATTAATATGAAATTACATAATAATATGAAGGTGGCAGAAACTAGTACTTGATGCGTAGTGGTAAGGAGGGGCAAACCTGTATCGAGTCTAGCTGCTGTTTGTTCGCTGTTAGCCACAGTGCTATTGTAGATGATATGTACTCCTTTAACTGTAGGCAGGTAGTGTACAGTACATGTATGTGTGTGTAAAATACATATATATATGTATATATATATATATATATATATATACATATGATTATGCATTTTTATTTTTTTATATAAGTACTTCATTCTTTCTTTACAAATATTTAATATGTATTTAAATAAATGTGCTGATTCATGCTTATTTATGCTGAGTCACGATGATGTTGAATATTGATGAGTATGCATTTATCAATATTACAGTGTATATGCATATTTTATATATGTTATAATTTATACGATACAATTTTATAAAGGTTAAAATTAATTAAATATATTTAATTTATATAAATATATACATATATATATTTTTCTGATAATAAATTATTTATAGAGAAAGGTAATTCTATTGATTTGAATGCTGAATTATATAAATCTATTGGCAATACTAGGTTAACAAATATAATATTTAATAATGTAAACATAATACAAATATGTTAAATTAATTATTTATAAAATTATTGTATAACTATTATATATAATTAAATTGAAATTAATTCATTTCTAACAATTATTAAAATCCTTAAAATATAAAAGATTATAATCTTTGATAATTATTCCTATTAAAATTTATATTATAATCAATTAATATATTAATAATATATATATATATATATATATATATATTCTAAGAATAATATTATATTATATAATAACATGTTTATATATATAGATAAATGGTAAAAAGTGGCAAGCTTTTTACACACAATTCTAATAGGGGGACTCCAGACATATTTATATCGTTTAATTATGTGAATAATGTTTGCTATTATTTTATAGTAACTAATATATACTAGAATTAATGTATATACTGGTAATAATGTGTGACTGTTCATTTACTATATATGTATATTTTTTATAAGATTCATGGTTATTATCATAGATTTGTATTTTACCTTGTATATAGATGGTAAACTATAAATATATGGCTATTATATATATATATATATGTATGTAGTAAACAAATCATGTTATATAATAAGTTATATATAGTGTATACATGAGTAGAAATAAGAAAATATAAATAAGCGCAAACATCACAAAAAGAGGATACACACTTTGTAGGCGTCAATCGAGTCAACATTTCTAAACTGTTAATACTACAATATATTTATATATAAATATATATAATAGTATCTATAATTATTATAACTACTATCATTATGATAATCATAGTAATTTTTATAATATAATTATACTATTTTATTTATAAAGACTGAAGATATTCATTCATTCTATATGAATATACATATATTAAATAACTCAAAATGTATATATAATATCATATATGTATATAATTATTTATTTCAATAGTTACTAATAATATTATTAAATATTATATTTAATTTATTAAATAATTTACTTTTTATTACTTAATTATTAAGTTAATATATATATATATATATAAATAAATATATGAATATAATATAATATGTATAATTGATCATTTAAGTTAAGTTATACTATCCTAGTTAGTAACTATGATATGGCGTCTGATCATAACGGACGGGTTGAATATGTAAATATAGATATATATTTTATATTGATATATGGTTTAATTGGTTTAGTTTTGTTCATATTTGTTTTTTTAACTGCATTAAATTACTAATTGAGCCTATAAAAACTCAACCTGTCCTTTTTCATGCGTATAAACATTATAAACCCGTCCGTTATGATCGTATACCGTATGATGTTAGCTGGATGAAGTCCGCACATTGAAAAATGAAATATCCGCACATGCAACGCCCGCAATACTAAAACCCACAACCATATATTCGTGTATATAATTACCGCACATATATTTACATAGTGTATGTAGTATGTATATACAATTTCGTATATAGATATATAGTATATATAATATAAGAAAGTTCTGTTATCACGTAATAGTAATCTTACATAGCTATATGATATATAAGAATAATAAAATAACATAATAACAGCACCCACTATATCCGCACATAGCCATTCGCGTATATAACTGTGTTATATTAAAATCATATATTGTAATATTATTTATATATTACTACGATATTAATTCAGTTTGGTCTATTAACGACTAGAAAGACCGTAAGTTATGATGGTCTATTTACACACTGTAAATATATATGCGGATAATTATATACACGAATTTGGTATGTGCGGATATATGGTTGTGGGTTTTAGTATTGCGGGTGTTGCATGTGCGGATATTTCATTTTTCAATGTGCGGACTTCGTACCCCATCCCGCTATGATAGTTACTATTATGATAGTATTTGTATGATTACCATAATCATACCCTGCTACAGGAATCATTATGATTATCATACTATCATTATCTGATAATGATTATGATAATGATTATGATAGTAGTAATAGTAGTAAATATATGATACATTTTAGATTAAAATGACATTTTTCTGAAATAAAATTGCCCTTCACATATACACTATATATATATATATATATATATATATATATATATATATATATATGTATATAAATATATCATATACACAGCGTATAATACACTATATACTTATAATAATCAGCTTTCAAATATAAAATAATTTAAACTTTAATTTAAAGTTTAAACATATATTTAAAATATAGGATAAGTTCACTATTTTTAATATTTTATAACTAATTTGTGGTTATATTATATAATATATACAATACAATATAATTATAAAATTATTATGAATAGGATAGTACGTAAAATTATTAATAATATTTTATATATTAAATATATTATTTTATTTTATTTAAAATAATTTCAAAATTGTAAAATAACTAGTTTTTTAAGAATATATAAATATAACATTACTATTACTAACTTCATCGGAAGGTTCTTTTATGATTGTTTTCTGTAATCTATTCCAATTGACGACATTACCAGTATGTATATGGAGAGATGTTGCTTTAGGTATGATTGGTATTTCCATTTTAAATGACACACATTTCAAAATAGTTGTTTATTTACGTTGTGGTGTTTTACACCTTTTGAATAATATAAATCTACAAATATTATCATTGGTATTTACTATTATTATCTATAATATTATTTATACATCCTACAAAAATAACCGTTTGAATTATTATAAACAAAATTTGTATATTTTAAAATAATATGATTTTTGTAGATTTTATTCAACAAATCTATATCATAAAATGAATTTTATGAATATACATATACTGCATTAATTCATATTATAGATAATGTCATCGGTTAATATTTATTCAAAATATTTCATAATTAAATTAATAATAATGTATTAAAGCACTTGCTAATTTCAAATAATATCTTGATTATTATCGTTGATTATATATATAATTTCATATATTTTAAGCATTTCTTAATTTATTAATAAACATAAATATAATAGTTTTATTTATATATATTTAGAAAGTTATTTTAAGTAAAATAACTTTATTTATTTATAAAACAAGCTTTACCTAGCACAATTTTTATATTCAAGACTATTAATTTACATAATTATTATCATAATAAGCATAATAATTATGATAGTATTTACCCAATTCAGATAATAATATAGATTTACACAATTTCAGATATATTATAATATTTATTTAAGGGCATTTACGGTGAATAGTTAACTAAAATTATAGTTATTTTATTAGGTAACCTCAGGTTAAAAGGTTTAACCTGAGGTTACCTAATAAAATAACCGTTAAACCTGTACACAATTTAAATAACTAAACGTTGTATAAACAAGTGACGAGTTATTTAAATGTAAAGCTACTATATAGACGTAGACATTTAAATTAAACACTATGTTTAACATATACATTATATGATATAATTGTTTCAGGAGGAAGTCGGCACATTTAAAATCATATATATATAATTAGGTTGAACCTAATTATATCAACCTAAGGTTGAAATTAGAACTCCCGCCACAATTAATAAATGTCACATAACCACTATAATAATGGTATATTATATAAGTAATATATACTATATAAGTAGTGACAATTGATATACTTATATTTTAACCTAATATTATTATTCAGTTTATATAAGCTATAAATATAAGTTCTAAATTATTCGTTTACTATTTTTTTGAGATTCCTATCATAACCATGAATAATAATATTAAATTATATACAACATTTTTATTACAAATATACCAATATAATATAATAAATGATTTATATACAGTTATAATATTGTTGGATATGATTCACTATAACAATTAATTTATTAACCCTATGAACCCCAGCCATTTTTAATAAAATTTGAAAATAATGTATATTTAACAAAAAGTGTATCCACCTTTTAAAAAAATGATTATTCTTATTCAAATATTTATAATTATATATTACTAGTTATATTTATTTTATAAAGTATATAATATATTATATAAATCTGGAAAAAAAATTGGATTAGAATTATTATTCGTAGTATTATCAAAGATTTTACGAAGGAAAGATATAACACTTACGCGAAATCGTGTAATTCTAATTTGTATACAAAATACCCTGGTGCCACCTATAGCGGGTTACTTTTAGGAACTATGCGTTGTTTATAATGTAAATTCGTATTTAACTATACACTTTTAAAATGTTAAATAATATGCTTTAAATTAATATTTATATGATGAAAACTAAGTGTTCATTACTAATATACAACAAACAAATATGATATTTATGTTTTAAATGCTATAAGTATATATTTAGTGAGTAAAAGCTAATTTATATTGCATGTAATTTAATAGAGCAATGAAAACATTGTTGTATGCAAACAGAGCCGAACTTAAATCTATTTCAGTGATTTCGATACTACTGCTAGCAGCGGTTGGGGCTATAATTAAATTACGTTGCATGCATAGGGAGTGTTATATCTTTGCTTCGCAAAATCTTTGGTATTATACTTAATTAATTATAATAATTATAATTAATTTTTAATTCAAAATAGTATCATCTTTTAATAAATAAATACTCCATAAAATATTATAATATACATAACGATTCTAATAGATAAAATGTTTATAACATTCTACTTAATAATAATCTGAAAAAATATTATATATTAATTAATTATTCAATTTATATATTTATTTAGTTAAAAATAATCAAGTATTTTCATAATAAATGTTATATAATGTTGTATTTTAACATAATACTAAAAATCTAAGATGTGAAGACATATTAAAAAAATCCTATTACCTTATTGGATATTATAATATATATAATCATTTTTATTAATATAATTCAACTACTTAGTTTTTTTTAATACTCGTTTCATCAAATGAAAAATCATTAAATATATAACAAATGTGTGTTATTGCCTTTTCTCAGGTTAAATTAATATATGTAGCACTACACTACACTACACTTGTATCAATTTTTATTTAAAGTTTTAATAATATATTTATGAACTTTAACAACAAATATTTCATAATAGGTTGATAAGATGCTGTTTATTTTCTTTGCATATTATAGATGATGTTGAAAATTATATGTATTAAAGCATACAAAATATAATTTATGCTACAAAAATAATTATATAATATCAAATAAAAATATAGTGAAATTATATATATATTAATGATATTTAATTAATTTATAAATTTTGAATAATAACTAATTGCAATATTGCAATATTTACAATGCAAATATTTAATTATTTAATTAAATATATATATATATATAATTTAATGGATATTTAAAATGAATTTATAAATTTTTAATAATAACTAATTGCAATATATTTTTCATTTGTTATTATATTTAAATTTAAGTTGCAAATTTAATATAATAACGTATTATAGAAACTATAGTATACATATACAACAGTATATTGTTGACAGTTATTAAGTGGTGTTTACAAATAAAGCTACTTATTTAGCCTCACTGATTATTTACTACATGAGATCTTAACATGCAAGCATGGCATATACTGTATTTATCATTCTATCTATATAATTTATGAAGTGACATTTAGCACTATTCACCATTTTATTTCATAAACCTTGACAATCTGTGCATTGATATGTATTATTTCCTGTCATTTTCCATAGTGAAAAACTATATAAACTGTTAATCTACTTTTGAATTATATAATACAAAACACATTTCTCATACATATAAATAAAAACGTTGCCAAGATACGTTGCTATAATAGATATATTATTTTTGGAATACAACATAAAAATATAGAATAACATTTGTTAATATACTTAATAGTAACAATAACAGAATGATTATTATTATCTTTGAAATGACTTTTATTCCGTAATATATAATTTTCATATGAATATTAATTTATATTTCAATTATTTTAAAAATAGTAATGATATCATTTTTTAATTTAAAAATACATTAATTTAAAAAAATTGTTGTATATGTCTATAAAAATATGTATTTATTTATAAATTCTATTCGAATATTTAATTCTCTAGCATATATGCCAATATTTGTAGGTAATAATGGTTTAGTTGATATTTTCAATTAAAAGTGACTCAATTTCTGCATTGTATTAAGCTCAGATACAATTGTTTACTATTTAAATTAATGATGAAGTTATTTTAAAATAATGTTGTATGTATTTATTTATTACTCAACTTATTTAACATAATTACAACTTTTATGTAATATATATATATATATAATTTAATATATTTTTAATAATTATATTCATAGATATATTTTTATGTATACAAGTCAAGTCACAAAAATTGTATTCGCTCAAACTTATATGAGTTCAAATAACCCCCACCATCTTAGTGATTCATGCACAAGTCTAATTTCCCTATTCTCTATATATATATATATATATATATATATCTTTTATGAAAATATTGTTTGAACTTCAATTTTCATAAAATTATATTGATCGCATCAACATTTTATCTTCTATTCAGTTTTTTAACTGATTTCAATAATTCACAATATATAGAGAGTATAGAATGGCATTATACATTTCGAAGATTAAAAAAAAATTACTATTTTTATTACAAATTTAATTACAAATTTCAATACTACTAAATGTTTATTTAAAAAATATTTTAAATGTATACATTATGGTGTGTTCTGGTTCAACCACTGGTGGTACGAAGTCAGTAGAAATAAATGTCAATTTTTTGGTCAACCACCAGTGGTTCAATCAATATAGTGGATCAACCATGAGTGGTATGTGTTTTCACTAGTACAAGTATGTATATATGTATATATAAATAAAATGTATTACATATGTGTGTGTAATACATATTATGTAATATTGTAGTTCCATTATTAGTTATACAAGTGTTCTACAGCGGAGTATGACCTGTTAATATTTACACCGCGGACACTTTCACTCAGGTACAGATCCAAAGCTATCTGACGTGGCTGAATACGCAGTTCTCGAAGAAAGATGGCGACACCGGTCACAAGCGCGTGAACAGTTTGACCTCCGACCTCAGAGACGGAGTTGTGTTCGCCGACTTGATAGCGTTCATCGGTAAGCCGCGCGTATGTACGATAGCCCCCCCCCGGTCTATTGTTTACTAGTAGTGAACAGGGGTCACAGGGGTCACGTATACCGGTGTATGTAACGAATACATAGTTGTTGCGTTACTAATGTGTTGACCTCATCCCTGCTAGTAGATCAATACCTACTACAACTACATTACGCGTCAGTAACGACTGGATGATCATGATATCATCATTATAGCATTGTTAATACGCTGTGTGAGAGAGTGTGTGTGTGTGCAGTAAGAAACACAGTAAGAAACACAGTTCACTATTGTAGTACTGGTAGTATTATAAAATAGGTCTTTAATCTATTTCAAGTAATTCATTTTATATAAGATATATATATATATATATATATATATATATATATATGTATATATAGTTTCACTAATGATTTAATCATTCTATAAATAGACTCAATATCTGTAAGTGAAAGTAGGTATTGATTCATACTTGTAACAATACTTATATAACACTATTGTTCAGTGTATAATAACAATGGATACCCTCTTAGCTAATATATAATGACTATCTGTTGCATTATATAATGTATTATGTAATGAATATGTATATTTGTATATTCATAGATATAATTAATATATCACTAATTACTACTACTACTACTACTACTACTACTACTACTACTACTACTACTACTACTACTACTACTACTACTACTACTACTACTACTACTACTACTACTACTACTACTACTACTACTACTACTACTACTACTACTACTACTACTACTACTACTACTACTACTACTACTACTACTACTACTACTACTACTACTACTACTACTACTACTACTACTACTACTACTACTACTACTACTACTACTACTACTACTACTACTACTACTACTACTACTACTACTACTACTACTACTACTACTACTACTACTACTACTACTACTACTACTACTATTACTACTACTACTACTACTAATAATAATATTACTACATACTCTACCATATCCCTGTTACTACCATTAATTTACTATTGCCTCCTGCTGATTCTTTTTTTCTCTTATTTATATTTCAAATACTTATATAATATTATGATATAATATAGAATAATAGATATATCACTTTTATGACTCATATATATAACAGACAATAATCTCATATTAATGAGTAATATTATACAATGCAAAATAATTATATAATATAAATATTACATAAATATGAATCAATGTTTGTAACATGTTTTATGCTGCGTCACGGTTCAACGATTTCCAATTTATTATGAGGACATTGATTTCCATTAGGTTGATGCGTGGTGAGTGCTGTAATTAAATACACGCATAGACATGATCAACTGTAGTGTATCAGCAGTACAATAGATGATTTGATGGGTATTGTGTGTAATGATATATTTGATACATTAAGAATGTAGGCAGATTTATTATTCTTTTAAATGTGGGTAATTCAAAAATTATAAAAGGAATTTCGAATTATTTTATTATTAATATTTATATATATATAAATAAATATATTTATATAATTTATATAGTATAATTTATAAATATAGTTTATTTAGAGAAGATGTATATTTTAAATTATCTTAACCATGTTAATTGTATTTTTGTTATACTGTCAGTTATGTTAATATTCTTATTAGTTGTAATATAGAACTTATATTTAATGTTTTAATGTTAACCCTTTGAGATCTAGAGATTAAATATTACAGTACCATCATATACTTCTTATAAATAAATATATTTTATAAAATGTTAAAATATATTTTAAACATATATTTTTAAATTATTGTATATTATAAGTTGTATTATTTTTAAAGTAAATTGTATGTTCTATAATAATAACATAATTAAAATAATTAATTTATATTTTTTATTAAATAAATAATCTTAACAATTTAACAATTTTATTAATTATTTTAACTAACTAATTTTATATATTTTCTAATACATATATTTAATTTATTTACCATACTGAAATACTAACTCTATAATTCGCAATATTTTAATAAATATGAGGGATTTAATATGTTATACCTTTAACAATAATTAAATAAATACTGTTATTGTTTATTAAATTATTATTTTTCACTACAAGTATAATTCTTGTCAAAAATAAAAATAAAAACACCAAAATTAAGTAATAATATAAATATTCATTAATTTATATAAAATATTAGTTATTTATATTTTTTATAAATGCTTAGTATATATTTAATATATCGTATATCACCTTTGTATATATTTGAGTGTGACGATATGTTACGTAAAATCTCAAAAGGTTATACTACCATATTAAATAACTTAATGTATATATATATAATTTATTTAACAATTATTATTTATATGAAAAATTCATTTAGAAATATTAAAATAAAACTTTCTAATAATACTCACCACATACATATATCCTTTATATATCTATACACACACATATATATATATATATATATATTAAAGATTCAGATTAATCACATTCCTCACGATATCTCTCGCCTTCACAGCTAACTTCACCATCACGGATGTCATCAGAACCTCTGAGAAAGATGAGGAGATTGCGGACGAAGCTAAGATAGCGAATGTCGTCAAGGTGCTGTCCTTCATGACCGATCACCATATCAAGATGTACTACACTAATCCTAAAGGTTATCTATCTAGAGGTCACGTAATACAGTCATCATATTAGTTAATGTTATTATTGTAATAACGGCGGTTTTTCCTATTATTATAATTATTACTATTATTATTATTATTATTATTACTATTATTATTACTATTATTAATTAAACACAATTTCTAATAATACTTCCAAGAATATGGATCGTATACATTATGGATATATTTCACAAATAAATACCAACAATTAATCAATCAATACCTAACATGAATTCCCCAACATTATATTAATGAAATGTATGCAGAATCTCATTGATATACAATAACCATTAGCATAAAAACCCATACATACTATATTCTGCTGTTCATTATAAGTATATATTACATTATCTCCTCATCCAGTAAATTATATCATTGGTTTCTAAATATATGCAAGCGACAGATGCTATATGCTAATATTTTTAAAATGTTAAAAATATTTAAATTTCATTTGAATTTTATAATATAGTATTAACATTATGTAGTACAATTTTAATAGAAGATAACATAGTTTAATGGTATTTTTTCAATAGTTTATGAAAATTTTAAAATTATTTAATTCAAAATATATTAAATATATTTACTCTAGCTCTTGCAATGGTAATTCTGTATCAGGTATATTCTTTGTTTGTACTCTGTAATATATATTTATCAGTGATATCTGTGATTTCAATGATAGATTATACAGACATCAGGTACTCCTATGTATTCATTCGTGTTTTTATAATACACTCCCAGTTTATAATATAATCATTCATACGTAACGAATATAGCCACCTATAGGCAAGCGCTAAAATAATTCAACTATATTTACTATACGTTAGTCGATATCAAATTATTATATTATTATATTACTAAAAACCTATTATTTACTTGAGTATACGTTGTATATAAATTCATTTATTATACAATATAAACAAGCATGTTTTATACATCATATTTATCTAGAGATATATGCCAAAGATTTTTCTATGAAAAGATATAACACTCATGCGAAATCTTATAATTCTATTTTGTATATAAAAAACCAACAGCGCCACGTATATATAGGTCAAATGTCTAAACTATGTGTTATTTATAATGTAAATTCATATAAATCTATAAACTTTTAAAATGAAAAATAATATGCTTTAAATTATTATTTATATGTTGAAAACTAAATATTCGTTTCTAATATATAACAGATCAATAGGATATGTTGGTTTTAAATACTATAAATATCTATGTAGCGAGTCAAAGTAAATTTATATTGCATGTAATTTAATAGAGCAATGATAACATTGTAGTATTCAAATCGCGGCAAACCTAAATCTATTTAAGTGATTTTTAAACTACTGCTAACAGCGGGAAATATGAATACTGATCACGTTGCATAGATAGGGAATGTTATATCGTTGCTTCGCAACATCTTTGTATATACTCGCAATTAAACTATAATCGTTTACTATATATTCAAATATTATTTCGATATAATTAGAAACTTCTATAGTTGAATTATGACGGAGAATTGTTTACAATTTGCCTTTAGTCGAGATACAGAAATCGTATCATACACATTCCTAATAATATTCATAAGCAGTTGTCCTGTCCTATACACAAACATTTATGTATGGGTATTGCATTTGTTTAAGTTGTTTTAATTGTTAATAATAAATATAGTTAAGATTAAATGTTTATGTTTAATGATTAAACCTATGATTGTACCTAGGTTATGAGATTTAATCCTTACTTAATTATCTGTACAACTCCGCACTGAAATATCACTACATGTGTGGCTCGGTTGGCTAAGACGTCAGACTCACATGTAGTAGGATGTGGGTTCAAGCCCCGTCCAGATTAATAAAATAATATCAGAAGTAGTCTCATATAATTGAGTATAACTAAATGATCGGTTCTCGTTAAAACCATGGATGCCTTAACATGAGAGCGGTTTCGAAGGGACATGAGAGATATATATGGTTATAAGTGTAAACTTCATCTAAGTTCCCGGATGGGATGAAAGTACTCCACCAAAATAACAATACAATAATAGTTATCGCAACTAAGACGGTACCACCCTCTATTGCATACAACCCCGCCCCCATCACTACTTAACCTCGACCTCTCTCTCTCGCTCGTGTAGACATCGTGGACGGTAACCTGAAGGCCACGATGAGGATCATCCTGTCGCTGGCGGCTCACTACAAACCTCACAGCGTGAAGAACGTTAACAACACCAGCGTCGCAGAGATCGCAAGGGTTCACCTTGCCACATGCATCTAATATTCTTTAATACATTTAATATTATTTAATACATTTAATATTCTTTAATACATTTAATACTCTTTAATACTCTTTAATACATTTAATACTCTTTAATACATTTAATACTCTTTAATACATTTAATACTCTTTAATACATTTAATACTCTTTAATACATTTAATACTCTTTAATACATTTAATACTCTTTAATACATTTAATACTCTTTAATACATTTAATACTCTTTAATACATTTAATACTCTTTAATACATTTAATACTCTTTAATACATTTAATACTCTTTAATACATTTAATACTCTTTTAATAAGACACTTACTTTTAAATTTATTGAACGCGTATGTAATCTAAATGCGTCGTGATACGTACACATATTAACATTGAGGTTCATTCATAACAATTTAGATGCATTTCACTCGGAATCATTATTAACATCTACGCATTCGTGAGTTATTTTCAGATAATATTATAGCTATTCTATATTTTGTTGACATATATATCGCATAGTATAAATGGTACTAACGGATGAAACAAGAGGTCACCTATCAAATCACCCTTTTCCAAGTGTGCATCGCTACCTCATTAGTTGTACGTTCACATAGTAATACATCCTATATAGATAGTCTATTATCATTGTTAATCGTACGATAGCATTGAATTATAATATAGCGTAAGTTAATGTTTGTTACTTCGACGATTGCGACCTTAAGGGCACAGGGCACGGGTTTTTCGTTTACATGTAAAAGATACAAAAAAGGACTCATTTTCAAAACTTAATTCACTAAGTATTTTATATTAAAATTATTAAATTTTTTTTTAGTTGTATACTAATTAATCTGATAATTGTTATTCATAATTTCCAAGTTTTTTTTTTTAATAATCTAAGAGTTATGCATATGTATGTACATGACATACAAAATATCAACAAAAATGTTACAAAAATACCATTTCAAAAATAAATATAAATTCTTATCAATACAAAAACTAGATTAATAAAGCTACATATGTTATGGATATAATGCAAAAAAAATTAAATAGAATAAAGTAATATTACTAAACTTATTGAAATTATAGTGAACGTAGTTGGTCAAAATAATTATTTTGTATAAATCAAGTTTAAAGTTAAAGTTACATGTTATTGATATTTTACAAATAAATGACATATATATATATATATATATATATATAAATGAATACATGTATATAAATGTAATATAGATATCAGTATAGTTATATAAAAATAATATATATATATTATGTAGAATATATATAATGAATACGAATAATAAACAGTACAAATATTTATTACAAATATTATTTTTTCTTTATAGTTGTTTTAAAATGCTTCTTTTTATTAGTTTTATTTTACGTAAATAAACCATTTTGGTACCATTTTAAAGATAATATTTCAAATATTATAAATAAATAATAAAAAAATATTACAAATAATTTTTTTTTTCATGATTTTTACCCGTGCCCTGTGTCCTTAAATAACCATCTTTAATAAGTAAAACCATAGGTCAATAGTCAATAGCATAGTCATATCTATAGGCATTATTTCGTGGTATATATCATCTTTACTATTAATGCGGCGTGCATTATTCACATGCTTCAAGTTCCCTATGAAATACTGAAAACGATGTTAATTATCAATCGAACGCGTCAACAACATCATCACTAAACCACTTCTAACGCCCGTGCACTGTTACTCATACTACACCTTACCCCTACGCCTTACCTTTACACCTTACCCCTACCTAACATGATGTCACTAACTGTCACAGGATGCTGTGGATGCCCTCTCCGATGTGAAGTCTACACTGACCGCTAAGCCTACTGTAGGCCTGCATCTCGCCAACAATAGCAACAGGTTATAGTAATAGAGGGGTACATGATAGTAATAGAGGCGTCATGATGCCACCGAGCTTATTTGATACGAGTCGAGACTTGTAATTTAGATACCCGACTTATATTAATATTAAAGTAATCTGGAGCCGAGATCACCTAACCGAGCTGATACTGTTATTAATAGTATACTAGCACTGTGTATACTGTAGATAACAATACAATTGATACCTATAAGTCGCCTAAATATCTTATTATATTACTAGAGAGGGGTAACCGATGTCGCTCGGTCAAACTGAATCATTAAGGGGTTAATAGGGTTACGTTTTCAAATCCGATATAAATCAAAGTACAACAAAATGTCATTACGTAATACTAATTAATAACATTTTTCAGTATCCGTCAACACATTTCAAAATTAATTTTTTTTAATTACCATAAAAATAATATTTTATCTAAATACATTGACAAATAATCAATTATATATTATTTTATCAAAAAAAAAATGTGTTATTTCTTATTAAATTATTAATATGTATACTTTACATATTTCTTTTATATACATATTATTATATATTTGTATTATATAATTGTATACATACATTTATAGAAGTATATATTTATATTACTTATGTTTTATATATATAAAAATTGTATATATGTTTATATATAACAATATACATTTATATGTAGTATATACAATAAACATGATACCATCTATATGTATTGTGTAATCTATAAATCATAATAACAATACAATATAGGTATCATACATGTATCTATACATGCTAATTACATGTCTATTATATGTATTATATAATCTATAAAGATAAGAAACATACAAATATTAACTATTTTATTTTATCACAAAATTGATTACAATTAATAAAACTTTTTATGTGTTTACTCTTTTTTTATTTTACACTACCTCTATGCAATCAAAAAAGGTTTTCTCATAAAATATTACATATATACTATTATGTTTTTGATACATATATAACTAACATAATTATAAATAATATGTTAGCTGTTTTCATATATATATAACTATATTATCTTTATTAAATTGTTTTCTATAGAAATACATTGAAAAAATAAAATAGTTCTCTTTACTATAAATGAATTATATTAAATATCTCTCCATGATTTTATAGGAATATATATCTAGTATATATCATAAACAATCTGCTGAATTCAATACATAATATTATGCACACTCTTTTGAATGTCCTACATCAATGGACATATCTATTTATATGTAACTACATTCGATGGTTGTGATCACAACTCTCCCCTTAATGTTAATTTGTTAATATGTTAATATTCCCAGTTAATGTACGAACATTAACATTGCTATACATTTCAAATAAACTTAAACACTTCACTAAATAATTTTTAATTCAATCGAATGTAATATTGATATTTGAGAATTGACTTTATAACTATATTGTATTCCAAATTGATCAATTATCTATTTCACGGCTTGACATTTCTTATTCTATAAATAGATCTAGTCAAGACAGCGGACTACCAAAGAACTTCGACTACGATGATGATTCTCGTTTGTATTGTGTTCCATAGTTACGTGGATGTATCCATAGTTACCCAGATGTATCCATAGTTATGCAGATGTATCCATAGTTACGCAGATGTATCCATAGTTACCCAGATGTATCTAGTGTAACTGTTTTACTATTTAAATTAGTTTGAATGTGAAAAAGTATTAACATCATAATTAGTTATGATCAATTATAATATATTTTAGTTACCATCATTCAGATTATAAATTAGTTTACAAGTACGAATTTAAAATAGCTTATTACGAGTAGAATCTCTTATGAAATGAGTGTTGTTTGCCCATCACTAGTTGACTAGATACTATCACTAACACCGATCACTGAAACAGATGCAAGTAGCAACGAATCTAAACTCTCGTTGACCTCTGACATCATCGAGGAATCCTACCTCGAGGTGAAATCTATGGCCGACTCTCTCTACTTGCTACAGGAAATGGTAAGTTGTTGTAGCAGTTCAGGTGGACAAATGGACAGTCATGTGATATATTGCAAGGATACAACGGCAGTCTGTCCTTGCTACAAAAACAATGCAATAACTAACTTTCCTATTTAGTGTTGTAGAGTAATTTACATAACCGATGAGATCATTTTACATGCACAATTATCTTCGCTGCTATTTCCCTGAAAATATTTCGGGGATATCGTATAGAATTTTGTTCTCGTAATTTTCATAATCATAACTATTTCCATTATTATTATGATTTTACTATATTTTAAAATATAATATACATTAATAATATTGTATGTTTAGATTTCAATAAAATATATGCCCGCCTAGATTCATGTACATAGCATTGTAACCGCGATCACCCGACAGCTACTAACTGACCAATCGAACGAGGACGCGATACTGAATGCCCGCGACCCCGAAGGTAAGAATCTCACGGACTCGCAGATCTCCACGCTGTTTGAGTGTCGCGTCAACCAAGCCGAACACGTCAGCTGCGAACTGCGGGTTCAACTCATCGACAGCAACAACGAATGCAGATCTTTACAGGCCGCCAAGGTCACTACTAGTACTAGCCCTGTAGCGTCCATCTAGCCCTGTCACCTCCATCTAGCCCTGTCGCGTCCATCTAGATCTGCTTAGTTCTCTCTCGTCTAGTTCTCTCTCGAGCCTAGTTCTATTATTTTTGGGCACTGCCAAGGTTTAATTCTAATAAGTTTACGCGCCGTGAAACGTACGTCGAACATGTTTTCTGGCCATCACCACATTTAATATATATATACGTATATGTATTTAATAGAACGATATTCAAAATTTGTATATCGTATCATTGAAAAAATAAAACACACTTCTAAATTATAATTTAGTTAAGCATTTATTCAGTTCAATTAATGTAAATCAGTTTACATTTTATTGTAATATTAATATATATACATATTTATATATTTAACCATGTTGACATTTTGTATTTATCTATAATTTCTTAAATCAATACATACAACAATGTAAATATTGATACTATTTATTATATATCATTTATTCCGCATCATTTATAATTAATCTATAATATCGTATAATGATGATCTTTGTCTATAATTATAATACAATATTATATAATTGAATTATTGAATTATAACAAATCATAATCCTATAACTAAATAGTAATCAAACATTAGTATATATATATTTGTATTGAAAATATAATAACTTGACCTTGACCTCTCTTAGGACGGACTCGTGAAGCGATTGTCCGATGAAAGAGAGAATTTCATCAACGTTAAATCTCAGCTCCTGCGACTAGGGTTTAGTCATCAGAACCTCGAAACCTTAAAGGTATAACACGTCATAGGTATTATCTGTAACCTAACAGTTACCTAATACATGTATCAATAGTATAATACATTTATTAACTTCTCACAATATACTATTATATTTTTAGTTTATTAATTTTTTATGTTTGCATTATTTGTATATATATATATATATATATATATATTTGTATTTGTATATATATATATGTTATAATATATTTTGCAATTATTATCTCTAGTTTGAATTGGAAAATAAGATGGAAGAACAAGAAACTTTAATCATAAATCTAAAGGTTTAGCTGTTATTATTTCATTATTAAATTATGTTTTAATTATGTATATGTTGTATTTCAGAAAGAGCTATCAATCGCCAAACAACTCAATTCTCAGGTATGCTGCAATTAATACTTAGTTTTAATAAATAATAAATAATAGAAATTATATTGATATATATAAATTGTAATATTATTATTTATATTTCAATGTTAAATTTTAGTAAATAATATATAGTATTGATATAACTAAACAAACACCTATAATCTTAGGATGATAGCAGTTTCCGTGTATTTATATATATACATCTATATTTAATTATACGACTACTATTTACCCATAAACCATAACTACCTATAATAAAAATAATAATAATAGATTTATTAGAAGAATTTTTTTTTATTAATATGTCATTTTCTAGTTTATAATATTAATATGCTTTTTCCTACTAAAGGGATTTGAAATAATATATCACATTTTGCATACCACTATTTATATACATGGAATCTATCATTTAGTAACCTAATGGTCACCTAATATCCGCTATATTATTCACTATTATCCGGTATTATTCTCTACAGCGATAATATCATTCTATAATTGCTCATAAACAAAATACACTTACTCCAACAGAAACCAACCCAAGATGATGCAAACCGTCTTCGTTATCAGATCAACGACCTTCAAACTAGGCTATCGGAAGTCACCGACCTTGAGGTATGACATCGTAATCCTTCTTCGTAAGAGATGATTGTGATATAGCGTAGAAAGTTGGACAATTAGACAGAACACCGTTGTATCTATACAATGTATCTGTATTTGCCCACCATCCATATGATCAACTTTCCTATTACAAAAAGCACACCTTAAAAAGCTTAACCTTGCCGGCGTTTACATGTAAAGATACGGATAAATAGCTATTTTTTAACAGGCTATATCTTTACTATTTATTATTATTTTTTTCAAATTTTTATAAAATAATAAGTGTATTATTAATTAAATAAAAGTTAATTATAATATTAAAATTATTTAAAAATAAATCTATTTCCAAATTTTTTATTATTTTTCAAATAATATATTAATAGATTATATTTACATTAGCTTACCTATATAATAATGACCATATATTAGGTATATACTCAGAAAATGTTATAAAAATTCATATAAGAGTTCAAAAGATATAGAAATTAAATAAAAAATCAACAAAAACAACACCAGAGATATTGGCATCTAAAGTTTTACTTGCATGTTTTCTAATTATTAAATCCCACCATTTTGAATAGGTCTATGATTAAACTTCGTATTTGAGGCACTTATGTTTAATTGTATATGATATATTATACATGATTTTAAAGATAATGAATTACATTTTAATATTTCAATGTAAAAAAATGTTCCCTAAAAAATAAAAACGAATGTTACGCCGGCCCTTAAGACGTCAAATATAACGATGATCTGTATTAGAAGTGTACTCTCTCCTAAATGCCTATACCGACTCTTGTATGTTTATACTGACTCTTCTATTCTTATACTGATGTATTAATATTCATCTAGTATATATTGCAATCTATCATCCGCAGGAAAAACTACAAACTAAAATAATAATTCAAGACAAAAAAATGATGTCCCTGCAGGATAGAATTTTGAAAACGAATCAAGGTCAATATTATATTCATGTTCAGTATTAATATGTAAGTTATGTTTATATATATATATATATATATATATATATATATATATATAGAAATTAATATTAGTATAACTAGTTTTCAAATATGTTATTAAATTATAACATTAATAATACTAAATTTATCTATATAATTGAAAATATTGTATTCTCTATATGCTAATTATCTATCTCCTAGAGTCATTTGACAATAAATGAGATACGATGTTGTCAATATATTCTACCATATAACTATCACACGCATCACATAACTATCACACGCATCACATAACTATCACACGCATCATATAACTATCACACGCATCATATCCTCAGGTTCATCGTTTACAACGCCGCACAAATCTGCGAGGAGATCGTTAGATTTGGTTAGTTAACCTTCCTTACATGACCTCTGACCTCATTACGTAACCTCTGACCTCGTTACGTAACTATACTAACCTGCCTGTATAGCCTGTAGAGTAAGAATGTAACTAACCGAATGGACTTCGAGTATTTCCTGCTTATAAACAGTTATATAAAAATATAATAGATGTATATAGTTTAGTGTATTAAGCTAGATAGCGGTTGGTCTATAATATGTGTGGGGGCGTGTTTATTAGTCACACTACACCAGGCATACATGTAACATAGCTTATGATATATTATTACGTTATTCCCATTATATATATATATATATATATATATATAAATATATATAATTTACAATTCCTTAATAATAAACAACATTATAGAATTATTTAATAGTATTCCCAGTATCTGTATACGTAGCCCAGTATATACTCCATTCTTCTCTACTCCAACACTTCCCATGTGATATCTATCTGTTAATGTCTACACAACCCCTCGCACGTAGACGTCCCCGCTAAGTAGACGATACGAACTCGGACGAGTGATAGAGGACGACGACTTACGACTGGTGAAGAAATCTCTAGCCAATCTGCGTCACTCTTTCCCTTGTCATGTGACACTTTCTAAAGGTATACTACTCGCACACACACGTATATATATATTATATATATTAATTTTGAAAATTAAAAATTACTAATTGTAAATAAAACAATCGAGTGATTGATATATTTGGGGGGGCGAAATACCAAATAGGATAAAATAATTATTGAATATATTTTCATATATATCCAATTTTCTTTTTTAGAGTAGTGAATTTGCTACCCTATATTAAAATAGATTATTCTAAATATAATTCTAAAAGCTAATTCTAAAATTTATTATCATATTTAATATTTTATTTAAATTGCTTGTTTATATAAAATAACAAACGAATATAGCAAAGGTGAAATATTATATATTCGCCATTATTTGAAAATACTGAATTAAATGTTCTATTATCAAGGAATTAGCAATAGTCTCCATTATTTTAATATTTAAATAATAATAGAATAATAATAATACATTTAATCACTATTGTATTTATATTCATTGTACATCTGTCATTTATTAATAAATAAATCATGTAATTAGAGATATAAATCTTTTATTACATGCTATTACAATTAATAATTACTATTAATAATAAAATATATAATGCATATCATCTCATATTAAGGTCGGCTACCCACACAACGAAAGAACTTATATATTTAGCTGGGTAGCTATAGAATTAACACTGATATACATATATATATATATATATATATATATATATATATATATGTTGTGTACATTTGTACTTTTAAAATGATTGTAATTAAAATAAATAAATATAAACAATAATATTACAATAATGATATTCTACATCAATTATAGGAGTAGTTTAATTATTACTCATTGACAACAGGAGACGTATAGAATATATTCTTAACAATGTAAATGTCGGCTTGATGAATGCAATCGATCGTTTTAATTGATTATTAAGCATAATATTAATTTTATTTTACAATCATTATTTAATTACATTTTTCAATACAAAATTAGATTAAATTATTTAAATAATTAGGTGTTTCGATAATATATAACAAATATTTTAGTTACTATTATAACCGTAACTAGATAATAACTAAATACAATCCTACCGTACGTTAACATCGTGCTTGTGTGTGGTTACAGAGGAACATTCCCTTCACAACAACGACATCATAGCTAAGAGGCAATTAGCAGCGATCGAAACCCTCGAGAACAGCATCAATAAACTCGCTAATAAGCTGAATAAATCGCAATTAGTTTGTATTCTAGAGTTGATGTATATCATATATATGTGTACGAATAACTTTTTATTGAATAAATACTATATTATGTATTACTATATTATATATTATATTATACACTATATTATACATTATATTATACATTATATTATACATTATGTTATAGAATAACTCCTTACGATATTGGCTATTTCTATCCAAGCATTATATCTACATCAAATATAATATGAACTAGTATACACTATTTCATGATATATCACTGATGCCATAGTAATAGCATTTGTATTTAGTGTGACCTCCCTACTTACGACCATTAATTATTCACCATCATTAACAGGAGAATCAATCACTGAATCACACATTATCATTGATAAAATCTCCATCCTCGTTCTATAGTTAGTGTATATATCATCATATAAGTATATTAGATTTTTATCTAATATACTAATATATATTTTTGAGGGCCTGCAAAATATAATTTTTGAAATAAATATATTTTTTATTAAAATGATATATATATAAAAATATAAAAATCAGTATTTTTTTTTAATTTTATTTTTAAAATAATATATGTTGTGATGCATAAAAGTTACTATAGTGAAGCATAAATAATCATTTTGATCTACTTGATAAATTTATATGAAAATGCCAGTACTTAATCATAATTAATATATATTCATATATATATATATATATTAAGTATGACCTAAAAGTAAAACCCAACCTGGAAATGGAAATTACTGGAAAATTTGGTATTTTTAAATTAATTTAAAATTAGTGTTTTATAGGTCTCATCATCTTATAATTATCATCTCATAATTCTATAATTTAATATATATATGTATATATATATATATATATATATATATATATATAGATCTTAATATAATTATTAATTTTCTTGTTTATTTCAGAAGTTTATATCATACTTTTAGTAGAAAAAAAGTCCTATCTTCATCATGTAAATATACATATGTTTCGCCCCCAGCCCTTAAATTAATATATTTATTTAAATAATATATATTAAAATGATATAAAAATATATATTTAGTACTGATATTATATAAAATAAAATAAGATCGAATAATAATTTATTATTTATTTATTTATAATATATTATTATAAAATTAAATATTAAAAATTTGTTATTTTATAAATATGGATAGATTTAAACATATTTTTCTATATTATTTTTTATATATATTCTAATGTATTACATCATATTACAATAGTTTAGTAATCATATTTATATCATTGTTTAAAAATAAGTATTATATTTATTCCCTCTCACAGCTTCACACACACACACATACCTCCTCACATACCCACACACTCACTCACCTACCCACATACACAAAATACCTGATACATTAAGTGGGGGTATGGGAAGGTGGGAGGGGTTGATACATTAAGGGGAAGCGGGTTAAGGTGGATCTATCTCAATATCAGTAATAGGAGTGGCGTGTATTATATGTAGATTTTAATTCTAAGCAACTTGGTATACTTTATTTGTTATTTAGGTGAAGCATTAGTGAGGCGAAAATCAATTTTATAAATTCTAATACATGATTCTAAAAATACCAATTTATGCTACGAGCATTGTAGAATATTATATTAATCTTTGTGTATAAATAAATACTATTACTACTACTACTACTACTACTACACACCATCACCCGCAACTCGCTCATACACAAAAACACCCATACTCCCTCACCTACCCACACACTCCCTCACACACCCGCCCACAAACCCCCTCAACTACACACCCTCACCTACACACCTACACCCCCTCACACACACCCCCTCACATATACAGATCACAGTCTCAACACATCCCTGTCTCCGATAACCAAGATAATTTACTACACGGAGAAGACCACTACGCCTTACATGTCTTCCATCACGAAAAGGTTCACCCCATAACACAGTAGTCTACTTCATCAGCTGTAGAAGTTATACATCGTGTTATACGTCTTGTTATACATATCTACACATATTGTTTTAACTAATATATACCTACGTATTTATCAACATTTCATTTTGAGTTATTTATTATATTGATTGATTGATTGATGATTTATTTAAGCAAATATATAGTCGAAAGTATAAATATTTGCTAACGATAACATGAATTATTGAACTAAACTGAGAATACTACAAAATGAATTGTGATGATAGTTAATAGTATTTATAATATAGTAATTAAATAGTAATTGCACTGTACAATAAGTCTACATGTAATGCATTACCTAAATGTAGGATACATACATTACATATATGTTATATCTAATATTATGTTTGTATTCAATGAATAATAATATTAAAATTTCATGTATTACTATAATTGCGTATAATTATGCGTGTACTATTCAAGTATTACGCTCACTTCCCTCGTAGACTCGGAGAGATAACTCTACTAGATATCCGGGACCTCCTCGACAAGGGTGAGCAGCGCCGGTACCACTTCAAGACTATGGACCCCGAGTTCGGTACCGTTAAAGAGGAAGTTAGTACAATGTCGATACTTTTGTAGTAATAGGTCCACTCACTATCTCTGCGATAGTTATTTGTTATACTCCGAGCTGAATACTTTACACTGACATATTTAATTATATTTCATTGATTTAAATCATTGAATACAAATTTAAACACCAAGGATATTTATTTATTTGTCAAATAAAAATGCATTCATATTTTTAAATTTTATTTCTATATAAATATTTTATTAAAAATACAAATTTATTTATAAATTATGTTCGAATGAACGATGTTTTTTTATATTATGTATATCGACATTACAAATAAGATCATATGTATTAAATTATATAATATGAATATATTATAGTATGAAAATAATATGTCATATGATTTTTTATAAAATTTTACTTTTACTAGACTATGATGAAATACGATAAAATAACTCAAGCGTAATATAAATTTGTTTTTAAATGTGCCTAAAATAAACGTCCGTACTTGGTAATAAAATAATATCTTATATTATTATTTCTGTAAAACCAATACCGGATGTTGATACAAATAAGTCTTTGTTATCTACCAGCCTCTCTATTTGTATGTTCCAGTATGTACCATTATATTGGTGTATATGTATGTGTGCTGATCTATCAAATATCATGATTCATCAACATCTTCTCATATATTATATAAGCTCAGATATTATCGACAGATCAATATTAATTGTTATGAATCATCACCAGATTAAGTTGTTGTCGATATAAAATCTTATATTAATTTAAGATTTATAGAATATCATAATTTAGAATAAGTAAAATAAATAGATACATTTTATTAAATTAAATTGAAAAATTAATATTATATTTTTAAGAAATATTAAAATATGTATTTTTTATGAATCATAAATTATTAATAATTCATTTAAAATCTATAATGATTATCATTTATAATTAATATTAATTATATTATTATTATGAGAATAATATTAATTTATATTTTCAGATTATCCACGACTCAAACATCATTCCTGGCTGGGAGGGTAAAATCATAGCCTGGATTACTAGCGATTACGGATAAAGAATAACACTCGCGATTTATCCATTCATCAGACGACACAAAAGTATTATGCAATCCATACGAATTATTATGCAATGGCGTACCCATTCTCCCCTATAACATTACATTTTCTTTGATTGTTTTTTTTTATATTTTTCTACCTACTTAGATTTTGTATTTATTTTGTATATGGTGCATTTTTGAATCTAATTTTGATACACACACAGTTCATGTATATTATACTCATCATGTATATGTATAATATTATAATACATGTGTCTATATTTTCATTTGTACTTTAATTTATATATATATATAACTGAATAAATTTCAAATTTTGAATCTTGATTGAATATTTCAAAAATAGAAATGTTAACTTATTTCATCATTTGAGTTATATGTATCATTATTTAACTATTATTCTAAAACTATAGAATTATAACATATTTTAATATTTATAGATTACATTTATATACATGTAATAGGCATTATATCAAATATTTAATAAAGATAATTATATTATAATATATTGAATTTTAATTTAGATATTTTAAAATCTATAGATAAAATTAAATAATATGTAAAATAGTATGGATAAGATAACATTCCCATATGGATAATTATGATTTTACAAGTATACTAGAAATAACTAAATATTAAATTATATTATATTATTGGTTATGTAAAATAGTATAGTTTACTAAAATATAAAAATAACAATGAATAGATCAATCGTGTATTATGTAGATGACTAATGACTAAAATAGGGTACTCTTATTTGATGAAATTTCTTTGGAAATTGCATGATTGTAGATATTGTTATTAATTCTATTCTATTTAATAATATCATGCTACGATGTGTATCTTGGTAGTTTAAGGTAAGGATAGAACTATTGTTAGCTATTTGTAATTGTGTTAACCTTGCGTGATGATATAAATGACCTTGACCTTGTTCATGTGTTTATTACATTTTGATATTTTATAATTACTACAAAATATAATATGCTTGATTATTTCTTATTAGTTTCGTTTTGTCAAATGATCACAAGGTAATTTAGTACATAAGTTCAATATGGTAGTTTAACTAAGGATATACTAATGTCATTAACATACTATATTTTTAATCTTTCCTTTAATGATATCTCTCTTATTGATATAGGTTTAATACGTATAATAGATATAATACCAATACATTATATATATATATATATCTATGATTAACAAACACTTATATACACCAGAAATAAATTATATCAAAGTATATCAAATAAAATACATTGTACTATCTATGACCTACATGTCTTTTTGTCATCATTATATTATTATAAATAAACATCTCGATGAAAGTTTGGTCCTACGAATTAGAGATAAAATTAATTAGCTATACAATATATTTATGCCAGTTTATTTTAATATTTCTCGCATTTAGCTGTATATTTTAAGAAAAATGGTTTAATTTTAAAATAATTGTATTATATAATATAATGTCATATGACAAACACTATATTAAATGTGTATTGTATTCAAAAATGTACATAACTTGTCATGTATAATAGATATATTTGTTCAAATTTACATGTAATAAATATAAACTAAAATATAAGTAGAAATAAATATTTTGCAAGATAGTCATTGTTAATTAATTTCAAAAATGAAATAGAGTTACATATCTGGTCTTATTAACAATATAATTTAATTCACTAAACATACAACAAATATATATATATATGTATAGTTAATTATAAAGTTTATATTTTAATATCGTTAATTTCCTTAGATGCCGCATAGTATAGAACATATATATATATATATTCTAGTATCGAAATGATATTACCTAGAATTATGATAGTGAACTTTCAAGGAATTCCACAAATATCAGTGATCTCATGTTACAGTCCAATACATGTTTGTGAATAAGAAACTGAGATGTTCTATACCAAACTTACCTGTTTGACAAGACAGATAACAAATAATAATGTTCTAATCATAGGAGGAGACTTAAGTGCACACTTCGGAAAAGACAGTGGGTATAAGTATATCTATAGATGCTAGATGATATATCATCAAACTACAAATCAAATGGCCAAATGCTAAAAGACTATCTTCAATATAACAATATTCTATGTCTAACACTCACTTCCAGAAAAGGAATTGTAAATTATGGACGCACAATTCTCCAAATGATTTTAAATTACAGATTGACTTCATAATAATAAATAAGAAATGGAAGAATAGTGTACAAACTGTAGAGCTTACAACTCTTTTAATAGCATTGCGTCTGATCATCGTATAATAACAGCAGATATAAAATTGAGTCTTGGAGCTAATACAAATAAAAATAGTAAATGCAAACCTATGACTGGACACTATTATAACATGATACTGCAATTAGAAATTAAGAGAATAATTATTTAGAAACATTTATTGTAGCAGTGAAAAACAGATTCGCGAGCCTTCAAAATTATGATGCAGAAATTACGTTATCCCCACGTACAAGATATACTTATTTTGAAAAAGCATGCAAAGATGCAACCAATAAAGTAATACTGTTAAAACCCAAATTGAAGAAACGAATACTCTGGTAAACAGCAAATATCTTTCAAAAATTGTATACACTGCATAAAGCAACACAACTGAAATAAAGCTCGCCTACACAGATGAATATCAACAAGTTTATAAATGTTCAGTTATCTTTAGTTAATTCCTATGATTCATAACAAAAATATATATGAATTCCAAAAGGAGGCTACAAATAAGAAATCGACAATAGCCTGGGAAACAATAAAACAAAGTGAAACTAAAACCAATCAGTGATAATGAACGAATAAAACTTCGGCATAACAATTTCAAAGAGTTACTTCGCAAGAATATCCAATCGAAAATTCAAATTGTCGATTGGATATCTTTAATGATCATAGCAAAAATTCAGCTCATATATTAAATAAACTTGATATAAAAATCGGCCTTTTCACAAAATAAGAAGTGATGAAAGATACAGATAATATATCATATGGAAAAGCAGTAGGTTTGGACGAAATACCTGCAGAAGTGTGGAAATTAGATGATTTCAAAGATTTGTTAGAATTCTATTTCCAGGAACCTATAGTAAATTGGACAAATAGATGTACACTTCCTTTTCATAAAAAAGGAGATATTAATAAGATATTAATACAATAATAATAACCTTATGTTATTAAACAGGACTATACTAGAAATTGATCCAATCCCAAGAAACAATAAAAATGGCTTCCGAACAAATAGATCTACAACGGACAAATTCCGACTATTAGACGAATTTTAAAAGGAGTAAAATCTAAAATCTGCCACTAACTCGAGTTAGTCAATGAAGAGTAGATCTACTCTTCATTGACTTTTCAAAAGCTTTTGACACGATAAAACGCAAAAAGATGACAAATATATTTTTAATAAAGTATGGTAGGAAGACCTATACCAGAAGAAACAGTCTGTGCAATTATGATGTTCTACAATAATAATCGCTTAATGGTTCGCTCACCAGATGGAGATACACCTTACTTTGGAATCACAACTGATGTCTTACAGGGTGATACACTTGCGCCGTTCCTATTTATAATCTGTCTCGACTATATTCTGAAGACGTCATTTGATAAAAACCGAGAGCTAGGTTTTACTCTAACATAAATAAAAAGCAGATGATATCCAGCTGAACAAATTTCCGATACAAACTATGGTGGTGATATCGCCGTAACAAGTAATACTCTGAAAGATGATAATACATTATAACTGAACATCGAATCAGCCGTAATAAAACGGAATAGGTCTACATCAATTTAAATCAGAATAATAACATATAAATGAAAAGTATCTAGGAAGTACCTATGGAAGTGTTATAAATCAAGTAGAAGATTTCAAATATCTAAGAAGCTATAGCTTCTATATATATATATATATATATATATTTGATCAACTAAAAGAGATGTTAATGTATACCTTATAAGGATCGCTAAAGTCTGGGAGGCATTAAATAGTATGAATATAATCTGTAAATCAAATCTAATTATTGCGATTAATGATAGAGAAGGATGGAAGAAGTATGTAATAGACCATGAGCAAGTTCGACCTGCTAGATGATATATATATATATATATATATATATATATATATATAGTTAGGTGAACTGTTATTTTCTATTAACAATTCGAGTCTATATTTACAATTCATTATACAATTTAATATATTATTTAATATACTACATTTATGATATAATTTAAAGATGTATTAGGCTCATATATAAATCATTATTACCCTCATATTTTAAATATATAAAATTCCAACAATAAATATTTACTAAAACTATTATTTACTAATATTATTAAGCTTACTACTACTACTTCTACCAATACTACTATGGGAAAGTAACTGAGTACGGCCAGTGCCCGAATACGGAAATTATCGGTATCTCAGAAACCATAAATCCTACAAAAAAATGTTTAATGAATAAAATATTCATAATTATATAAATAGTCTACAAATATTTTTTATTTTTTAATTATTCAAAATATTGCTGATATATCCAATAAACTGATTTTTTTATTACACTTTTAAATTCATGAAAAAAAATGTTTAATGAATACAATATTCATAATTATATAAATAGTCTACAAATATTTTTTATTTTTTAATTATTCAAAATATTGCTGATATATCCAATAAACTGATTTTTTTATTACACTTTTAAATTCATGAACAAAAATTTCTCAACTTAAAACTTTCTCAAGAATATACAAATGTATCGATAAATTATAACACCATAATATTACAAAATAAAGCATTCTAAAAAGTATATATATAATTTCTGTATTTGTTATCAAAATATTCATTAAGTTATAAACATATATATATAGGTCATATAAGTCCCTAATAAGGACACTCTAGATGTCTTAATACGGACACCCTATAACCAATCAGCGCGCAGAGTATGAACTATAATGATTTTCATAAAAATTGCGTGCGTTATAATATTAATACCACCAATAAAGCTAAATCTAAAATTATTATTATTTAGATACTAAATTGTATTATTAATTAAAATAATAAAAAAATTAATAAATTATTAACTAATTAAATTTGAATAAATTATTCATACAATTATAAATAATGTAATTGTAATTTATCTGATTGATTCATCAATAATATATGATTTATCAAGTGGTATTTATGGTGTCAGTGTTATAACACAGGTTGTCCGTATTCAGACACGGGTATCGAATACGGACACCCCCGACGGGGGTCCCCCGTTATCTATGGAATATTCTTAATCTTTTAATATTAAAAGATTAAAATTTAAAATCACACTAATATATATATTGTAATTTTTGAATAAAAATAATGAGTAATAAAATGTTAAGACCATTTATTGTTAAAGTAACCTAATACGGACACATTAACAATAAATGGTCTTAACATTTTATTACTCATTATTTTTATTCAAAAATTACAATATATAGTATACTATTACTACTACTATAGTAGTATATATATATATACTACTACTACTACTACTACTACTACTACTACTACTACTACTATTATTACTACTATACCTACTATATCACAACTACAACTACTACTACTACTACAACTACTATTACAATTAATAATATGTTTTAATAATAAATTACCTACTGCTTCTGCATATTTATATTAAGTTTTGTAATCAATTATTTATTTAATTATCATATATATATTTTATTATATATATATATCTACTAGAAAATATATAATATATAATACCATATAATATATAGGCCTATATTATAAATTATATTTATAATCTGTCATAGGCCTAATAATTAAACATGATACACATTGTATTTTAATATGATTTTATTAATTGGTATTTAACATTAATTAGATATGGGTTACAATCATTACATTACCCAAACAATTGATTATACACTTTTTATTATCACAATTGCCAATTGAAGTGAGTAAAAACACTGATAATAAAAATGGTAGATAGCATGTTTACAATGATATATGTTGATACATAGTCAAATAGTTAACTTAGTCAATACAATAACGTTATTGTGCACATGTAATGTATTATATTAAAATAATAATATAACATATGGATAAAAAATATATAATATACATATACAATACAAATATTAATATAATTCATTAAATTAATTATATAATTTAATGTACTCAACTAGTATAGTTACCATGTCAATACATGTGGGCATAAATGCATTTATATATATATATATATATATATATATATATATAAGTAAATAAAATAAATACTTAATTAATTAATTAATATTTACATTGTAAATAATTTACAATATTACTATAGTATTACATTGTATTATTAATAATGTATTACATTATGAATTGAGGTATGACTATATATATATATATATATATATATATATATATATATATATATTTATGATATATTTATAATAATAGGATTATATTACATTTAAAATTATAAATACATTATAATATAGTGTTATAATAGTTATGTTATACGTAGGCGATATGTTGCGAAGACGTTTTCGTTACTAATCCTCCCTCGCATGCTAACGTAGTAATTTACGCGGATTCCACTTGTTTCTTCTCGTCTGGCGAACCGACGCTTTTCTGAGGGGTCGGAACGGACACCGTCTTGTTACCGGCTCCGGGTGTGTTCTTCTTCTTAGTTGGGATAACTCTCCTGAGTTTCATCTTTAAATCGCAGTGATAAACGACCTCCCATCGGTCTTCTTCTTCCGGTATATCTTTTGTAGTGTTGCGTTCCATCGTTGATTGATATCGATTATATAAATATAATGAACTTTTCGGAATAGAAAATAGTGAATTGTGAGGTAAATAAATATTTTAAATTAAATATCACGTTACCATAGTATCCCAAATATAATTTTATAAAAAATAAATTATAGTAAGAAAAGAGAATATATTTATTTTTGTATATAGGTCATAGAGCTATAGCTCTCTATGGAGAGAAAACTTATAATATATGTGTATTTCTCTCTAGCTCTATGATATAGGTGTATATGTAAGACCCTAGATGTAAGACGTTAGCTATGTATTCGTGTATTCCCAAAACAAGCCAATGGAAAGGAAGCACGTATTTTTCGAAAGTGCACAGACAATAGAATATGTATATTTATAAATAGTATACTATATATAATATATAATATATTCAAATATATATATATATTTTTAAATAAATGTGTGTGTATACGTTTAATAATACTAATAATAAATGACACGTTAAATATATATTTAATAACGGAAAACTTACATAAATTGGTTGATCTGATTGACCTAGTTAACGGAGATAAGGAGTTACGTAATGTGGGGACTGCGGGTATACCTATAGGCCTATAACTCGTTTGTTTAAAGGGGGTATACCCCGTTACAAGTATTTCCGGCAAATTGCCGGAAATATAGTAACGATTTTCAATCAAGTTAACTACAATTGTAGTGGGATACCCCCTTACTTTCCGGCAGTTTTCCTGACATATAACCTATATATATAGTAACTATAATAACTTTAAAAGGGGTATCCCATTACAACTTGATAGAAAATCTTTTTAAAGTTACTTTATTTCCGGCAAATTGCCGGAAATACTGATAGTGGGATACCCCTTAAAGGTTTGCACTAGCAGTATTTCAACTTAGAGGCGTTATTTATTGATGTATATTAATGATGGAGATATATGGAAAGTATTACACGATAGAGCGTATAGGGAGAACATCAGAGGGTTATTCAGGGGATATCGGGGCCACGTGCCGGGTTATGTGTAACTCCGTGGAGATGGATTTAAGCAGACAATTCCAATATTTGTTTTTAGATTTTTATTTTGTAGTTTTTAGATATTTAAATTTATATTAATATATAAATTTAAGGCTAACATAAAATAAAGTAATATATATTAATGTATACTAATATAAAGTATATATATATACAAAGAAATAGTTATAAACAAATAAATACGTGTTTTGTATCACAACACATATTGTGGTGATATATCATAGGCGATATACTTATAGGCGATTACAAACTATAGAATACCCCAATAGGTGTTAACTAAATTATAGTTTCATACACCCCTATAGGGTTACCCTATTAGGGTATTAGGTTATGTATTCCCATATATATATATATATATGAGATCATAAAGATTATAGAGATCATCCTATAGGATGATCTCTAACTCCCCTGCAGGGTGTTTGATTTATAAATTGAGAAAACTGACGACGACGGGTATACCCTATACGTGGGGTATACCCTATACGTGGGGGTATACCCTATACGTGGGCTAAGTTGATTGACGCATGATATTCATATCATCTATACTACTAGATTGTAGATTCATTATTTATGTTTTAGAATACAATATATTATAAAAGTATATTGAGTCTCCTTAACACCCGCTAACTCAGACTTATTATAAAGGCCATTTGTGTACCTATGTTAATACGTGTATTAGAATAATTCGATATCTCAGAAATATTACGTGTTCTTTGAATTGTGAGATATAGAGAGTTAACTGTTAACTATATATATATATATATACAGTCAAAGCTCGATAACTCAATATTGACGGGACGGAGTTTTCATGTTGAGTTAGCGAGTATGTTGAGTTATCGGATGTATACATTAATGACTTAATTAATGTTTTGTTCACATAAATGCCTTCAAAATAGTACTCGTATGATAATATAATAATTGTAATTGTATTTTTACGTTTATATATTTATATCCATATATTATTAAATAAAACCATGTTGAATAATGTATGTTGAATTATATTTGTTGAGCAATGTAGTTTTATTACATGTAAAAGATACGAATCCAACAACATATGTTTGTAATATTTTGATTTTTCATAAATGTTGAGTTATCGGGTGTATATTTACATGTATAGGCTAATGTATAGGCTATGATTATAAAAACGATGTTGAGTTATATTTGTTGAGTAATAGGGTTTTTGTTAACATATAAAAGATACGAATCCAACCAAATATTTTGTGGATGTTGAGTTATCGGCATGTTGAGTTACCGAGCTTCTACTGTATATATATATACAGTCAACTCCAGTTAACTTATAAATCCGCTAATTCAGAATTTGTATGGGTATAGTTTGTTTTATATCAATATAAATACATATAATCACAATTTGATATATCAGAAAGCAGATATATCATACGTGCCACATTTTGTTCTTCAATTCTGAATTTGCGGGATTTAACTATACAAATTATAATATAATTTATAAAATCAATTATATTTCGGTTATATTTTTTCTATTATTTGTTATCATGTTATTTGTTTACCTAGATTCAATAAAACTGATATATTAAATATTGAATAGATGTACAATATACATTGTACATCTATATACTTATCTGGAACTTAAACGTGATCGTAGCGAGAGCGTGTAAAATGTATTATTATAGCTATAACATATATGGTAAAATAATACAACCATAATAAAGAAAATATGTATTAATTTAATTATCTCAGATAATTTAATTAAAGTCTCGGCTCGGCTAGGGCTTGTATATACAAGTCAGTGCAGTTTCAGTAGATTTTAAATACATATATGCACTTTAGTATATGTGAGGAATGTATGTGTCGTTATATACTTAGTAGTTGCTTTGATACTATCCTTTCATATTAGAATAAATTAACGTATTATTGGCATTTTATCATAATTCAGAATTTCGTACATTAATACTGATTACTACTGGTATACTATAATATATTAACGAAAGAATTGTTTTACCGGAATGGGAACGTTATATACCGTAAAGGGTACGCTACTCTCTACAAAATCGATTTCTAGCGTACCCATAAGCGTACTAATATAGGGATAAAGACTGTACCCATTTGTGAATTCTAACGTACCCTTATTTGTAATAGTGTAGTCTTGCAATTGCATTATTAATACATTAGAACGCATTACAAAATAATTATCAATACAATATCATATCAATAATACAATACTAAAATGTTGTTAATATTCTTATAAATTAATATAATAATAATAGATTATCGTATATGCAATGATGGGCACAGATCTTTTTTATGGATCTGGATTGCCGATCCCTATCCTTTTCCGATCCCGATCCTCCATTCGTTATCCGATCCTTTGCCGATCACGATCCTCGCTTCCTACCCGATCCCTATCAAAGATCGCTATCCTGCCCATCACTGAGTGTAACACATAGTATATGATTGTGCTTTAATCATTCCATAGTAATATGTGATTATCTATATTTAATATATTTATCAATAATTTTATTATTTTGTTAAGTACATTTTTATTAATTAGGTTTATTTTATTATGTTACCTATATTATATTTTATGATATTATATATGGCATAATATACATGGTATATTTATATAGTATAGATAATTTATAGATTTATTATAGACTATATATATAGTATATATTGTATACTACTCTTAAAAGTATTTATACTGATATTAAATGATAATAATAGGTGTATTGAAATTAATATATATATTTTATTTTAAATTATATATAATTTCATATACAAAATGAAAAAACCAAATAAACCGTTAAAACAACCGACCAACCCTGACATTAATAAATATTGGCCATAATTGTAAAGAACTACATTGATAAATATTTGTAAAAAGTATAGGTGTACATCTATAGATGGGTGGGTTGAATGTCATGATTCATTACGAGTTTTATAGAATTATATTATTCTGTTATCGAAATCATGTTTAATATAAAATATACTATCGAATATAAGATCTTATGTTTTTATTTTATATTATTTTACTTATTTATATTACTAATCTCATATTCATGTTATGTTCTACTTATATAAGATTATATCGCTTATTTATGTAGCTTACCTATGTATAAATCTTTAAACAAATGTAAGTGTTAAATTTATAGATATTAATGAACAACCATCTATCTATTTATCGCTCTATATACCTATTAATAAAAATAATAATATATAGGATATATATATATATATAGGTCAGTATATTTATCGTGAATATTGACCATATCTATATTTAATAATTCGCAGTATTATAACATATATATTCGAATATACAAAAGTAAACATAGAAATGTCGGTATACTAAACTATAGTTTGTTATAACAACAACTTATTATGTTATTTATATAACGTTATAAATGTATATTATGTGTACTCAATGATGACTAATCACACGCATATATGTTCACCACACGTAATATTTTTATTTCAAACAAGTAGGCCAATATACAATATAAAATCTAATTCTACCTAATATAATATATAATATTGTAAAACAGAGAATATACTGTATGAATTAATAATATCGCACAACGCCAGTTCTGTATTCTCCTATTATACATTTGTTATGTAACGTGATTATAAATATGTTAGACTCTATTGTTCTAATAAATCAATCCCATTGCGTCCCATCGTCTTGTTTAAACACGACCAGCTAGAGATGATCTACCATATTTGTATTCATGTGTACTGTAGATTGTCGTTTGTATGATGTTGTATTCCACTTGATAGATCTTGGAGAGGGGAAATTAATATTCCATCCTACAAAATATGATTTATGAATATAAATTGTATATATATATATATACATATATTAGGATATATAGATATATAGAAAATATTTAATATCATATTGTTTATAGTCAAATTTGTATACAAAAATATGTATATTTAAAGTAATAGAAACAAGGCAATGTAGCCTATGAGCTAATGTTCGCAGCAGTGTCATAAGTTTCGTTTTATTTTCAAAAGTAACATAAATATATTATTATTTAAGTTACACCTACAAGTTGTATTGTGTACCTATAGGTATACCTATAGGTATTGTGTACATATATGCTATAGCATATATCCACCTTAATAGAGTAATAAACTAATATAGTATACCTAAATAGTTTTACAATAAAAAATGTCCACTTTTATTAATAATATATTATTAATACTTATAGGTATACCTATATCCCCTATATCCTAAGTAATTGTGTTACATCGAAAAATTGATAGACAATATGATTGCAAATAAAATATCTATTTAGAAAATATTATATAGGTTATATTGTGTATTGACTACACACTATTGATGTGTACCACTACCATATATTGTATAAATGTCGATAATACACACCCAGCTATATGGTAACGGGCGTGTATTATTAACCAATTGGCTTAAAGTATTTATTAAGAAATTAGTAAGATGTATATCAAAAATAATTATTCATATATTTGAATATCCAATCACATTTAAATACAAACGCATATATGCGAGGATATACCATCGTACCCGGACGCTAAAGGTGATCACAAAATAATAAACAAATTATTATTTTTTTCTTATAGAGATATGAATTCTAAGAACAATACAATTCTCGAATTTAATTTTTATTAAGTTTTAGACATTGCGCCCGACCTTCAAAGTTTCGTAAAAATATAAAAATAAATTTTTTAGAAATAAATATTTCCCATTTTACGCATTTTACGACTCTACGATTTCTTAGATCAATTGTTATTATTTTATTTTGAACTTTTATATTTCTTATTTTAAATTGTTCATCTGTATATCAACCTATTACTAATTATTATATAATCAATATGAACAATATTGTTATATTCGATGTCCGGAATTTCCTATAGGCTATAGCTATACTCAACAGGTTAAAAGAACCATATAAATGGTATCAAACATATCTAAATGTCTTTCTGACCCAATTGAGCGAGATGTGCGGATACATATTACACTAATTGAACGGCAGATAATGCATTCATATAAGTCCAAAATCTAAAAAAAAAATAAAAATAAATTGTATTCTTTATATTTCTCTATATTTTACTTATACATATTATGTTAATTTAAAGGAAATGTTGGTCATTTATAATAACATTATACTATCATATATAATAAATATTGTATATAAATTAAATTAAATATATAAATTCAATAATATTATCTATTTAAATATTTATTTTAAATTAAAATATTTGGAATACATAAAATTTATAACCAAAAAAAAAATAATTAATAAATATTGTGTAAATAGTAAATTTTTTAATAATAATTTACCATCGATTGGAAATGTAAGCAATATTATTTATTAATAATATCGATATAACATTTTTTTTATATAATAAGTGATCAAAAGTGATCAAAATTTAAGGAAAAAAAAGCCATTTCTTTGCAAAAATAATTATTAAGAAAAACTGAATATTTTTTTTTGTAAATAAAGTATTTATTTAGCATTTATATAATATTTATATTGTATTTGTATATGTTTTAAATTTAAAAAATATTTTTTCCTTTCTAGGAAAATCCTCGTAATTTGTTCGTAGGATTTGTTCCTTAAATATAAAATATTGTAATATTTTATTATATATTTATATAATCAACAATTTTCCAATGTTTCATCTAAATATATTCATTATTTGTGTTTTAATTCCAATAATTATATATGTTGTTAAAAAATAATGAAAATCGTATCTTTTTCAATGAACATTATACTTAATCTTAAAAGCGCGAGACATCAAAAATTGTTCAAATTGGGTCAAATTTTTGTGTAACTAATTTGTTGTTTTATTCTCTATAATATATTTAATAGAACGTTTTTATACTTAAAAATGTCATAAATGTCGGTTCCTATAGGACCATATATGACCACCCATTAACACCATTGATCACCCTTACCGGACGGCGTCCGGAACACGCATTCATTAAATATATATACATTACGTATATTCGTGTATTTATATATATATATATATATATAAAATATGTGCTACACAATTAAATTATATATATAGTTATATACACAGAAGTATCTGTTAAAAGCATACGTATTAGTTTATAACTGTGTTATGTATTGGTTTCCCTATAGTACATACTATAGTATACATATATGGCATTACTTACTATATAGTATACTCCATATTTGGGTGGGCGTCTATTATCGATATTAGGTCCTCTTTTAAAGATACTAATATACAGTTGTATAGGTATATACATGTATATACACTGCAGTCCTATACTAATTGTACATTATTTTTTAGATATTTTTATAGAAATGTATTTAATATATTATTTGTATACAATCTATATAATTAATGTATACACTATAGTATATATATGTAGTGTAAATAATTGTTGTAATATATATATTACAAAAACTATTTACACTACATTCATTATATTGATTTTTAATTTACATAGTATTAGATAGGAACTATAGTTTATAGTTTGTATACAACAGTTTTTTTATATAGTTTACTATTACATATATTGTGGATGGACGTAATTATCGATAAATTCATATTACCCGACTTTTCCCTACTTATTATTGTTATTATTGTATACAAATATGACTACATATATAGGGGAAAGTAACCGAATACGGACAGTAACCGAATACGGACACTCTCGGTATCTCAGAAACCATAAATCCTTAAAAAAAATGTTTAATGAATAAAATATTCATAATTATATAAATAGTCAAAATAAGTATTTTTGATTTTTAATTATTCAAAATAGGGCTATATAAAATAGGGCAAATAAAACATATCAATATATTATGAAAAACTAACATATTTTAAACTTTTTAGAGGTCATATAAGCAATTAATATATTAAGGATCCGAATACGCGTATGTTCATCAATAATATATAGTTTATATAGTGGTATACCCTATAGGATCACCCTATATATAAGGTGTCCGTATTATAACACAGGGTATCCGTATTCTGACATGGGTACCAAATACGGACACCCCCGTTATCTATTGACAAAATATTAAATAAAATTTTAAAATCACAATAATATCTATAATTATATAATATTAAGATATTGTAATTTTTGAATACAAATATTGAGTCATAAAATGAGTCATACTATTTATTGTTAAAGTTTCCGTATAAGGTTACTTTCCCCTATAGGGGATATTATAATAGATATATTATAATAATGCTAATTATCTATATATATATATATATATATATATATTATAAATGTATGATATATAATCTATTTTAAGTAGATACTAATTTAATAAATGATTATTTTCGATCTAAAGCATAGCACTAATGTAAACTATTGTATACATTATATATAAATTTTAAAAACCATAAAATGAATTGAAGATACTAAAGATATTCTGTGTTCTGTATATTCCGTCATAACTCCGACTTATAGACTTTTGTTTAGGCTGAAATACATTACATGCAATTATTGTATTAATATGATATGTATATTATTATATTATTTTTAATATTAGATATTAAAAATTAGGACAATAAATATATATATATATATATATATAGGAATTGTAATATTCGTATAGGTTTCTTATATATATAAAATCTTATAGGTATAACATATACAAAATAAATGTATTATATATAATATAATATATATAATAAATATTATTATATATAATAATATTTATTTATTGAATCTTATATATATATATATATATATATATGTATATATATATATTTAATACAATACAGATAGTGCATACAAATGGATCCCTTAAGGGGTAATTACCTATACATGTAATAAATAACTATGCTGGGAGAATAAAAGTGCCCCTCACAATACAAAACATATAGCAATATTTTGTTCTTGTGTTTTTATTTATCGTTTATTAAATTCTTGATAAACACAAGAGAGAAACAAGAACTACCTGGAGTCGAACTAAGGACTTCTGCAGAACAATGGCTTACTAGGTTTCGGTTGTCCCACTGAGCCATAGGCCCCATACAAATATATATATATATATATATATCTGACGCCTTAGCCACTGAGCCTGTGTGGCTCAGTGGCTAAGGCGTCAGACACACAAGCAGTAGGACACGGGTTCGACCCTCGTCCGGACCATTTATTAATTTTATAAAATGGGTCTTAAAATATTATTTAGAAGTGATCTTATATAATTGTGTATAAATAAATGATCGGCTCTCGTTAAAACCATGGATGCCTTAACATGAGAGCGGCTTCGAAGGGACATTAGAGCCATATATGGATATAAGTGAAAACTTCATCTAAGGGTGTGTTTTTGGTCAACCACAGGTGTAACAACCACAGGTGTAACAACCACAGGTGGAACAACAACAGGTGTACGAGAAATTCGTATTCACTGCATGTAAAAATCCAACTGTTACAAAACACGTCTGGTTTGTAACAGTTGGATTTTTACATGCAGTGAATACGAATTTCTCTTACACCTGTGGTTGTTCCACCTGTGGTTGTTACACCTGTGGTTGACCAAAAACACACCCTTAGTTCCTGGATGGGATGAAAGGACTCCACCAAATAAAAATAACAATATATATGTTATATGCGCTACGCTTGTTTTATATATCTAATATAGATGTTTAAGTACTGACTGTATTTCTAGAAGTGACTTGTTGAATTTAGGATATGACTTTTATCAAATCATTCATGCATATCAACAATGGAAATAGGAATGCATATGACACGCTACAGTGCACACACTTGTATAATACTAATAATATACCTTACAACATCCACCCACTACCTAAGAAAAATAGTGACCACACTATTTGTTTATAAAAAACATTATATATATATTTTTTTTTTTTTTTTTAACAAAATTACTACCCATAATATATATGCCATTACCTAAAAGTATAACCTACACAACCCTAAACTATAACTAAAACTAAACCTTAATCCTTGGTTACTCTTAAATTGATCCTATTTTCCACCCTACATGTCTGGCCAAATTTAATTGTATAGGCAGAAGTACCTTTAACTCTACCTTCAACTTCCCATTTTTCCTCACCCCAAATATTTTCTAATTTCCGTCTACCTAATTTACGTTTTTTTATTCTAACTATAGTCCCAGCCTCTAATTCGTCTTCTTTCTTTTTGTCATTTATTTTTTTTCTAGTTAATTCTATTCTATGTTTTACTTTACTGCCGATTTCTCACATTTTCTGCTTCGTCTCCCATAACCAATCACTGTCCGTGCCTCTCCCATACCTCTCTAATCTTAAATCAACTGGTAATTTTTCTTCACGTCCAAACATTAAAAAAAATGGAGAAAACCCTGTTGTCGCATGAGGCATAATATTATACGCATGAATCATTTTGGGTAAATGAATCGGCCATTTGGACTTTTCTTCCGTACACAAAACTCTTAATAAATTAATAATAGATCTATTCATGCGTTCGCATTGTCCATTACCTTCTGGATGATAAGGACTAGTCCTACTTTGGTTAATATTAAATAACTTACATATTTCCCTAACTACTTCCGCTTGAAAATTACGTCCTTGGTCGGTATGTATTCTCTCCGGAGTCCCATAACAATAGATCCACTCATTCATTAATATCTTAGCTACCGTAATTGCTAACTGATTTCTAGTAGGAATAGCTCTAGTAAACTTAGTATATGAATCGGTCATTACTAATATACTCTCTCTTCCATCTGAGGATTTATCAATATTAACGAAGTCTAGAAACACTAACTCCAATGGTCTAGTTGCACCTAAATATCCCATATCTATTTTAGGATTTCTACCCCCTCCCTTAGATACTTGACATATTTCGCACTTATCTATATACTCCTTAATATCTCTATATCTACCTACCCAGGTATACTTTAGACTGATTCTCGCTACCGTTCTATCTATACCCTGGTGACCATTGGCATCGTGTACCCCTTGTAAGATCTCCCTAATTAACTCACGTGGAACTACCAATACCGTATCACCATTTTTCCTATTCTTATATAGAACTCCTTCTTCTATTATGTAGTTATCATTATTTATTGACCCACTTTCTAAATGTTTTATTATCTCTTTTAACCTATGCTCCTCCATTTGCATCTCCCTTATCTTCCCTTCCTCTATGCCTGCTATTATACTAATATCATTGATCTCTAGATCATCCTCATATAATCTTTTGAAATCATCCCCTTCTACCTCATTATTCTCCTCACATCTCCTAGATAACGCATCTGCTACTATATTTGTACTACCTGTTCTATATTTAAAACGTATTGGAAATGGCGCTAGTCTTGATACCCACCTCTGCTCTAAAGCTGTTAACTGTTTCTTATTTTCTATACACGCTACAGCGCTATTATCTGTAAATATTGTACACTGTTTAGCCCCCATTAAGTAATGTTTAAATTTATCAGTTACCGCCCATACTACGGCAAGAAACTCTAGTTTCTTAGCCGAGTAATTAGCTTGATTTTCTTCTCCTGCCTTTAATGATCTACTAGCATATGCAATTACCTTCCTCTCCCCATCTATCACCTGGCTAAGAACAGCACCTAAACCAATATGTGATGCATCTGTCTCTAATATGAATGCTTCCTCGAATCTAGGTAATGCTAATATTGGTGCACTACTTAACTTATCTTTTATCTTCTGCATCGCTCTTTCACAGTCATCATCCCACTTAATATTTACCCGTCTACTCATTCTCTTACTTATACTACCTACCCCTGCCTCAGATTTCGTTAATTTTAATAATGGATGTACAATCTTAGTATATCCTTCTATAAACCTACGATAATATGATCCTACACCCAAGAATGACCTTAACTCCTTCAAGTTCTTTGGCCTTTTCCACTCTATTATCGTCTTAATCTTATCCGGTATCGTTCCTATCCCTTTATCTGATATCTTAAACCTAGAAAATGTATTTCATTTATAAATAATCTACATTTCCCTGTATTTAACTGAAATCCAGCTTCTTCCAACCTCATCATTACAACTTCAATATGTCCTAAATGTTCCTTCCATGTCTTAGAATAAACTAATATATCATCTAAATAACATACTACAAATTTATACATCTCTGATCTAAATAAGTTTGATATTACTCTCTGAAATGTAGCTGGAGCATTGGTTAACCCAAATGGCATTCTAGTAAACTCGTAGAGTCCCCACAGGGAACTGAATGCTGTTTTAAATTGATCCTCTTTTACTATTTTTATCTGGTGATATGCTGACTTTAAATCGAAAGACGAAAATACTTTAGCTCCCCCTAGTGCCTCTAATGAATCATCTATCCTAGGAATTGGATATGCATCCTTAATAGTCTTATTATTCAGCTGCCTATAGTCTACACATAATCTAATTTCTCCTGTACCCTTTTTTACTACCACTAGTGGACTTGCATATTCACTATTGGACTTAACTATTACCCCTCCCATCTCCCACTTAACAATCTGATTCTTCACTGCCTCTACCTGGGAAGGTATTATTCGTCTATAAGGTTGAGCGACCGGTATTTTGTCTATTGTTCTAATACTGTGTAATCCTACTTTAGCAGAAGCTAATCTATCATTATTTAAAAAAAATATTTTTCTATATTTATAAGTTAATTTTTCTATGCTCTCCTTAAAAATTCTATTTTTACACCCTATATAAACTTTTACTATCTCCTCATTATTAATACTAACACTACTTATTCCATTTGATACCCTACTTCTTATATGAATTCCCCTACTCACTCCAGTAATCGATATAACCCCATAAGTCTGTAAAATATTCATACCTATTATAAACAATCCCTTAATATTAGTTACTATGAAACCTACCTTCTCACTCTTCTTACCCCATAATATAATATCCGTTATTACTTGTCCCCTATATTCTAATTTAGTGCCATTTGCTGTTTTTAAATCAACTTTTGGGTTTACAGGTATTACTTTCAAGTCTAATGACCTTACCATCCCCTCTGATATCACTGAAACCTGACTACCTGTATCTATTAAACATTCAACTACCATCCGATTTATTACTACCTTTTCCCTAGGACATCTTCCTATTAACCTATTATTATTACCTATTTCCCTTGTACCCCCCTTTATTTTCCATGCATTCGCCCCTTTCCTAGTTGCCTGATCTACTGGAAAGGTTGGCGGTTTAAATTCCTATTCCTACACCATTTACTAGTATGCCCTTCCCCTCCACATGTAAAACATCTAACTCTGTCTGTCCAGTTACCTCTTAATCTACCTTCCAACTCAGTATTCCTCCTCTCTAATATTTGTATACGTTACTCCAACCTACTACCATCATTCCCTCTATTAGTTACTTCACCTATTACTTTATTAGTTTCTATCTTATAGCATATACCACCCTCCTTCACATTACTCATAGATTCAAACTCCCTCGCCATTGAGCGTATTTCAGAAAAACTTTTTTTTTTCCTGATATTAATAAATATCGCCGTAATTCGCAGTCAAATACATTTGTTTTGAATGAATCTGTCATTAGCCCCTCCCACCCATCTACATCCTCTTTCAAACTTAACCCTAATTTTAATATAGCATCTATAAACATAGTAATATTCTCCCCTTCTCGTTGTTTCCTATCAACTAGATCATGTAACCTCTCACCCCGTGACCTCCTACTACTACATCTCTCCCTTAAACTATTAAATATATGCTCTTTATTTAAAAGTTTATTGCCTAACATTGATAATTCTAATTTTGCACCACCTCTTATATGATATAAAATATACCCTGCCGCATCCTCACCCTTATGCCCCAATAAATCTACACATTCCTCAGCTCTTGCAATCCACTCACCAGCATCTGTACCCTCATTAAAATAATCTAGTTTAACATATGCTAAATCTTTCTTAGCAGGTCTACCTACTGGCTTACTATCTTCTCCCATATCTTCTATATCCCTCTTATAACTATGTTTAATTACGTAAATAAACTAAAAATATTATTTTAAAAATAATATTTTATTATCTAAAATAATATTTTATTATACAAGTGTATGCAAAGTAACAATATCAATACACAAACCTGTTATCCTATGTTGTATTTCAATTTCTTCCTCTAGCCACTGGTCCTAGTCAGCACTGGATACCGCTTTCACCAATGTTATATGCGCTACGCTTGTTTTATATATCTAATATAGATGTTTAAGTACTGACTGTATTTCTAGAAGTGACTTGTTGAATTTAGGATATGACTTTTATCAAATCATTCATGCATATCAAAAATGGAAATAGTAATGCATATGACACGCTACAGTGCACACACTTGTATAATACTAATAATATACCTTACAACATATATATATATATATATATATATATATATATATGTGTGTGTGTGTGTGTATGCCATACACTGTATGGTTCATTATAGTACACCATATATCTGATCCAAAAGATACACTTATTCCCTGTACATATATGTACAGGGAATAATTGTATCTTTTGGATCAGATATATGGTGTACTTTATATATGGTGTACCCTAAAGAGAATATATACAATAGTAGATATTTTAAAATCATTATAGTGAAAATATATAATTAAATAACATAGAAAATCTATTAATATTATCATCTAATTAGATGCAACTTATTAAAATAAAAATCGTATAATGCATAAATATATTTAAATAAACTATTATATAATATATATAATATATAATATTTCAATTTATATTTTTTTAAATTCGTAAATTTAAAAATCAGTAAAAATATGTATATGTTATATAATATATGTTACAATATTATAATATATATATATATATATATTATAATATTGTAACATATATGTTACAATATATGTTGTGTAATATATTAAATATGCTATAGCATTGAATAATAGTAGGGTATATAATATAGGATATACCAATATACGATATAATGTGAATATGAATGCATTCGTATTCACAAATATAAGATTAAATTAAATAATTAAGTATTATTTATAATAATTATATATATACATATATATATATATATATAATATATATTAAATAATGATATAATTATAATAAATTTATTATAATGTATTACCATGCAATCCATTATCCTTTTCATTGAATCCATTATAGGATCCTAGAATCCTATATAGGACAACTTATATTTTAATTATAAATGTAATTTTAGTTATATATATATATAATTATATTTAATATTTATAGATGTAATATATGCCTATAGGCATATATGTAAAAAATACGTATGTCTAACAAAATTGTTATATGAATATATTAATATTTGTGTGTTTTATATTATTAATTTTATTTATTAAATTATATGTCATTATACTATTGGTTGAAATTTATATTAGAAATTTCAAAGATTTTCCTTGTTAAAATCTTTGGTAATAATTAAAATTATATTATTTAATACTTTATTAATTTATCTACAATATGTATTGTTATGTATTCATTGTTAATTGTAAATTAATTTCCTATGTATACATTTACATTTTCAAATATTAAAAAAAGTCATTATAAATATATGTTTTCCTATATATAGATAATATATATATATATATATATATATACTAAATATATAAAATATATAAAATTAAAATTAAATATATATATATATATATATATATATATATATATATATATATATATATATATATATATATATATATATATATATATATATATATATATATATTAACCTATAGGTTTAATTTGTAAAAAGAATATTTTCTTATATATATATATAAAAATAGGAAAGTCGACTTTATAGATCTATATATAAATATATATATATAATATATCTAAATATATCAATATATCTAAATATATCAATATATCTAAATATATCAATATATCTAAATATATCAATATATCTAAATATATCAATATATCTAAATATATCTCCTATATATCTATATATATAATAACTACCTTAGATACCTACTCTAATCATTTTATAAACTTATTATATCATATAAACATCTGTGATATATAACTATAGTTAACAAAATAAGAAGATATTATGTTATAAATAAACTTATCCATATATCCATACTATCTTAGGCATATATGCGATATATTATATAGTATACTATATGGGGAAAGTAACATAATACGGACACTTTAACAATAAATTATCTTAACTTTTTATGACTCTTTATTTGTATTCAAAAATTACAATATATTAATATTATAGATTATAGATATTATGTAATTTTAACATTTTATTTAATCTTTTAATTCCATATATAACGGGGGTGTCCGTATTCGGTACCCATGTCCGAATACGGACACCCTATGTTATAATACGGACACCCTATATAGGTATATATATACCACTAGATAAACTATATATTATTGATGAATCGATCAGACAATTTACAATTACGTTATTTATAATTAATTTTATTAAAAATATATTGTAATTTAATTAGGTAATATTTTATTTATTTTTTAATTAATAATAAAATTTAAAAGTGATTAATAATACATTTTGTAGAATTAGCTTTATTGGTAGCCTATTAATATTATAACGCACGCGATTTTTCTGAAAATTAGAATAGTTCATACGCTGTGCGTTGATTGGTTATAGGGTGTCTGTATTAAGACATTTAGAGTGTCCTTATTAAGAACTTATATGACATCTAGATATATGCTTATAACTTAATGAATATTTGATAACAAATATAGAAATTAAAAATACAATTTTTAGAATGCTTTATTTTTTAATAATATAGTATTATATTTTATATCGATACATCTGCATATTCTTGAGAAGGTTTTAAGTTGACATTTTTTTTCATAAATTTAAAAACGTAATAAAAAAATCAGTTTATTGGATATATTAGCAATATTTTGAATAATTAAAAAATAAAAAATACTTTTTAGACTATTTTTATAATTATGAATAATTTATTCATTACATTTTTTTTTGTAGGATTTATGGTTACTGAGATACCGAGAGTGTCCGTATTCGGTTACTTTAAAGGGGAATTCCCCTATGTATATATATATATATATATATATATATATATATATATATATATATGTAGTGTATACTGACCATCTGTATCTATTGTCTATAACCACTTTGGCCTAGTCCTATGTGTTCAATCAAAGTTTTCATATAATGACGCACGCAATTTTATCAATATATAAAAATATTTATTTCCGATTATATGATTAGCTTAAATCATTGTGAAGTGGCCACATTACCCGTTAAAATGTGGTAACATTGCCCACTTATAGGTGTCACGCTATATACACTATATAATAATGAATAATACTCACTAAAATAAACTTTATTATAATAAATAGTTCTTTAACATCCAACTTTAATTTTCAATTTATATTATATATTAATGATTTAATAAATTTTTACTAAACTTTTATTTTAATTTTTTAAAAAGCAAATCGATTTTTTTGTATTTTTTTTATTAAGATATACACATTATTTTTTACTTTTTAAACAATGCTTTCCAGTACGCATATTTCATGTATATATTTTTGTGTGATTGGACTTATAGTTTATGAGATATGCCAAGTGGCCACATTACCCATATTTCCATTACTTCGCCATCCTATGCAGTTAGAACAAAATTCGGCTGGTTTAATAGTATATATATACTTTTGTTATATTTGTTATAACAAATATTAATTTTAAGAAAATATATACAAATATTTACAGAATTAGGTAAATAATTCATTAATAAATTATATAAAATTTAAATAACAATACATTACTTATAATAAATTTAAATATAATAATTTTATATGTAATGTATTTGTATTCATATTGAATTGAAATTTTATTAAAATACTAAATAAATAATAAATTATTTCACAAAAGTGTATATATAGAATACAAATAAATAATAAAATAGAATAAAAATAGGTAAAACAATAAATAGGCATAATAATAATATAAATTAATAATAATAAAATAAAATAGAATAAACCGTAAGGAAATGATAAAAAATAATAATGATACACAATATTAGTAGTACATACAGGTTGCCACCTGAGATCAATTGTTGTATACATTTCTTGAATATTGTATGCGATTTATGGATCTAATATAGGGTGGGAGTGAATATATAGCTTATGGGCTACTAATATAACTCTGTGCCCGAGTATTTTTGAGGAACGGATAATATGGGTAGATAGAAGATGAGACGCATGGTTTCTAAGGGATGGAAGGGAATATATTTGTACTAGAGAACAAGACCGGTTCGAAGGGGATAGGGCAAATCAGTAATTGTCCGAGTCCAAAATGTTGAGGGGTCCATGAATTATTTAAAGAATAACAAATTACTATTTATTTTAAAAAAATATTTGTATTCTCATTGTTTTTCTTATACATTCTATTTTCTTATATATTATAATATTAATAATTATAAATTATAATTAAATAAATTAAAATAATATAATAAATTAAAAATACGAGTCATTTGAGTGGATTTGAAAAGATAATTTTACAAAAATTCTAAATTTACATGAGGATATGATGGATCACATGTTAATAGTGATCACCGTGACAGTCTGGTTGTAATATAAATTATTATGAAACGAATTGATAAATATTTGATTGATACACTAGAAAGCGATAAATTATACTTGATAAACTTATTTTATAAAGGGAATATTTACCACTAATAATAAAAATTATGCTTTGTTATTACAGTTATATATAATTCAGATATATATTAACTATAATTCCTGAAATGTGTAAAGGATTATATATAGTTAAATAAAAACTAAAGAACCAACATCTCTGATTAATAATAATATATTATAACTTATAAGTTAATATTTAAATTTCATTGTAAATATAGTTTAATAAATGTTATGTTAATGTTAATATTAATATTATTTAATTTATATTAGTATTAATAATAGAGAACTTGCTGTTAACACACATTTTTTGGCTATATTTAAAACAAGTGATAACACAAGAATGATAACATGTATTAACACATGTATTTTTTCAGAATCTGCTGTTGTAAAGCAGACAATAACACAAGTCATTTAAAAGCATATTTATTTTAATATATTCATTTTTCTTTCTTTTCTCTCTTGATATTTATCAAATATTGTCCAATAACATCCCCAATAACTGCGTTGCTGTGTTCTTTTGAAACATTAAGAACGGCTTCTGTAAACATTAATTAATGATCATATATTGAATATATCGATATAATCATATTTATAAGGTAGTTAAATATATCAATATTAAATATATGAGCTATTCAAGGAACGCAATGTACTGATTAAAACTGTAACAAATATATAAGTTTAATGTGTATATAATATAACATGGGTGACAAGTATTTCCCCCATCAGCCAGTAGTACTGTTAGAGTGAGATAATATAACTGCACGAATTTAAAAGCATGCATTGCTTATAATATAACAAGTAAATAGATTGCATATAATAGAGATAAGTTACATAAAAAATGTGTCAAATGCACACATTATTATCAACTAGTATTCATACCAGTGTACACGCTGTGTGAAGTTAATGTGTCACATGAATGTTCCCACATTTTATTTGTGCAGATATATTTTCTCATATGACTAGGCCAAAGTGGTTATAGATCAATAGATACAGATGGTCAGAATACACTAAATATATATATATATATATACATAGGTGTCAAATTGTCATATTCAAAAAGAGCTATTCATTGTATTGAGAAACTTTGTTTCTAGTGTTTATACTATATATGAGGATATTTAGAGACCAATGATTTTAATACGTAGTATATAATATACATATAAATAAAATATTTTTAAGTTGTAATATTTCTATAGAAATTGCATTTTTTACAATTATTACAAAATATATTTATAAAATATTGTTATCTATATTTATTTATCTATATATAGATAGTACATATATTTAATTTATATAAAGTAAATAAAATGTATAATAGCTATGAGAGTTTATTTGACAAATGAGTTATGCATATACACATTTTTAGTAAATACTGTTCAAACTTCATCTCAAAATTAAAATTAATATTGTAAATAATTATTTCTTATTTATTAATTACAGAAGTAAATTTATATTATATATTTATAAATAGCAACCTTTATATTTTTACAATATATTTTAGTATGATTATTTATATTATACGTCTTAAACATGCATGTAAAATTTATACGTGAAAAAAATATACAGATTAATACGAAATACAACTCATTGTCTTTAAAATTCCGGGGTACATATATAATGATGTGATATTTATTTAATAGACATATATATATATATATATATATACTAACGAAATATTGCCTGTGAAGTTCTTGTTCGTTGAAAAGATAAACGATATCCTTGTCCAGATTTTGAATAATTCTTCCAAAGATTTCTATCGCCTATACTATTCATCATCAATGGTATTGACGTAGTAATTTTCTTTGTCATGAACAACGACAGAGTTCTCACCTTGATTACAATATTTTAATTAATATACTGTCATTAAAATAAATATATATATATATATATATATATATATATATATATATATATATATATAGGGGAAAGTAACCTAATACGGACACTTTAACAATAAATGGTCTAATGGTACGCTTGTAAGTTCATACGCTGCGCGGTTATTTATGCGATTGGTTATAGGGTTATTGGATATAGTATTAAGAAATCTAGAGTGTCCGTATTAAGGACTTATATGACATATAGATATATGCTTATAACTTAATGAATATTTAGTAACAAATATAGATATTATATATATAATTTTCAGAATGCTTTATTTTTTAAGAATATGTTTTTATATTTTATATCGATACATTTGTATATTCTTGAAAAGGTTTTAAGTTGAATTTTTTTTTCATAAATTTAAAAACCTAATACAAAAATCAGTTTATTGGATATATCAGAAATATTTTGAATAATTAAAAAATAAAAAATACTTTTTTAGACTATTTATATAATTATGAATATTTTATTCATTAAATATTTTTTTTGTAGGATTTATGGTTTCTGAGATACCGAGAGTGTCCGTATTCGGTTACCTTCCCCTACATTAGGTTGTCATAAAATATATTTGTAAGTATATTTAAGTTAGAGGTAATACCATTGAACACAAATAATGAGTGGAATGCTTATACACTTGATTATTTATTTTATGGTATTGCAGTTATACACATATAGGAATATTTTTTTTTTAAATAAAATAATATGTAAACATAGAAAATATTTTTTATTATTTTTGGCATATAAAAAATATTTTATTTAAAGTTTTGTTTCACGCGAAAAAATTACAAACTATAATTCTGGGATCAAATTCTTCTGAATCATTAAGCTTTCCACTCACACTTTAATTGCATAAGGTAATACCCAACTAATAGTAAATGTACAATGTACATTGTACATATCAAATGAATATAAATTTAATTTTGATTAAATATTTTGAGGGAAGGTCTCCAAATACAGATCCCCTTATAATACGTAATATTAATACCCAGAGTGCCCTCTCGTATCTCAGTAACTATAATATATATCAAAAAATGATATTTACATAAAATATTAGTAATTTAATGGTAAATATAAATTAGTATTTTTAATAAAATACTCAATCCTGCAATTGTTAATTGGTACCATTTAATATTCTGGTTTTACTTTATTAATATTTGAATAATAACTTTTAAATTTTTAAATCATTGTAAATACTTATTTAATTTAAAAAAACGTAATTATATACATAATTTTGTAGATCAATTATATTTTTATAACACAAAATTAATTTAATTTTAATAAATATTAACGAATATATCTTTATTATAGCAACCCATATAATTTTCCTATTACAGACACCCTAATACCTACCCCATGTGATTTATAATATCCAATCAAAATAGATCCGTGTTTCACTTTTAAATGTGTAGTAGTGTGTATTATTGATTCATAATTACAGTCATTTAAATACATATTGATTAATAAATAAATATTAAATAATAATGTAAAATATTTTAATATACAATAAATATAAATTTAATATTAAAACATAAATTCAATAATTAATAAATTTCTTACATTTTGTAATCCATTACATTTTGTTATATCTGCTATTTTAATTGAATATTATACTACTTATTTCTACCACTAATATTTTAGGGGGTTGGTATTACGTACATGTATCCAATTACCGACCACTGTTTATTCTTATCAATATAATTATATCAAAAATAGAAAAATTATTTATTGCAATAATATTACCCTAGTTAACAAATTTCAAATACATACATTAAATATTGAATAATTTATTAATAATAATCATTTAGGGGTCGGTATTTTGAGACTTTCATCTACTTTACTAACCGATATACATGGATATTTTCGAAAAATTATTATTGTTATATAATATGTAAAAAATATTAAATTCTATATTATCATAATGTAATGATATTTCTATATAATATACAACACTGATATCTTGATATACATATTAGAGTAAATATAAATATTTAAATTAACTCATCCATCATTTTAATATATAGGCGTGCTGAACCCAATCCCAGAAATTGTATCCCATACATTTTTAGACTAAATATACACAAGATATGTATATAAAAGTTTAGATAATATTTATATTAATTAATAATAAATGTTCTCACTATTATACACACATGTTTATAATATACAATAAACAAATTTAAATACATACATAAATATAGTATATACTAATATTAACATATATATATATATATATATATTAATATTTATAAACAAACAATTTTATCATAAAATTCTTTATCTTTATTCATTTTTGTGTCGAATATGATAAATTCATCTATAGACGTAGCACATTGAATAATTGTATACTGCTCTGACTCTTCTCATTGGTATCATTGATAGTGTAATATTAAATATAAAATATATAGAAATAATAATATGATACATATATACATGATTAATGTTAATTCATATATAAACTAAAATTTTCATATAATACTCATACATACAAATATATTATAACACAAAATTCTAACACTTTTATACACATTTTTTATAAATATTTATTATTATTGAAAGCTCATATATTACTAATATACCTGTATTCATTTTTCCATCAATAATCTTCTTTAATAGACTAATTTCTTTCAAAGTATCTTCTAATTTGATATTAATTAATTTATTATAGATCAGAATTTGTTTGTTTTGTTCATAGATTTCTGAAAATAAATTGTATATATATATAATACTTTTATATATATATAATATACAAACTTTGCAATATATCGTGATCATTATATATCGATAGGTCCCCGTTCGATTCAATAACTTCACTTGGAAAGTCGAGTACTATAACATATATAAATCTATAAATTAAATGTTTCAATAGAGTTAATTTAATATAACCTCGACTATATCGAGATTTTTTTTCTTTTTTGAATCTCTTCTTCATCTCATTATCAGAGTTTTCACTTGGACAGTCAAGTACTATAAAATATAGAAATCTATAAATTAAATGTTTCAATAGAGTTAATATAATATTACCTTGACTATATCGAGATTTTTTTTTTTTTTGGGATCTCTTGTTTATCTCATTATCAGAGTTTTCACTTGGACAGTCGAGTACTATAAAATATAGAAATCTATAAATTAAATGTTTCAATATAGTTAATTTAATATTACCTTGACTATATCGAGATTTTTTTTGTTTTTGGGATATATTGTTCATCTCATTATCAGAGTTTTCACTTGGACAGTCGAGTACTATAAAATATAGAAATCTATAAATTAAATGTTTCAATAGAGTTAATATAATATTACCTTGACTATATCGAGATTTTTTTTGTTTTTGGGATATCTTGTTCATCTCATTATCAGAGTTTTCACTTGGACAGTTGAGTACTATAAAATATAGAAATCTATAAATTAAATGTTTCAATAGAGTTAATATAATATTACCTTGGCTATATCGAGATTTTTTTTGTTTTTTGGATCTCTTGTTCATCTCATTATCAGAGTTTTCACTTGGACAGTCGAGTACTATAAAATATAGAAATCTATAAAATAAATGTTTCAATAGGGTTAATTTAATATTACCTCGACTATATCGAGATTTTTTTTGTTTTTTGGATCTCTTGTTCATCTCATTATCAGAGTTTTCACTTGGACAGTCGAGTACTATAAAATATAGAAATCTATAAATTAAATGTTTCAATATAGTTAATTTAATATTACCTTGACTATATCGAGATTTTTTTTGTTTTTGGGATATATTGTTCATCTCATTATCAGAGTTTTCACTTGGACAGTCGAGTACTATAAAATATAGAAATCTATAAATTAAATGTTTCAACACTAATAATTCACTACAATTTAATATTACCTTGACTATGTTGAGATTGTTGGTTGTGTACACTTATCGCAACCTTCATATCCATTAAACTGAGTGATCTGCTTAATAAATGACTTTTCTGGGGCATCTGCAACAATAGCTTCAAATTAAATTCAAATTTATAACAGTATATCGTTAATTCTAAAGTATTTTCTATAGAATTTAAATTTGTCTTAAATTTATTTAAATAATAATATAACATTTTAGTTAAATCCATAACATAATATTCACACCATGATTTAGATTCTATTAGATAATATTAATACTGTTATTTAATAATGTTCGTGATGTTATAGGTAATGCAGGGTATTATATTTAATTAGCTTCAATAGTTTATCACCACTTTTCACAAATAGTTTATATACTATCTTTACTAATTCACTAGTAAAATTATTGCTCTCAGTTGTAATATTTGAACAATGTTCAGGACATACTTCAGGATGAAGTTCGTCATCATTACTTGCATCTGAATATAATTCTGGTTACCTAGATAAATAATCTACTGATTCAGAATTTAAATTACTGGTGTCATAATATACTAAAGATATAAATAATTAAATTCTGAGCTGTCTGATACGGATTACAAATTAAAAAAACTATATGCAAGATATTGTTTTCAAACTTATGATATCAGATGTAACATCTGAATCAGATTCTGATGATAAAGCTGCTAAATTACTAATGGTTGACTTAGCTTTTTCATATAACTTGTGTTATGATTTAATTTGACGTTTATTTTAGGCATATTGATAATTAATATAATTAACTGAATACGTACACATTTTTGTTGACTGAACTTTGGATAATACAACTTTGACGTACAGAATTAGAGCCAATACAGTATGATCCAATAAGCATATATATGCCATATGGCATGAACTATATTATTAATATAAATATTAAAATAAAGATTATAATATATATATATATATATATATATATATGTATTTATATATATATGTTAAATTTGAATTATTATATTAAAATATTAATTTATTATTTTACTAGAATTATTAGTAAAATCTACATATTTTTGGTAACATTTTTTATAAACGTGAGTACATTTTTTAGGTAAAAATTAATTAATTAAAGTAAAATCTATACGTATAAGAAATGAATGAACTAGAAATGTTATATGTAAAATTATTTATATTCATATGATGTTATGTACTTTATATAAGCTAGTATATGTATATATATATATATATATATATATATATATACAGGATATATAAATATAAATATAAATATTATATTTTATAGGCTTATAAATATAAAGTATAATACATAAATAGATTGAACGACCGGCGCCAAATTATATATATATATATATATTTAGTATCATTTAACATCAACTCATGAGTATTATGCAATCGGTCTGTATCGAATATAACCCCCATTTGTTTTGATTACGATATATGAGTTCAAATTCAAAATACCTGTTTAGATATTTTAGACACTAGTGTAAATGATAAATTTATATGGAAAATGTATATTTATATGTATATAAGTATATATGTACAGTATATATTATAAGATATATATATATATATACATTTTTTTGTATTATAATTTTAAACATACTTACAATACATGTAATAAAATATTGTAAATTTGACCTCTGCAATCTTATTCAAAACAAACGGGGATAACCCTATTCGATATTCTCAATCTAATAATAGTCTAGGATATTTATTTAGCTCCAGCCATACCTATTAATACATGTTTGTTTAAAATTCAAATCACTCTCGCGCTACCTCCCGCCTCATTAAATCTAGATATATGATAATTTGGTGTCGGTCATTCAGATTATCCATAAATAAATGTATTAAAATTTTAGAATAATATACAACAATACGGTGCATAATCCGCACATGAAAATTCCACAAAATATATATTTTATATATTAAATATCACTAGTCCAACGGCTCCAGTTTAGTTGTATATATTGGATATTTTTTTATTTTTTATTTTTTTTATTTGGTCCTTTCATCCCTCCAGGAACTTAGATGAAGTTTTCACTTATAACCATATATGACCTAAATGACCCTTCGAAGCCGCTCTCATGTTAAGGCATCCATGGTTTTAACGAGAGTAGATTATTTATTTATACACAATTATATAAAATCACTTCTAAATTATAACATTAAATATATATTATATTATCAGATATGATATATTATATTTCATAAATATGTATTCGTAGCATAACTTATGATCTATGTGAAGTATTAATATATTATTAATACCGTAATTTATATTGGAAAATTTATATTAGTTGTATTATAATGATAATCTTATTAGTTTGAAATATAATGTATAAAATACGTGGAGTAGTTATAATAATAATTATGTGCAGATAATATTTAATGTCTTACGCTTATGTAGATTTTAATTTTCAATGTGCGGATTACATCCAGATGAGTAATAATAATATTAAAAATATATTTAATTAAAAGATATAAATATTATTTTTTATAAGGCTAATAAATATAAAGTATAATAATAATTTATTACAATTTAAAAATAAATATATATAATATATTACATATTAAATTAATATGATAGTTAATATTAATAATTAATATTAAATAATATAAAAGATACAAATAGTATACTTGACCTGGATATAATATTTTAAATAAAGTTTAAAAAGGGTTTCACACCAACTCGAAGGCAAATATTAACTCTAATAATTAGAGCTAAATGTTTAGGTCTAATATTTCGATCTAATATTTAGAGCTCCGTTACACCGGCTCATTTTTAATTTTGAGAATTTACCAATTATATAGAATAAAAGCAGTTACGAAAAGTAATTTAAATAATTAAAAAGTAATTTATATTATATAATGTTGTATTGCCAATAATCTAATCTAATATAATACCTCCTTATAACTTTCACTGTGTATCTATGAATATGTTTATATATATATATATATTACAATATATTATTATATATAACATATGCATTATATATTTTATATTAAATAATAATATATAATCAGATACAAATTTATAACATTTTAATTTTCCCTATTTTTATAAATGTGCTCTAAAAATTCACCGTCACATTATTAGATCAAAATATTAGACCTAAATATTTAGCTCTAGCTAATATTTGCGTTCGATTTAGTATGAAAGTATCGCACTGTGAAACCCCTATAATGATAAAATATATTATAATTTATTATAAATAGATAGATAGATAGATAGATAATAGTTTATTGAATAGATTCAAAACGATGGGTAATACTAATGACAGAAATATATAAATAATAGTAAACAAATATAGCAAATAAGTTGTGATTTACACTCACCGAAAGTAAATAAAATAATAATAAAGCAATATATGGGATGTTGATCAAACGTGCTGAACAAATCATAAAATAACTAGGGAAGAGGTATCGGGTTGGTGGGGCCCATATAGGATTATATGTATAAATGTATTACAATTTTTAAATAAATATATTACATGATAATTTAAAAAAATATACTAAAAGCAGGGAGTAGTTCCCTGCTAAAATAAAAAATAAACATAATATATTTTATATATAGGATTATAAATATAAAGTATAATAATATAATAAATTAATTATGTGTATAAAATACATAGAGCTAGAGAGAAATAGAGTTGTATTACTCAAGGCCTGGAAGCGTAAGCTAATGCGGAAATAAAAATTCAGCCATTTTACACTTACCAAATATTCAAATATAACATTATTTACATACAATATTATTAAATAGTATTAATTTCATATAATGTAAAATTATATTTAAAATAATGTGTGAAAAAAAAATATAAAACATTGAATATTAGTTGATCAAAATATAATTACCAAAATATCTGTATATCTTACATGTAACAGCTGTCTGAATTATCTGTCTGAAAAATCTCATTGCTATACCTACATTTGGGAGACGATCAAAAAGAACGAGTTGAGGGTTAAAGGTTACATTTTAAATAAGAGTTAATAGTATATATATATATTTTGTATAGATATTTGTGGGTTATTTGGTTTAGTTTTGTCCTGCTTGGTTTTTTTAGCTGCATTACATCCCAAAGTGAGCCTATACAAATTTATTTTGCATTTAAAATGTAACCTTTATCCCTTAACTCGTCCTTTTTGATCGTAACCCCCTACATTCAATGTAACATTGTTATAATAGTATTAATATTCAATTTAACTTTGATTAAATGCTTTATTCATATATTACATTTAATTAAACTAATTAACTACATTATATATTATTATATGTTTATTAATTATACATTAATAAGTAAATATACTTTATATATACATCATATAAATGATTATTAATACACACAGTGATGGGCACCGATCCTTTTTTCCTGGATCGGGGATCACGATCCTCTATTTATTCTCTTATGCGATCCTTTTCCCGATCCCGAACCTCCACTCGTTACCTGATTCTTTCCCGATCCCGATCCTCTCTTTCTAACCCGATCACGATCCCGATCAGGATCGCCGATCAATGATCGCGATCCTGCCAAACACTGAATACACATATAATATTTTTAAATAGAAACTATAGTTCAAATAGAGTTCAAATATGTCAAATCCGCCATTTTATGGTGACCAATTTTGATTGACCCTTTCCTATGTCAGATACCTTGTTTACCACTGGAGTACAATCTGAAACGGCGCCAATATTTAAAATAATACGAATTTGATTGATGTGTAGGGGGCATCGCGAGTGCGAAACGAATTGAATATAGGTCATGACTAATTAGTGATAGCCGCTATGTGGCAAATATTCCTTTGATGTAAATAATTTACTAAATGTATTAGTTGGCTGGTTATTTTTAACAATACAATGTAATAGCTGCTAATTGTATACATATACATAACTCTATGTAAGATTATAAATACAGTATAAGATAATAAGTAGGTTAAATGTAGTATTTAGATTATATATATATACATATATATATATATATATATATATATATATATATATATAATATATAAACTAGTTATAAAATAAGTTTAAAATAATATGTTGTCACATTATATATATATATATATATATATATATATATATAATATATAAACTAGTTATAAAATAATTTTAAAATAATAAGTATGTTGTCACATTATATATATATATACAATATATATAAACTAGTTATAAAATAAGTTTAAAATAATAAGTATGTTGTCACATTATATATATTATATTATATATAATATATATATATATATATATATATATATATAATATATAAAGTATGTTGTCACATTATATATATTATATTATATATAATATATATATATATATATAATAATAATAATACTCAGAGTTGGCTTAAAAGCCTAGATGAATGAAAAAGCAAAAGCTTGTCTGGTCATTCACCTATTTACGAAATTACGAGAAGTATATTAGTAAACGATAATATATAAATAAAATATATATATAAAAATATATAAAAATAAGATTTTATTAAAAATGTATTACATAAAGTGTATATAATATAAAATATTACAAACAATCAATCTATAATACTATTAAATTAAATATAAATGAAATAAACATAATTTTTTTTAAAATAAACACAAATTAAAAAAAATTTAAAACAATACTAGACATAAGGCTGCTATTAAGTACAACAAAGGATAATACCATTGCCACCGAGTATACCCAGGATGCGTAGAACATCAACTTTCAGGTAAGGGTGCTCCAAATCCTATATCATTAGGGATTACACCATTGCCAGAGGTGTAAACGCTGATATCCTTATTCCCCGATGCATACTATACATCCCTAATACACCCAATGACTCAAGCATATCCAATCATGTACCCAAACACACCCACATACACTAATATATACTAATATATGATAAAACAAAAAAACAAAAATTATACATTATAATTTATAATTATAAATATATAATTATAAATATAAAAATTATATAAATTAAATTAGAAATTAAAAAAAAGAAAATAATTAATAGTACACTACAATAATTTTAAAATAATATTAAATAATATTTCTCGTAATCTCTCTCATCATGTATAAAACATAAATATAAATTGTAAAATACTAGATAACTTATAATAACAAATAGTAAGTAACATAATGCATAACTGTAATATATCCTACATATATATATAATATTATATAAATTAATATATAATATACATGGAATAAAAATAAATCATAGATATATAGAAAACATATAATATATAGAATAAATCAAGAAAAATATTACCATAATAAAAAAATAATAAAAGAAACATTTTTTTTAAATCAAAAAAAAAAAAAAAAAGATTATATATTTATCAGTAGAAATATTATAATGCATGCCACCTAAAAAAAAAAGCGAATATTATTTAATTATAAAAAATGTAATTAAAAGAAATATTAAAATGTTATAAATAAAATGATATCTTTAGTTATAGTTGTATAAAAGTAAAAGTAAAAGTAAAAGTTCATAATATGTAATGTAAAAATGTATGTGTAATTATATAAAATATATATCATTAGTCAATTAGACGAAAATGATGTAAAAATGTATGTGTAATTATATAAAATATATATCATTAGTCAATTAGATGAAAATGATAATAAAGTAGAATAAAAGTAAGTGTATATACAAAATATAATATAATAATTTTTTAATTTGTAAAATTTAACATTAGTCAATAAAATAAAATTGTTAATAAAAGTATATCATTAGTCTTTATATAAACTTATTAAATATTTTTTATAATTTTTATTAAATTTATTTGGATTATTATTGTATTTCAGATTTATGTTTAGGTTATTCCATAATTGTGGTCCAACATTAGTCAAACAAAAAGATTTTCGATCTGTTCTGACTTTTATTCTATAAAATAGATTTTTATTATAAGTTTTTATTTTATATAATTTCTGTAAATTTATAGGCAACATTTTATTAATTGCCCTGTTCATAAATTTAGCTGTATTATATTTCACAATATCACTAAATTTTAAAATGTTGAATGTTGAATGCAATTTATTATAATTAGAACTATTATACTGTGTACCTAATATGCATTTTAACGCTCGTTTTTGTATAATAGTTATTTTTAATAAACTAGACACAAAAGTATTTCCCCATATATGAACACAATAATTTAGGTGTGAATAAAAAAAAAGAATTATATAGTAAAATTAATGTTTTTATATCGAATTTATGTTTTACTTTATTTAAAATAGCAATTGCTCTACAAAGTTTTGATATATATATAATATATATATATATATATATATATATATATATATATATATATATATATATATATAGCATAGAGTATATAAGCAACTTGTATAAACTACAGTGTATATAAATGTAAACAAGTTGTGTATATAATACATTTAGTAAATGATTTACATCAAAGGAATATTTGCCACATAGCGGCTATCACTAATTAGTCATGACCTATATTCAATTCGTTTCGCGCGCGCGACGCCCCCCACACGTCAATCAAATTCGTATTATTTTAAATATTGGCGCCGTTTCAGACCGACCCCCTTACCACTCTATTTCTTTCTTAGAAAGTTTCTAGCTCTATGATAAAATGCATAGACTCTATAATAGAGCTATAGAGAAAACTTTCTCTCTAACTCTATGATAAAATGTATTAAAATCATATTAATATTAATAATATTAATAATATAATAATATAATAATTTTAAAAAGTAGGGGAGTTACTAAAACCCAGTTGTAATCCAGTTGTAATCCAGTTGTAATTTTATAATACTTTGATACTATATATATATATAATATTAAATATATTATAATCAATAAGTGATATTAAATGTTCGAAATAGTAATGTATTTATAGTACAATTTTAGGTTTTAAAGATTGTTATTATAAATTTGTTGCCTAGTTGTAAACCAGTTGTAATTTTATAATAATGCATACTACATGTTAAATATAATTTAACACTTTGATACTATGTATATATAATATATAGTATAATATTAATATAATTATTTTATAAATTTCTAAAAAAATGACTTATATATTAATATATACATAAATCAGTAGTAAATTACTACTAGTAATTTATCCAGTTTTATTAATATATAAGTCATTTTTTTTAGAAATTTATAAAATAATTATATTAATATTATACTATATATTATATATACATAGTATCAAAGTGTTAAATTATGTTTAAAATGTATTATGCATTGTTATAAAATTACAACTGGTTTACAATTAGGCAACAAATTTATAATAACAATCTTTAAAACCTTAAATTGTACTATAAATACATTACTATTTCGAACATTTAATATCACTTATTGATTATAATATACTTAATATTATATATATACAGTATCAAAGTATTAAAGTAATTATATTATATACAAAATACGTATTATAAAATTACAACTGGATTACAACTGGATTACAACTGGGTTTTAGTAACTCCCAAAAAGTAGCGATAAATTAAAAATACATGTTAACTTTATAAATTACCTTCAAAATTCGCGAATTATAATTATTAAATGACTATATATAGTCTAAATATATTTAAATAATTAAAATAAGAAATATGATAATAATATGATATACAAATATTATATATTATATAAAGGATTATAAATATAAATTGTAATAATGAATGTTATATTAAAAAATGAAAAAACCTGGTGGTCCATAAATAATATACACTAGTAGCCCTGGAATAGTAGGTGTTCAATGAACACTATTCATTCGAAGATGCATTCATTCGAATTACGAATTATAAGTCATTGGCCAATGGGTCTATTGGTCAATGCCTAAATAGAGGTCAATGGTTAAACACTAATTATCAAAGGTATTATTCCAATTATCAAAGGGTATTATTTACAGCCGATTTACAGAAGAGGATATATATTGATATGTGTATTGCATAGATTAATAGTAAAATACAAATCTATAGATTATATCCATATCATCGATATAAAGTAATTACTTAATGGGATCCCGCACATAACACGCCATTTGCCAATTTCGTGTATAAATAGATAGGAAAAATATAGTTCCACTAAAAAAAATAGAACTGAAATTCTATTCATTCAATTGACCTAATTTTTGTTGTAATGTATTCATAACATATACATGCATAGGAAAATAGAAAGTTATTTTTAATATTATTATTTTTATATTATATATATCTAAATTAAAAATTATCGATACTAAAATTATGGTATTTCTATAGAAATTATCATTTTATACAATGAATTCTATACATTTTATTAATTATCTCTCTATTTTACTATTCACATAATTAAATTCTATATAAAGCAAAAAAAAATAATATTATAAGTATAATAGTTTTTATGTTCTATATTTTTGAATGCACATACCTAACGCGTAATAATTATTCTGAGAAAACAGCGTTTGAAGTTTGACAGCATAAAAATGTAATATTGAATAGTATATAATATAGCATTATCTTATCATTATAAAACACATTTTTATGTCATTTCTAGACCGAATTCATGTCTAATTTTTTTTACAGATACTAAAAAACACTACAATAAGTATTATTATGTAATAAAAAAATATATAAAAAAAAATAAATTATCATCACTTTAAATGTGCGGGATCCCCTTAAAATGTGCGGGATCCCTTTAAGTGGATGAGCAATTGACGCACGCAATGCATCTTTATAGTATATGATGTACTAAATTTACGGACTTAATTAAGTATTTAATTATATACGTAAATTAATACTTAAATATATACGTGCCCAGCAAACAGTAATATCATCATAATAGCATCATAACAGCATATGTAATAGCCTCAAATGTTTACATTGTGCTATCCTAATAATAGCAGCATAATATACTTTTAAAATTAATAGCAGCATAATAGACATTTAATAGCAGAATATTAGCAGCATAATAGCACAATGTGAATATTTTAGGCTATTACATATGCTGTTATGCTGCTATTACTGTTTTCTGTGTGTAATTGTCTATTTTTCTCATTGATATATACTATTTACAAAGATTTTCCGAAGGAAAGATATAACACTTACGCGAAATCGTGTAATTCGAATTTGTATACAAAATACCCTGGTGCCACCTATAGCGGGTTACTTTTAGGAACTATGTGTTGTTTATAATGTAAATTCGTATTTAACTATACACTTTTAAAATGTTAAATAATATGCTTTAAATTAATATTTATATGATGAAAACTAAGTGTTCATTACTAATATATAACAAACAAATATTATATTTATGTTTTAAATGCTATAAGTATATATTTAGTAAGTAAAAGTTAATTTATATTGCATGTAATTTAATAGAGCAATGAAAACATTGTTGTATGAAAACAGAGCCGAACCTAAATCTATTTCAGTGATTTCGATACTACTGCTAGCAGCGGTTGGGGATATTACTAAATTACGTTGCATGCATAGGGAGTGTTATATCTTTGCTTCGCAAAATCTTTGCTATTTATATAATATAGCCCCTGTTATAATGGATATAGCGAGATACCCTATGTTATATAGGAATTACGTAATTAATTATATTTTTTTTTTCAATTAGTCAAACATGTGAATTCTAATACCAGTGAAATTATTGATTTAGAAATATATCCCAAATACATATCCCAAATTAAAAAATAATTTGCAAAAGTTTTTGAAAATTTTTGCAAACTTTCCAAATTATTTTCATAAATTTTTCTAAAATCATTTGCAAACTTCGCAAATAATTTTCAGATATTTACATACATTTTTCGAAAATAATTTGCAAACTTAAACTTGTCACTTAATTTTCAGAATTTAATAAATTTCTAGTCAACAAATTTTCAAATCAAAAACAAATCAAAGGGAGAATATAATAAAAACAAAAGATATGGTTATATATTTATAAATATTTATATAAGCCTAGAATAAATGTATTAGTATATAAAATAAGTATTTTTTCCTTTCTAATGATTCAAAAATTAGTTAACTGAATAAACAGTGTTTTTATTAATTGATGTTAGTAGATATATCATACATTATTTGTTATTGAATACAATACATATACAATCCCTTAAGGACGTTAAATGTAAAATATATATATCAATTTATATAAATTAAAATCAATTTTAAAATAGATCTATCTATTTTATTTTTTTTCCTTTTATCATAAATAAAAAGTAAACTTTTTAAAAAATTTTAACATTTATCTACAATAAAAATTATATATTAAAATGTAATTAAATCTATTAATATATTAATATGGAATTTGATAGATATGAACAAAAAACAAAATAGAGATTTAATGTTTTTCAAAGATACAAATAGTAACAAGAAAACCATATCATGTTTCAACAATATATTCAAATATTTTAGAAACTTTGTAAGTAATTTTTATAATATTAAGTATTATTAATAACAGTATTTTAAAATATATTCAGGTGATAACAAAATTAAATTTTTTATTATTTTCAAATATTTGAAAAACTTTGTTTTATTTTAAAAAAATATACAGAAAGTTGCAAACTTTATAAATTATAATCTATAAATATATTTATAATAATTTTCAAAATTCGTAATTATATTACAAACATTTGAGAAATTTTTTCAAATATTAGTTTACTCGTATAAATCTTATTTTGGAGACATTTAGAATAGATAAGTGAATACATTATTATAAAAATCAACTCCTAATAAAAAGATTATTATTCTCATTTGTCAATTTTATTGGTTTATGAATTCATTAAATTCTATATAAAAATGTATTCATATATACACCTAGAGCATGATGCATTATGATAGTAATTACATATTAATCTTAAGTAGATAAACAGTTTCCATCAATATTTGTAAACAGGAACACTATACTTGGTGTTAATATTATCGCTTACATATAATATTTCTCATTACTTTAGAGTATAATTCCCAAGTCACTTATACCTACCTAATATAGTTAGAAATTCAGTTATAATATAATATTCAATATATAATTCAGTAACTAATATTATATCAGAATTTATTCAATAAGAAGAAAATTCAATATTTTCATCATTATAATCACAAATACGAAGTTTGAAATACATATCTAATAACTACCTTGTTACAATTACTTTACGCAATTATATAATAGATTTATAAAATAATAATAATTAAAATAATTCTTCATAAAGAGAAATGGTGTCTGCTCTACCTCATCAATGTTAACTTTTTGTTCTCTAAAATATGTATTTTTCATGGTATATCTCATTGTATTTCAATGATTTAAAACATATTATAATATAGTTGATATGCTCAATGTATTCATACGCATCTCCCGTGGCTGTAACATGATTAAGAAGGAAAATTAGACTACCTGAGAAACTGATAAAATAAAAGAATGTTCTATTGTGTTATTCCCTTTGAGATTTTACGTTGTAGATGGTCGCATATAAATATATACAACGACGCAGATGGTCACGATGATATACGATATATTAAATTACATTTAAAATATATATATAATTGGCATTTTTTAAATATAAATAACTAATATTTTATGTTATTACTTAATTTTTGAATGTTTATATTTTTATTTTGACAAAATTATACTTTAGTGAAAAATAATAATAACAATTTATTTAATTATATAAAAAGGTATAACATATTAAATACCTCATATTTATTAAAATATTGCGAATTATAGAGTTATTAAATGAGTATAGTAAATTAATTAAATAAATGTTATTAGAAAATATATAAGATTAATTAGTTTAAATAATTATTTTTAATAATTAAAATGTTAGTTGAAGATTATTCATTTAATTAATAAAAAATAAAATAAATTATTTTAATTAAGTTATTATTATAGAACATATAATTTACTTTAAAAATAATACAACATACAATAATTTAAAAATATATGTTAAAAATGTATTTTAACATTTTATACAGTATATTTATTTATAAGAAGTATATGATGGTATTCTAAGTAATATTTAATCTCTGTAGCTCAACCTTACCGATTAAATTATAAATAACAAATAAATAAATTCCAAATTTTTTTTATTAATATAAATAAAGCACTAAATAATCTAACAAGATATATTTTGAATTTTAAAATGATTGTATATATTAAAGTTACTGAAATACTATATTTTTAGGGATACCTAAGGACAGGACATGCTAATTAATATTTTGTGAAATTTTTCTTTTCTGATTGAATAATTTTATCGTATTCCATCATAGTCCAGGAGTAAAAATTTAAATTTTATATAAAAATCAATGCAAATCCTGTTTTCAAATCAGTACCCTCAATATGATTATATTTCATTCATAATATAATTGAAATCACATTATATTATATGGAATGTCACCTTAAATAATATAAAAAAACCATCGTTCAATTCAAACCTAATTTATAATTAATTAGTATGTTTTATAAAATATTTATATAGAAATACAAAATTAAAAATATGAATGAATTTTATTTTACAAATAAATAGATATCTTTGATTGAAATCATTGAAATATAAATAAATTAAATATATAACATATTAAATAAACCACTGAAAATTATAAAGCGAAAGTACAAATAGTAACTAATGAAGATAGCGAGTGGATTGTCTATCCTTTCTAATAGTAATTTTCAAATTAATTTTATTCAAATAAACTTTAATAATATTTGTCTCTACCGTGTATTGAAAACTACTTAGTGTATATTTATTCTGAATCTAATTGAATTAATATAATGCAATATAATCAGGGTAACTTTTATATATTATTAAATATTAGTATTTAAATTATATATATATATATATATATATATATATATGAAATAAGATTACATAGATTTCATTAATATGAATCATATTTATTTGGATTATTTAATATTAAATTAATTAAATATTATTTTAAATAATAATAAATAAAAGCAATAACAATAAACAATTAAATAACAGGAAATCACATTCTTTCAACAGTTCTCAATCCGAGAATAGCGAAACATTTAGACATAATAGAAGAAGTTGCTTCGCAAAGCTTTAGTCGTTCTTCATTGATCTACAAAAAAGTTAGAAATTAGTGATGAATTAGGACTTCACGTATATAAACAACAAACTTTGATGATTTCTCCAGTCTTACGATCCTTCTCTACCACATAACAAACATCATAGAACTCAGTAAACACGGAACTTAAGTCGTATAAATAATCACACAAGATATGTATTAATAGATCATCGGATACCTGTGAAATAGATATACATATTTGATTACTAAAAATTGCATATGCTAGATATTACGTATATCGAATATATATATATATTTATAATTTATGTATATATATTTAATAATTACATAAATAATACTACTATATTATATTAATTAATCATGTAGTACGTACTAAATGATATTAAACTAACCCTGGTGACTATTTCAGAGAATCGTGTGATTTGTTTGGCTAGCTTCCACTCTCTATCATGTTCTAGAACAAAGGGTACATCGTTCAGCACTAAATCCTTTGTTAACTTCTTCGTGTTCCTCACAATAGATCTAGAAATGAAATGAGTCATCGTTATCTGTAAAAAACACAATAATAACACTGGTACCTTATCCTCATGTAGGCGTATTGAAGGTAGACGGCTGTATTTCCCTTATCGTCCAGCATCTATAGGCATGCGTGTGTGTTAGGCACATGGTTATAGAGATGGTATCAATATAGTTATAGTTATAGTGAAGGTATCAATATGGTTATAGTTATAGTGAAGGTATCAATATGGTTATAGTGAAGGTATCAATATGGTGATAGTGATGTTATCAATATGGTTATAGTTATAGCGATGGTATCAATATGGTTATAGTGATGGTATCAATATGGTTATAGTTATAGCGATGGTATCAATATGGTTATAGTGAAGGTATCAATATGGTTATAGTGATAGTGATGTTATCAATATGGTTATAGTGAAGGTATCAATATGGTTATAGTGAAGGTATCAATATGGTTATAGTGATAGTGATGTTATCAATATGGTTATAGTGAAGGTATCAATATGGTTATAGTGAAGGTATCAATATGGTTATAGTGATGTTATCAATATGGTTATAGTTATAGCGAATGTATCAATATGGTTATAGTGATGGTATCAATATGGTTATAGTGATAGTGATGGTATCAATATGGTTATAGTTATAGTGAAGGTATCAATATGGTTATAGTGATGGTATCAATATGGTTATAGTTATAGCGATGGTATCATTATGGTTATAGTGAAGGTATCAATATGGTTATAGTGATAATGATGTTATCAATATGGTTATAGTGAAGGTATCAATATGGTTATAGTTATAGCGATGGTATCAATATGGTTATAGTGAAGGTATCAATATGGTTATAGTGAAGGTATCAATATGGTTATAGTGATAATGATGTTATCAATATGGTTATAGTTATAGTGAAGGTATCAATATGGTTATAGTTATAGCGATGGTATCAATATGGTTATAGTGATAGTGATGTTATCAATATGGTTATAGTTATAGCGATGGTATCAATATGGTTATAGTGAAGGTATCAATATGGTTATAGTGATAGTGATGTTATCAATATGGTTATAGTTATAGCGATGGTATCAATATGGTTATAGTGATGGTATCAATATGGTTATAGTTATAGTGAAGGTATCAATATGGTTATAGTGAAGGTATCAATATGGTTATAGTGATAGTGATGTTATCAATATGGTTATAGTTATAGCGATGGTATCAATATGGTTATAGTGAAGGTATCAATATGGTTATAGTGATAGTGATGTTATCAATATGGTTATAGTCAGGGTTCGAATGATTTAAATCATGATTTAAATCAGCCTAAAAAATCATATTTTTTTTGATTTAAATCAATATTTCTCAAAGTTATTATATAATTATTAGATCATGATTTTTATACTATAATAACCATATTCATGATGGCCTCCTATATCCCTATATGGATACGGGATGCTATGTTATATCATTAATATTTAAATAAATGAGAATTATATATATATATATATCATAAATTATGATTCATAAACATCAAAGGAAAAATATATAATGTTAAATAAATAATAATTATGTATATCAGACATTATTGGATATAATTTTATTTTTTTTCTATATAATATCCAAAAAAGATTGGTGCATTCAAAATTAAGAAATATACTTAGTATTTATATGAGTTAATAAAGCTGCAAAGCTTGTATTTATATACAAATATTTTAATATAAAGTAATTTATTTAAATAATTATCAAAAACTTTTGTATTTGTAAAATTCTAGATAATAAAAGAAGTAGTCAGTATAATATAAAAACACTAGTAATTAAATAATAATTATTTAATGTTGTATTATGATACAGCATATAATATAATGTATACATTAATTTAGATAATTCAATACATACACAATATCACATTTTTATTATAATATAATTCTATTTATTTATATATCTTTACTTAATTTTATAGATAATTAATATTTATATATAATTTTATAAATTTAAATATACATTAATAATTAATTAAATTTCTAAGTCTATAGACAGATAATATATTAGAAGTAGAAAAATGATTTATTCAATTTTTATAATTAATTAAACATCTATTTATTATATTATTTTACAATTTAAATATTATTTGAATTAAAATCAAATAAATCGATTCAAATAAAAAAAATCCGATTTTTTCCGAACTCTGGTTATAGTTATAGCGATGGTATCAATATGGTTATAGTGATGTTATCAATATGGTTATAGTGATAGCGATAGGGTTATAGTGATAGCGACGGGGTTATAGAAGGAGGTACCTTATCGAATGAGAAGATGTAGTCGTTGAGTCGACTATGAGAGAGATCAGCGTACTTAATACATCCGTAAGCGATCGCCTCCTTAGCGATGTTGAATTCCTCTTCAGACAGTTCCTACAACGATACGTGTACACATTATTAAGTAGCACACAATTAACATACGAATATTCATACACGCACTCCGACACACACATACATTACACTACAAACATATGCACTAATATACACTCACATGTACCTTCTTAACCATACACTTACACATAGTATGCGTAAGTCACATACACTCAGTGAAACATATGCACTAATACACACACACACTCATACACAGGAGTTAACTAATGGTGTATGCTGTGCGATATTTTAATGATACGATCTGAAACTATTTAATGCTTTACCCGATCTGATAATTTGATATTCGTAAATACCCGAGCCCGATCTGAAACTGGTACTTTTTACAAATATAGTGAGATTTTATAAACGTGATCGGTAAATATTATATAAATATATCTAATAAACTATTAATAATTCATTCTATATTATATATTTTATATCTCGACTGTATATGTAATATATAATAGTAATACATACTATGTGTTACTATTATATAATTGATTGGTAAACAAGAAATAGTATAATTAGGCAATATTTCTTGGTATGGAGTTAATTTAAAAATAATTCTGATTAGCTAATAATGACACAAAGGACTTCACGAGGTTTTGATAAGGGTTATAATTATGTTATTCTACGGAACTTCATGAGGTTTATGATAAACGGTATATCGCAATACTTGATTACTTTTATAACAATATGCTTTCTCCATTGCCTGATGGTTCATATTATAGCCATAATTAACATCGAGCCTTATATACACCCTCACGAAAATCTATTGGATCATCTCACAATATCACATTCTCTTCTTCATTAGACTATATATAACTTATACATCTTTATTATTTATAAAGTTCATAACACTTACAAATTATAAGTTATAATTATATGGAATTGGCTATTAAAAACCTAGATATTATTAACAATTAGTAAGTAATATGATATTTATTGATATTAGTGGTATAAATGGTATAATCTTTTATTGATACAATCTGATACTTTGTAATATGTTATCGAATCTGAAATTATTTATTAGTAACTAAGAGAATCCGATCTGATACTTTTTGAAAATATAATGAGACTATAAATATTCTAAATTATAGATGAGACATTCCGGTGGTTTATAATTATGTTCATTTATATCATAACGTTAACTGTATGTGTGCTATACACAGGCTATGTGGGGGTTATGTTACCTGATCCCTTCCCTTCTCACGGAGTTTAGCTTCTGATCGCTTGATTCCCTCATCGAGAAGTTCTGACAGACGTATGGTGGCTCCTGATCGGGTCTATAGTGATGGTGGTGGTGATGGTGTTTGTAGTGGTGGTAGTAGTAGTAGTGATGATGGTGGTGGTAGTGTTTGTAATGGTGGTGGTAGTAGTAGTGATGATGGTGGTGGTGGTAGTAGTAGTGATGATGGTGGTGGTAGTGTTTGTAATGTTGGTAATAATGGGGGTTGTGGTGATGATTTATAGAGATGAAAGTGGCAAACTTTGAACTTCTTCTTGTCCTCCCCGAGCACTACACCGAAACCTATGTGTTCCACTCTCATCTTGGTGCAGTCGTACCAGCCAGCTCCTTGTCCACAGCCAAATATAGTTCTCATGTGTTCAGACTGTACATCAGTAGTAGTAGTAGTTAGTGAGACACTAGTGAGACGTAGAACTATTGACGAACCTGTCCTGAGTCTATTACGTAGAAGATAGCATCGGCTTTCTCCTCGAATATACGCTGATGTAATGCCGTCATGTCTGAGGTGTCGTACCTAATCATGATTAGAGGATATTGATAATGATGAAGAATAGTGAATGTAGCTGATGTTGATGATGATGATATGAACATAAGTAGATGATGATGAAGATGATGATAATGATAATTAGGCTAATGCACAACACATATTATATGATTTTATGATAACTCGCTGCATTATATACTATATTCTGTACTTTGGCCTCGCGAACACCTCGTATCTACTGTAAACGTACCCGTATCCTCCGTCAGATTTCACTATAGTTAAGGGCACCTTGAGACCGGGCTGGGGTGCGAAGCATATCTTCCTTCCGTCTTCTACTCTTACCATTGCTATGTGAGGTTGTAGTTAATGTAGTAAACTATCTATATCTATATACGGCCAATAATGGTGGAAATCTTATGCTTGGCACCATAGTATATGTCCTAGTATGTGTGTGTACCTACCTAGGTCATCTCTTAGAATTAATATTAAATATTCCAGAAGGCTAATTGGTTGCAGTTTATTATAAGAGTGCACATGCGTGGAATTAATAAAACATAGTAACTACTAATTACTAATTCAAGATCCATTCATACATATATATATATATATATATATATCAGTAGAAACGTGTTTTATCGAGGATTTTAACTGTGGCTGCCATCTTGGGTTGGTAGAATGATTCTCCTCTATCTATTAAGTTGTTGATGTCCAAACGTTTGTATATCTTTCTGAATTCTGAAATAGTATGTGCTTATTAGTGATTGAATGGTGTTACGATAGTAAGAAATATATGTTAAAACATACACAATAGTCAATCAAATTCATCACAGACGAAGTATTCGCTACGATAATAAACCTTTAGCAGAAACATCGCATATCAGCTTCCAGGCGGTAATGTAATCTTGGTCGTAGCTCTGCAGCTTCACCACAGCTTGGTAGGCGGACTTCTTGAAGTCGGGCTCGTTGTCAAATCTTATTTTAGATTCCTATTTACGAATACATGTTAAATTACAAAATTAATAATAAAGGTTAATTATTTAATGAAAACCTACTTCATTTAGAAATTAATTTAGGGATTCACACTTTGTTAAATTAATTTTGTTTAATTTTGTAAGAATATTTTTTAATTATATATTAATATTTTTTTCGTAATTTAGTAAATATTTCTGAGATTTTATAATTTAAAAAAAACATGTAATAATACTTATTATTATAGATATGTGATTTTTATATTATTTATACAAGTAAATAATATGATAATATGTAAATTATACCTTTATTGATTATTTTGATTGTATTATTCATTTTTATTCATACATATATATTTATATATATTTACATTATTTTTCTATAATTTTAACTACAATATATAATGAATGATACAGTGGAATTATTATCTGTAGATAATTTGATTCATTGAGCTTTTAATATTAAAATATTGTAAATTAATTTATTAAATTATTATACATATACACATTATATATATATATATATATATATATATATATCTCATACATAGAATAGATATAATACCATTATCTACGCAGAGTAATTAATACCTACTCCTGACACTGCTGGTAGTAGTATCAAAATCACTGAAATAGATTTAGGTTTAAGGTAGTTTCTATAAAACAATGTTGTAATACTCTATTAAATGTCATACAATATAAGTTAGATTTTACTCGCCACATAGATATGTATAGCATTTAAAATCAATATATCCTATTGCTATTAGTAATGAACACTTAGTTTTCATCATATAAATAATAATATAAAACATATTATTTTACATTTGTATAGTTTGATACAAATTTACATTATAAACAACATATGGTTCCGAAAATTGAATTTATATAAAGTAGATAGCTCTGTTCATTGTTCTGTACAAAAGCGATTTCGCGAAAGTGTTATATATATCTTTCTTTGGAAATATCTTTGTATAATAAATATATTAAAAATTCTTATATATTAGGTATGAATATATGTATATTATTTTAAATAAAGTTTGTATTTCAAATTAAAACTTGTATAAAATATAATCAGACAAATATTTTGCAAATTTTACTTATATATATCACAATACTTTTTTAATAATCATCAAATTAAATGAAATTTCAGTATATAAATTGGATACAAATAAATAAGTAATTTAAATTATTTTAATTGAATATCAATTGTATTATTATATTATATTATTTCAATTGACAAATGCATATATTATTTCTGTAAATGAAATATTAATGATTTTTTTATAATAATTTTTCTATACTCTATAATAATATAATGATATAATATATTATTTATAATAATCAATATAATATTATATATTTATATAATATTATAATTATTAATGAATAGATATATGTATAGTACTTCACATTTTTCATGTACAGATATTTGTATTCACTTTAAATTAAAATAATAATTTTAATTAAATCGAATGACCTTATAAAATGCTTGAAGGTCGGAGATAGGAGGCGCTTTAGATTTGTAATCTGGGAACTTTTGCTGCAGATGGGTTATCAGCATACCAAATTGTGTACCCCAATCTCCCAGGTGATTCAACTTCAACACATTATCACCCATGAATTCGCAGAGCTGAGAAATACTTTCACCAATAATAGTAGATCTGTAAAGCGAAGCAACCTTGATATATTATTTAATACTACAAAAATACAATAAATAAAACATCAAGGTAATGAAAATATAAGTTATAATGTTATATATTAATAATAATTACTGTAAATCTTATATTTGTATTCTTTCTTTGAAACTATAAATTCATATTCAATTTTAAATATAATTAAACTTTAATTAACATCGAATAAATAATGGTAGATTATAGTTTATAATTATTAATAGAATATTATGATTATAATTGATTATAAATATCTTCTTATTGATGTACTTTATTTGTTTAGAATTACATTATATATATGATCATAATAAAAATAGAATTAAATACTTTATGGTGGAGAAATTCAATCATATAATAAATCTATTTATAAATAGTAGTATTCATTACATGTCTTCTTTCTAACCTCAAATGACCTACATGCATCTCCTTAGCAATATTAGGCGACGACATATCTATTATAACTTTCCTCTTCTTACACGACGCACCTATTATTATATGCAATACATTAAATTCATCATAAATAGTACGATTGTATAAGCTATTCAGAATATAGTTACGTTGTAGTTATATACATATCATGCTTTCATTATAGTATCAGTAATTATATAATGTAGTATTTAACTATATGAAAAAGTAATTTAAATTTTATATTTATATTAATATATTCCAAAAAAATAACAAAATTTAATTTTCATACAATTATTTTAACGAAACTAATGCATACAAAGAATATTGTTTTTATTTAATAATAGTCCACATTCATAAACATTATTCAATATAAATATCATTCTACTTTGTAATCTATACAGAGTACACTATTATGAATATATTTTATTATTGAATGGATATAAATTGCACATAATAATTTAAGATTTTAACATATTACATATTATAATAATCTTAAATAAACAGATTTGTTATTATTTGCTATACTAGTACAATATTACAAGATATGCTAAATAAAATATCAATCTTAAAGTAGATAAGTATAGTGTAGTATATATCAATATAAATTTATGAATTATTTGTAATATTTTTAAATGTAATTAATTTACTAGTAATTGTAGGTATATATCATATCCTGAAATACTTGCACAAAGTGTTGGTTAACCGTTGAAAGGGGTAAGAGGGGGTCTAACTCCACACCTCACAAGTAAGTCAAGTTCTCCGGCAATGAACTTTCTACTGAGAAAGATGTTAATGAACCCGGGTCCTGCTACATCAGTCTGTATGTAGGGATGGTGTTAGTGTTAGTATTGTAGCGCTACTACCACCACCACAAAAACAGGTTTTTAGTATAGTAAACCTAATATTACTTATATTATTAAACCTAATATTGTCTATATAATTTACAATTATATATTATTTATAGATTTTGTATGTGATAGATAATATATAATTATAAAGTTAAATAATACTACATTAAAATCACAATTATAAGATTTTTCATATTTGTTTAGAAACAACCTTTATTAATTTTTCTTTATTTAAAGTTATAATTTTTAATAAATAATATGAAATTGAAATTTAAATAAATGATTAAATAAGTAAATAATTACTATATATATATATATATATATAAAATACTGAATAGAATAATATATTTATTTCGATATTAGTAAAATGTAATATTGTAAAAAAAATATATATTAAATAATAATGTTTTCATTGATAACTTATTAGAATGTTTTCATTGATAACTTATTAGAATGTATTCATCGTTTATATATATAGATTTATAGATTAACAAAGTTAGTTTATTTAAAAAACTTTATTTATGAAATTGACTTTTTATTCATTTGACTCATTGATTGACTATTGATATGACTATTTATTTAAACAAAATTTTGAATGTAATTTTCTCAAGTTTTTACTTTTTGCACTTAGTAAGCTAACTATAAATGCCTACTACTTCTTTGATTATGAATATTATTATCTGAAATGTGTACTGTATATAAATAACATGTAATACTATATTAATATTGACAGGTTATTGTATTATACTTTATATTTTTTTAATAAATTATAATAAACTTCACATTTTTAATAAAAAAATATTACAACTTTTTTAAACTATTTTAAATAAAATATATTTATAAAAAGTCAATATTTGTATATAGTAGAATTATATGTATCGAATAAAAAAAATGAGTTCATTATCTTTATTAGTTTAATATTCTTAGGATTTTAGCTAGGGCTAGATTTAACATGGTAAACCCCAACACAGAGCTTGCACCCTTAAAGGGATTTCACACCATCTCGAACACAATTATTAAATCTAATTATTAGAGGATAAAGTTTAACTATATTATTTAAAAGGGATTTTACACCTAATTATTGGAGTTAATAATTTATTTGAGTTGGTGAGAAACACCTTTTACAATAAATTCAATTACACAATTTAATAATAGATAATCACTGATTACCTATTATTAAATACGATTACTAATCATATATTTTTTTTTCTATAGTTTAATAAGGGAGACGATTATAAAGGACAAGTTTGGGGTTAGAGGTTACATTTTAAATACGAGTTAATAGTATATATGTATATATTATATTGGTATTTGTGGGTTATTTGGTTTAATTGGGTTTAGTGTTGTCTTGCTGGTTTTTTTTAGCTGCATTACATCCCAAAATGAGCCTATATAAATTTATTTCGGATTTAAAATTTAACATTTAACCCTCAACTCGTCCTTTTTGATCATAATCCGTTTAGTAATATATCATTGTTTTATGAAAGACTTTTTTATTACATATCCTTATTATATTATATTATATACATTTTTAAATAAATGTTTTATATATCAATAATTAATAATAAACAATTAATAAACAAAGATAAATTAAAATTAAAAATATGTATTTAAAAAAAAGTACTACATTACTGCATATTGTATTTTCTATTTATATTGACAATTTCAATTCATTATTTCCATTATTCAATGAGATATTAAATTTTAAGTGAGAGTAATACATGAAAAACATTATTTTATGTAAATAGCCTTATTATAAAGTTTATTATAATAACATTTTGAATTACTATTTATAAAATGATATTACATATATATATATACTTATATAATATAGAATACATAAAACATGATATAAAAATAATATTTATATATCTAAAGTAAGATTATATGTATTATTGTTTTAGGGTTTTTATATGAATACTATATATCAGGGTTGGGGTTAAAACATATATATTTTGATATTAAATTTACATATTCATAAACAAATTTTTAAATGATTGTTCTATTATATAATTTTTATTATTTAATATGTATATTATTTAATATAATATAAATGACAAATTATTTGTTAATTTGTTTACATTCATAAATAAATTATTTAAATTCTACATTCTATAAAATTATTAATTGACCATATTTTTAAAAGTGTATCTGAACCTGTATTTAATCAAATACAAATACATCACTGAATAATAATTCAAATACAAATACCAATACACCAACTCAACGTATTTAAATACAAATACAAATACGTATTTGACCCCATCCCTGCTATATATAGTATAATAAATACATTATATTACATTTTTATATATTCAATTTATTTTGATCTAAAATGATTGTATTTGACAATACTCATATCATAGTTACAGCTATAGAATAAAATAAATTGTATACAAATAAATAATATTTTATAAGATGTTTATAAATATATTTAAATTTTCAAGATTGATAAATAATTCATAAAGTTATTCAGCATTTATTTACTGATTATTTAGTAATTATTACTGCTATTTTAAATTATATATTCAATTAGTACTTCTAATAAAGTGCTTTTTTATCTACTTATATGACGATTTGAAGTATACTTTATAGCTCAAATGATAGATAAATATTTGAATATTTTATTTATTACATAATAATTTAAATTATTTGTTTTCCGAATAATACCTTAATTAGTTTATAAAATACAAGTATATTATTTTATAACATGCTATTTAATAAAGATATATTTTGCCATTTTGTACTGGTAAAAACAGGTATTTGCCAAAAATAATGGAACTCAGCTACTACTACTACCACTACTAAAACCTTTGAAATGAGTTCATTAGATGCTAGGTTCTCTGTAATCAAGACAGATATATCTCTGGACTTCATCTTGATGCCATCAGCTTCCAGTAACTATATGAAAGAAACACTATTCATTATCAATTATATTTATTTATTTTGGAATACATAATAGTTTAAACTAACTGGATTTCTAATTAGATCCTTTTATTTATTTCAAATGTATGAACAAAGTATAGTTACTAGTAGTAAGTTACTACATTAATGGCTAAATACAATGAATTTAGTGAGTGAATAGGAGATTATTTAATTTTCATAAAAGAAAATTGTCTAAATCTGAATGTATTACAATAATGTATAATTCAATTTATAAATTATGTAAATAATAAAACATAATATTCTATTGATAACAAATTATATTGATATACCTTATTTTTAATTAAGAAATGCACTATTTTATTATTATGATTAATAAATATTTTATTATAATTTTATAATTATTATACATCATATAATAAATAAATAAAATAATGATAAAAAGCTTACAAAAACTAAAATTATTAATATAATAATAATTTAAATAGTTAATTATATATTTAATATTTAAATTATATTATTTAAATTTGATAAATGAATGACAATAAATCTAAAGAAAATGAAGTGTCTAGATAATATTAACAGCAGCGATAGTCATAGCACTGTTGAATTGATAGTCGCCAAACTTTAAGTTCTTACTGGGAGTCACAGAGATCGCACTAAATTTATCATTTCCTATAATGCATTATTTAAATATTATATTAGTAATTTATTCAAATTTGTATATATATATATATATATACATTTGTCACTATATACCTAAATAATATAATAGTATAATATATTTTGAAGAGTATATAATACTAAATTAAAATGTATGAAATAATGCTTATAGAAAAAATAATTGTAATTGGGATTGTAATAAGAATTATATCTTGAATAAAACTCTATTTTGGCAATTCTTAAAATACCGACACATGATATATTACATGTGTTATATTGTAGATATATATCACATATAACAACCGATAAGTGAAGGGAACGATGTGTAGATTGACGTTGTGAATATCTTCACTAGGCATGCCACTATATTCGTCATATACTCTTCACTTGAAAGTTTTACCTTCGGGGCATCCTTTAATTCCTTTTCTATACTCTGCATATGTATGTGATGTTTGCTTGTGAATGATAGGAACACAATATCAATGATGTATAGGCTATAAAGTTAATGAGAATTCAAATTATTAAAAATGTTAAATGAATATTACTATGCTCATTAATATTATCATTTACTAAACAATATATTTTATTTCTATTTTCAATTATTTTCATTTATTTTAGAATTTAACATTTTAATAATTCATTTAAAGGGAAGCACTACCTTCATAATTTTAATTATTTTATATAATTAAAATAAATATTATATAGAAAATACGTTTTATAATCATTTATGTATTTCATTATGCATTTCATGTAAAGATTATACCTACATTTGCTATATTTATGAAGATAAATAATGTTTTATAACATTCTATTATAAATAAATATTAATTATTATGTTAAATAGTTAATTTATGTGTTTATTATTAAGCTTTAATTATTATCGATTATAATAACAATTTTCAATCTGTAAATACTTTTAAAAATACTAATATAAGCTTGTTTATTTGATATATTATCATAATTATAACATACTTATTTTTTATAATAAATTTAAATACTAAATCTGTATTTTTTATAATTGGAAAAAAATATTGTAATAAACTTTGATAGCTGTTTTCTCAGAATGTTAATTTGATAAATATTGATTTACTAAAAAGTCCGTAAATGTTGTTCTTTTCTATCAACATTTCTATAATATTCAGTATATTTAGAAAACATTCAAATGCATAATAATTACATTATTTTTAAATAAAATAATCTAATAGTTTTCTAACATTTTATATCTATTTTTCTTAATTTGTTTTCATTATTATAATTGAATTATTCCTTTTATAAAACATGATGTATATTTTATAAATAAAATCGTAATTATGATATAATGAAGTATTATTATTATAGTTACGCAAACATTATATAGAATATTTCAAGTTGGAGAGTTTTAAAACTGGTAATTTTCGTATTATTATAATTGAATTATTCCTTTTATAAAACATGATGTATATTTTATAAATAAAATCGTAATTATGATATAATGAAGTATTATTATTATAGTTACGCAAACATTATATAGAATATTTCAAGTTGGAGAGTTTTAAAACTGGTAATTTTCGTATCTATATACATGCGTCCGCACGAATGTAGTACTTCCCCTTAACAGATTATTGTATATAATAGAATAACCTTTAGTAAATGATTTTTTTGATATTTTAATTTATCATTTTCAGTTTTCGCGGCTAGATATTCCGGAGTTAGAGTATATACGGACATGTCAACAGCTTCATTATTGCAGACTCTTTCTAATTTGTCTAGATTGCCTTTAATATCTTTAATTTCTGATTGCTGAAATTCAATAATAACATTTAATTTAAACTAATCATACTTTATTTAATTTTAATAAAATATATTTATTAAACAAATATATATATATATATATATATATACAATTTCTATATTTCTAGTACTAGGTAATACACGCATACCATATATATTAACTCGTGTTACAAAACTCTGCATATACATATAATTGATGTTTAACATTATAATTTTTATTTCACTCTACCAATGTACATATTACATTTTATAGTATACATTGCACAATAACAGTGTATATTGTAGTGTACACTAGTGATATAAAGATGCGGATCCGATACTTTTGGTTATTGATACCGAGTCTGTACTTTCATTTTCGGAAAAAAAACGAGCAGAAATGATGCTTTTATGAAATTAACGTTTAATACTAATTTTTATATATATCACATTTACATCAATTTAAATTAAATTATCTGCGCCAACTTCGCGATATAGTGAATAATAATGTAAATTTAATCTGATGATGTAAATAATACCGAGCTTTTTGATGCCGAGCCGAAACTTTTATTTTCGGAAAAAAAACGAGACTCTAGTCAAACGATCCCGAGCCGAGACTCTAACAAAACGAGCCCGAGTCGAATTAAGACTGCATCATCTTTAGATTTGACCATCATTTACATCACTAGTATACACTGCGTACAGTGTACAATTTAATGATCACACAACTCTATAATTCTGATATGTAGGTGAAAAATAATAATTATAATGTAACGTATTACAATACCTCAAAGCCCACAATCATTGATGATATTTCAAAGAACATATTGGTCACAATAATGATGTAAATGATGATCAAATATAAATCATTAATGCAGTCTCAATCTCAGTTACTAAAGCTTAGATTAAGTTTCACTATCAGTTATTTAAAGCATCGATGCAGTAAGGGCTATTTCCAAAGCTTAAGGAAACATTTTAAAAAGTATATCAACATATATAAAATATATTATAATTATGATTATACATGAATTTAAAAGAGCATCATCTCAACTAGGTTATACTTTGTAAGTGTATCAGCTATTATTCGGTTTCTTTAGGCAAGAGTCTCTACTCGACTCGGGTTTGTTTTTTGCAAAAATAAAGGAATGGACTCAAAATAAATAACCAATATTCTCGGATCTGCATCATTTATATCACTAGTAACTATTGTCGATTACTGAGCGAACTACCTTATATAGAATATATCAGATTATTTATAATCGATTAACATATGAAATATGTCCTAGTATATGATACAGTGTATATCAAATAATGAATAAGTGTAATATTTTAATATTAAAAAAAAGTGTATCTTCTCAATTCACAATGTAATACCTATTTAGAATTATCATACACTACATGTAGAAACTACTATGATAATTACATAGCATGCGAATATTACCTATTACCATATCTAATAAGCATAAACTTATGCTTTTTATACAATTGTGTACCCATTTATATCTCATATAACATTAAACATACCAAACATTTATAATAAGAAGATCCAAACTATACTTATACGATCATATTACAAAATAAGATAAAAATATGTTCATTCATAACAAAACATAAAAATAACTCACCACAACAAACATGTATAATATTGCTGTTCCCGAATTACAATTTAAAGAGTATATTATTCATCTACTCATCACATATCTATAAATTAACTACTTACTCCACATATCATCACAGATAAATCAAAGTCACTCATACTAGTCATACAAATAATCTACGAAATGACCACACTCATAATAAACGAGAATATATATTACATATTTCTTATAACTATGTAATGAAATGTAATAATGTTGTTCAATCAATCAATGTTAATATAAGTTTAATATATATGTTCGTCGCTCGAATTAATGTATGCTCTAGTGTACATGAAAATGAAATCTGAATGAGAAACATGTATATATGGAATAATTCCTTTAGATAAATATACGTATAAACCATTCGTATTAATATATATATATATATATATATATATATATATATATACATATATATATATATGTTATAAACACATTCAAATACGAATACCATCTTATTTGCGGATTGATATGTTTGGGTTGTTTGATTTATATTGTTTAGTTTTATTCTTCTATTTTTTAGCTGAATTATATCCCGAAGTAAGCCCTACGTCTTATGTGCAACATGTGAACTTTTCTACATATAGTTATTTAATATTTGCCTACATTTCGTACACTCCAGTATAGAAAATAGTATTACACTAAATAAAAATGAATATAAAACATAATACAAATATTGTATATAATATATACTACTATATGTATATACTTAGTATAATACTACTTCAATATTTTACATACTTAGTATGATACTAATGTAAACAATGTACATGATAAACCAATATTATTATTATAATTATTATATTGAATATAAATAATTAAAATGTAGTATATATCATATTATATGTAATATAATAGTATAAGTTTTTATAATACATTTTAAAGTTGATCTCGGCTATCGTAATCAATACATACGGTATCATATTTGATATTCTCAGAATAATTGAAAAATTATGATGAAATAATATTTCATTGAAATATATAACAAAATTAAATGAATAGTTACTATTATTATAATATTAAACTTTGATAACTTAACATTAATTGTACGTATACTAATTTTATAACATTTACTTTAGTTAATTTATAATAATATACTATAATAATTATATACTAAGTATATTATTATAAATTAACTAAAGTAAATAATAATTATAGTATATTATTATAAATTAACTAAAGTAAATGTTATAAAATTATTATACGTACAATTAATGTTAAGTTATCAAAGTTTAATATTAGCATATTCGTATTGAATTATATTAATTAAATACTTAATATTATATAAAAGATAGAAATATAATATTGAATATTTAAAATATCTTAAAATATAAAATTTAAATAGTGAATATTTCGAATATTATCGTATTTACTATTTGTACATGATATATAAAACTAGTATATGAATATATATATTATACTCTATCTAACCATACATTCAGAATGTTTACGAATAGATTCAATAGATTCTGCCATGCTGTCAATTATTTGGCTAAAGTTATAAAGTATATTTATTTATAAATATTTGAAGCCGGAATCTACCAAAGAAATTAAAATTCATATTCAGGTTAGAATTAATATTGGATATGTTAAATATTAGGTAATAGCAAGACCTCATAGTTATAGACCTCCCGGTTATAGGAGGTCTTGGTAATAGAAGATTAGAAAAATAATTTGCGTGTGTGTATATATTAATAATATACTTACAAGAACACCTATAACAAGACCTCCTATAAACTCGAGGTTATAGGATGTCTTGCCTATAACCTCCTATAACACCGAGGTAATAGGATGTCTTGATACTTATAAAGTGAATATATACTTATCACATATATTACATTTTATGCAGGATATATATTATCTAGAACATATTTATAATTAATAATCTCATATTGCAGATTTGTTCTCAAGGGTAAAAATTTACATACACTTTTATTTATCCCAAATTCAACGTAGGTATATAAGCTAATATTATAGATTAATCACATATTTATCCATTCTTAAAGTATATTGATTAATTACTTAACCATTAGTTACTATTATTTATACTGTATAAATGATACACCACTACATATATACATATAATATACAATTTATAATTATGATGTTATATATTTTAGAATTTTAATCTACACGTATTATATCAAGACCTCCTATAACTTATCTGAGGTTATAAGAGGTCTTGATTATACAAAAATAAATCTCTATATGGTATATATACATCCCTATATACCTCATCAGTATTAACAATACATCCTATAACCTCGAGGTTATAGGAGGTAGGCCTATTGTTCTTACATATGTAAAGAAAACTGTAAACTTTATTATAATAATTAATATTTAATATTTTAATTAAAAAGTGTATCTATTTTACATTGAAATAATATTTTAGCGAAGAAATTTTATGATTCTGCACACAAATATTTATGCAAATAACACATAAATTGTAATTAAATTTTGTTAATATATTTTTTAAGATAATATAGAATACTGTTATTTACATACATACAGAAACAAAATATAAAATGTTCATAAATATATATATATATATATATTAAAATATGTTTGATTATAAACCAGGAAAGGACAATAATTTGAATATATATGTTTTATAAACACAATGAATGAAAACAAATATATCATTATCATTTTCTGTAGATATTCACTTCTTATTTTTTTCTTCGCGAAATTATTAATAACTTCACAAAAAAGAATGCTTATTATATTAAATACTTATTTATAATTATCAACAATATCAATATCAATACTTTTTACCTTTATTATAATATGGATTAATTATTAATAACTTCACAAAAAAGAATGCTTATTATATTAAATACTTATTTATAATTATCAACAATATCAATACTTTTTACCTTTATTATAATATGGATTAAGGCACATATTTATTAAATTTGGTTTTCTAAATTACCTTTCACATTACGGTAATGTTACGGTAATGATTACCTTATTGGTAATGATATCATTAATGAATATGCAGAGAATATTTTAGTTTTTGATAAACTTATTTTTTATAATAATTATTAAATAATTATTAAATTTGCATAATTCTACTGTTGTTTTTATATCTTTAATAGCTTATAATAATAATACTACCAATACATCCTATAACCTCGGTTATAATATGTCTTAATAATACCAAGGATGTCCTTGATAAAACTTTGCAATCAATTATGTTCATTCCCATTGTTGTAATTTTGAATTATAATGTTCACCCTTTTTTAATAAGCGAATCCCATAAATATATAACGTCTTTGCATGTATCCTAGTTACAATATAAACAATAACATAAACATTTGAATTATAATATTATTATACATATTTGTTGTTATGTATTTATAATACCTTATTTATAGTAATATAAAAATATTACTATAGAATACACATATATATTTATGTTATATTTAATATTTATAAGAAATGGAATATACTGGCAGTAAACTTGTAACAGACGAAATTAACGAGAAGTATAATTTTAATAAAAATTATTATTGAATATAATATTAAATACTATAATAGTATTTAATAGTAACTATTATAATAATTATATATTTACAAATCTATATATCTAATATCATATATTAATTAATTATTATTTATTAACTATACATTTTTCTACATACTATGTAACTTAGTATATATATATATATATATTATTTATTCTATTCTGTTGGGGTAATTTCATCCCATCCAGAAACGTAGATGATGTTTTCACTTATAACACTATGACTTTAATGACAAGACCCCCTATAACCTCGAGGTTATAGGAGGTATTGTTAATAATTAATTATTATTATACCTGTTTTATTTGTCCCGACAGTGCTTAAACTCGTATCCTATAAAATGTGATTCTGGTGTCTTATCCATATATATATTTATAAACAAGCATCTTTATTATATTATTAAATATATGTATTTATACAGCAGTATACAGTATACACCCACCATTATATCATTACAATCTTGATCAATACATTATCTTTAACACGGATCGTATAATAACATATACTATATGATATAGTATATAATATTTCAAATAGTTTATATTTATTTATAGATACAAATAATATCGTATATGTATAGAATGCTATTTCGAAAGTATGTCTAGATACAATTATGTTTAGCTACTGCTTAATTTTCTCTTCATAATTATTGTTAAATATACATAACAAAAATATCTATTAAAAATAAATATCATAATATAATTAAAAAATAAATATCTAGTAGTACTTTTTTGATATACCTAATAAAGATTATAGTTATACAAATAATTTATCAACAAAAAAGTAATCAATCAATCTTCTTCTCGTGTAAGTATTAGATATATTAAGATCGATTTGATCCCCGACTAACGATCAATTCTAAACCCAGGTTACAATCGAAGGGAACGTACACCTTTCCGACTGGAACCCGCTACGAAGGAGAATTCTGGGACGGCCAGTTTCATGGGCATGGCACACTCTTCTTCAAGGATGGCAGTAAGTTTGAAGGCGACTGGGATTTAGGTGAAAACCTTTCCGTTAGTGAACCGAGATTGTGTTTGATTATCTCATTGATTTTTAGTTTAATAGGTAAAATACAAATCTATGGGTAATCTTATGAACGACAGGCGAATAATGTAATGGAGATTAGATCTTTTCTATATATATATATATATATATATATATATGTTATTGATTATAGGATACATATATTATTTTTTTTAGTTTATATAGTATACTATAATTATCACACTATTAATTAATATAATTTTATAAATAATCTGTAAAATTTCATTACATAATATATAATTATTATGTGATTATTTTCTTATTATTTCTAAATAATAAGAATAATGCCATTGGTTATATAATATGTCTTTATCTAATACATTATATTATTCATATTATTTAACAATATTTTAATAAATATATAATTATTGTTAATTTACTAATAGGAATTCATTTATATTGAAAGTTCTTCATATTATTTATATTTATTCTGTACATTATATTTTAGAAGCTAAAGGCATACCTTTTATTATGTTAATACAGAATAGTAATAACAATACTATAGTTAATAGTCATACAAATAATTTAATTTAATATTATACTTAATTTAAATTCAACATCGAATACATGTTTAGATATCTCATTCGAGTTTATAATATATAAATAAAACATGTTACTATTATATTACGCTCAGCTCCTCAGCTACAGGCCTCAGCTATTAAATTAACATTCATTATAGATATTTATTAATTTACATGTAATTATGAGACATCAGATATATTGTATTATGATTATAAGTTAATCAATAATAAAAGTATACATTATTATTGTATTAATATTTCACAGTAAGATTTATAATTTTCTTATTAACCTCACATGTAATTTATATACTGATCAATAGTTGATTGTTAAAATAACATATATATATATATATATGTAACTTATTAAATATAATAAATATATATTGTATACAAATAAAATTGCATTACACATCATTGTACTTATATATTAATGTGGAATTATTTACCGATTTGAAACCTTCTTCGTCCTCATTAAGCACCCATTTCACTCCACTGACACCCCACAATCAGGGTAGTTTCACGTTTGCAGACGGTCTGGCCTTCGAGGAGGACAACTGGGAATACTGCGACGGTTACGATCGTAGGTTCTACACCGAGATACTCTCTGGAATGCAGCCCGCAGGTTAATATAGTGTTGCATCGTGGGTCGAATTATCCGATCTCGGCTAATATATTGCACATTCATATCAATTTAATTTGATGTAAAGTTATATATTTGTTGTTATTATTTATGAATATATCATTTAGTTTATCGCACAAGTTATTAAAATATTGTATTTATAAAGTTAATATTTAAATCGATGTTCTCAAAACACATTTATTGAATATAATTTGGTGTGTTCAAATCTACATCATTATATATATATATATATATATATATGTATAACATGATATTTCTATATCAATGTGTACTATTGTATAACATGTATACTATACTATACTTACTATACCAGAAAATATTGCAATATATACTACAGAATATCAAATAATGATAATAATTTATAAGTTTTTTTTAGCATAATAAAAAAAAATATTCCGCCTCTTATCTCTTCTAAACTTTGTATAGTTATCAACCAGTCTATATAAAACACTACACATATTATCATATACGATAGCACATACTACATACGCACTCATAGTGTCAAGGTAAACACTGATGACAAACCACTCGTATATTACACTACCTATCATATATCACAACACATACTATTCTATATCACACCACTCTGCAATGTTTTAACATGCACACATACACACACATACATAGTGTCAAAGTAAAGCACTGCTGATAAACCATTATTATACTACACTAATCTATTATATACCAGATAACACTATGCTATGTTATAATATACCTACCCACACCTGGTTTCATGATAAATTACTGCTATTTATTTGTTATCGTTAGCAAATATTTATACTTTCGATTATATATTTCGAATATATATTTGTTTAATTAAAATATCGATCAAACAAACCAAACACTACCATACCAGACAAACCTATACTACACTATCCTAAACTATACCCACACACACTCACTTTCATCAAGGTAGATCACCGCTAAAAAAAACAAACATATATACCACAGTACACCACTACACTACCTTCAACTATCCTACCCTAAGCCCCCCACACACAAACACACAAATATACATATACATATAATATAACATATACATATAAAATAAAAAAATAACAAATAACATACATACACATACATACACACAGCCACACATATACACACACACACAAACACACATATACACACACACATGCACACACACATACACACACACACACACGCACACATACACACAAACACACACACACACACACACAAACACACACACACACACACACACACACACAAACACACACATACACACACACGCACACATACACACAAACACACACACACACAAACACACACACACACACACACAAAACATTCACATATACACACACATCACACACACACATACACACACACACACACACACACACACACACACACCTGTCCACAGGTAGATCACTACTGACGAACGTGATACCCACACGAGAGATTCCTCACAATCTGTACGACTGCGGCGATGGCTACTACAATCAGGAGACTCGCATCGTTAAGGGCGTTGACAATAACTTCATCAGAAACGCAGGTAACCGATAGCATCACGTGTATTGACCCTCGTATCGTTTGTTTAGATTACAAACTTTCTTCTATAAGTGTTAATAAATTATCTCAAAATTTATATATATATTTATACACTTTTTCATATTTGAATGCTCATTAAAATAAAACCATATCTAATCAATATGGTCACCATTTAGTCAATATATAGTCACTATTATTAATAATAATTGTATTGATAATGTATATTCCACTCTTTTATAAATATTTAAGACATAGTGTATATATTTTGTATTCTCATTATATATTTTAAGTTCATTTTCCTTGTATTTCCTAATATTACATCATATTATTACATCATTCACTTCCGTATTACATCCCCATTATGATACGTTGTTGCATCATTTTAAATTATAAAAAATCATATATATGTAAATTTAAACATATAACATTTATAAATATAATAAAATATTTTATTATAAATATTATCTTTTTAATAATTAATCAAAATCTGTATTGTATCCTCTATAACCTAATCTCTTTAACCTACTTAATACATAACCCATTAACCCCTAATTTAGATGACGACGAGCATCATTGGATAGTGAAACACTGCAGGAAAGGCTGGGATGAATACGTAGGACACACGTCTAGCTTGAACTTCTCGCTACAGTTAGTCATCTGACAGTGTAGCTTATAGGTTCTAGCTTAGGGTGTAGTGGTAATAGTGGTAATAGTGGTAATAGTGATTATTATGTGGGTGAATCTCTATTTGGAGTAATTACGCTTTATAATTAGATATTAAATATATTATAAATATTAGTATTAATATAATGAAATATTCATATCGTTTAAACAATATATTAAAATATTAATAATATTTAATGCTTATTTCATTAATAATTATATTTGAAATTTTGAACTTATTTTTAGATTAATTAATTTAGTATAATAAATATATCATAATTTATTTTATATTGTTAGTTTTATATCCTAAATAGTTATAAATATTAATTAGAATTTTATAATAATAAAATAATATATATATATATATATATATATAATAACTAAAGTTATTCTATTAAAAAAATATAAAAAAATTATAAAATAACTGCCTGGATAGTTTAGAAAGTTAAGGCATCAGACATGTATATATGGGTAAAATTATCATGGGTCATTTTAAATTTGTCAAATACTATCTGTACCGATAAAATAGGTATTACAATAATAATTAGAAGTGAACTTATATAATTATCTATACAAAATGATCAGTTCTCTATAAAACCTGGATGTATTAACATAATAGTTATTTCGAAGGCACACTAGAGCCAGTTGGTTATAATCATAGATTTATAGTTTACTATAAATTATGTAAACTATAAATCTATGGTTATAATTAATAACTTTATGTAAGTTCACGGATGAAATGACTCCACCAAAATAAATATAATAAACTAAAAAATAACAGTTAAATATATTTATATATTTATATATAACTATAGTTATGTAATATCTATTTAATTTAAGTTATCTATCAATAACTAAAATAATATGTTATATTTTAATATTAGTTTTTATATATTAATTTGTAATAATTATTAATATTTAAATAAACTGGGTTATTAATTATATTTTGGTAATTTGTTTGTAATATAATATGAATAATTTAATTAATATGTATTGCTAAAGTATATATTAATGTCAATTATATTGATAACAAGAAATGCTGTGAATAATATTCTATCTGTAGACTATGTAGATTATTCATAGGAGACAATAATGTATATACTACAGTGGTTTAGCTATAGCTATAGCGTATGTAATATGAGTGAATAGTATAGACTTATTTTATATATTTTAGATCTTATTTTATTTTGTTTACGTTCATTATCTAACAATCCTAATTCGTTCTACTTATATATTATTTTATCACTTATTTATTTAAGATGATGATGATGATATATGGTTTATTAGGCACTAAAATAAGGGGTCATGTAGACCCATTCGCTCGTACTGGAAGAAAATAATAATAAGATAATAATAATACATATATGTATTATTATTTTTCATAAAACACAAATGAGAACTCTCTTTGTTATATGTGTGTATAAATAAATCATCTATTTATCTATCTATCTATATAGTATATACTATAGTCTATAGAGTGTATGGTATACACTAGAGAGTAAATAGTAATATGTCAATATAGAGGCTATAGTATATAATATATGGTTAAATGATCTATTATATATCATCTTTTTATAGTACTTTCCTATACCTAAACATAATGATATATTTATAATTTTAATAGTATATTTTTTCATTTATATATATATATATATATATATATATATCACATATATTTGATACATACATGTATATATGTATTTATTATAGTTTATTATATTGTTATCAATAACTTATATTAATATAAAGTTTATTATTATAGATCTGCGATAAAGAATGAAAAGAAAAATAAAGATAGTCTAAATAATGTTGATTGTAACTTGTAATAACTGATATTAACTACTATTTATTTATAAACGAGATAAATAAAGGGATACATATGAATTTATTTTTTATTTATTACTTTTTAAAAAAATATATATTAATAAATATATTTTGAGCTCAAATTCATTCTATATATAATATATTATTATTTAGTTTAAATATTAATATTGCAGTGCAATATAAATTATATTAATTGGTTAATCCCATATATTATTTATATTCTACGATGTCGATACCGTATATTCTACGATACTGTTAATATAAAACACAATAATAAAACTTGAACTACATTCTACTATTATAAGATTATTAATAAAATATTAAGTTCACATAGATGTTGTTCTACTGTTATACCACATACTACAACTATGTTCGATAACATTAATTAATGAATACAATTAATACTGGGTTGTAATATTTTGAATTACATTATAAAATGTACATTCTGACATATCTAATAGAGAACCACTATTGATTCGTAACTTTAGTTTATTGACTTCATTTTGTTTGATAATTTAAGTTTATCATATATTCTGATTTATATTAAAATGGTATTATATATTGTTGTACTATATTAATATATGTATCCGCGCTATATATAGCCTTAAGTATACTTAAGTGAAAATAATGAGTACACATATTTTGTTGTTTATTTTATTTTGAGAAAATAGAACTTTAAGTGGTTTAATCATTAATATATTTACATATGTTATATATCACAATTATCAAATTGTATGGAAAGAATTGATTATCAATTATTAACTATCATATATATATATATATATAAATATTATTATTTAGCTATTATATATGCATATTAATCATCTATACAACAATTAATAACACTTTGTTTAAAAAAAAAAAATTTATTGGAAATATCATTATCTTCTTTTTTATTTTCCAGCTTCATCAAGTATACCTTTAGAAAAATACTGTTATTTTCCTTTTACACTATTAGACTTACGATGATTTATGTTGTGCATACATTGTTTAATAGTTAGTCTCGGATCTCACTCTTCTAAAGCAGGCATATTGTAATATATAAATAATTGATTATTTTCAGTAATAATATTCATTGAGTTTCTATTTATAGATTTCAATAAATTACTTGTTGAAATACTACGTTCTTTATCAGAACTATGCCATATTGACTATGGGGCTTAGAGTATAATATCGCATCTGTCTGTTACTACAACCATACTTTACATCATATATTAATATATTATTATATAAGTATTATTAGATTATTTTTTTATATTATTTAATAACAAAATATATTTGTATAACTACCTAGATAAATTTATTACCAGTAGTTTCAATTTGTATTTCCTCAAGTTTTCTATGAAATAATTTAAATCAACTATTGATATTTAATGGATAATTATAGATCATAACTGTTCAAACCATGTAAATATTTTATAATTACATCTTCTTTTAATTATATAAAATTAGTTAATTTAGAGAAAAATATTCTTTGGTAGAAAATTTGTGAAAAAATCTGTGATAATTGAAAAAATAATGAATTAATAAGTTATGTTATTATTATATCAGAGTTTTTTTGTGATATAAATTATGTTTTATATTTCTTTTTTCTTTGACGTTTAGGTTGGTGCCCTTTAAACTATAATTAATATAATTTAAAATATGACTATCATTCAGATATACAAGTGATTACGATTACGAATATATTACAATTGTCTATGAATAGATAGAAAAAATAATGGAGGATACAAATAAAAATGATATTTTAATTATATAAGGTGATTGGAATCCAATAGTAGGTGATTCGAACAAAGAATGGAATAATGCGGTAGGTAAATTTGCTCTTGTTAAGAATAATTCAAAGGCATTAGACTTCTTGAATTTGATACTAAGCATCATTTTAAACTTTATTATTCTTGATTACAAAAAGACTCAAGAAAAGCCACTTGGCACTCTAAAAATGGTCACACACATAATAAAATAGATTTTATTCTAACTCCTCAGAGGTTCAAATCAAGTATATACAAATCATTAACAAGATGATATCCTGGTGCTGTAATAAATAGTGACCACGATCTGGTTCTTTGTAATATGGTGCTGACATTACGTTCATAAAATATGAAGAAAAGCAATAGAATTCAGGTTGACCTTGAAAAACTGAACAATACACATACAGGAAATGCATATAAATTATAAGCTAAACTGAAAAATATTAATATAGAAGAAGTATCTACTGATAAATAAATCTCAAAGTCAATAACAGATACAGAACAAAATATTATAGGAAAATAAAGATTGAGAAAACAACAATGGATAAAGGAAAAGATTCTGGAATTATGTGATAAAAGACGAAGCTTGAAAGTAACAAAACATAAGAGCAGTAAGCATGCCGAGGAATACATAATAGTGCACAATCTTATAATAAGAAGCATGAAAGATAAAAAAGATGAATGGCTGTGATCACAATGTAAACCTAATAAAATTAATTATGAATTAAAAACAAATGTTCATAGCAATAAAGCTTATAATACTATAAAAGCAATCACTAATCCAACAAATAGGAAAATATCAAATATTGAAGATTCTAACGGTATACCATTAGAAGACGATAATGCAAAATTGGATAGATGGATAGAATATTGCAAATATTTATATAACTACTCAATAAAAACCGACCGAGCCAAAGTAGAAACAGATAATATCCGTGAAGATGATGAACAGCCACTACCAATACTGAGGTAAGAATGATCCACTCTATAACAAGTCTAACAAATGGCAAGTCACCACTGGTGACTCACCAGGAATTAACAATGTAGGGCGACCTACCAAGCGATATATTAAAAGGAGGGGTGAATCGTTAAATGATATAATCACAAATCTTTGTCAGAAAGAATGGTCCACCAACCAGTGGACAGCTTTATGGTCAACCTCTCTAATCATCCCTATTCCAAAGAAAGGAGATCTAAAAAAATGCATAAACTATCGTACTATAAGTCTTATCAGCCATATACACAAATTCTGCTAAGCATTATAGTGAACAGATTAATCCTACAAGCCGAAGATATTCTAACGGAAGAACATGTCGGTTTTAGAAAAAATCGAAGCACAACTGAACACATTCTTAACTACAGACGAATAATGGAAAAACACATCGATCAACAACGTCAAGTTTATCATAATTTCATTGATTACAAGAAAGCCTTTGATATAGTATGGTATGAGGGTTAATGGCACGTGATGTCTTCTTTTGAAATAGGCAATGATATAATTAAATGTATTAAATCACTCTATAATTCTTCTAAAAGCAGCGTACTTCTAAATAATACCATTGGAACACATTTTAATACAACAGTATACTGTATAGGTGTGAGGCAATGATGTTTCTTATCGCCTATTCTTTTAAATATATTACTGGAATAAATAATGCTGGACTCTGTAACAAACCAACCATCTAGTATATAGGAGGCAGAATATTCAATAATCTGAGATTTGCAGACGATATTGATCTTATAGCAGGTTCCAAAAGTGAACTAAAAGCTATAACTGATGCACTAGAAAAAACATCGAAAGCATACTACATGGACATTAACCAGATAAATGTCAATGGAGAAGGTCCAACGCCAATAATGTATAGGATAAATAGATTATAAAATTGGAACATTTTAAATACCTCGGAGCATTGCTTATGAATTCCGGAAACTCAAAAAATGAAATTCGTAGGCCTATAAGATTAGCTACGGCAGTTTCAGCACAAGTAAAACTGGAAAAGATCTGGCGTAGCGGAGAAATCGAATTCAAACTTAAATTTAGATTATATAACTCATTAGTTCTTTCAACATTGCTTTATGGTTGTGAAACATGGACTCTTCTAGAAGAATCAAAGAAGAAGCTCCGATGTTTTGAGTCAAAAGCTCACTGGCGTTTCCTGAATATAAGCTATAAAGAAAGAAAGACGAATATATTGGTCAATAATTTAGTAAATGAGAAAGTAGGCTTGTATGTACCTCTTCTTGATATAGTTATGCAAAGAAGAATGACCACATTCGGAAATATAACATGACACGATTACATGTCCAAAACAATTCTTCAAGGCTATGTCGAAGGTAATAGAATAAGAGGAAGACCAAAGAAAAATTGGTTAAATGATATTTTTGAATACTCTAATATTTAAATACTCTAATACTCTTCAGCAAATTTTAGTTTTGCAAAAGATCGTTCTAAATGGAGAAAGTTGTTAAAAACACTGTCATGTTCTCCCCATACCCAACAAACAATTTATTCAGAACTTTTTAGAACTATTGGAATTATTGAGAACTTTTTGGAACTTTTTGGAACTTTAGTTCTCAATAATTATAATGGGAACTTTTTTAGAACTTTTGAGAACTTTAGTTCCAATAATATTTTATATTGAGAACTTTTTAGAACTTTTGGGAACTTTAGTTCCAATAATTATAATTGGAACTTTTTAGAACTTTTGAGAACTTTAGTTCCAATAATATTTTATATTGAGAACTTTTTAGAACTTTTGGGAACTTTAGTTCCAATAATATTTTATATTGAGAACTTTTTAGAACTTTTGGGAACTTTAGTTCCAATAATTATAATTGGAACTTTTTAGAACTTTTGAGAACTTTAGTTCCAATAATATTATAATATAATTCTAAATTAGTGATATCATCCATTAAAATCATAGATTTTATAGATTTATAGTTTGGTAAAATTAAAATCTAAGATTACAATGTAAACAAATATATGTAAATATATTTTTATATTTAAATATTTAATTTATAATTATACACATACATTTGAATTAATTATATTACAATATATAAAAACAAGAATGTCTTCTCAAAATAGTTAGTAAATAATTATTTAGATTATAATATATATTTATCAGTTATGATGGTATTATAATAATAGATATTTTAAATTAAATAAAATATATTTGATGATTGATAAATTATAATTATATAATATAATTTTATATATACATATTTAGGAATATAATATGTTAATTTTAAAAATAAAATGTAGTTATTAACCTTCAATGATTAACATTAATAACTTATTTTATATTAATTAAATAATTTAATTATTTTATATATATTATTTACTTTTTATCACTTATAAATTAAATTTGTATACATATATTATATATTAATTACATTTATTACTAATTAATTTCATTACTTAATTAAATTATCAATTGAATTAATTAATTCATTTAATTATAAATTAAAAAAAATGATCATAATCACTTTCATATATATATATATATATAATAGATAGGAATACATTTAAAATATAATTAGGTTAGTTATAATTATATTAGCTAATATAATTGTTAGTTATATATAGTGCATATATAAATATACTGGTTTGGTTAATTATGTGTTATTGTAATTAGATATATTGGAGCAAGGAAAGTGTGAGGAGCCGTATACATTAATTACATCTGGGTTGAAGGCGATATAATGGAAATTAAAAAAGGAAAAATACTTGATAAATGTACGATTATATATATATATATATAAATATATTATAATTACTATTATTTTACAGATACAGATACAGATACAACTAGAAATTATTATTATTATATAAATGTATTCACGTATAATACTTATATACCATATCAATGTTTACATTAGCTGTCACGTATTCTAAGCATGTAAATTATCAATGTTAACATAATTTGTATTATATTGAATAAAATATTATTCTTTTTTATTTTGATATTATATTATTTATTAAATAAACCTTTATGACATATAAATTAACAATAAATAATAATATAAAATCATAAAATAAACATTATAATAGAATACAAAAAATAGAAAATAAATAATGTAGAAATGGAATAAGTGTAACAAGATTATATATAACAAGAGTATACTCTATATATAGTAACGATTGTATACATGATTTCCTAGTACAGGTCCATTATTTGATCAACCAATTATTACACGATGATAAATAATGCCTTAAAATAATCCTTCTCTTGGTCTATGATTCATTTGCCTCTAATTTTCTTTTAAATAACCGAATTTGATTTGTATTTCTAAGAAAGTCTCCCAGATTGTTATATGATATCTTGACTTGGAGTACTACCTACATTACTTTGCTACTCTACCTACCCAGCTACCAGTAATAGCCTCATAATAGTAACATAATAGCATATATAATAGCCTAAAATGTTTACATTGTGCTATTATAATAGCCTATAGGCTGCTATTATGTAGCCATTAAAATTCTATTATGCCTCTATTAATTTGTCATGCTATTATGTTGCCATTAAAATTCTATTATGCTATTATTATGCTGCTATTAATTTTAAAAGTATATTATGCTGCTATTATGTTGTTATTGTGAGGCTATTAGGTGTGTGGTGTGCCTACTGTTAGCTGGGAATTGGTAAATTATTATTAATAGTAATAGGTTTTGTATAGGTATATTATAGTATATAATAGAAAACAAGCTGTGTTTTCTAATACTTATTATTTTAAATTATACATGTATATTAATGCATTAATATAAATATTATTAATAATATAATTTATTCGGAACTTTTGAGAACTTTTTAGAACTATAGTTCTAGAACTTGTGGGTAGTTTTGTGGACAAAAGGAGCCTAAAAGTTCTAGAACTATAGTTCTCAAAAGTTCTCAAAAGTTCTAAATAATTGTTTGTTGGGTACGATTCCAGCGTCACTGGACTAAGTAAATAAGTAAGTACTATCATTTATAACAAGTTCGTATTTATATTGCGAAATCCAGCCACCTACTAAATCCGTTCTGTTCAGACTATAACAGCAGGCTTTACCTATTGAATACAATATTAACTATTGTTAATTCATAATACATATAGTACCTACATACTAACGAATATATATATATATATAGCAGCTATATGACTGTTTTCCATATCATAAATTGTCGTTGAATCCGATTGTATATATTTTTGATATCTTGAAAATAAAATCCCTAGAATTACTGTAAAGAAAATTAAATGTAAATTATTTACATTGCTAATATATGATGACAATCCTTCTGATTCTTGATAATATATCCTTAAATCATACAATGACACCAATATACTCTCTAATAATTTATAATAAATTCACTCCATCTTAAGATATACTAATTATTTCAAATATTTGTGGTATTTTTCTTATACAAATACTATAAATTTTAATTTATAAATCAAGCGAATTATTGGCCCACCGGTCAATTTAACGACCAATGTATAAACGCATACGGTCATTTCTACAATTATTTATACGGTCATAACTAGGTTATATACCTATTGGTCAAGCGGTAAATTCTATTTGAAATGATGTGGATATATCGTTATCGTAGTATTACTCAAATGCATATAGTAATATTGTAATTCACATTCATTTACTTTATAAGTTCCGTACTTTTTCTACTCCATCACCGATACCCCGATATTAAAAAGTATTGTTTTCATTTAATATATCTTATATAATAAACAAATATAATACTTAAATTCTAGTATAATCAAAGCATTCTTTTTATAATTTTATTATATAATATATAATACAAATTGAATTGACCACTGGACCAATAGTAATGACCGTATTCGGTCACACATTTACCGTTAAATTGACCGGTGGATCAGTAGTTCGCTTGATCCTAGCAACATACGATGAAATACTGCTCGTTGTTATAAAATATGTTTAATTTCAGCAATATTTTTACTCGCAGATTTCCAAGAAATACTTTATTTATGTGAACAACACCATATCTCAATTATAAGGCAATCCGATCGGATTCCATAGGAAATAATATAATATTATTAAAATATATTTATACTTAAATTTGTATACCTTACATTCTTTATGTATGTATTTCTATAATATTCATACACCGCTACGATTCCCTACTGCAGTTCCATCAGTAACAAGTGAATATGATTACTTCAATATAATATTTTTTGAATCATTTCCAATTAAATTTGTCATTGATTTAATCACTGTATTCAATATTCCAATAGAACTTCTTTCTTCAGGTTAGTCGACTCCTAGAAATACTAGCACTACTTCACCTACAGTATTGATGAGTTTTGCTATATTATATATCTTATCTATAGGTATCCTATAGCCTATAGGCTATAGGATATACGTGTTATATCAACAATTTCATCACATCGTAAATAAATCGCTCGAGATATTCTTAATTTATTAAAAAACGTGCTTAATCAATTTCTACCATTACACTAAATACTTATGGGTGTGTAGGATTACATATTGATTATATGTATTTTTAATTTTATTACTAGGTTTTTTATACCTATTTGTATTAAATGAACATTACGATTACATTTATGTACAACTGCTCTTGTATTTACAACTGCTCAAATATTCATTAAGTTATAAGTATATATTTAGAGGTCACATAAGTTCCTAACACGGATACTCTAGATGTTTTAATACGGACACCCTATAACCAGTCAGCGCGCAGCTTATGAACTATTCTGATTTTCATAAAAATCCGTGTGTTATAATATTAATAAAAAATATAATAACAATAACAATATTACTATATATTTATATATATATATATATATATATATATATATACAGTCAACTCCCGATAAGTCGGACTCGCAAGGGACTGGGAAAAGTGTCCGACTTAGCGAGATGTCCGACTTATCCGAGATTAAGAATATCGTGCAAATAAAAGACATAAAATTCGCAGCGCGAGTTAAATGGTTACCGAAATATGGAATTATGCAACAATCAGCAACATAAAATGGTGTATTCAATTATATTACTTACTAATATTATAATATTAATTATTTAAAGTAAACATTACTGAAAATTTATAAAAAGTACGACTTATACAGTATAAAAATCATAAAAATGACTATAATATGTGTCCGACTTATAGAAAAGTCCGAGTTATCTAATCAAACTTATCCGGCTTATCCGATTAATTTAACATGGAACTAGATACAAATCCAACCAAACCAACTAAATGTGTCCGACTTATCCGTAGTCCGACTTACCGAGAGTTGACTGTATATATATATATATATATATATATATATATATATATATATATATATATATATATATATATATATCTATATATATATAGCTATATACTATAGTAACATTTATATATGGGTAAAGTAATATATCCTTCCTTCATATATGATACATTAATACTAAAATAAACAACGGTAAAATACTTATTAAATACACTCGTATTACTAATGGTTTAGTATGTATTATCTATCACTGTTTACGTACACCGGTTAATTCATTCCCCGATTATAGAAGTTATCTATTTTATCATTTTTTTTAAAGATTTGATGTGCTTAGATTTTAATTTTGTATATATTATATCGTCATAGTAACTATTTTTTCATTTCATGACGTCGTAAATAATCTAATCATTTATGTTACTATAAACAAAAATAAAAAGTTCAGATTATTAATTTTAATATTCTTAAAAAATACAAAGTTAATAAATATATATATTTAGATTTGATATTATATATATAATACATATTCTATTTATTATATACCTGAAATAGTTGTATGTAAATTGATCTATATACGTATTACTATAATATATATATAACAGTTAATGTTAACAGTTACCTTTACCAAGGATTTCATTAATAGATAAAAGGGCATTATTATACTTGCTATTACTAGATATACATATATTATAGGGTATTATTATGTTAGCTAATATATTTATATATATATATATATATATATATATATATATATATATATATATAGTATATAATATAATATATAGTATATATTATATACTATATCTAACGATAACAGTATGTAGTCTATAATATAAGTAGGATACCTACATTTATTTAACGAAAACCTATTTATTTAAAATTAATCATGATATATGGCATATGTATACACACTATGTATTACATGGTGTGCCTATAGGCCATATATAGCCTACATATTCTACATCACATACATATTATACTATGTTTAGAATTAATTTCATGGAAATAATAAATTAAAATATTACCAAAGAACTAGACCTTTGACAATATCATACTATTTAATATATACCGAATTGTACCTATATATATATAGGTATGCATGTATATATATATATATATATATATATATATATATATATATATATATTAGTATTTAATATTTAATGTACTGTTACAATACCTAGATAATAAATTAACAACAAATAATAAATATATTAACTTATTAAATTAGGTGACATTCCCTTATTACCGACCCCTCGTATCTCAGTAACAATAAGGGATATCAACAAATTATATACATAAAATTATACATAATTATACATATTATACATCAAATATTAGTAATTTAATAGTAAATATGAATAATTATTTTGTTTAACAAAATATTCAACAACTATTTCACTTATATATTATTAATATTAAAAAGTGTAGTATTAATATGTATGCAGCCCTTAATGTGTTAAACAACATATAATAGTATACTATTACCATGTTGTATGGCAGCGAGTCAGCCTATACCTATCCTATAGGACAGATATAGAGATTCTATATAAGTCATACAGGGACTCCCCTATAGAAGGTAAACTCGCATTCCTATAGACCTATCGATATCACGTATAATATAGGATATCAATGTGTAAACTAGTTACATTTATTTGTTATTTAATACCTAATTATTTAGAACTTGTTAGATACATCTAAATACTATTATAAATAGTGCTTACATAAATAGCTAAATAGCTTAATTAAATAGCTATGCCTATAGGCTATATTCTTATATATCTAAATAATAAATAAAAACAATTTCAGACAACCTATGAATATTATTAATTTTTCAAATTGGAATTTGTCTAAGATTTAAATTCTAAATCATATTAAATAGAATATAAATCAATTGTATTATTAAGATGCTAGAATGTATATATTGTATTCACTAGTTTTACAATGGCATGGCATACAATTATATTATCAAATAGTGGTGTGTACATGTGAAAAAATTAAAAAATTAAATTAAATATGTTACCAACATTATATGAACTAATGTCAATGGTATAATGAGTGTGACATATAGTTATTGACAAGTTTAGTTTGGTATAGTTACAAAAAAGATTAGTTTGATCACAATTATAATTGTACTTTAGTCAAGGGTATATTCGGGTTATTATTTTCAATGTAATTAGATAAGATTTTTTATTTGAAAATTCAAAATATCATGAAATGATAAAGATTGTTACATAATTATAATTGCAATAATTAATATTAATATTAATATGCATAATATTAATATATATAATATTATATATATATATATATATATATAATGAATATTTTAATAATTAGATTTATAGTTTTGAAATTATTTATATTTTAAAAATGGTAATACAATTTATAAAAACTAATTAATATTTATCAAATATATAATGATATCTAAATCTAATTTCAAAGATTTTCATAATATATAATAAAGATATACTAACATAATTGAATAATTACAATGAAAAATACTATTCTGAGATAATCAATGTTAAAGATTGACTATATGTTGTATCTGTTATTGATCTCTATTATGGTAATTTAAATTATTTTAAATAGTTCTTATAATTTTATAATAAATTACTAAATTTCTAAACTACTAAAACTACTATAAGGGAAAATAACCGAATACGGGCATTGCCCAAATACGGACAATCTCGGTATCTAAGAAACCATAAATCCTAAAAAAATAATATGTTTAATGAATACAATATTCATAATTATATTAATAGTCTAAAAAGTATTTTTTATTTTTTATTTATTCCAAATATTGCTGATATATCCAATAAACTAATTTTTGTATTACATTTTTAAATTTATGAAAAAAATTGTCAACTTAAAACTTTCTCAAGAATATACAAATGTATCGATATAAAATATAACAATATATTATTAAATAATAAAGCATTCTACAAATTATGTATATAATTTATATATTTGTTATCTAATATTCATTAAGTTATAAGCATATATCTAGAGGTCATATAAGTTCCTAATACGGACACTCTATAGAGAATCTATAGATGTATTAATACGTACACCCTATAGGGTATATTATAATCAGCGCGCAGCGTATGAACTATTCTGATTTTCATAAAAATCGCGTGTGTTATAATATTAATACCACCAATAAAGATAAATCTAAATGTTTATTATTTAGATACTAAATTGTATTATTAATTAAAATATAATAAAAATAAATAAATTATTAACTAATTATATTAGAATAAATTATTATTAATCGGACACGGGTACCGAATACGGACACCCCGTTATCTATGGAATTAAAAGATTAAATACAATTTTAAAATCACAATATTATCTATAATCATATAATATTAATATTTTGTAATTTTTGAATAACAATAATGAGTCACAAAATGTTAAGACCATTTATTGTTAAAGTGTCCGTATTATAGAAAAATTATAACAAATATTTATACTTTATACTTTCGATTATATTTTCGACCATGTATTTGCTTAAATAAATTATCAATCGATCAGTAAGCTGTACTTTTTCATTTACTAATAATTTTATCAACATATTTTACATTCTAAATTCATATTTGTGATACTTTATAGATATTTTTAAACTATAATATGTTGACTCATTGTATACTCTATAGAGTATACAATGTAATTGTAATTAATTTATATATGATAATAATACTATGAATTGCATTTTTATTTATTAGTACGCAATTAATATTATAATATTAATTAAGTATAACAGTTTGTGCGTATTCCATGCACTGTATATGCATATATGTGTTTGTGTGCGAGCGCACAATACCCCGCACTTGTGTGTATTACATACACACACGTGCGCTGCATTGTGCGGGGTATATGCATATATATATATATATAATATATAATATATATATATATATAATATATAATATATATATATAATATATAATATATATATATATATATATATATATGTTCGTATCTATATATTATATGAAAAATATCTATTAAATAGGAAAATCATATATATTTAATTCGACAAAATAGCAATGAATTCTGGTAATAAGTTTAACAATGACATCGGCACATTAAAGTTAACGATATAACCGTGGTCATATCATCTGCAGACGATGATCTTATTGTGTGAATACCCTACCGTGTTAACCGTATAGATCATATCAACCACGAGTGTGGGTGTCATGGCCGCCGATGTAGTTCAGTGATTCATCGCTAGGTGTACGCCTTACAGTGACTGTACGGTGACTCATCACCGAGGAAGTGATCCATCTCAATCAGCTGCGACGGTGGTGGTGGAGATGGAACGGCGGGGTAGATAGCGAGGAAGATGGAGGAGATCGAGGAGATGGAGGATGCTGACACCCGGATGAACGAGTCACATTACTGGCACCGAATCAATCAGACTAAAGTCTGGTACATTATAGTACCTACTATAGTATACTATAGTATAGTACCACTATAGTGTTGTGGTGATATCCCCGGTGAGAACGGGTACTCTGGAGGGTATACCTCACTCGGTCCCAGGGACTCCCTACTTATATTATATGGATCACTGGTAGTATCAAAATGAATGCAAGCACACAACATGTTTCATAGAATATGTACTATAGTACTATATATAGTATATATATATATATATGTACTATATAATAATATAGTTTACGATTATAGTTATCGTATACACACGCATACACACACACACACATATATATATTACAACAAATATATTTGTTATTTAAAAAAGGTGAACATAGTTTATATTTATAGTTAGGTATATTTATACCTATGTGCATTATTATGCAATATTATACATATATGTATACATAGTAATTAATTTACAGTGTATATTTATACTTTTTTATTTAAATATGGTTTCAATTAAAGTTAATATTATAAAGTTATATATATAATATATAATATATTACTATACACATTCGCTTTCCAAATATCTCTAATGGTAAAATAATTGATCTTGTTTTATCTCTATATAACTCCAATTTAATTTCCTCTCCCACACGAAGCACTCTAATATCTAATATCTAATATTTCAATCTAATATTTGACGCCTTCAATACGGCGCTATATAAATTCCCTTGATTTTTATACTACGGTATACCTTAACTACTCTTATCCACCGTAATCATTACAAATCCTCCTGGTTCAATACTGAACTTACCCATATGAGAAAGTCACTTCGTCGTCTACAATCCATGTATGCTTCTTTTAAAATGAACTCAAACAGGTGTTCCTTTAAAGTATGTCGCTCAGTATACAGTAAAAAACTCTTATCCATTAAATCATCATGTTTTACTGACTTTATTTGTAAATATGGCATCTCGTCTAAGAAAGCCTATAACCTATCCTTCACCTTAGTAGGTAAATCAAAACCCAAACTTCCTGAACAACCGGATATAGTCATCTGCTCATACTTTCTTAATTGCTTCCAGAATAAAGTATATACTATCATAACTGCTCTCCCTAATGTTAATGTTGATTTCCTAATTCTCAAATCATCTTCACTAGATTCCCACAATCACTGGTCCTGTTTCACTCTCCCTATAGGAAAGTATACTCATCCATATGTGCTCTCTCTAATGGCATCCCTAAAAGCTAATTCCCCACTTGACCCTATTCCTCTTACTTTACTTCGTACCCTTTCGCCATTGTTAATTGAACCCTTAACAATGATCATTCATGCGTCCCTAATTACATCCATCGTACCAAAGTATATGAAACACTCTTATATCACCCCAATTATAAAAATACTACCCTTAACTACTCGAACCTGTCGAGCTATCGAGCCATATCCAAGCTTTCATCATTCTCTAAGACCTTGGAGCGAATTGTACCTGCTAAACTTATACAATACATTACTACCAATTCATTATTGATAAGTTTCAAAGTGCTTACTTACCCCATCGGATCACTGAATCAGCCCCGAATCTTGTCATTAATGATCTACTCCTATACCTTGACAACAAAGCCCTCTGATACCTTATGTTACTTGACCTATCCAGTAGCTTTGATACTTTAAACCATGACATTCTTGCTTTGCGACTAAATGAAATCGGTATTCATGGTCAAGTACACAGCTGGTTTCTGTCCTTCTTTTCCATAAGGTCCTATTCAGTGATAATTAACTAATCCTTCTCTACTCCCTTTATCAGCACTCGTGGCGTTCAACAAGGCTCTGTACTTGGTCCTTTACTTTTTATTATTTATATTATTACACATAAAATCCATATTTCGTAAATATCCTCACATCCACTCTTTGCATAATAACTACAAATTTATACTTCTTTTCCCATATCCTGTGTCTCCAACTGTATTCAATGATCTATTTTTAACTGCCTCACAAAACTTGTTCTCCCATAATTCCCTATCACTTAATATGACCAAAACTGACATACTCATTCTCTACAGACCTACCTACCCACTAATCATCACCCACCCCTTTCTACTATTCTTTCCTACCTCATAATCCATAACAATTATTGGTTTCACCATCAACTCCCACCTAGACTACTTTGACCACATATCTATAATGATTCGCAATGCCAACTATTTTCTTTATAATATTAGAAAATCACGCAATAAATTGAATTTATCAATTACTACAAGTCTAATACACTCGCTAGTATTTAGTATACTTATATACTGCTGCTTACTTTTATGTAATATACCCTTAAAGTTTATGCTTAAACTTGAGATGATACAACGACGTGCTATACGCACCCTATATAAACTTAAGTTCTCTTTAATATTTTCAATATCGGCCCTAATGCGATCACTCGGCTGGCTTAAGTTTAGTTATCTCTGCAGGTACATACTACTTAACATCACCCATAAGGTGATACATCTTAGATCTCCCGCATACCTAGCATACTTGATCAGACCATTAGTCCAGCTAGAAGGAAATGTAACACGATGATTATTGTGCAACGATCGACTCTCTTTGCTCAATCTGAATCTGATTTATCTGTGATAGCTCAAAAATACTGGAATTCTTTACCATATGAGGTGTTTGAAATGTCTATCACTATTTAAACGTAAACTATCAACGCACCTATTAACATTGTGACCCAGCCTCTATTTTCCTTCATTTTTATTGTACTCTATTTATTTTATTATTGTTTCCTTCTCATTACACCCATAACCACCACGTGATTTTGTAGTCAATAAACCATTTTAAATTAAAAAATAAAATAAAATAACAACTAATATTGTAGTGATTGTACGAGTACAGTAAACTATAAAGTAATACTATAGCCGCTGTATTATAGCGTATACCCGTATATACACTGTATAGTAGACCGGTTCGTACTCATATTTTTTTTAGAATTTTATAAACCTTCACATCTATAACAATTATGTATGCTATGAGGAATAAGTGTTTAAAATTTAAGATATATATCTTAAATAGTTTTATGTCACGAGACCTTTTTATTTTAACATTGAATATATATACAATTTAACATGGGGGATATATAGAAATTAGTTTTATTCAATTTTTATAAAATTGAATGATTTTTTTTAAGCCAACTATGGATATATTCTAGAAACATATATTACAAGTAGTATAAACAATACAAAATATTTTTCATAACAATTTAGATGGCCAAATTTTATAAAATAATTTTAGTAACAAAAAATGTCTAAAAATCGTATAATTTAATATAAATAAATTATTACAATTTAATTTAAAAAATTAAAATATATAATTTATAGATAATAATAATACAATTCAAATTAATTATTAAAAAATTAAAAATTATTTTTAGAAAAAAAATTAACATCATTTTAAATTTGTTTGGATTTTTATTTGAAATATGAAATACAAAATAAGTTTACATATTTTTTAATTTTTTTAATTATATTTCTATAAAGGACATTTATATCTAACTTATATCAACAATTCAATACAATCTGATCACTCAAATTTATGTAAAGTATATTATATATATTAATTTAAAAAAATGAATTATTTTTTGAATTATTTTGAAATAAATACTTTGTAAAATGGTGTATTTTCTCGAGTTTTAGGAGACATTAATATTGGTAATTTGTAGTTATAAACATGAATATAGATATTATATTAATAATAAATATAAATAATGGTATATATTATATTAATTCATTAAATATAATACAAATACATAATTAATTTTAAATATTAATTTAAATATTTGTAAAAATCAAAGATAATAAGATGGCGTCATTACTATTATACATGGAATATTATACATTTTATCTAAAATAATAATTTATATTTCAAACTTTAAAATGCTTCGTGACCAAAGGTAACTATTTTTTTATAAAAATTATTAACACATATTATACTAAAATATAGATATGTATTATATTTTATATGAAGGATTAAAAATTGAATCGAACGAACGGTCTACTGTATAGTGTACATACCTAACATATAAGTTAATTACACATGCGCGCGTATACACACACTCGTGTGGTCGTATTCAATAATAGAAGCAGACACCATACGCAGTGTATCGTGAGGACACCTATTTTAATCATAGGCTTATGTCGGACGGGCGCGATGTATTCATCAGGTCCGTCAGACCACAGTGTCCACTACACGCGTGCGAAAGGGGAAGAGGGTAATGGGGTCCGGGAACCACCACCGTGACCGCTGTCACCCTGGCGAGTCATTCATTCATCATCATCATCATCGGCGCGCGGTGGCGCTGGTAGTAGTCGCGGGGACTGTCAATCAAATACCACCATCGGTAATGTACATTATAGTATGTGTACAATGTATTGTGTGTATACAATGTATTGCGATGCATGTGTATTATATAGAGTAAACATAGCTCTATCTCTTTCTCTCTCTCTCTCTCTCTCTCTCTCTCTCTCTCTCTCTCTCTATTTCTCTCTCTCTCTCTCTCTCTCTCTCTCTCTCTCTCTCTCTCTCTCTCTCTCTCTCTCTCTCTCTCTCTCTCTCTCTCTCTCTCTCTCTCTCTCTCTCTCTCTCTCTCTCTCTCTCTCTCTCTCTCTCTCTCTCTCTCTCTCTCTCTCTCTCTCTCTCTCTCTCTCTCTCTCTCTCTCTCTCTCTCTCTCTCTCTCTCTCTATATCACTATACATTTATCTCTCTCTATACATTTCTCCCTCTCTGTATTTCTCTCTCGCTATAATATAAAATTAATAATTAATTATTATTACATATTTTAAAGTGAGAAGTATTACATTATATGTATCGTATTATTATTGGTTTATTATATTATTAATCTGTTCTGTATATATATATATATATATATATATATGTTTCAAATTGATTATACTATTATAATATACTAAATAATACTAAATATATATACTAAATAATTAACTATTATTACAGATTCTTATAAGTATTACATTATTTGTTTGTTTCATTCTAGTATTGGTTAATTTGATTTTTAACATATTCTGTTTGTAATATATTACAAATTTGTCATTTACATATTAAACTATATAACTAATAATGTATTTCTAATACAGGGTACAAAGATAAGAAGAATTCTATAAAGTTAAAGTATAAATTGAATAAATCGATGCCATTTACAAAATAATGTATTTTATTTCTATTTTCGATTATTTTTCGTTTATTTTTATAATATAATTTATTTCTATTTTGGATTATTTATCATTTTATTTTTACTGTAAAACGTTTTAATTTCTTTCTTTTTTTAATTTCGTATTATTCTTTGTTTATTTCTATAACGTATGTTATCGTTAGAAAATATTTATACTTTATAAGTTCGATTATATATTTCGACAATATATTTGATTAAATAAATTATCAATTAGTCAATAATAATAATAATTATTATTATAATACTAATAATAATAATAATAATAATAATAATAATAATAATTCATTTAGACACTTATATAATGGTTAAAGAAATTCTCTAAAGTGTAATTAAATAATAATGTTAAACATATAATTATAATACAATTTGTTTCTTCAGTCTTTTGCGGGATATTGAAATTGAAGATAACTTCTTATCACCTGAGGTAGCTTATTCCACATCGAGGTAGCATGCATACTGAAAGACATATAGTGACTTGAATGCACCATCTGCGGGTGTCATTTGATAACGCACCGAGTGGACACTGCAGTATTACTAAAAGTACTCATTAACCCTTCGGTGGAAAGGAGTTATTTCTACTAGAAATGATTATAAATATATATATTTATCCTTTCCAATAGATTTCAAATAACCACTTTTCGCGTTTTGTGTAGGGGAAAGTAACCTAATACGGAAACTTTAACAATACATGGTCTTAACTTTTTATGACTCATTATTTGTATACAAAAATTACAACATATTAATATTATATGATTATAGATATTATTGTGATTTTAAAATTTTATTTAATCTTTTAATTCCATAGATAACGGGGGTGTCCGTATTCGGTACCCATGTCCGAATACGGACACCCTGTGTTATAATACGGACACCCATATAGGGTAGTACCTCTAGATAAACTATATATTATTGATGAATCAATCAGACAAATTACAATTACGTTATTTAAAATTAATTTTATAAAAAATATATTGTAATTTAATTAGTTAATAATTTATTTATTTTTATTATTTTTTAATTAATAATATAATTTAAGTATCTAAATAATAAAAAAATTAGATTTATCTTTATTAGTGGTATTATTATTATAACGCACGCGACTTTTATGAATATCAGAATGGTTCATAAGCTGCGCGCTGATTGGTTATAGGGTGTCCGTATTAATAAATTTAGAGTGTCCGTATTAGGCATAGATTTATAGTTTACATAGATCGGTATTGCTATATCTTGCCAACGTTAAATTATTGGTCATACATGGTGCCTGGAATGGGGATTTTTGATCTTTAATTGTTGTAAACTTAAGATGGCCGACATCACGTGACACATGATATTTCATAACAAATATTTAAATAAATAATATTTATTTTTTACATACATTTGGATTATTTTTCTATATACGCTTATAAAATGCATTTCGATTATATCAAAATAAACATTTATATTTATTTATATTATATATTTATAATGTAATATAATCGCAACACGTAATTTGCTTAAATAATACTTTATATAGGTAATTTTAAATTACAATTTATCGGTGTATTTTTAAATTCTTATATCGCTTTAATTTTTTCTATATACGCTTATATAGTGCATTTTTATTATATCAAAATTGACATTTATATTTATTTATATTATATATTTAGAATGCACTATAATTGCATTACGTAATTTGATTAAATAATACTTTATATAGGTAATTTTAAATTACGATTTATCGGTGAACTTTTGAATTCTTAGATCGTTTTAATTTTTCTATATACGCTTATAATGTGCATTTCGATTATATAAATATAAACATTTATATTATATATTTATATCGAAATATAACTGCAACATTTAATTTGATAAATAATACTTTATATAGGTAATTTCAAATTATATTTTATCTGATATATTTTAAAATTCTTAGATCTTTTAAATTTGTTTATAAATTGTATTTAAATTATATCAAAATAAACATTTATATTAAATTGTCATTAAATATATAAATTACAGTATAATAAAAAACTTTAATTACATAAAATAATACTTTACATGAGTAATTTAAAATGTGAAATGTAACAGTACAATTTTAAATAGCATTATCTAGGTTAATTTCATTACTAATATTTAAATATTACAACTTAATTAGATAAATACACATTTATATTAATTTATATTATATACTGCAATATAATTACAACATTTAATTTGATTAAATAATACATTATATAATTCTAAATTACGACAACTATAAGAACGCTATTATTTTAAATATTTAAAAATGCTTAATTAATCGATGACTGTTGTTCTAATAGTACACGTAATTATCCAGAAGGAATAACTCTCTACAAGTTTGTATTATATAAATACATTTAAATATTATTTTGAAATTCATACAATTATTTAATTAGACATGTAGATGTTATATCTAATTATGTATGAAGTCAATAAATGAATACACGCTTAACGTATGAAAATCAAATAATCATACGAAATTTAATTTTAATTTCATAATTATAATTATTATAATATGTTACACGATTATAGCAAACATTTTCTGAAGGAAAGATATAACACTTAGGCGAAATCGTGTAATTCGAATTTGTATACAAAATACCCCAGTGCCACCTATAGCGGGTTACTTTTAGGAACTATGTGTTGTTTATAATGTAAATTCGTATTTAACTATACACTTTTAAAATGTTAAATAATATGCTTTAAATTAATATTTATATGATGAAAACTAAGTGTTCATTACTAATATATAATAAACAAATATGATATGTATGTTTTAAATGCTATAAGTATATATTTAGTGAGTAAAAGCTAATTTATATTGCATGTAATTTAATAGAGCAATGAAAACATTGTTGTATGCAAACAGAGCCGAACCTAAATCTATTTCAGTGATTTCGATACTACTGCTAGCAGCGGTTGGGGATATTACTAAATTACATTGCATGCATAGGGAGTGTTATATCTTTGCTTCGCAAAATCTTTGATTATAGTAACAAAAATCATATTAATATTATACACAATTATTATAAAAAATACCTATCATATTATGATATAAATGATATATGATATGTAACGATTTTAATGAATGTAATGAAAATGCATAAAAAGTCTATCGACTTACTAGAAATTAACCAATAAAGCACCCTACATATAAATTATATATATTTAATTCTGAAGACGCATGTATCAGGCACCTATTTTAAGATGTACGATGATTCTAAATATATAATATAAATAAATATAAATGTCAATTTTGATATAATAAAAATGCACTATATAAGCGTATATAGAAAAAATTAAAGCGATATAAGAATTTAAAAATACACCGATAAATTGTAATTTAAAATTACCTATATAAAGTATTATTTAAGCAAATTACGTGTTGCGATTATATTACATTATAAATATATAATATAAATAAATATAAATGTTTATTTTGATATAATCGAAATGCATTTTATAAGCGTATATAGAAAAATAATCCAAATGTATGTAAAAAATAAATATTATTTATTTAAATATTTGTTATGAAATATCATGTGTCACGTGATGTCGGCCATCTTAAGTTTACAACAATTAAAGATCAAAAATCCCCATTCCAGGCACCATGTATGACCATGAAAAACCACGTGACTACCGATCTATGTAAACTATAAATCTATGGTATTAGGAACTTATATGACCTCTAGATATATGCATATAACTTAATGAATATTTGATAAAAAATATAGAAATTAAAAATACAATTTTTAGAATGCTTTATTTGTTAATAATTTTGTGTTATATTTTATATCGATACATTTGTATAATCTTGAGAAGGTTTTAAGTTGACATTTTTTTTCATAAATTTAAAAACGTAATAAAAAAATCTGTTTATTGGATATATTAGCAATATTTTGTATAATTCAAAAATAAAAAATACTCTTTTAGACTATTTTTATAATTATGAATATTTTATTCATTAAATATTTTTTGGTAGGATTTATGGTTTCTGAGATACCGAGAGTGTCCGTATTCGGGCACTGCCCGTATTCGGTTACTTTCCCCTATATCTGTATTGTTTGAAAGTGTTGCTAACTAGCTCACCTAGCTCACCTATGTCAACATTTATATTAAGCATATTTTTGAAGTTTCATCACAACATAATTAATATTGGTAAAGCTAAGTTCACTTTAATGATGAAATATTTGCATTTATGATTCAATGTAAATTTCTATATTACTTATATATATTATGTATTTTTGTAAATGTGCATTGTCATACAAATAAAATATTAGACATATATGTGTATAAATATATTATAATATTAATTAAGTAAAAATTACGTAAAAATTAAAAATTAATTTTTTAATTTTGTAATTTTTATATTAATATAATTTATCGATTATTTTGTTGATAAATTAATTAATAAAGCATCAATATTTGTTGTGTGCTTATAATGGATATATACGAGGTATATTACAAAACAATTTATTTTTCTACTTTCTTCTTTTACTAGTTTACTACAAAATTAATTTTTTGTTAAAATTTCAATAAAAGTAATTTTGTGAATAAGTATATTCTATTATTATATTAATACTTATAATTTAAAAATAAATAAAAATTTCCGTTAGATTTAATTATTAAAAAAAAAATTTTAATTTTTTTTAAGGATGATTTTATATATACTACATATGCTAAAAGACAATTTTTAATTGTACACACATTTTCCTTTCATAAATTTGTAATTTATTTTTTTCTTAATTATCAATGTAAATTCCTATTTTTATAAAATATTGTTTAGCTGTTTCAATTATTTTTTTTATTATATCTAGAATTATTAAGATGAGTTATTCCGAGTTAGCTGGCACTTTTCTATGAATGGAAAATGTGACCAAAACAGTATCTCATAGTGTACAGTATATACTTAAATTACCTGAAATTCATATGCTCCACGGTCGAGAGAACATTACCATATAACATTATGCGTGATTGGATTTCTTTTATATATATATATATTGTTGTTTTTATTTGGTGGAGTCCTATTATCCCATCCAGGAACTTAGATGAAGTTTTCACTTATAACCATATATGGCTCTAATGTCCCTTCGAAGCCGCTCTCGTGTTAAGGCATCCATGGTTTTAACGAGAGACGATCATTTATTTATACACAATTATATAAGATCACTTCTAAATAATATTTTAAGACCCATTTTATAAAATTAATTAATGGTACGGACGAGGCTCGAACCCGCGTCCTACTGCTTGTGTGTCTGACGCCTTAGCCACTGAGCCACACAGGTAGTTTTATATATATATATATATATATATATACGGATTGAACTCGAGGTCTACTTATTTCTACAGTAATTCCTTTAGTATACACATATGTCTTGCATACAAATATAGCATGCTTATACGTATCACTTATACATGTATTACGTAACAATTAAATAACATGATTACGCAATGCATGTATAGTGTGTAATGTACAAGCATGCGGACATGTTCACACTGGACATATATTATTTGTGTTATATTGTCAGTAATTAGTCACTCCTATTATGAATTCTAAATGATGAATTTAAAAATGTATTTTCATATTAATGAACGAACAAACAAATACATAAACAAACGTATAAACGTATAATAGTAGGGAAAAGTAACCTAATACGGACACTTTAAAAAATAATTAAAAAATAAATAATACTTTATTAGACTATTTATATAATTATGAATATTTTATTAATTAAATATTTTTTGTATGATTTATGGTTTCTAAGATACCGAGAATGTCCGTATTCGGGCACTGTCCGTATTCGGTTAATTTCCCCTACATATTCTTATACGATATACATATGTCCAAATTCACTTGATTTTTGAAAACCTTCGCGGGATTCATTTGATGTATTCTGTTTTATCAGTATTGATGTTAAGTCCAATTTCTATTGAGACTAGTTCAATTTTCAGTAATAGAGTATTGGCATCTTTTAAGGTATTACTTGTTAGGGCAATGTCATCTGCGTAGTCTATGTCGGTAATTTGTTCTGTGGGATATCTTCTACTTCTTATTTTAGATAAAGTAAATCCGAGTTATCTGTCATTGTCTAAAGATGTTTTTAGAATATAATCGAGGCAGATTATAAAAATAAATGGTGCTGGTGTGTCTTCCTGTAACACTCCGGTGGTAATATATATATATATATATATATATATATAACTATTATTGTATATAATATAATTCTATTATCTGTTATATAACTATATTGAGTTATATATACGAATTATAAGTTATGTTAGCTTACGTTAATAACAAACACTGAATGCAATATATTCTGTACTGGGTATAACAGCAGGTGTGATCCTAGTAATTATAGCATCGCTTCCCAGAGCATTACGTAATTAACAACAATAATATTATATATCAATACACACACATATATATATATATATATATATATATATATATATATATATATATATATATATATATATGTGTGTGTCTACATTCTAAATATAATGCGTATTATATTATATTATAATGTAGCCATGAGTACACTCATTATTTCTAAAAAAAAGAAGAGTATTTACATTTATTTTAATTTATTAAATTCAAATATATTTGTACATTCAAATATATTGTAAACATATATGTACTTCTATAGCTTATAATTCGTACATATTTAAATATGAGAAATGTATTCAAGGGTAATATAAAAGTTACAGAAACATTTGTACAGATACTATAGTATCAATATAGTACAACTATAGTTGTAATGAACACAACTATAAAGCCGTAAAAGAACAACAATTAAGTTAAATTTGAAATTAACATAATACTTACTACCATTATGGTATAAATAATAAATACCAAACTTAATTAATATATAATAATAAATCAATATTTCAATGTTTATTATATACATATTTTTATTTTCCAGTATATGGTTGAAATACTATCAACTGTAATATATGTATCGACATATATAATATATAATTAGGAAATTACTTAAATGTATTTATATAACTAAATAAAAATGTGATAAAATGTATCACGCATTAAATATATTCAAGCATAATTAAAATATATTTTAAATAAATAGGTAACCTACCAACCTAATCATACTTTCGGACTGATATATCTATAGAATACTGTTATCTACATTACAATGAATATAAATAATTATGTAATACTATGTATACTATTTCTAATTTATATTTATTAGCGAGTATGTAATATACTGTAATGAAGCACACAGACGACTATTATGTATACATTACAGAGAGCACAAAACGAATATCTACATTAAAGAGGAAATTAACTCATATGTTGGGAAGTTTACGCCACTGTTGTCAATTATCAATACAAAGAAAGTTGTGTTGGTTTGGACATGTATCACGTAACAATACTCTAGCTAAAACTATTCAACAAGGACAAATCGAAGGTGCAATACCCCGTTGCCGCCCAAAGATGGAATGGATGGACACCATTTTCAAATGGACATCCAAAGATCTTGGTGACCTACTGATTATGACAATTGATTGAAATAAATGGCGACGTTGGTGTGTAAAATATTCATATTCCCCCTACGATTCAAGAGGCATGTGATAAAAGTAAAAGTATAATTTTAATTATATATACTCGAAAATATATAACGAAAATTATAAAAAATATTTAATAAAAGTAGTTTTTAAGAAAAAAATCATTAATACTATAGTATTAATGATTTTTTTAATATATTATGGTATTATATTTAATATATTACGGTAACTGTAAAACGTTTTAATTTCTTTAATTTCTTTAATTTTGTATTATTCTTGGTTCATTTCTAGGGAAATTAACATATTACGGAAACTTTAACAATAAATGGTCTTAACATTTTATGACTCATTATTTTTATTCAAAAATTACAATATATTAATATTATATGATTATAGATATTATTGTCATTTTATAATGTTATTTAATCTTATAATTCAAAGATAATGGGGGAGTCCGTATTCGGTACCCATGTCCGAAAACGGACACCCTATGTTATAATATCTTAAATATATAATAAAATATAATTACCTTAAATCAGATTATTATAATATTAAAAATAATCTGTTATCAATTAATTGGAATACTCTGCTAAATTCATCCATTAATGGTTCTGCTATGCTTACTCTATTTATGAATAAGCTTTTATTTATATGTAATAAACATACTCCTTTAACTAACATTACAAAATATAAATATCATATTCTTATTAAAAAATTAAATAAATGTCGACATCTTCAAAATATTATTTGTGATGAAAATAGTCGTATGAATTGGCGATTAGACCAGCTTGATGTTGATATAAAAATTTAGAAATATAATATTGAACTAGACTCTAAGGTTTTATCTTCTAATAATAAATCCATTTTTATATAAATTCATTAATAAGAAATTACATTCATCTAATTTTATATCACCTCTTTATAATGAAATTGACAATTCAATATCATCATCTGATTTTGACAAGGCGTCTTGTTTATCGCATCAATAGTATTTAATAAAAGTTATAATATTAATATACCTATATTATCCATATCATATCATATATCATCATCACTATCCTATTATCCTATTATAGTAGGAGTATACTCTTAAGGTATTACGTAAATTTCTATATTTATTATCTAGTAAATTCAATAATTCACCAGACGGTATACCGAAAGGATTATTAAAGAAATTATCGTTTGAATTATGTCATCCATTATCGATCATTTTTACAAATATTCTAGATTCAGGGATTTGTCCGGATATTTGGAAAATATCACATATGACTTATTCCAATATTCAAAAAAGGTGACGATACTAAACCAGCAAATTATCGGCCCATTAGCATTCTATCTAGCACACTCATTATTTTTGAAAAAATTCTTTCTAATAATTTAACTTTCTATTTACGTTCAAATAATTATATTACTAAATGTCAATATCGATTTTTAGCTGGAAATTCAACCGAATTGCAACTAATATCTTTTTATAAAAAATGTCTGAAGATAGAGATGCATTCCTAATATCGGATATTGCATATATTGATTTAACTAAGGCTTTTGACAAAGTATCACATTCTAAACTTTTGCATAAATTATCTTATTATGGCGTTAGTGGTAACCTTTATAAATGGTTAACATATTATTTACTCGATAGAAAACAACATGTTAAAATTAATGATAGTTTCTCTATAACTTATCGCCAGTTATATCTGCTGTTCCTCAAGGGTCCTATAGGTCCGTTGATATTCTTAATTTACATTAATGATTTACCTAATATCATTAAACCACCCATATATGCTTCTCTCTTTGCAGGTGATGCTACATTTTTATAATCTTTTAAGCCCACAGAAAGTTGTTTACCTTTACAATGTGCTATTGATGAACTTAGTGATTGGATGAAGAGATGACAACTAGAACTTGCTCCTACTAAATGTGTTGTCATGCGAATTTGTAACAAAAAAAACCCTGTTCATTCATATTTCATTAATGATTGTGAACTGACTATGCACACCTCATTCAATGATTTAGGCATAACATGTAATGATACTATGAGTTTTAATACTCATATTAATACTATATGTACTAAAGCGCACTTAATTATTAATATATTATTTAGATGTTTTATCACTAATTATTATATATATACTTAAATAATAATTGCTTAAAGCCTATAGGCTTATAATATTACACTTATAATATTATACATAAATATATTTATCATATGTTATCCTATTGTGGAATCGGATTCATCTGTTTGGAATCCAGACAATTTCATATGCAATTCTAACAATATAGAAAATATTCAAATCTATTTCACTAACATAATTTTTTATAGATGTAACCTTAATAAACTATCTTATGAAGATAGCATTAATTTTCTCAATATTAAAACTTTATTTCATCGCAGGTTATTAGCTGATCTTACCCTGAATTATAAAATATTGAACGGACTTGTCGATGTGGATGCAACTGATATATTTGATCTATATAGCAACATTTGCAGAGGGCCTAAAGTGAATATATGAAAGAAAAAATATAGAACAAACGCCCATCTGAATTATTTTGGAAATAGAGTTTGCTCTTCATGGAACGCGTTAAATATCACAATTACATCTTGTAAAACCGTAAAACTTTTCCGTGGAAATTAATTCATACCAAATGTATCAATCATGTTATTGTTATTCCGTATTAATTGTACCAATATATAGTTTATTTACCGTTAATAAAATATATGTTTCTTACACGTGTGTAAATCAATTTAATTTATTTTAATTTCACAATGGGAAAATAATTGACAATGTAATATTTTCTATATACAATTCGGATGTATGACTTAATAACGCATAAATATATGTATCCGATAGGGTTGTATTCTATAAAACTATTGTTGTATAACATATTGTATTAATAATATTCGACTAGAAAAATTTAATTTTTATTAATAGTTAAACAACATATTTGAGTCAATAGAAATAGTGATAACAACATATTATCTACTTTAAATTCAATTTGTTGATGCATTACAACAGAGTATTATAAAATACATATAGAATGTATTGCATACCAATTATATAAGATATATTTTAGAAAATACTCAATATGTATCAATAATATATTACATTTTATTCTAGTAAATTACGAAATTTACTGGCGCAAATAGACAACATTGAGAGAGTGAAGGCATAATCTAATAACATATTAATTATAAGATGTGTATTATATATCAAATATTAATTATAAATACTATACATTTAAATTAGAATATTTAAAAATAGAATATATATATATATATATATATATATATATATATATACATATGTATATACATAAATATGTATATATATTTTTTAATATTTCTCTTAATTTTTATTATTTATAGAATATTTTGTTTTTATATATATTCGAGCCAATGTATAAATAATACCGTTATCTATTGAATACAAATAATAGATAACATTTTAAAATCATAATAATATTAATAATTAATAAATATATTTAATTTTTGAATAACATTAGTGAGTCATAAAATGTTAATACCATTCATTGGTGAGTGTCTATATTAGGTTATTTTCCCCTATACTATATTCGTATTTTATTACGATATTCTTACGATTACTGTACATCAATAAACATTCTCTACTTTATTAAGTTCATATCATTATTTGTTTATTTAGATAACATATGTTCGTGTATACGATAAAGTGAATAATCAACTCATAATTTAATATTTCTACTATTCAACTAGGGAGCTTCCTCCTTCAACTATAGTTATATATATTTGTTATACACCCTTAACCTCATCCTTAACAACATCAACTAATATCACTAATAATAATGATGATGATGATGATAATAAACACAATAATAGTACGATACTTACAGCGATGTACATCACGTGTGCGTCACGTGAGACTCATTTAGTCCTATAACTCATTATTTTATTTATATCTCAGATTTGTTTATGCTCGCGAGGTACTTGATATTTATTTATTATAAATCTGCTAGCTTCCTCGTGTGTATGTGTGTTATCAAAGGATGTCAGCTATCCATTAATATATCACACAGTGCATGCCGTACAGTATACATCACAGTGAGTGCCGTACAGTGTACATCACAGTGAGTGCCGTACAGTATACATCACAGTGCGTGCCGTACAGTATACATCACAGTGAGTGCCGTACAGTATACATCACAGTGAGTGCCGTACAGTATACATCACAGTGAGTGCCGTACAGTATACATCACAGTGAGTGCCGTACAGTATACATCACAGTGAGTGCCGTACAGTATACATCACAGTGAGTGCCGTACAGTATACATCACAGTGAGTGCCGTACAGTATACATAGGTACAGTCTTCAATGTTATTACTGTATGTAGGTCTGTATTGTGGTCCTATATGAACTAACCTAAAGTTATAATATATATACGGTCCCGCCGCTCGTGTATGTATGTATGTATGTATGTGTGTGTATGTGTGTGTATATACACATATGTGTATGTGAGTGTGTGCACACATGTGTGAGTATGCATACTCACATATTCATGCTACACATATTTGCGTTTGTATATTTATATATTCAGTATTAAGTATATATATATATATATATATCATTTTAACTAGCCGATTAATCTATAATGAATTAATTATTTATAATTTACTATCGATGTGTAGAGGTTAAAAAGGTTACGATTTCGAGATTACATAACTTAATTAATAAGTTTTGTTTTTATCCGTTATTACCCGTTTAAACCCATGTGAACAATCGGGTGTAATTCAAACAATTGTTCATATTGGATTTAGGCACGAAATCGTCTGCAGTCCAGATGTTAATACTTGTAATAGCCAATCTCCTTATGTACATATGTATATATGTACATACGTGTATATATATAATATATATATATATATATATATATATATATATAACTATATAAGAATAAATGTGTAACAGTATGTGTAAATAATATGAACTAGGACAATTTAGTTTTTGTTTACATTTGTGAGATAACAATACCTACAACATTGATAAAGTAAAGGGGGTATCCCACTACTAGTATTTCCGGTAATAATATCCGGAAATGTTTGCTAGAAAGTGATTTTCTAGCAAGTTAACTACAATTGTAGTGGGATATCCCCTTATTTTCAGGCAACTTGCCGGAAATATAGTAACTATAAAGAGGGTATCCCACTACAACTTACTAGAAAATCACTTTCTAGCAAACATTTCCGGATATTATTTCCGGAAATACTGGTTGTGGATACTCCTTAAGGAAATTGATAATATACCATTACAAATAATAATAGTGTATAAAAATATCTTTAAATGATTAACAATTAATTCATTGTTTAATTAAGTATTATAATACTTAATTATATATAATTATATATAATTAATTATATATAATTCTATAGATATATTGACTTGTAATAAATAATAAATAATATTGACTTGATACTATACGTGTATACACGTATAGTGTACTGTAATATGAATGTCGTAATATATATATATATATATATATATATATATATATATATATATATATATATTGTTATTGTTATTTTTATTTGGTCCTTTCATCCCATCCAGGAACTTAGATGAAGTTTCACTTATAACCACATATGGCTCTAATTTCCCTTCGAAGCCGCTCTCATGTTAAGGCATCCATGGTTTTAACGAGAGCCGATCATTTATTTATACACAATTATATAAGATCACTTCTAAATAATATTTTAAGACCCATTTTATAAAATTAATTAATGGTCCGGATGAGGCTCGATCCCGCGTCCTACTGCTTGCGTGTCTGACGCCTTAGCCACTGAGCCACACGGGTAGTTATATATATATATATATACAAGTGTAGAAGGAGATATGCCATTTTTCGCATATCATAATTATTCATATATAGTATTTTTATTTTTTAACAGCTTCAAATATTTGCATTATAAAATGTATATGTTTTAACTTATACATTTTAAGTTATACATATACAAGTATTATAAATTATGTAATATTATTAATAATACCCTATTAAAATATACTATATACATACTAATCGATATGATAATTAATTAATGGTAAATAAGTATAATTTATTAGCTAATTAGAATAAGTAAAAGTCAAACGAATATTGAAATATTTTATTATAAAATGGTGAAGATACAGTATTACGTGCGTTATGACGTCATGTACATGGCGTCAGACGTCTTACGTAACAATCACTCACTTACGTAACATGAACCATCACTATTGCGCAATATCATCACGTGACGTAACGTAATAAAAAAGCTCGTAAATTTTCGTAGATATATATATATATATTTGTGTATGTGTTTATATGTATACGTATACATTTAGTATAAAGTAAACGGTAATAAGACATTGATGATGTTGATGTTGATGATGATAGTGCTGATGATGATGATGATAGTGATGGTAATGGTAATGACGACGATGGTTTTGAAGGTGACGATTCAATCGATGACTCACCGTTCCGTTTATTTCCGCGTGAATCATACGCGAGATATCACGTGATAACGAGTCACGAGTATAGCATTATGGGTATTGCCGGGGCGGGGAATACGTGATCGGGTTATGTGTGGCGCCATTTCGCCGCGGTAGGTGTAGACTAAGGGGCGTGTTCAGTAGCGTAGCGAGTCGGACAGGGGACGTACTACAATCGTATCAAGGCGATGTATTAACTGACCACTGTCCACCTGGTCACCTGTCCATCTGACCACCTGTCCCGCTACACACAGCACGTGACAGCACCGCGGTGAATACACTCACTAGTGATACTGTACTACCGCTTGCAGCACGGTTACATGTCTGTAGCGATCTCCTACAGAGTCTGGTACTCGGCGATGATGCTGTTGACGTCCGGAGGCGGGGGATGGGGAGGTTGAAGCTGATGCTGATGTTGCCCCATCTGTTGGTGCTGCTGCTGGTGCTGGTGGTGCTGCTGATGGTGTTGCTGATGGTGCTGTTGATGCTGCTGCTGTTGCTGCTGTAGCGAAGGCATAGGCTGCACGTTCATGGAATGAGGTAGGCCCAGCATAGCGCCGGGGGGAGGCAACGACGGCTGCAGATGTTGAGATAGGTCGTGCGCGTGCGTCAACCGATTCTATGGGTGCGTGTGTGCGTGTTATTATGTGAAAAAATATATATATATATATATATATATATATATCAATATCATGATATTACGTGCAGGTTAAAATTAGTGACCGTTAATAAATTGCAATTATGCGGACCTTGATTAATTTACACCTTGAATATATAATAGTTGTATACTAATACCAAAGCCCGGGCTTTGCTAATACTGTATGACTTAATAGACATATCTCCATGCGTTTAATTACTAATTACGCGTACTAAATCAATCATACCGAGAGCGTAATTCACAGATAAGGAGGCACAGCATGACGGACTTCATGCAGATAACGCTAATATATACGATAGGGGGCGCTTCACCTCTGTAGAGGCGTTACGTTGACCTCTACGCCACCTCTACGCCGCGCTCACCTGCATATCTTGCTGGTAGACTAGATGATTCATGTGTGGCGGTAGTTGCGACGGAGGTGGCGGCGAATCCAGGGAATCGTCCTGCGAATCGAGGTCTTTCTTGTCGTTTTCGTCGAGTGGGGCGTTCGGATCTCTGCGGAGGTTAATGTAGTGGGTTAAGGAACAGTATTGTGGTCAGCGTACAGTGTACGCCGTACACACATAGGGAAACCGGGGAATATCATATATATTACAATATAGAGGAGATGTGGTAACAATATTTCGGTAAAGTTTATCTTCCAATGTGGATACCCTATATATATATATATATATATATATATATATATATATATTGAACGTATGTACACTCTAGAAATAAAAATGTGCTTTAACCATTGGTTTACAGTTTATAAGTTTTACCGAACTTTTTATAACGCAAATACGGCCCTGCTATTGTCATGAGTTTGTATCAAACCGAGGACATGACCTTGATCTAACCCTATAGGGAGGAAGAGGAGTTGTTGCTGATATCGCGGTGATGCGCCTTTAGAATATCTCGGTACGATATTATATACTAGAATGTCCATTACCCCGCGGGGTTAGGTATAACTTAGTGATATAACAGTGATACCCTCGCTCTAACTTGTAGACAATACTATCACACGTATACATTACTGGGAGGGGGTAATGGTATTTATTTAATATATGTTTTATTCGAAAAAAATTTCAACTTTGATATCAAGATCGTTTAGTTAGTATACTTGTAGTATAGGTAATGAAGCATATGATATATTGGATACATACTATATATATATAGATAATATAGATAACTTATTAATTATATAGACATATTGGTAACCATTCGGTATATGTTTGATATAATTATCCACATATATATGAGTATAATAGTATTGAATATTAATTATACTTAACATTCAAACATAATATATATATATATATATATATATATATATATATATATATATATATATATATGTGTTTGTATGAAAACACACTGATGGTATATATTAACAATTATATATGTCGTATGCTAAATATTATTGCGTGACCATTGAATGAAATCTGAGATTCTACACTTGCGGGCAATAGAATAACTGAGATGATTATACATATATATATATATATATATATATATATATATATATATATATATATATATATATATATATATATATATATATATATATATATATATATATATATATATGTTCGTATAAATATAGCACATTATAATATAAATACATCTCATGATAATAACATGATATGCAAATACGTAATGATTTAAGAATCAATAGACACCACTATGTACGATATATATATATATATATATATATATATATATATATATAAATGTAATACATTAATAGTTCTCATGAGAATTGCAGTGTAAGTGTGCGTGTTGAGTAACAGGTACACAAGAACGCACACGCACTCGAACACGCGCACGTCGGTGTGTTATAGACGCAATTCACTCCGCACAGTGATAGAGGAGGAGGAGGAGGGGGAAGATGACGTGTGCGATATATTAAGGGATTCCGCGAGAAGGGTGCCTGGTTGATCACGTGTTAAGTTGTAGGCATTACTCGCTAGTTGTCACTTGTGTATTACATGGAAGTTATATATATATATATATATATATATATATATATATATATATATATATGTTTGTATATAAACGTAAATGTTAGTGAGGTACAGTTTACACACATACAGTTATAACTACAGTTAGTCTATATACCTAATTGGTGTGGAATCGTTACCCCTACGTATGCAGAGAGAGAGAGAGGGGGAGGGACATACAGACTGCAGTGACCGGTCACACAGTTAGGTAAACACACACACACCGACAGTAGAATTAAACAAACAATCACACACACACCGCGCCAGGTAACTTGACACCCGACTAAGTATTGGTAAATAACGTTGCGCCCATTACCCGGGGGAGCTACGGTGCGATGTGCGGGTGCGACGGGGATAGTCGGTGTGCGCGCACCGGTGTGCGAGCGCTCCGTTGACGATACCGTTATACATGACTTCTTTGTGTATAGTGTAACTTATTTTAATTAACTATAGTTATAAATTGTATACCATTTTTATATTACGTAGGTTTATTTTTATATGTTTGTCGTTAGTTATATATAACTGTATACAGCTGTATTCTATAAAAATTCAATACATATATGTCTAAATAATTTGATACAAACATTAATAATCGTAGTTTATCTACCTAACCTGATGGTTACACATACGTCATACATTGCATGTGTACACGCGTGTGTTGTAAGATACCAGTTGTTTAATAGGACCGAAGTACGAAACACAACTATTGCGTAATAGCACGATGATTACACTAATGTTGCATCATCATTCGGGTCGTATCGAAGTGTACTCGCGCTAGCCTTGTTGGTGGTACTGTAAGCGTCTCACTTCAATATATCCCATGTTCTTGATATTATAGTATCCTATACTAAACCATATAGTTTACCTACTTACACTCTACATATTATTACAGCATATAGGGTACACTGAAGATACATAGTGCACTTAAATAGTGTAACATGTCATTACGTCATCCATTACTTCTCTTTACGTATACCGTCGGACGCCGCGCTTGTGTAAATATAGATAGATATATTTATAGACTAGGAGCCTGATCACCGTCATACATGGTAGATAATGATTATTAAGCGATGCCCAATGGGGTATTAATACATCTCTCATAAGTACCTATAGGTATAATATAGAATATTATATTAATTATATGTATATATATATATATATATATATATATATATATTCAACTTCCGGTGTGACTCAATTGGCTAATGCGTCAGACACACAATCAATAGGACGCGGGACCCGCGTCGCGGGTTCCATTAAATAGGTCTTAACATAATATTTTGAAGTGATCTTATATAATTGTGTATACATAAATGATCGGCTCTCGTTAAAACCATGGATGCCTTAACATGAGAGCGACTTCGAAGGCAGGATGGTTATAAGTGAAATCTTCATCCAAGTTCCTGGATAGGATGAAAGTACTCCACAAAAATAAAATAATAATATATGTGTGTGTTTATTCATTGGCTATACCCAGTAAGAATGTAATCAGTGATAGTGGTTAGATTATAGGTTAGTTTATAGGTTAGCTTATAGCGTATAGGCTATAAACTATAGTTTGATAATCGTCATGATTTGTGATAAACTGATTGTAATATGATTACAATCATATTACAATCATTGATAAGCAACTATGCTTTGATTACCAACTACACTTCTAAATCATTGATATTAATCTGATTGTAATCAATGATAGTTAACTGATAAAATTGATTTACGATATGTTGGTAATCATTGATCGTCAACTTAACAGAACAAATTTACATTAATGATATTAATATGATTATAATCAATAATAGTTAACTGATAGTAAATTTAAAATCAATGATTGTAATCGAATGACAATATGTGATCGTAATCAATACACAGCACCATGATAGTCATCTGATTACTTGCTGGATTGTAATCTGATTACGAAATTTGATTACTTTACTTACAAGGTAGCTAATATATATATATATATATTACTATACTGAGTATCTATATATACACCGCCAAGAATGTGTGCATACACTCAGCTATGAATGTGCGTCACATTGACGTCACATGACGTACACGTAAATGTATATATATATATATATATATATATATATATATATATATATATATATATATATATGTATATATACGTAGATGTATATATATATAGGTATACCTTTACGTGTACATCCGCAGTGCTATATCTATGTATGTATGTATGTATGTATGTATGTATGTATGTATGTATGTATGTATGTATGTATGTATGTATGTATGAATGTGCGTCAGCAATACAACAATACCTAGGTCTGTTCGGGTGAGGGGTGATGATGATAATTCCTAGTGACAGGTGCCTTCTTCGTCTTCGTCATCGCCACCGTCGGGTCAACTAGCGTTACCCTAGTATCGTAACCCCGCCCCACACGTATACACCCCGCGCGCGTGAACTTAGGCCTACATAACGAGGCTTACGTAACCGGCGGCCAGGTAAACAATACACGCATTGTCTCGGAGCCGGTGTGTATTAGTGATGTATTAGTCGTGTTATAGGCGGGCTATTGTTCGAGTAAGATCACTATAGTGATAGCGATTAGATCTGTGTATACTCATCAGTATGCAGATATATCTATAGATATCGATAAGCTGTTATTTCTTTAGAAGATACTCGCTATAATTTGTGTGTACTATATTTAAGTATAAGCATACTAACATCTAATAACATATTACAGTAATGATTATATATATAAATATATATATATATACATATGAATAATGCTAAATAAGCTAAGACTTAACCCCTCGAAAGATAGTATCAACTTGTTATTATATAGTGCAGCCTATAGGCTTGTGAGATATGTGACATATCTATAGGTGGTGTATCTATAGATAGAATTGTGAACGTAGGAATTCGTAACAATCCACTGTATGTTGTACCTATATATAGGTATAGTCTACCTATAGGTACAACATATCGTATGCGTGATTTATGCGAGTTAATATTGGTATTCACACCGGTTTGGGGTCGATGGTTCTGTGGGACAACCAAACGCTAGTAAACAAGAGGTCCCGTATTCGACTCCAGGCAGTTCTTGTTTTTCTCTTGTGTTTATCAAAAACTTAATAAACGATATATCAAAATAAAATAAAATATTTTTTACTAATTTTATTTTCCGGGTTCCCTCACATTTATTTATTTGACAAGTATATAACTTTTTGAGGGTTGTATTTATATCCTCTATTTGTATTGTATTCAATATATATATTTGAGATTTCAATAAATAAATATTATTATTATTATTCTCTTCCGGATGGGCTAGCGGGACTATTTTAGTACCAATATAAAGTTATTCACCATTATATACTTACAATCATCATCATCATCATCATCATCATCATCATCATCATCATCATTATCAACTAAGATATTTAGAAAAATAATTTAAAAAAAATGTAATTGAACAATTGTATTTTACTGTTAATTACATATTTTCTCATTATAAAACAATAGTATGATATCATATATAAAAACATAACTATTATTTAATATACAAATATCGTAGATAATACTTTAAGGATAATCTTAACTGCGATTTTGTGCATAATGATAATAAATACAACACTCTACTATAATATGTTATAATGGTATACATTAAACTATTTTATAAAATTAGATAATCTATTATATATATAATATATATAAATATATATAAATATATATATATATATATATATATTATATTGAGGATAAATAAAAAGTTTAATTAATGATGTCGACATGCATGTGTTGTAGACTACAAATTGTAGTCATATATATATAACAAACTATAGTTTGTTATGCCATTGATATAATCAACGTCTAGTTTATTTATACAAATAAAGTAAAGCGGATATATTTTTAATATTCATTTTAATATAATAATATTATCATTAGTATTATATATATATTTATAAATTTATTTTGTATAACTTACAATGGTCCTTTTTATGGAATCATCTCGAAAATAGATTTAAATTATTCAATAATTAAAAACGTTTACTATAGTAAATATATGTAAAAATATAATGATATTTCGTTGTATAAATGCTGAATATAACTGAATTATTCTTTATTTTATATTATATCTTACATATCTTTATATATATCATTTAATATATATATATTTTGTCAACTATTTTAAGTAAATATTATATACTTAATTACTTGAGAATCGAATTTTTTTATTTGTTATTCATTTTATTATGTTGTTTATAATGAACAAAGTTTATATATTTGAGATTTTACTATTTAAGAAATATTCCAATTGGAATTTATGTGTCTTTAAAATATATTATATTTTACATTTAATTATTTTTATTAATATTTGTTCACCAATATCTATTTATTTATAAGAATTTCATAAGAATTATATAGTGATAATAGTTGCATATTGAATTTCATCAATAAATTGATGTATAATATATATATATATATTATGAAAATAATATATTTGTATAACAATTTGTTGTTTTGTTGACTTACTCATTCTTTTATATATATAATATTTATCAAATGTGGTTGATACCTTTTAGTTATTTTGTTAAAATGATATCAAATTTATATATTTGTATTAATATTTTCCATTTTAGAATAATTAACATGGTATACCTACCTACATATATATATATATATATTTATATATATATATATATATATATATATATATATATATTCATATATATATATAACCTACTTCTATAGAAGTAGATACGCTTTTATTTTGTTCTATCCAATAGTTCGCTACTCCTTCTGAGTTATATATATAGAAATTCATTTAAAAGATAAAATTAATAACTTATAATACATTGACACCTACACACTGTTCCTAGATAATACGCTAGACACGCCCCATTTTAATCTCAAACCACGCCCACTTTACGACTTCGCATTACGTGCGCGGCGGCGCCTATAGGTGGTCGCGTCACTCGATTACGTAACGAGCGGATTAATACGCCTACTCAATTAGTGCTAGATAATACTATAATGGGCATGTACTATTAGTAGTAGTACTATAGTAGTACTATAGTAGTAGTGGTGGTGGTGGTGTGAGGGTAATGCGTGCTGACAAATGATCATCGGATAACACGCTGCGGCGGAGGATTAATTGCAATTACGTCATTGCGATCACTCGTTATCACGCGACGTTAAATTTAATACATCTTCTTTTACATTCCTAATATATATATATATATATATATATATATATGTTATATATATAAGTTATCATCCGATAACTCAACATTTATGAAAAATCAAAATATCACAAACATATGTTGTTGGATTCGTATCTTTTACATGTAATAAAACTACATTGCTCAACAAATATAATTCAACATACATTATTCAACATGGTTTTATTTAATAATATATGGATATAAATATATAAACGTAAAATACAATTACAATTATTATATTATCATACGAGTACTATTTTGAATGTATTTATGTGAACAAAACAGTTAATTAAGTCATTAATTTATACATACGATAACTCAACATACTCGCTAACTCAACATGAAAACTCCGTCCCGTCAATGTTGAGTTATCGAGCTTTGACTGTATTATATTGTAAATTAAACATATATTTTGTATTATAAAACTATATTAAAAAATCAGTATTAAATAGGTATTTCTCAATATAAACGACTTAAAAGTAATATATTTTAGTTATTGTTGTTATCGTCCATAGTTGACCTACAGTTCCACACCGGAACTTATGTAACCACTAGCCTAATAGTTCCGTTTATTTCGTTACAATGAGAAATAAGGTCAATTTAAGAGTAGGCGTAACCTTCGATATTATTTTTTAGGGACAATTATTTTATATAGAAATATGAAAATGTAATTCATTATTTTTAAAATTATGTCTAATATATCATATACAATTAAACATAAGTGCCTCAAATATGAAGTTTAATCATACACCTATTCAAAATGGTGGGATTTAATAATTAGAAAAAATGCAAGTAAAACTTTAGATACCTATATCTCTAGTGTTTTTTTGTTGATTTTTTAAAAATGTTAATAACTTTTGAACTCTTTTATGAATATTGATATCATTTTCTGAGTACATACATAATATATGGTTACTATTATATATACATGTAAGCTAAAGTAAATACAATCCATTAATATAGTTATTTGAAAAATATTAAAAAATGTAATCAATTTATTTTTAAATAATTTTAATATTATAATTACATTTTATTTATTTTTAATACATTTATATTTTATGATATACCTATAGGTACATATATATATATATAACTAAAGATGAATAAATTCCGACATTTCCCTAATATTCCCTAGTGTCTCATATCTGAAATACCATAAACCCGCCTTCAGTTATATGGTTCCATCCTTATGGAACTCCCTCCCTGCCTCTATTAGATCAATCCATTCATACCCGTCCTTTATTACACAATTCAAAGCTTAAATATCATCTATGTAATATATTCACTTATTTAATCATACAATATTACTATTTTTATAAATTATATTATTTTATCGTTTTATTTATTTATCTAATTTATTTATCTATTTATTGTTTTCGTTCTATATTGTTATATGCACCTACGAGGGGTGGTCACACCTATGATAAGTGCTAATAAACCTTATTATCATCATGAATGTTATAATTAAAGATAATTAAAAAAAAAATAGATAAAAATATTCATACAATAATAAGTTATTACCTGTTAAAAATAGCCATTTTCCCCTATATTGTACATTTAAATGCGGGCAAGGTTACGCATAATACTATAGTTCATCATATTAACAGTTGTATGCGAGTAGGATTTCAGTATTTTATTTGATCACACATAATTCATATATGAATGAATGAATGAATGAATGAATGAATGAATTTATGTTTATTTAAACATTTAAATAAATCATATATTATTTCTCAAAAATGTACTATATATATATATTTCTATAGAAATAAAATAATAAAAATAGGTAATACCGCCATACCATTTAAAATGATAATATTTACAGAAAATAAAAATAAGTAACAATGACAAATAATAGAAGTAAATTATATAATTATGTGTTTAATATTGTGATATGAGTCATGTTTTTTGTTTGTTATGGTATACCTTATTTAAACTATAATGAATATAAGGCTTCATTATATAAAAGTAGCGATATATATATATATACATATGTATATATATATATATACATATGTGTATTATATATATCATAAAGTATACTTACAAAATATATATATATATACATGTGTTATTATATCATAAAGTATACCTACAAAATGTATGTCTAATGTCTGCGGATATAGTCTAATGGCGATATATCACAACATCGATACACACACGCACGCGCACACACACTCGCACACACATCCGCTCATCACGAGTGTATTACGTAATCACGTGTGAGTGTGTAATACACTCACAGTAAATCACGTGTGAGTGTGTAATATGGTTACGTAACTTATGCCGTTATGACGTCACAGTTAAATATAGCCATCGGCGACAGCAGCAGTAGCAGCGAGTTAGTCGTAACGTTGTTTACCTATGATTATAGTTAGCTCTAATTCGACTAATTATCGACGGTGATTCAAATAAACCGATAATATATTTATATATATATAAATGTGCACATATATAAATGTATATATATATATATATATATATATATATATATATATATATTATTTATGTATATATATTCTATATTAAAAACATGTATAATGTTGTTATATATTAATGAATATAAATTATGTAATTTATCTGAATGCAATTATTCACACTATAGTATATCTATATATATATATATATATATATATATATATATATATATATATAATATACTATAGTACACTCTATATAATATATTATCTTTACACACACACACACGTACACTCACACACACATATATATATTTAAATATTATAAATTGTATTAATATCATATTTCACCAAGATCTATAACTTACTAGTATACTATATATATAGTATACTATAGTATATATTAGTATATATAGTATATACTATTATATCGTATAGTATTATACATAAATGATGTTAAAATAACTTGCTATTGTATATCATGTAGGAACCTACAGGAACCTATACCAAAGTCCTATACGGCTTTGCCTATACATAGGTTACATTATGAACTAATATTGTTTTATTATTTGTTATTATATATTATCTATACATAATAATGTGAACTATAATGTGATGGTATATTTCTACTATTACTTGTATACAATTGTATAATATATATATATATATATATATATATATATATATATATATATATATACATCATCCGACAAAACAGAGTCGACCTCAATAGAGCATCATTATTTCACGTAAACCCCCCCACACACACGTATATTTCCTATGATAACAATTCAGCCCTTGATGCTCATAATCGGTTCACTGTACAGCTTATACACACCCACCCACTCACCCACACACATATACACACATACCCACACACATACACACATACACACATATATATATTCACACATGAGCAACACGTAGTAGCTATGTTAATTATTTGGTTAATACTTATTCATATGTCTTCACCAATAACGCTACTATAGTTATATATATATATATACAGTCAACTCTCAGTAAGTCGGACTACGGATAAGTCGGAATTCTCGATAAGTCGGACATATTTAGTTGGTTTGGTTGGATTTGTATCTAGCCCATGTTAAATTAATCGGATAAGTCGGATAAGTTGGATAGGATAAGTCGGACTTTTCTATAAGTCGGACACATATTATAGTAATTTTTATGATTTTTATACTGGATAAGTCGGATTTTTTATAAATTGTCAGAAATGTTTACTTTAAATAATGAATATTATAATTTTAGTAAGTAATATTATTTAATACAACATTTTATGTTGTTGATTGGTGCATAATTCCATATTTCGGTAACAATTTAACTCGCGCTGAGCATTTCATGTATTATTTGTATGATATTCCGAATCTCGGATAAGTCGGACATCTCGCTAAGTCGGACACTTTTCCCGGTCCCTTGCGAGTCCGACTTATCGGGAGTTGACTGTATATATATATATATATATATATAAATATAAATATTGAATGTCTATATATATATATATTTATATATATATATATATATTATATTATACATATTAATTATTAATATACATTAATAATTATAGTTATAATATAACGTTGAAAACAAAGTAACGTAAAGTATATATATATATAATATATATTATATATATATGTTAAAATAAACCAATATAAATAAATACAATTAAATGTATTATTCAAACACTTTTAATTTAATAATCTAAAATATTTAATATTATTATCATGATATCATGAAGTGAATTTGTAATCAAATTACTGGGTCTCATAATATAATATTAAATAATCAATAATTACTACTAGTTTATAAGTGTTTTTAAATTACGTTATGTATAATATGATTACTATTTGGTAATGCATTGTATACCTCCGGTTACATATTATTATACAAGTAGTTGTACATTCTAAATATAGCATGATTTGTGATTACATTTTAATGAATTTATTTTTTTAAATAAGTCAGTATAATAAAAAGCCATATATATATTTAGGTTTTTTAAATAACACATTACAGTACATGTATACTTAGTTGTACTATATATATATATATATATATATATATATATATATATATATATATTGATGAGGCTTTATAAACCGTATACGTGTATGTATTTAATTATTTCCTAAAAAAAGCCTGCATTTAACTAAATAAATAATATTTTATTAACATCAATACTTAATTTAATAAATTATTTTTAAAATTCTAAACTATAAATTATATAGAGTTTATTATATAGACCCATGGGTTTACCTGCTGGTTATCCTGTTCTACATATAATATATATATATATGATATATAATTCATAAATATTAAATAAAACATAATCAATTAATTATTTATATTATGGACTATATTTAAATTGTTATTAGTGTAATTTATAATGTACTTATATATATAGTCTTTTTAATTTCATATGATTTTTAATTCGATTTATCTCGTAAAATACTTTATATTGATAGACATACTAATAAATATTTTAAAATATATTACAATATGATAAATAAGATATACTGAAAATATATAATACGTAACAAAAAATATTAACTCTAAATATTATACATATTTTAACGTCAGCTTGCACCCTTAAAATAAAATAAATATATTCTATATAATAACAAATAAAATATGAAATTATATAATAATATAATACTATTATTAATATAAACACATACATAAACATAGGGGAAAGTAACCGAATAGGGACACTCTCGGTATCGCAGAAACCATAAATTCTACAAAAAAAAATGTATAATGAATAAAATATTCATAATTATATAAATAGTCAAATAATATTAATAATATTTTGTATTATTTAATTATTTTAAATAGGGCTTATATTCAATAAACTGGTTTTTTTATTAGTTTTTAAATTTATGAAAACATTTTTACCTTAAAACCTTCTCAAGAATATACAAATGTATCGAAATAAAACACATACATATATTATTAAAAAATAAAGCATTTTAAAATTATATATATATAATATCTATATTTGTTATAAAATATTCATTAAGTTATAAGCATATATCTATAGGTCATATAAGTCTCTAATACGGACACTATAGATGTATTAATACGGACACCCTATAGGATGTCCGTACATATATATATAACCAATCAGCGCGCAGCGTATGAACTATTCTCATTTTCATAAAAATCGCGTGCGTTATAATATTAATACCACCAATAAAGGTAAATCTAAAATTTTATTATTTAGATACTTAAATTATATTATTAATTAAAAAATAAATAAATTATTAACTAATTAAATTAAAATAAATTATTCATAAAATTAATTTTAAATGATGTAATTGTTATTTGTCTGATTGATTCATTAATAATATATTGTTTATCTAGTGGTATATAGGGTGTCAGTATTATAACACAGGGTCTCCGTATTCGGATATGGGTACCGAATACGGACACCCCCGTTATCTATGGAATTAAAAGATTAAATAAAATTTTAAAATCACAATAATATCTATAATCATATAATATTAATATAATGTAATTTTTTAATAAAAATAATGAGTCATAAAATGTTAAGACCATTTATTGTTAAAGTGTCCGCATTATAATGTTAACTATAATTATAATTTAACCTATAGGTTACTTTCCTTTACACACACATACATACTAATATATATATATATATATATATATTCGGCATATTAATATAATCTTATCTTTAGTTTTAACTAATGTGGCATTTAAGGAAATTGCTGGAATTCATGTATTGCATATTATTATTATAATTTAAACGTTTCTGTATATGTGTACTTAACTAAGATAACCAGAACTTATATTTATGTATGTATGAATATATATATATATATATATATATATATATATATATACATATATATGTAAAGCGAATTCATAACGCCGAGTTTGTAGATTGCACAGCTGCCCGCAGATAAGACCACCGTGATTTGAGTGACACATGTCACTCATAATTTCATGGTTACGATAGATTAGTGAGCCGGTCCGTTATTCCGTTATTAATAAAACACATTTCTTCGTTAATCACCAACAGATTGTTATATAAGTCGTATAAAGTTACGTAATCCAGTGTTTAGCTTAACCTAGTAAAGTTATTTACTCTGTATAGTCATATGTATATATACATATAAATATATAAATATGAATATATATATATATATATATATATATATATATCCACTAATCATACTTATGTGTTTCCCATTAATAATAAATTTAATTGGTACCCAATATTAACATCACATAGCGACACGATAACATTAATATATATAACATATATGATATATATTATAACCAATATATTGATATACACAATGTCAAAATATGTACAATGTACGTTGTACATATATACATTATTTTATTCCTATATATACCATATAAATTTTGAAATATAAATTGTACGTGTTATTAAATATAATACAATTATAAATTTGTAATATTTATCCTGTATACCGGATGTATAAATATATAATATATATATATATATATATACTAGCGTACATATAAATCATATATACATATAGTATACTACTACTTTGAAGGTCTATATTTAGGCAGACACGCTAACCGCTGTACTGGAGACCTAATTCATCATATGTTTACTAATTATATGTTTATGTTGAAGGAATTATGTTTGAAGATAGGTCTACTATAAACAAACATACATAAATAAACGATTTATATATATATATATATATATATATATATGAATATAGGTCTATTTAACATACTCACACACACATATATATATATATATAAATATATATATATATATATATATATATATATATATTTGTATATATAATATGTATTTTAAAAAATAATACCATTATCTAAATATCGTCTAGTTTCTTAATAGGTGTAGGTTTTTTCTTAAATCTAGATCTATAAATAGA